>JAVGWX010000008.1:34284339-35027936 GCA_036924085.1 Ariolimax columbianus | reverse complement strand
GATCACACCAATAAGTGCTCCTTACTAACCATAACAGTGCTCCAGATCAACCTAATAAGTGCTCTGGATCAACCTAATAAGTGCTCCTGATCAACCTAATAAGTGCTCCTGATCAACCTAATTACTGCTCTGGATACACCTAGTGAGTGCTCCGGATCAACCTAATAAGTGCTCCTTATAGACCTAATGAGTGCTCCTGATCAACCTAATGACTGCTCTGGATAGACCTAGTGAGTGCTCCGGATCAAGCTAATAAGTGCTCTGGATGAACCTAATGAGTGCTCCAGATCAACTTAATCAGTGCTCCGGATCAACTTAATAAGTGCTCTGGATCAACCTAATGAGTGCTCTGGATAGACCTAATGAGTGCTCCGGATCAACCTAATGAGTGCTCCTTATCAACCTTATCAGTGCTCCAGATCAACCTTATAAGTGCTCTGGATCAACCTAATAAGTGCTCTTCATCAACCTAATAAGTGCTCCTGATCAACCTAATGAGTGCTCCTGATCACCCTAATGAGTGCTCCAGATTAAGCTAATGAGTGCTCCGGATCAACCTAATAAGTGTTCCTTATCAACCTTAACAGTGCTCCGGATCAACCTAATAAGTGCTCTGGATTAACCTAATAAGTGATCCGAATCAACCTAATTAGTGCTCCTGATCAACCTAATGAGTGCTTCAGATCAACCTAATTAGTGCTCTGGATCAACCCAATAAGTGCTCCTTATTAACCTTAACAGTGCTCCGGATCAACCTAATAAGTGCTCTAGATCAACCTAATAATTGCTCCTGATCAACCTAATAAGTACTCCTGATCAACCTAATGACTGCTCCGGATCAACCTAGTGAGTGCTCCGGATCAACCTAATAAGTGCTCCTTATAGACCTAATGAGTGCTCCTGATCAACCTAATGACTGCTCCGGATAGACCTAGTGAGTGCTCCGGATCAACCTAATAAGTGCTCTAGATGAACCTAATGAGTGCTCCAGATCAACTTAATCAGTGCTCCGGATCAACTTAATAAGTGCTCTGGATCCCACCTAATGAGTGCTCTGGATTAACCTAATAAGTGATCCGAATCAACCTAATGAGTGCTCCTGATCAACCTAATGAGTGCTCCCGATCAACCTAATGAGTGCTCCTTATCAACCTTATCAGTGCTCCAGATCAACCTTATAAGTGCTCTGGATCAACCTAATAAGTGCTCTTCATCAACCTAATAAGTGCTCCTGATCAACCTAATGAGTGCTCCTGATCAACCTAATGAGTGCTCCGGATCAACCTAATGAGTGCTCCGGATCAACCTAATAAGTGCCTCCTTATCAACATTAACAGTGCTCCGGATCAACCTAATAAGTGCTCTGGATCAACCTAATAAGTGCTCCTGATTAACCTAATGAGTGCTCTTGATCAACCTAATGACTACTCCGGATCAACCTAGTGAGTGATCCGGATCAACCTAATAAGTGCTCCTTATAGACCTAATGAGTGCTCCTGATCAACCTAATGACTGCTCCGGATAGACCTAGTGAGTACTCCGGATCAAGCTAATAAGTGCTCTAGATGAACCTAATGAGTGCTCCAGATCAACTTAATCAGTGCTCCGGATCAACTTAATAAGTGCTCTGGATCAACCTAATGAGTGCTCCTTATCAACCTTATCAGTGCTCCAGATCAACCTTATAAGTGCTCTGGATCAACCTAATAAGTGCTCTTCATCAAACTGATAAGTGCTCCTGATCAACCTAATGAGTGCTCCTGATCAACTTAATGAGTGCTCCGGATAAACCTAATGAGTGCTCCGGATCAACCTAATAAGTGCTCCTTATCAACCTTAACTGTGCTCCGGATCAACCTAGTGAGTGCTCCGGATCAACCTAATAAGTGCTCCTGATTAACCTAATGAGTGCTCCTGATCAACCTAATGACTGCTCCGGATAGACCTAGTGAGTGCTCCGGATCAAGCTAATAAGTACTCTGGATGAACCTAATGAGTGCTCCAGATCAACTTAATCAGTGCTCCAAATCAATTTAATAAAGTGCTCTGAATCAACCTAATGAGTGCTCTGGATTAACCTAATGAGTGCTCCGGATCAACCTAATGAGTGCTGCGGATCAATCTAATAAGTGCTCCTTATCAACCTTAACAGTGCTCCGGATCAACCTAATAAGTGCTCTGGATTAACCTAATAAGTGATCCGAATCAACTTAATGAGTGCTCCTGATCAACCTAATGAGTGCTCCGGATCAACCTAATTAGTGCTCCGGATCAACCCAATAAGTGCTCCTTATTAACCTTAACAGTGCTCCGGATCAACCTAAGAAGTGCTCTGGATCAACCTAATAAGTGCTCCTGATCAACCTAATAAGTGCTCTGATCGACCTAATAAGTGCTCCTGATCAACCTAATGACTGCTCCGGAACAACCTAGTGAGTGCTCCGGATCAACCTAATAAGTGCTCCTTATAGACCTAATGAGTGCTCCTGATCAACCTAATGACTGCTCCGGATCAACCTAGTGAGTGATTCGGATCAAACTAATAAGTGCTCTGGATGAACCTAATGAGTGCTCCAGATCAACCTAATCAGTGCTCCGGATCAACTTAATAAGTGCTCTGGATCAACCTAATAAGTGCTCTGGATTAACCTAATAAGTGATCCGAATCAACCTAATGAGTGCTCCTGATCAACCTAGTGAGTGCTCCGGATCAACCTAATAAGTGCTCCTTATAGACCTAATGAGTGCTCCTGATCAACCTAATGACTGCTCCGGATAGACCTAGTGAGTGCTCCGGATCAAGCTAATAAGTGCTCTGGATGAACGTAATGAGTGCTCCAGATCAACGTAATCAGTGCTCCGGATCAACTTAATAAGTGCTCTGGATCAACCTAATGAATGCTCTGGATTAACCTAATAAGTGATCCGAATCAACCTAATGAGTGCTCCTGATCAACCTAATAAGTGCTCCGGATAAACCTAATGAGTGCTCCTTATCATCCTTTTCAGTGCTCCAGATCAACCTTATAAATGCTCTGGATCAACCTATATAAGTGCTCTTGATCAACCTAATAAGTGCTCCTGATCAACCTAATGAGTGCTTCCTGATCAACCTAATGAGTGCTCCGGATCAACCTAATCAGTGCTCCAGATCAACCTAATAAGTTCTACTTATCAACCTTAACAGTTCTCCGGATCAACCTAATAAGTGCTCTGGATCAACCTAATGAGTGCTCCAGATCAACCTTATCAGTGCTCCAGATCAACCTAATAAGTGATCTGGATCAACCTAATAAGTGCTCCTGATCAACCTAATGAGTGCTCCTGATCAACCTAATGAGTGTTCCGGATCAACCTAATGATTGCTCCAAAAAAACCTACTTAGTGCCCCAGATCAAACCTAATGAGTGCTCTTGATCAACCTAATGAGTGCTCTGAATCAACGTAATGAGGGCTTTGGATCAACAAAATGAGTGCTCCGGATAAACCTAGCGAGTGCTCCATATCAACCAAATGAGTGTTTCTTATCAACCTTATCAGTGCTCCGGATCAACCTAATAAGTTCTACTTATCAAACCTTAACAGTTTTCCGGATCAACCTAATAAGTGCTCTGGATCAACCTAATGAGTGCTCCAGATACACCTTATCAGTGCTCCAGATCAACCTATCAAGTGATCTGGATCAACCTAATAAGTGCTTTGGATCAACCTAATAAGTGCTCCTGATCAACCTAATGAGTGCTCCTGATCAACATAATGAGTGCTCCGGATCAACCTAATGAGTGCTCCAGATCAACGTAATGAGTGCTTTGGATCAACAAAATGAGTGCTCCGGATAAACCTAGCGAGTGCTCCGGATAACCTAATGAGTGTTCCTTATCAACCTTATCAGTGCTCCAGATCAACCTTATAAGTGCTCTGGATCAACCTAATAAGTGCTCTTGATCAAGCTTATAATTGCTCCTGATCAACCTAATGAGTGCTCCTAATAAACCTAATGAGTGCTCCGGATCAACCTAATGTGCTCCTTATCAACCTTAACAGTTTTCCGTATCAACCTAATAAGTGCTCTGGATCAACCTAATGAGTTCTCTGAATAAACATAATGACTGCTCCAGATCAACATATTGAGTGCTCCGGATCAACCTAATTAGTGCTCCTTATCAACCTAATGAGTGCTCCGGATCAACCTAATTAGTGCTCCTTATCAACCTAATGAGTGCTCTGTATCAATCTAATGAGTGCTCTGGTTCAACCTAATGAGTGCTCTGGAACAACCTAATAAGTGCTCCTTATCAATCTAATGAGTGCTTCGGATCAACCTAATGAGTACTCCTTATCAACCTTATCAGTGCTCCAGATCAACCTAGTGAGTTCTCCGGATCAACCTAATAAGTGCTCCTTATATACCTAATGAGTGCTCCTGATCAACCCTAATGACTGCTCCGGATCAACCTAGTGAGTGCTCCGGATCAACCTAATAAGTGCTCTGGATGAACCTAATGAGTGCTCCATATCAACCTAATCAGTGCTCCGGATCAACTTCATAAGTGCTCTAGATCAACCTAATAAGTGCTCTGGATTAACCTAATAAGTGATCCGAATCAACCTAATGAGTGCTCCTGATCAACCTAATGAGTGCTCCGGATCAACCTAATTAGTGCTCCGGATCAACCTAATAAGTGCTCCTTATTAACCATAACAGTGCTCCAGATCAACCTAATAAGTGCTCTATATCAACCAAATAAGTGCTCCTGATCAACCTAATAAGTGCTCCTGATCAACCTAATTACTGCTCTGGATCAACCTAGTGAGTGCTCCGGATCAACCTAATAAGTGCTCCTTATAGACCTAAAGAGTGCTCCTGATCAACCGAATGACTGCTCTGGATAGACCTAGTGAGTGCTCCGGATCAAGCTAATAAGTGCTCTGGATGAACCTAATGAGTGCTCCAGATCAACTTAATCAGTGCTCCGGATCAACTTAATAAGTGCTCCGGATCAACCTAATGAGTGCTCTGGATTAACCTAATGAGTGCTCCGGATCAACCTAATCAGTGCTCCTTATCAACCTTATCAGTGCTCCAGATCAACCTTATAAGTGCTCTGGATCAACCTAATAAGTGCTCTTCATCAACCTAATAAGTGCTCCTGATCAACCTAATGAGTGCTCCTGATCAACCTAACGAGTGCTCCAGATTAACCTAATGAGTGCTCCGGATCAACCTAATAAGTGCTCCTTATCAACTTTAACAGTGCTCCGGATCAACCTAAAGTGCTCTGGATTAACCTAATAAGTGATCCGAATCAACCTAATGAGTGCTCCTGATCAACCTAATGAGTGCTCCGGATCAACCCAATAAGTGCTCCTTATTAACCTTAACAGTGCTCCGGATCAACCTAATAAGTGCTCTGGATCAACCTAATAATTGCTACTGATCAACCTAATAAGTGCTCCTGATCAACCTAATGACTGCTCCGGATCAACCTAGTAAGTGCTCCGAATCAACCTAATAAGTGCTCTAGATGAACCTAATGAGTGCTCCAGTTCAACTTAATCAGTGCTCCGGATCAACTTAATAAGTGCTCTGGATCAACCTAATGAGTGCTCTAGATTAACCTAATAAGTGATCCGAATCAACCTAATGAGTGCTCCTGATCAACCTAATGAGTGCTCCCGATCAACCTAATGAGTGCTCCTTATCAACCTTATCAGTGCTCCAGATCAACCTTATAAGTGCTCTGGATCAACCTAATAAGTGCTCTTCATCAACCTAATAAGTGCTCCTGATCAACCTAATGAGTGCTCCTGATCAACCTAATGAGTGCTCCGGATCATCCTAATGAGTGCTCCGGATCAACCTAATAAGTGCTCCTTATCAACATTAACAGTGCTCCGGATCAACCCAATAAGTGCTCTGGATCAACCTAATAAGTGCTCCTGATTAACCTAATGAGTGCTCTTGATCAACCTAATGACTGCTCCGGATCAACCTAGTGAGTGATCCGGATCAACCTAATAAGTGCTCCTTATAGACCTAATGAGTGCTCCTGATCAACCTAATGACTGCTCCGGATAGACCTAGTGAGTACTCCGGATCAAGCTAATACGTGCTCTGATGAACCTAATGAGTGCTCCAGATCAACTTAATCAGTGCTCCAAATCAACTTAATAAGTGCTCTGGATCAACCTAATGAGTGCTCTGAATTAACCTAATGAGTTCTCCGGGTCAACCTAATGAGTGCTCCTTATCAACCTTATCAGTGCTCCAGATCAACCTTATAAGTGCTCTGGATAAACCTAATAAGTGCTCTTCATCAACCTAATAAGTGCTCCTGATCAACCTAATGAGTGCTCCTGATCAACCTAATGAGTGCTCCGGATCAACCTAATGAGTGCTCCGGATCAACCTAATAAGTGCTCCTTATCAACCTTAACAGTGCTCCGGATCAACCTAATAAGTGCTCTGGATTAACCTAATAAGTGATCCAAATCAACCTAATGAGTGCTCCTGATCAACCTAATAAGTGCTCCGGATCAACCTAATTAGTGCTCCAGATCAACCCAATAAGTGCTCCTTATTAACCTTAACAGTGCTCTGGATCAACCTAATAAGTGCTCTGGATCAACCTAATAAGCGCTCCTGATCAACCTAATAAGTGCTCCTGATCAACCTAATGACTGCTCCGGATCAACCTAGTGAGTGCTCCGGATCAACCTAATAAGTGCTCCTTATAGACCTAATGAGTGCTCCTGATCAACCTAATGACTGCTCCGGATAGACCTAGTGAGTGCTCCGGATCAAGCTAATAAGTGCTCTGGATGAACCTAATGAGTGCTCCAGATCAACTTAATCAGTGCTCGGGATCAACTTAATAAGTGCTCTGGATCAACCTAATGAGTGCTCTGGATCAACCTAATAAGTGATCCGAATGAACCTAATGAGTGCTCCTGATCAACCTAATGAGTGCTCCGGATAAACCTAATGAGTGCTCCTTATCAACCTTATCAGTGCTCCAGATCAACCTTATAAGTGCTCTGGATCAACCTAATAAGTGCTCTTCATCAACCTAATAAGTGCTCATGATCAACCTAATGAGTGCTCCTGATCAACTTAATGAGTGCTCCGGATCAACCTAATCAGTGCTCCGGATCAACCTAATAAGTTCTACTTATCAACCTTAACAGTTTTCCGGATCAACCTAATAAGTGCTCTGGATCAACCTAATGAGTGCTCCAGATCAACCTTATCAGTGCTCCAGATCAACCTAATAAGTGATCTGGATCAACCTAATAAGTGCTCCTGATCAACCTAATGAGTGCTCCTAATCAACCTAATGAGTGCTCCGGATCAACCTAATGATTGCTCCAAAAAAACCTAGTTAGTGCCCCGGATCAACCTAATGAGTGCTCTTGATCAACCTAATGAGCGCTCCAGATCAACCTAATGAGTGCTCTGAATCAACGTAATGAGTGCTTTGGATCAACAAAATGAGTGCTCCGGATAAACCTAGCGAGTGCTCCGGATCAACCCAATGAGTGTTCCTTATCAACCTTATCAGTGCTCCAGATCAACCTTATAAGTGCTCTGGATCAACCTAATAAGTGCTCTGGATTAACCTAATAAATGATCCTGATCAACCTAATGAGTGCTCCTGATCAACCTAATGAGTGCTCCGGATTAACCTAATTAGTGCTCCGGATCAACCTAATAAGTTCTACTTATCAACCTTAACAGTTCTCCGGATCAACCTAATAAGTGCTCTGAAACAACATAATGAGTGCTCCAGATCAACCTTATCAGTGCTCCAGATCAACCTAATAAGTGATCTGGATCAACCTAATAAGTGCTTTTGATCAACCTAATAAGTGCTCCTGATCAACCTAATGAGTGCTCCTGATCAACATAATGAGTGCTCCGGATCAACCTAATGAGTGCTCCATATCAACGTAATGAGTGCTCCTGATCAACCTAATGAGTGCTCCGGATCAACCTAATGAGTGCTCCTGATCAACCTAATGAGTGCTCCTGATCAACATAATGAGTGCTCCGGATCAACCTAATGAGTGCTCCAGATCAACGTAATGAGTGCTTTTGATCAACAAAATGAGTGCTCCGGATAAACCTAGCGAGTGCTCCGGATCAACCTAATGAGTGTTCCTTATCAACCTTATCAGTGCTCCATATTAACCTTATAAGTGCTCTGGATCAACCTTATAAGTGCTTTTGATCAACCTTATAAGTGCTCCTGATCAACCTTATGAGTGCTCCTAATCAACCTAATGAGTGCTCCGGATCAACCTAATGTGCTCCTTATCAACCTAATCAGTGCTCTGGATCAATCTAATGAGTGCTCTGGTTCAACCTAATGAGTGCTCTGGAACTACCTAATAAGTGCTCCTTATCAACCTAATGAGTACTTCGGATCAACCTAATGAGTGCTCCTTATCAACCTTATCAGTGCTCCATATCAACCTAGTGAGTTCTCCGGATCAACCTAATAAGTGCTCCTTATCAACGTAATGAGTGCTCCTGATCAACCTAATGACTGCTCCAGATCAACCTAGTGAGTGCTCCGGATAAAGCTAATAAGTGCTCTGGATGAACCTAATGAGTGCTCCAGATCAACCTAATCAGTGCTCCGGATCAACCTAATAAGTGCTCTGGATCAACCTAATGAGTGCTCTGGATTAACCTAATAAGTGATTCGAATCAACCTCATGAGTGCTCCTGATCAACCTAATGAGTGCTCCGGATCAACCTAATTAGTGCTCCGGATCAACCCAATAAGTGCTCCTTATTAACCTTAACAGTCCCCCGGATCAACCTAATAAGTGCTCTGGATCAACTTAATAAGTGCTCCTGATCAACCTAATAAGTGCTCCTGATAAACCTAATTACTGCTCTGGATCAACCTAGTGAGTGCTCCGGATCAACCTAATAAGTGCTCCTTATTGACCTAATGAGTGCTCCTGATCAACCTAATGACTGCTCCGGATAGACCTAGTGAGTGCTCCGGATCAAGCTTATAAGTGCTCTGGATGAACCTAATGAGTACTCCAGATCAACTTAATCAGTGCTCCGGATCAACTTAATAAATGCTCTGGATCAACCTAATGAGTGCTCTGGATTAACCTAATGAGTGCTCCTGATCAACATAATGAGTGCTCCGGATCAACCTAATGATTGCTCCAGATCAACGTAATGAGTACTTTGGATCAAAATGAGTGCTCCGGATAAACCTAGCGAGTGCTCCGGATCAACCTAATGAGTGTTCCTTATCAACCTTATCAGTGCTTCAGATCAACCTTATAAGTGCTCTGGATCAACCTAATAAGTGCTCTTGATCAACCTTATAAGTGCTCCTGATCAACCTAATGAGTGCTCCTAATCAACCTAATGAGTGCTCCGGATCAACCTAATGTGCTCCTTATCAACCTTAACAGTTTTCCGTATCAACCTAATAAGTGCTCTGGATCAACCTAATGAGTTCTCTGAATAAACATAATGACTGCTCCAGATCAACATATTGAGTGCTCCGGATCAACCTAATTAGTGCTCCTTATAAACCTAATGAGTGCTCTGGATCAATCTAATGAGTGCTCTGGTTCAACCTAATGAGTGCTCCGGATCAACCTAATAAGTGCTCCTTATCAACCTTAACAGTGCTCCGGATCAACCTAATAAGTGCTCTGGATTAACCTAATAAGTGATCCGAATCAACCTAATGAGTGCTCCTGATCAACCTAATAAGTGCTCCGGATCAACCTAATTAGTGCTCCAGATCAACCCAATAAGTGCTCCTTATTAACCTTAACAGTGCTCTGGATCAACCTAATAAGTGCTCTGGATCAACCTAATAAGCGCTCCTGATCAACCTAATAAGTGCTCCTGATCAACCTAATGACTGCTCCGGATCAACCTAGTGAGTGCTCCGGATCAACCTAATAAGTGCTCCTTATAGACCTAATGAGTGCTCCTGATCAACCTAATGACTGCTCCGGATAGACCTAGTGGGTTCTCCGGATCAAGCTAATAAGTGCTCTGGATGAACCTAATGAGTGCTCCAGATCAACTTAATCAGTGCTCGGGATCAACTTAATAAGTGCTCTGGATCAACCTAATGAGTGCTCTGGATCAACCTAATAAGTGATCCGAATGAACCTAATGAGTGCTCCTGATCAACCTAATGAGTGCTCCGGATAAACCTAATGAGTGCTCCTTATCAACCTTATCAGTGCTCCAGATCAACCTTATAAGTGCTCTGGATCAACCTAATACGTGCTCTTCATCAACCTAATAAGTGCTCATGATCAACCTAATGAGTGCTCCTGATCAACTTAATGAGTGCTCCGGATCAACCTAATCAGTGCTCCGTATCAACCTAATAAGTTCTACTTATCAACCTTAACAGTTTTCCGGATCAACCTAATAAGTGCTCTGGATCAACCTAATGAGTGCTCCAGATCAACCTTATCAGTGCTCCAGATCAACCTAATAAGTGATCTGGATCAACCTAATAAGTGCTCCTGATCAACCTAATGAGTGCTCCTAATCAACCTAATGAGTGCTCCGGATCAACCTAATGATTGCTCCAAAAAACCTAGTTAGTGCCCCGGATCAACCTAATGAGTGCTCTTGATCAACCTAATGAGCGCTCCAGATCAACCTAATGAGTGCTCTGAATCAACGTAATGAGTGCTTTGGATCAACAAAATGAGTGCTCCGGATAAACCTAGCGAGTGCTCCGGATCAACCCAATGAGTGTTCCTTATCAACCTTTTCAGTGCTCCAGATCAACCTTATAAGTGCTCTGGATCAACCTAATAAGTGCTCTGGATTAACCTAATAAATGATCCTGATCAACCTAATGAGTGCTCCTGATCAACCTAATGAGTGCTCCGGATTAACCTAATTAGTGCTCCGGATCAACCTAATAAGTTCTACTTATCAACCTTAACAGTTCTCCGGATCAACCTAATAAGTGCTCTGAAACAACCTAATGAGTGCTCCAGATCAACCTTATCAGTGCTCCAGATCAACCTAATAAGTGATCTGGATCAACCTAATAAGTGCTTTTGATCAACCTAATAAGTGCTCCTGATCAACCTAATGAGTGCTCCTGATCAACATAATGAGTGCTCCGGATCAACCTAATGAGTGCTCCATATCAACGTAATGAGTGCTCCTGATCAACCTAATGAGTGCTCCGGATCAACCTAATGAGTGCTCCTGATCAACCTAATGAGTGCTCCTGATCAACATAATGAGTGCTCCGGATCAACCTAATGAGTGCTCCAGATCAACGTAATGAGTGCTTTGGATCAACAAAATGAGTGCTCCGGATAAACCTAGCGAGTGCTCCTTATCAACCTAATGAGTGTTCCTTATCAAACTTATCAGTGCTCCAGATCAACCTTATAAGTGCTCTGGATCAACCTAATAAGTGCTTTTGATCAACCTTATAAGTGCTCCTGATCAACCTTATGAGTGCTCCTAATCAACCTAATGAGTGCTCCGGATCAACCTAATGTGCTCCTTATCAACCTAATGAGTGCTCTGGATCAATCTAATGAGTGCTCTGGTTCAACCTAATGAGTGCTCTGGAACTACCTAATAAGTGCTCCTTATCAACCTAATGAGTGCTTCGGATCAACCTAATGAGTGCTCCTTATCAACCTTATCAGTGCTCCATATCAACCTAGTGAGTTCTCCGGATCAACTTAATAAGTGCTCCTTATCAACGTAATGAGTGCTCCTGATCAACCTAATGACTGCTCCAGATCAACCTAGTGAGTGCTCCGGATAAAGCTAATAAGTGCTCTGGATGAACCTAATGAGTGCTCCAGATCAACCTAATCAGTGCTCCGGATCAACTTAATAAGTGCTCTGGATCAACCTAATGAGTGCTCTGGATTAACCTAATAAGTGATTCGAATCAACCTCATGAGTGCTCCTGATCAACCTAATGAGTGCTCCGGATCAACCTAATTAGTGCTCCGGATCAACCCAATAAGTGCTCCTTATTAACCTTAACAGTCCCCCGGATCAACCTAATAAGTGCTCTGGATCAACTTAATAAGTGCTCCTGATCAACCTAATAAGTGCTCCTGATAAACCTAATTACTGCTCTGGATCAACCTAGTGAGTGCTCCAGATCAACCTAATAAGTGCTCCTTATAGACCTAATGAGTGCTCCTGATCAACCTAATGACTGCTCCGGATAGACCTAGTGAGTGCTCCGGATCAAGCTTATAAGTGCTCTGGATGAACCTAATGAGTACTCCAGATCAACTTAATCAGTGCTCCGGATCAACTTAATAAATGCTCTGGATCAACCTAATGAGTGCTCTGGATTAACCTAATGAGTGCTCCTGATCAACATAATGAGTGCTCCGGATCAACCTAATGATTGCTCCAGATCAACGTAATGAGTACTTTGGATCAAAATGAGTGCTCCGGATAAACCTAGCGAGTGCTCCGGATCAACCTAATGAGTGTTCCTTATCAACCTTATCAGTGCTCCAGATCAACCTAATAAGTGCTCTTGATCAACCTTATAAGTGCTCCTGATCAACCTAATGAGTGCTCCTAATCAACCTAATGAGTGCTCCGGATCAACCTAATGTGCTCCTTATCAACCTTAACAGTTTTCCGTATCAACCTAATAAGTGCTCTGGATCAACCTAATGAGTTCTCTGAATAAACATAATGACTGCTCCAGATCAACATATTGAGTTCTCCGGATCAACCTAATTAGTGCTCCTTATAAACCTAATGAGTGCTCTGGATCAATCTAATGAGTGCTCTGGTTCAACCTAATGAGTGCTCTGGAACAACCTAATAAGTGCTCCTTATCAACCTAATGAGTGCTTCGGATCAACCTAATGAGTGCTCCTTATCAACCTTATCAGTGCTCCAGATCAACCTAGTGAGTTCTCCGGATCAACCTAATAAGTGCTCCTTATCAACCTACTGAGTGCTCCTGATCAACCTAATCACTGCTCCGGATCAACCTATGAGTGCTCCGGATCAAGCTAATAAGTGCTCTGGATGAACCTAATGAGTGCTCCAGATCAACCTAAACAGTGCTCCGGATCAACTTAATAAGTGCTCTGGATCAACCTAATAAGTGCTCTGGATTAACCTAATAAGTGATCCGAATCAACCTAATGAGTGCTCCTGATCAACCTAATGAGTGCTCCGGATCAACCTAATTAGTGCTCCGGATCAACCCAATAAATGCTCCTTATTAACCTTAACAGTGCTCCGGATTACCTAATAAGTGCTCTGGATCAACCTAATAAGTGCTCCTGATCAACCTAATAAGTGCTTCTGATCAACCTAATTACTGCTCTGGATCAACCTAGTGAGTGCTCCGGATCAACCTAATAAGTGCTCCTTATAGACCTAATGAGTGCTCCTGATCAACCTAATGACTGCTCCGGATAGACCTAGTGAGTGCTCCGGATCAAGCTAATAAGTGCTCTGGATGAACCTAATGAGTGCTCCAGATCAACTTAATCAGTGCTCCGGATCAACTTAATAAGCGCTCTGGATCAACCTAATGAGTGCTCTGGATTAACCTAATAAGTGCTCTGAATCAACCTAATAAGTGCTCCTGATCAACCTAATGCGTGCTCCTGATCAACCTAATGACTGCTCCGGATAGACCTAGTGAGTGCTCCGGATCAAGCTAATAAGTGCTCTGGATGAACCTAATGAGTGCTCCAGATCAACTTAATCAGTGCTCCAAATCAACTTAATAAGTGCTCTGGATCAACCTAATGAGTGCTCTGGATTAACCTAATAAGTGCTCCTGATCAACCTAATGAGTGCTCCTGATCAACCTGATGAGTGCTCCGGATACCTAATGAGTGCTCCGGATCAACCTAATAAGTGCTCCTTATCAACCTTAACAGTGCTCCGGATCAACCTAACAAGTGCTCTGGATCAACCTAATAAGTGCTCCTGATCAACCTAATGAGTGCTCCTGATCAACCTAATGACTGCTCCGGATCAACCTAGTGAGTGCTCCGGATCAACCTAATAAGTGCTCCTTATAGACCTAATGAGTGCTCCTGATCAACCTAATGACTGCTGCGGATAGACCTAGTGAGTGCTCCGGATCAAGCTAATAGGTGCTCTGGATGAACCTAATGAGTGCTCCAGATCAACTTAATCAGTGCTCCAAATCAACTTAATAAGTGCTCTGGATCAACCTAATGAGTGCTCTGGATTAACCTAATAAGTGATCCGAATCAACCTAATGAGTGCTCCTGATCAACCTAATGAGTGCTCCGGATCAACCTAATGAGTGCTCCAGATCAACCTTATAAGTGCTCTGGATCCACCTAATAAGTGCTCTTCATCAACCTAATAAGTGCTCCTGATCAACCTGAGTGCTCCTGATCAAACTAATGAGTGCTCCGGATCAACCTAATGAGTGCTCCGGATCAACCTAATAAGTTCCACTTATCAACCTTAACAGTTCTCCGGATCAACCTAATAAGTGCTCTGGATCAACCTAATGAGTGCTCCAGATCAACCTTATCAGTGCTCCAGATCAACCTAATAAGTGATCTGGATCAACCCAATAAGTGCTTTGGATCAACCTAATAAGTGCTCCTGATCAACCTAATGAGTGCTCCTGATCAACCTAATGAGTGCTCCGGATCAACCTAATGAGTGCTCCAGATCAAACTAATAAGTGCTCTGGATCAACCTAATGAGTGCTCCTGATCAACCTTATGAGTGCTCCGGATCAACATAATTAGTGCTCTGGATCAACCCAATAAGTGCTCCTTATTAACCTTAACAGTGCTCCGGATCAACCTAATAAGTTCTCTGGATCAACCTAATAAGTGCTCCTGATCAACCTAATAAGTGCTCCTGATCAACCTAATGACTGCTCCGGATAAACCTAGTGAGTGCTCCGGATCAACCTAATAAGTGCTCCTTATAGACCTAATAAGTGCTCTTCATCAATATAATGAGTGCACCTGATCAACCTAATGAGTGCTCCGGATCAACCTAATTAGTGCTCCGGATCAACCCAATAAGTGCTCCTTATTAACCTTAACAGTGCTCCGGATCAAACTAATAAGTTCTCTGGATCAACCTAATAAGTGCACCTGATCAACCTAATAAGTGCTCCTGATCAACCTAATGACTGCTCCGGATAGACCTAGTGAGTGCTCAGGATGAAGCTAATAAGTGCTCTGGATGAACCTAATGAGTGCTCCAGATCAACTTAATTAGTGCTCCGGATCAACTTAATAAGTGCTCTGGATCAACCTAATGAGTGCTCTGGATTAACCTAATGTGATCCGAATCAACCTAATGAGTGCTCCTGATCAACCTAATGAGTGTTCCAGATCAACCTAATGAGTGCTCCTTATCAACCTTATCAGTGCTCCAGATCAACCTTATAAGTGCTCTGGATCAACCTAATAAGTGCTCTTTATAAACCTAATAAGTGCTCCTGATCAACCTAATGAGTGCTCCTGATCAACCTAATGAGTGCTCAGGATCAACCTAATGAGTGCTCCGGATCAACCTAATGAGTGCTCCTTATCAACCTTATCAGTGCTCCAGATCAACCTAGTGATTTCTCCGGATCAACCAAATAAGTGCTCCTTATCAACCTAATGAGTGCTCCTGATCAACCTAATGACTACTCCGGATCAACCTAGTCAGTGCTCCGGATCAAGCTAATAAGTGCTCTGGATGAACCTAATGAGTGCTCCAGATCAACCTAATCAGTGCTCCGGATCAACTTAATAAGTGCTCTGGATCAACCTAATAAGTGCTCTGGATTAACCTAATAAGTTATCCGAATCAACCTAATGAGTGCTCCTGATCAACCTAATGAGTGCTCCGGATCAACCTAATTAGTGCTCCGGATCAACCCAATAAGTGCTCCTGATCAACCTTAACAGTGCTCCGAATCAACCTAATAAGTGCTCCGGATCAACCTAATAAGTGCTCCGGATAGACCTAATGAGTGTACTGGGTCAACCTAATGAGTGCTCTGGATCAACATAATGAGTGCTCTGTGTTAACCTAATGAGTTTTCTGGATCAACCTAATGAGTGCTCTGGATCAACCTAATAAGTGCTCCATATCAACCTAATGAGTGATCCAAATCAACTTAATGAGTGCTTTGAAACTATCCAGAGCACTCGATAGGTGCTCTGGATCAACTTGACGGGTGCTCAGGACAAATCTAATGAGTGCTCCAGATCAACCTGATGAGTTTTCCGGATCAACCTAATGAGTGTTCCTGATCAACCGTATCAGTGCTTCGGATCAACCTATCGAGTGCTCCAGATCATCCTGTTGAGTGCTCCAGATCAACCTAATGAGTGTTCCGGATCAACCTAATGATTGCTCCAAAAAAACCTACTTAGTGCCCCAGATCAACCTAATGAGTGCTCTTGATCAACCTAATGAGCGCTCCAGATCAACCTAATGAGTGCTCTGAATCAACGTAATGAGTGCTTTGGATCAACAAAATGAGTGCTCCGGATAAACCTAACGAGTGCTCCATATCAACCAAATGAGTGTTTCTTATCAACCTTATCAGTGCTCCGGATCAACCTAATAAGTTCTACTTATCAACCTTAACAGTTTTCCGGATCAACCTAATAAGTGCTCTGGATCAACCTAATGAGTGCTCCAGATCAACCTTATCAGTGCTCCGGATCAACCTAATAAGTGATCTGGATCAACCTAATAAGTGCTTTGGATCAACCTAATAAGTGCTCCTGATCAACCTAATGAGTGCTCCTGATCAACATAATGAGTGCTCCGGATCAACCTAATGAGTGCTCCAGATCAACGTAATGAGTACTTTGGATCAACAAAATGAGTGCTCCGGATAAACCTAGCG
The DNA here is from genome assembly GCA_036924085.1 of Ariolimax columbianus. Lineage (NCBI taxonomy): Eukaryota > Metazoa > Mollusca > Gastropoda > Stylommatophora > Arionidae > Ariolimax > Ariolimax columbianus. The sequence continues at coordinate 35,011,041 of JAVGWX010000008.1, read as the reverse complement.
AGTGCTCCGGATCAACCTAATGAGTGTTCCTTATCAACCTTATCAGTGCTCCAGATCAACCTTATAAGTGCTCTGGATCAACCTAATAAGTGCTCTTGATCAACCTTATAAGTGCTCCTGATCAACCTAATGAGTGCTCCTAATAAACCTAATGAGTGCTCCGGATCAACCTAATGTGCTCCTAATCAACCTTAACAGTTTTCCGTATCAACCTAATAAGTGCTCTGGATCAACCTAATGAGTTCTCTGAATAAACATAATGACTGCTCCAGATCAACATATTGAGTGCTCCGGATCAACCTAATTAGTGCTCCTTATCAACCTAATGAGTGCTCCGGATCAACCTAATTAGTGCTCCTTATCAACCTAATGAGTGCTCTGGATCAATCTAATGAGTGCTCTGGTTCAACCTAATGAGTGCTCTGGAACAACCTAATAAGTGCTCCTTATCAATCTAATGAGTGCTTCGGATCAACCTAATGAGTGCTCCTTATCAACCTTATCAGTGCTCCAGATCAACCTAGTGAGTTCTCCGGATCAACCTAATAAGTGCTCCTTATCAACCTAATGAGTGCTCCTGATCAACCTAATGACTGCTCCGGATCAACCTAGTGAGTGCTCCGGATCAAGCTAATAAGTGCTCTGGATGAACCTAATGAGTGCTCCAGATCAACCTAATCAGTGCTCCGGATCAACTTAATAAGTGCTCTGGATCAACCTAATGTGCTCTGGATTAACCTAATAAGTGATCCGAATCAACCTAATGAGTGCTCCTGATCAACCTAATGAGTGCTCCGAATCAACCTAATTAGTGCTCCGGATCAACCCAATAAGTGCTCCTTATTAACCATAACAGTGCTCCAGATCAACCTAATAAGTGCTCTGGATCAACCTAATAAGTGCTCCTTATAGACCTAATGAGTGCTCCTGATCAACCGAATGACTGCTCTGGATAGACCTAGTGAGTGCTCCGGATCAAGCTAATAAGTGCTCTGGATGAACCTATTGAGTGCTCCAGATCAACTTAATCAGTGCTCCGGATCAACTTAATAAGTGCTCCGGATCAACCTAATGAGTGCTCTGGATTAACCTAATGAGTGCTCCGGATCAACCTAATGAGTGCTCCTTATCAACCTTATCAGTGCTCCAGATCAACCTTATAAGTGCTCTGGATAACCTAATAAGTGCTCTTCATCAACCTAATATGTGCTCCTGATCAACCTAATGAGTGCTCCTGATCAACCTAATGAGTGCTCCAGATTAACCTAATGAGTGCTCCGGATCAACCTAATGTGCTCCTTATCAACCTTAACAGTTTTCCGTATCAACCTAATAAGTGCTCTGGATCAACCTAATGAGTTCTCTGAATAAACATAATGACTGCTCCAGATCAACATATTGAGTGCTCCGGATCAACCTAATTAGTGCTCCTTATCAACCTAATGAGTGCTCCGGATCAACCTAATTAGTGCTCCTTATCAACCTAATGAGTGCTCTGGATCAATCTAATGAGTGCTCTGGTTCAACCTAATGAGTGCTCTGGAACAACCTAATAAGTGCTCCTTATCAATCTAATGAGTGCTTCGAATCAACCTAATGAGTGCTCCTGATCAACCTAATGAGTGCTCCGGATCAACCTAATTAGTGCTCCGGATCAACCCAATAAGTGCTCCTTATTAACCATAACAGTGCTCCAGATCAACCTAATAAGTGCTCTGGATCAACCTAGTGAGTGCTCCTGATCAATCTAATAAGTGCTCCTGATCAACCTAAATACTGCTCTGGATCAACCTAGTGAGTGCTCCGGATCAACCTAATAAGTGCTCCTTATAGACCTAATGAGTGCTCCTGATCAACCGAATGACTGCTCTGGATAGACCTAGTGAGTGCTCCGGATCAACCTAATAAGTGCTCCTTATAGACCTAATGAGTGCTCCTGATCAACCTAATGACTGCTCCGGATAGACCTAGTGAGTACTCCGGATCAAGCTAATACGTGCTCTGGATGAACCTAATGAGTGCTCCAGATCAACTTAATCAGTGCTCCGGATCAACTTAATAAGTGCTCCGGATCAACCTAATGAGTGCTCTGTATTAACCTAATGAGTGCTCCGGATCAACCTAATGAGTGCTCCTTATCAACCTTATCAGTGCTCCAGATCAACCTTATAAGTGCTCTGGATAACCTAATAAGTGCTCTTCATCAACCTAATATTTGCTCCTGATCAACCTAATGAGTGCTCCTGATCAACCTAATGAGTGCTCCAGATTAACCTAATGAGTGCTCCGGATCAACCTAATAAGTGCTCCTTATCAACCTTAACAGTGCTCCGGATCAACCTAATTAGTGCTCCGGATCAACCCAATAAGTGCTCCTGATCAACCTTAACAGTGCTCCGAATCAACCTAATAAGTGCTCCGGATCAACCTAATAAGTGCTCCGGATAGACCTAATGAGTGTACTGGGTCAACCTAATGAGTGCTCTGGATCAACATAATGAGTGCTCTGTGTTAACCTAATGAGTTTTCTGGATCAACCTAATGAGTGCTCTGGATCAACCTAATAAGTGCTCCATATCAACCTAATGAGTGATCCAAATCAACTTAATGAGTGCTTTGAAACTATCCAGAGCACTCGATAGGTGCTCTGGATCAACTTGACGGGTGCTCAGGACAAATCTAATGAGTGCTCCAGATCAACCTGATGAGTTTTCCGGATCAACCTAATGAGTGTTCCTGATCAACCGTATCAGTGCTTCGGATCAACCTATCGAGTGCTCCAGATCATCCTGTTGAGTGCTCCAGATCAACCTAATGAGTGTTCCGGATCAACCTAATGATTGCTCCAAAAAAACCTACTTAGTGCCCCAGATCAACCTAATGAGTGCTCTTGATCAACCTAATGAGCGCTCCAGATCAACCTAATGAGTGCTCTGAATCAACGTAATGAGTGCTTTGGATCAACAAAATGAGTGCTCCGGATAAACCTAACGAGTGCTCCATATCAACCAAATGAGTGTTTCTTATCAACCTTATCAGTGCTCCGGATCAACCTAATAAGTTCTACTTATCAACCTTAACAGTTTTCCGGATCAACCTAATAAGTGCTCTGGATCAACCTAATGAGTGCTCCAGATCAACCTTATCAGTGCTCCGGATCAACCTAATAAGTGATCTGGATCAACCTAATAAGTGCTTTGGATCAACCTAATAAGTGCTCCTGATCAACCTAATGAGTGCTCCTGATCAACATAATGAGTGCTCCGGATCAACCTAATGAGTGCTCCAGATCAACGTAATGAGTACTTTGGATCAACAAAATGAGTGCTCCGGATAAACCTAGCGAGTGCTCCGGATCAACCTAATGAGTGTTCCTTATCAACCTTATCAGTGCTCCAGATCAACCTTATAAGTGCTCTGGATCAACCTAATAAGTGCTCTTGATCAACCTTATAAGTGCTCCTGATCAACCTAATGAGTGCTCCTAATAAACCTAATGAGTGCTCCGGATCAACCTAATGTGCTCCTAATCAACCTTAACAGTTTTCCGTATCAACCTAATAAGTGCTCTGGATCAACCTAATGAGTTCTCTGAATAAACATAATGACTGCTCCAGATCAACATATTGAGTGCTCCGGATCAACCTAATTAGTGCTCCTTATCAACCTAATGAGTGCTCCGGATCAACCTAATTAGTGCTCCTTATCAACCTAATGAGTGCTCTGGATCAATCTAATGAGTGCTCTGGTTCAACCTAATGAGTGCTCTGGAACAACCTAATAAGTGCTCCTTATCAATCTAATGAGTGCTTCGGATCAACCTAATGAGTGCTCCTTATCAACCTTATCAGTGCTCCAGATCAACCTAGTGAGTTCTCCGGATCAACCTAATAAGTGCTCCTTATCAACCTAATGAGTGCTCCTGATCAACCTAATGACTGCTCCGGATCAACCTAGTGAGTGCTCCGGATCAAGCTAATAAGTGCTCTGGATGAACCTAATGAGTGCTCCAGATCAACCTAATCAGTGCTCCGGATCAACTTAATAAGTGCTCTGGATCAACCTAATGTGCTCTGGATTAACCTAATAAGTGATCCGAATCAACCTAATGAGTGCTCCTGATCAACCTAATGAGTGCTCCGAATCAACCTAATTAGTGCTCCGGATCAACCCAATAAGTGCTCCTTATTAACCATAACAGTGCTCCAGATCAACCTAATAAGTGCTCTGGATCAACCTAATAAGTGCTCCTTATAGACCTAATGAGTGCTCCTGATCAACCGAATGACTGCTCTGGATAGACCTAGTGAGTGCTCCGGATCAAGCTAATAAGTGCTCTGGATGAACCTATTGAGTGCTCCAGATCAACTTAATCAGTGCTCCGGATCAACTTAATAAGTGCTCCGGATCAACCTAATGAGTGCTCTGGATTAACCTAATGAGTGCTCCGGATCAACCTAATGAGTGCTCCTTATCAACCTTATCAGTGCTCCAGATCAACCTTATAAGTGCTCTGGATAACCTAATAAGTGCTCTTCATCAACCTAATATGTGCTCCTGATCAACCTAATGAGTGCTCCTGATCAACCTAATGAGTGCTCCAGATTAACCTAATGAGTGCTCCGGATCAACCTAATGTGCTCCTTATCAACCTTAACAGTTTTCCGTATCAACCTAATAAGTGCTCTGGATCAACCTAATGAGTTCTCTGAATAAACATAATGACTGCTCCAGATCAACATATTGAGTGCTCCGGATCAACCTAATTAGTGCTCCTTATCAACCTAATGAGTGCTCCGGATCAACCTAATTAGTGCTCCTTATCAACCTAATGAGTGCTCTGGATCAATCTAATGAGTGCTCTGGTTCAACCTAATGAGTGCTCTGGAACAACCTAATAAGTGCTCCTTATCAATCTAATGAGTGCTTCGAATCAACCTAATGAGTGCTCCTGATCAACCTAATGAGTGCTCCGGATCAACCTAATTAGTGCTCCGGATCAACCCAATAAGTGCTCCTTATTAACCATAACAGTGCTCCAGATCAACCTAATAAGTGCTCTGGATCAACCTAGTGAGTGCTCCTGATCAATCTAATAAGTGCTCCTGATCAACCTAAATACTGCTCTGGATCAACCTAGTGAGTGCTCCGGATCAACCTAATAAGTGCTCCTTATAGACCTAATGAGTGCTCCTGATCAACCGAATGACTGCTCTGGATAGACCTAGTGAGTGCTCCGGATCAACCTAATAAGTGCTCCTTATAGACCTAATGAGTGCTCCTGATCAACCTAATGACTGCTCCGGATAGACCTAGTGAGTACTCCGGATCAAGCTAATACGTGCTCTGGATGAACCTAATGAGTGCTCCAGATCAACTTAATCAGTGCTCCGGATCAACTTAATAAGTGCTCCGGATCAACCTAATGAGTGCTCTGTATTAACCTAATGAGTGCTCCGGATCAACCTAATGAGTGCTCCTTATCAACCTTATCAGTGCTCCAGATCAACCTTATAAGTGCTCTGGATAACCTAATAAGTGCTCTTCATCAACCTAATATTTGCTCCTGATCAACCTAATGAGTGCTCCTGATCAACCTAATGAGTGCTCCAGATTAACCTAATGAGTGCTCCGGATCAACCTAATAAGTGCTCCTTATCAACCTTAACAGTGCTCCGGATCAACCTAATAAGTGCTCTGGATTAACCTAATAAGTGATCCGAATCAACCTAATGAGTGCTCCTGATCAACCTAATGAGTGCTCCGGATCAACCCAATAAGTGCTCCTTATTAACCTTAACAGTGCTCTGGATCAACCTAATAATTGCTCCTGATCAACCTAATAAGTGCTCCTGATCAACCTAATGACTGCTCCGGTACAACCTAGTGAGTGCTCCGGATCAACCTAATAAGTGCTCCTTATAGACCTAATGAGTGCTCCTGATCAACCTAATGACTGCTCCGGATAGACCTAGTGAGTGCTCCGGATCAAGCTAATAAGTGCTCTAGATGAACCTAATGAGTGCTCCAGATCAACTTAATCAGTGCTCCGGATCAACTTAATAAGTGCTCTGGATCAACCTAATGAGTGCTCTGGATTAACCTAATAAGTGATCCGAATCAACCTAATGAGTGCTCTGGATCAACCTAATGAGTTTTCTGGATCAACCTAATGAGTGCTCTGGATCAACCTAATAAGTGCTCCATATCAACCTAATGAGTGATCCAAATCAACTTAATGAGTGCTTTGAAACTATCCAGAGCACTCGATAGGTGCTCTGGATCAACCTGACGGGTGCTCAGGACAAATCTAATGAGTGCTCCAGATCAACCTGATGAGTTTTCCGGATCAACCTAATGAGTGTTCCTGATCAACCGTATCAGTGCTTCGGATCAACCTATCGAGTGCTCCAGATCATCCTGTTGAGTGCTCCAGATCAACCTAATGAGTGTTCCTGATCAACCTAATGATTGCTCCAAAAAAACCTACTTAGTGCCCCAGATCAACCTAATGAGTGCTCTTGATCAACCTAATGAGCGCTCCAGATCAACCTAATGAGTGCTCTGAATCAACGTAATGAGTGCTTTGGATCAACAAAATGAGTGCTCCGGATAAACCTAACGAGTGCTCCATATCAACCAAATGAGTGTTTCTTATCAACCTTATCAGTGCTCCGGATCAACCTAATAAGTTCTACTTATCAACCTTAACAGTTTTCCGGATCAACCTAATAAGTGCTCTGGATCAACCTAATGAGTGCTCCAGATCTACCTTATCAGTGCTCCAGATCAACCTAATAAGTGATCTGGATCAACTTAATAAGTGCTTTGGATCAACCTAATAAGTGCTCCTGATCAACCTAATGAGTGCTCCTGATTAACATAATGAGTGCTCCGGATCAACCTAATGAGTGCTCCAGATCAACGTAATGAGTACTTTGGATCAACAAAATGAGTGCTCCGGATAAACCTAGCGGGTGCTCCGTATCAACCTAATGAGTGTTCCTTATCAACCTTATCAGTGCTCCAGATCAACCTTATAAGTGCTCTGGATCAACCTAATAAGTGCTCTTGATCAACCTTATAAGTGCTCCTGATCAACCTAATGAGTGCTCCTAATAAACCTAATGAGTGCTCCGGATCAACCTAATGTGCTCCTTATCAACCTTAACAGTTTTCCGTATCAACCTAATAAGTGCTCTGGATCAACCTAATGAGTTCTCTGAATAAACATGACTGCTCCAGATCAACATATTGAGTGCTCCGGATCAACCTAATTAGTGCTCCTTATCAACCTAATGAGTGCTCTGGATCAATCTAATGAGTGCTCTGGTTCAACCTAATGAGTGCTCTGGAACAACCTAATAAGTGCTCCTTATCAATCTAATGAGTGCTTCGGATCAACCTAATGAGTGCTCCTTATCAACCTTATCAGTGCTCCAGATCAACCTAGTGAGTTCTCCGGATCAACCTAATAAGTGCTCCTTATCAACCTAATGAGTGCTCCTAATCAACCTAATGACTGCTCCGGATCAACCTAGTGAGTGCTCCGGATCAAGCTAATAAGTGCTCTGGATGAACCTAATGAGTGCTCCAGATCAACCTAATCAGTGCTCCGGATCAACTTAATAAGTGCTCTGGATCAATCTAATAAGTGCTCTGGATTAACCTAATAAGTGATCCGAATCAACCTAATGAGTGCTCCTGATCAACCTAATGAGTGCTCCGGATCAACCTAATTAGTGCTCCGGATCAACCCAATAAGTGCTCCTTATTAACCATAACAGTGCTCCAGATCAACCTAATAAGTGCTCTGGATCAACCTAATAAGTGCTCATCAACCTAATAAGTGCTCCTGATCAACCTAATTACTGCTCTGGATCAACCTAGTGAGTGCTCCGGATCAACCTAATAAGTGCTCTGGATAGACCTAGTGAGTGCTCCGGATCAAGCTAATAAGTGCTCTGGATGAACCTAATGAGTGCTCCAGATCAACTTAATCAGTGCTCTGGATAGACCTAGTGAGTGCTCCGGATCAAGCTAATAAGTGCTCTGGATGAACCTAATGAGTGCTCCAGATCAACTTAATCAGTGCTCCGGATCAACTTAATAAGTGCTCCAGATCAACCTAATGAGTGCTCTGGATTAACCTAATGAGTGCTCCGGATCAACCTAATGAGTGCTCCTTATCAACCTTATCAGTGCTCCAGATCAACCTTATAAGTGCTCTGGATAACCTAATAAGTGCTCTTCATCAACCTAATATGTGCTCCTGATTAACCTAATGAGTGCTCCTGATCAACCTAATGAGTGCTCCAGATTAACCTAATGAGTGCTCCGGATCAACCTAATAAGTGCTCCTTATCAACCTAAACAGTGCTCCGGATCAACCTAATAAGTGCTCTGGATTAACCTAATAAGTGCTCCTGATCAACCTAATAAGTGCTCCTGATCAACCTAATTACTGCTCTGGATCAACCTAGTGAGTGCTCCGGATCAACCTAATAAGTGCTCTGGATAGACCTAGTGAGTGCTCCGGATCAAGCTAATAAGTGCTCTGGATGAACCTAATGAGTGCTCCAGATCAACTTAATCAGTGCTCTGGATAGACCTAGTGAGTGCTCCGGATCAAGCTAATAAGTGCTCTGGATGAACCTAATGAGTGCTCCAGATCAACAATCAGTGCTCCGGATCAACTTAATAAGTGCTCCAGATCAACCTAATGAGTGCTCTGGATTAACCTAATGAGTGCTCCGGATCAACCTAATGAGTGCTCCTTATCAACCTTATCAGTGCTCCAGATCAACCTTATAAGTGCTCTGGATAACCTAATAAGTGCTCTTCATCAACCTAATATGTGCTCTGGATTAACCTAATAAGTGCTCCTGATCAACCTAATGAGTGCTCCAGATTAACCTAATGAGTGCTCCGGATCAACCTAATAAGTGCTCCTTATCAACCTAAACAGTGCTCCGGATCAACCTAATAAGTGCTCTGGATTAACCTAATAAGTGATCCGAATCAACCTAATGAGTGCTCCTGATCAACCTAATGAGTGCTTCGGATCAACCTAATTAGTGCTCCGGATCAACCCAATAAGTGCTCCTTATTAACCTTAACAGTGCTCTGGATCAACCTAATAATTGCTCCTGATCAACCTAATAAGTGCTCCTGATCAACCTAATGACTGCTCCGGTACAACCTAGTGAGTGCTCCGGATCAACCTAATAAGTGCTCCTTATAGACCTAATGAGTGCTCCTGATCAACCTAATGACTGCTCCGGATAGACCTAGTGAGTGCTCCGGATAAAGCTAATAAGTGCTCTAGATGAACCTAATAAGTGCTCCAGATGAACTTAATCAGTGCTCCGGATCAACTTAATAAGTGCTCTGGATCAACCTAATGAGTGCTCTGGATTAACCTAATAAGTGATCCGAATCAACCTAATGAGTGCTCCTGATCAACCTAATGAGTGCTCCGGATCAACCTAATGAGTGCTCCTTATCAACCTTATCAGTGCTCCAGATCAACCTTATAAGTGCTCTGGATCAACCTAATTAGTGCTCTTCATCAACCTAATAAGTGCTCCTGATCAACCTAATGAGTGCTCCTGATCAACCTAATGAGTGCTCCGGATCAACCTAATGAGTGCTCCGGATCAACCTAATAAGTGCTCCTTATCAACATTAACAGTGCTCCGGATCAACCTAATAAGTGCTCTGGATCAACCTAATAAGTGCTCCTGATTAACCTAATGAGTGCTCTTGATCAACCTAATGACTGCTCCGGATCAACCTAGTGAGTGATCCGGATCAACCTAATAAGTGCTCCTTATAGACCTAATGAGTGCTCCTGATCAACCTAATGACTGCTCCGGATAGACCTAGTGAGTACTCCGGATCAAGCTAATACGTGCTCTGGATGAACCTAATGAGTGCTCCAGATCAACTTAATCAGTGCTCCAAATCAACTTAATAAGTGCTCTGGATCAACCTAATGAGTGCTCTGGATTAACCTAACGAGTGCTCCGGATCAACCTAATGAGTGCTCCTTATCAACCTTATCAGTGCTCCAGATCAACCTTATAATTCTCTGGATCAACCTAATAAGTGCTCTTCATCAACCTAATAAGTGCTCCTGATCAACCTAATGAGTGCTCCTGATCAACCTAATGATTGCTCCGGATCAACCTAATGAGTGCTCCAGATCAACCTAATAAGTGCTCCTTATCAACCTTAACAGTGCTCCAGATCAACCTAATAATTGCTCTGGATTAACCTAATAAGTGATCCGAATAAACCTAATGAGTGCTCCTGATCAACCTAATAAGCGCTCCGGATCAACGTAATGAGTACTTTGGATCAAAATGAGTGCTCCGGATAAACCTAGCGAGTGCTCCGGATCAACCTAATGAGTGTTCCTTATCAACAGTTCTCCGGATCAACCTAATAAGTGCTCTGGATCAACCTAATGAGTGCTCCAGATCAACCTTATCAGTGCTCCAGATCAACCTAATAAGTGATCTGGATCAACCTAATAAGTGCTTTTGATCAACCTAATAAGTACTCCTGATCAACCTAATGAGTGCTCCTGATCAACATAATGAGTGCTCCGGATCAACCTAATGAGTGCTCCATATCAACGTAATGAGTGCTCCTGATCAACCTAATGAGTGCTCCGGATATACCTAATGAGTGCTCCTGATCAACCTAATGAGTGCTCCTGATCAACATAATGAGTGCTCCGGATCAACCTAATGAGTGCTCCAGATCAACGTAATGAGTACTTTGGATCAAAATGAGTGCTCCGGATAAACCTAGCGAGTGCTCCGGATCAACCTAATGAGTGTTCCTTATCAACCTTATCAGTGCTCCAGATCAACCTTATGAGTGCTCTGGATCAACCTAATAAGTGCTCTTGATCAACCTTATAAGTGCTCCTGATCAACCTAATGAGTGCTCCTAATCAACCTAATGAGTGCTCCGGATCAACCTAATGTGCTCCTTATCAACCTTAACAGTTTTCCGTATCAACCTAATAAGTGCTCTGGATCAACCTAATGAGTTCTCTGAATAAACATAATGACTGCTCCAGATCAACATATTGAGTGCTCCGGATCAACCTAATTAGTGCTCCTTATAAACCTAATGAGTGCTCTGGATCAATCTAATGATTGCTCTGGTTCAACCTAATGAGTGCTCTGGAACAACCTAATAAGTGCTCCATATCAACCTAATGAGTGCTTCAGATCAACCTAATGAGTGCTCCTTATCAACCTTATCAGTGCTCCAGATCAACCTAGTGAGTTCTCCGGATCAACCTAATAAGTGCTCCTTATCAACCTACTGAGTGCTCCTGATCAACCTAATGACTGCTCCGGATCAACCTATGAGTGCTCCGGATCAAGCTAATAAGTGCTCTGGATGAACCTAATGAGTGCTCCAGATCAACCTATGAGTGCTCCGGATCAAGCTAATAAGTGCTCTGGATGAACCTAATGAGTGCTCCGGATCAACCTAATTAGTGCTCCGGATCAACCCAATAAATGCTCCTTATTAACCTTAACAGTGCTCCGGATCAACCTAATAAGTGCTCTGGATCAACCTAATAAGTGCTCCTGATCAACCTAATAAGTGCTCCTGATCAACCTAATGACTGCTCCGGATCAACCTAGTGAGTGCTCCGGATCAACCTAATAAGTGCTCCTTATAGACCTAATGAGTGCTCCTGATCAACCTAATGACTGCTCCGGATAGACCTAGTGAGTGCTCCGGATCAAGCTAATAAGTGCTCTGGATGAACCTAATGAGTGCTCCAGATCAACTTAATCAGTGCTCCAAATCAACTTAATAAGTGCTCTGGATCAACCTAGTGAGTTCTCCGGATCAACCTAATAAGTGCTCCTTATCAACCTACTGAGTGCTCCTGATCAACCTAATGACTGCTCCGGATCAACCTATGAGTGCTCCGGATCAAGCTAATAAGTGCTCTGGATGAACCTAATGAGTGCTCCAGATCAACCTATGAGTGCTCCGGATCAAGCTAATAAGTGCTCTGGATGAACCTAATGAGTGCTCCGGATCAACCTAATTAGTGCTCCGGATCAACCCAATAAATGCTCCTTATTAACCTTAACAGTGCTCCGGATCAACCTAATAAGTGCTCTGGATCAACCTAATAAGTGCTCCTGATCAACCTAATAAGTGCTCCTGATCAACCTAATGACTGCTCCGGATCAACCTAGTGAGTGCTCCGGATCAACCTAATAAGTGCTCCTTATAGACCTAATGAGTGCTCCTGATCAACCTAATGACTGCTCCGGATAGACCTAGTGAGTGCTCCGGATCAAGCTAATAAGTGCTCTGGATGAACCTAATGAGTGCTCCAGATCAACTTAATCAGTGCTCCAAATCAACTTAATAAGTGCTCTGGATCAACCTAATGAGTGCTCTGGATTAACCTAATAAGTGCTCCTGATCAACCTAACGAGTGCTCCTGATCAACCTGATGAGTGCTCCGGATACCTAATGAGTGCTCCGGATCAACCTAATAAGTGCTCCTTATCAACCTTAACAGTGCTCCAGATCAACCTAACAAGTGCTCTGGATCAACCTAATAAGTGCTCCTGATCAACCTAATGAGTGCTCCTGATCAACCTAATGACTGCTCCGGATCAACCTAGTGAGTGCTCCGGATCAACCTAATAAGTGCTCCTTATAGACCTAATGAGTGCTCCTGATCAACCTAATGACTGCTCCGGATAGACCTAGTGAGTGCTCCGGATCAAGCTAATAAGTGCTCTGGATGAACCTAATGAGTGCTCCAGATCAACTTAATCAGTGCTCCAAATAAACTTAATAAGTGCTCTGGATCAACCTAATGAGTGCTCTTGATTAACCTAATAAGTGATCCGAATCAACCTAATGAGTGCTCCTGATCAACCTAATGAGTGCTCCGGATCAACCTAATGAGTGCTCCAGATCAACCTTATAAGTGCTCTGGATCCACCTAATAAGTGCTCTTCATCAACCTAATAAGTGCTCCTGATCAACCTGAGTGCTCCTGATCAAACTAATAAGTTCTCCGGATCAACCTAATGAGTGCTCCGGATCAACCTAATAAGTTTCACTTATCAACCTTAACAGTTCTCCGGATCAACCTAATAAGTGCTCTGGATCAACCTAATGAGTGCTCCAGATCAACCTTATCAGTGCTCCAGATCAACCTAATAAGTGATCTGGATCAACCCAATAAGTGCTTTGGATCAACCTAATAAGTGCTCCTGATCAACCTAATAAGTGCTCCTGATCAACCTAATGAGTGCTCCTGATCAACCTAATGAGTGCTCCGGATCAACCTAATGAGTGCTCCAGATCAACCTAATAAGTGCTCTGGATCAACCTAATGAGTGCTCCTGATCAACCTTATGAGTGCTCCTGATCAACCTAATTAGTGCTCTGGATCAACCCAATAAGTGCTCCTTATTAACCTTAACAGTGCTCAGGATCAACCTAATAAGTTCTCTGGATCAACCTAATAAGTGCTCCTGATCAACCTAATAAGTGCTCCTGATCAACCTAATGAGTGCTCCTGATCAACCTAATGAGTGCTCCAGATCAACCTAATGAGTGCTCCGGATCAACCTAATAAGTGCTACTTATCAACCTTAACAGTTCTCCGGATCAACCTAATAAGTGCTCTGGATCAACCTAATGAGTGCTCCAGATCAACCTAATGAGTGATCCGTATCAACCTAATAAGTGCTCTGGATCAACCTAAAAAGTGCTCTGGATTAACCTAATAAGTGATCCTGATCAACCTAATGAGTGCTCCTGATCAACCTAATGAGTGCTCTGTATCTAATGAGTGCTACGGATTAACCTAATAAGTGCTCCTTATCAACCTTATCAGTGCTCCAGATCAACCTAATAAGTGCTCTGGATCAACCTAATAAGTGCTTTGGATAAAGCTAATGAGTACTCCTGATCAACCTAATGAGTGCTCCTGATCAACCTAATGAGTCCTCCGGATCAACCTAATGAGTGCTCCAGATCAACCTAATAAGTGCTCTGGATCAGCCAAATGAGTACTCTGGATCGACGTAATGAGTGCTCCATAAAAACCTACTTAGTGCTCCGGATCAACCTAATGAGTGCTCCAGATCAACCTGATGTCTTTTGTTCAACCTGAGTGCTCCAGATCCACCTGAAATAACATGAGTGCTCCGGATCAACCCAATAAGCGCTCCGGATCACCCTAATAAGTGCTCCATTTCAACCTAATGAGTGATCCAAATCAACTTAATGAGTGCTCTGAAACAACCTAATGTGCTCTGGATCAACCTAATGATTGCTTTGGATCAACCTAATGAGCGCACTGAGTCAACCTAATGAGTGCTCTGAATCAACAAAATTAGTGCTCTGGGTCAACCTAACCAGTTTTCTGGATCAACCTAATGAGTGCTCTGGATCAACCTAATAAGTGCTCCATATCAACCTAATGAGTGATCCAAATCAATTTAATGAGTGTTCTGAAACAATCCAGAGCATTCGATAGGTGCTCCGGATCAACCTGACGGGTGCTCAGGACAAATCTGATCTGATCTGAGTGCTTCTGATCAACCTGATGAGTTTTCTGGATCAACCTAATGAGTGCTCTGGATCACCCTAATGAGTTTTCTGGATCAACCTAATGAATTTTCTGGATCCACCTAATGAGTGCTCTGTATCAACCTAATGAGGGCTCCGGATAAACCTAATGAGTGCATTAGTGCTCTGGATCAACCTAATAATTGCTCATGTGCTTTGAATTATCATAATGAGTGCTCTGCATTAGCCTAATGAGTGCTCTGAAAAGAACCTCATGACTGCTCTTAATAAAGCAAATCAGTGCTCTGAATCAACCTAATGAATGCTCTGGATCAACCTAATGAGAGATCTGGATCAACCCAATGAGTTCTCTGGATTAACCTAATGAGTGCTCTGGATCAACCTAATGAGTGCTCTGGATCAACCTAATGAGGGCTCCAGATCAACCTAATGAGTGTTCCAGATCAAACTAATGAGTGCTCCGAATCAATCTAATGAGTGCTCTGGATCAACCTGATGAGCGCTCCAAATCAACCTATTGAGTGCTCCAGATCAACCTATTTAGTGCTCCAGATCAACATATCAAGTGCTCTGGATCATCCTATTGAGTGCTTCGGATAAACCAAATGAGTGCTCTGGATCAACATAAAGAGTGCTCCTAATAAACATAGTGAGTGCTCCGGATCAACCTAATGAATGCTCCGGATCAACCTAATGAGTGTTCCGGATCAAACTAATGAGTGCTCCGAATCAACCTAATGAGCGCTCCAGATCAACCTATTCAGTGCTCCAGATCAACCTATTTAGTGCTCCAGATCAACCTATCAAGTGCTCTGGATCATCCTATTGAGTGCTTCGGATAAACCAAATGAGTGCTCTGGATCAACGTAAAGAGTGCTCCTAATAAACATAGTGAGTGCTCTGGATCAACCTAATGAGTGCTCCGGATCAACCTAATGTGCTCCTTATCAACCTTAACAGTTTTCCGTATCAACCTAATAAGTGCTCTGGATCAACCTAATGAGTTCTCTGAATAAACATAATGACTGCTCCAGATCAACATATTGAGTGCTCCGGATCAACCTAATTAGTGCTCCTTATAAACCTAATGAGTGCTCTGGATCAATCTAATGATTGCTCTGGTTCAACCTAATGAGTGCTCTGGAACAACCTAATAAGTGCTCCTTATCAACCTAATGAGTGCTTCAGATCAACCTAATGAGTGCTCCTTATCAACCTTATCAGTGCTCCAGATCAACCTAGTGAGTTCTCCGGATCAACCTAATAAGTGCTCCTTATCAACCTACTGAGTGCTCCTGATCAACCTAATGACTGCTCCGGATCAACCTATGAGTGCTCCGGATCAAGCTAATAAGTGCTCTGGATGAACCTAATGAGTGCTCCGGATCAACCTAATTAGTGCTCTGGATCAACCCAATAAATGCTCCTTATTAACCTTAACAGTGCTCCGGATCAACCTAATAAGTGCTCTGGATCAACCTAATAAGTGCTCCTGATCAACCTAATAAGTGCTCCTGATCAACCTAATGACTGCTCCGGATCAACCTAGTGAGTGCTCCGGATCAACCTAATAAGTGCTCCTTATAGACCTAATGAGTGCTCCTGATCAACCTAATGACTGCTCCGGATAGACCTAGTGAGTGCTCCGGATCAAGCTAATAAGTGCTCTGGATGAACCTAATGAGTGCTCCAGATCAACTTAATCAGTGCTCCAAATCAACTTAATAAGTGCTCTGGATCAACCTAATGAGTGCTCTGGATTAACCTAATAAGTGCTCCTGATCAACCTAATGAGTGCTCCTGATCAACCTGATGAGTCCTCCGGATACCTAATGAGTGCTCCGGATCAACCTAATAAGTGCTCCTTATCAACCTTAACAGTGCTCCAGATCAACCTAACAAGTGCTCTGGATCAACCTAATAAGTGCTCCTGATCAACCTAATGAGTGCTCCTGATCAACCTAATGACTGCTCCGGATCAACCTAGTGAGTGCTCCGGATCAACCTAATAAGTGCTCCTTATAGACCTAATGAGTGCTCCTGATCAACCTAATGACTGCTCCGGATAGACCTAGTGAGTGCTCCGGATCAAGCTAATAAGTGCTCTGGATGAACCTAATGAGTGCTCCAGATCAACTTAATCAGTGCTCCAAATCAACTTAATAAGTGCTCTGGATCAACCTAATGAGTGCTCTGGATTAACCTAATAAGTGATCCGAATCAACCTAATGAGTGCTCCTGATCAACCTAATGAGTGCTCCAGATCAACCTAATGAGTGCTCCAGATCAACCTTATAAGTGCTCTGGATCCACCTAATAAGTGCTCTTCATCAACCTAATAAGTGCTCCTGATCAACCTGAGTGCTCCTGATCAAACTAATGAGTGCTCCGGATCAACCTAATGAGTGCTCCGGATCAACCTAATAAGTTTCACTTATCAACCTTAACAGTTCTCCGGATCAACCTAATAAGTGCTCTGGATCAACCTAATGAGTGCTCCAGATCAACCTTATCAGTGCTCCAGATCAACCTAATAAGTGATCTGGATCAACCCAATAAGTGCTTTGGATCAACCTAATAAGTGCTCCTGATCAACCTAATAAGTGCTCCTGATCAACCTAATGAGTGCTCCTGATCAACCTAATGAGTGCTCCGGATCAACCTAATGAGTGCTCCAGTTCAACCTAATAAGTGCTCTGGATCAACCTAATGAGTGCTCCTGATCAACCTTATGAGTGCTCCGGATCAACCTAATTAGTGCTCTGGATCAACCCAATAAGTGCTCCTTATTAACCTTAACAATGCTCAGGATCAACCTAATAAGTTCTCTGGATCAACCTAATAAGTGCTCCTGATCAACCTAATAAGTGCTCCTGATCAACCTAATGAGTGCTCCTGATCAACCTAATGAGTGCTCCAGATCAACCTAATGAGTGCTCCGGATCAACCTAATAAGTGCTACTTATCAACCTTAACAGTTCTCCGGATCAACCTAATAAGTGCTCTGGATCAACCTAATGAGTGCTCCAGATCAACCTAATGAGTGATCCGTATCAACCTAATAAGTGCTCTGGATCAACCTAAAAAGTGCTCTGGATTAACCTAATAAGTGATCCTGATCAACCTAATGAGTGCTCCTGATCAACCTAATGAGTGCTCTGTATCTAATGAGTGCTACGGATTAACCTAATAAGTGCTCCTTATCAACCTTATCAGTAATCCAGATCAACCTAATAAGTGCTCTGGATCAACCTAATAAGTGCTTTGGATAAAGCTAATGAGTACTCCTGATCAACCTAATGAGTGCTCCTGATCAACCTAATGAGTCCTCCGGATCAACCTAATGAGTGCTCCGGATCAACCTAATAAGTGCTCTGGATCAGCCAAATGAGTACTCTGGATCGACGTAATGAGTGCTCCATAAAAACCTACTTAGTGCTCCGGATCAACCTAATGAGTGCTCCAGATCAACCTGATGTCTTTTGTTCAACCTGAGTGCTCCAGATCCACCTGAAATAACATGAGTGCTCCGGATCAACCCAATAAGCGCTCCGGATCACCCTAATAAGTGCTCCATTTCAACCTAATGAGTGATCCTTCTTCTTCTTCTTCTGCGTACACAGTCAGACAGTAACCATTATTTTCTCGAAAAAAGCGGCGGTCATCCTGAGACTCTCGCCACTACCATAGAGCTTGTCTTGCAGTTCCACTGGCAATGGCCACATCTGCTCTCTCTGATCCTCGTATGTCGGGCAGTTCTGCAGCAGATGTTCAGTGGTCATTTTACCAGTACCGCACGGGCATTCGTCGGTACACCCTATCTTCAATTTGTTGAAGAGGTGGTACCTCAGTCTGTTGTGGCCAGTGCGAAGTCTGAAGACAACGACCTGCTCTCTTCGGTTCAACTGGTAATAGGCATCGTTTTTGGTGTAACCAGTATGTTCGGTTTCCCATTTGGACATGTACCTGGCTTTGATAAGCCGTTTTGACTCTTCGTACGTCATACTGGTATCTATTTGTGGTAGCCTTGCACCTTCTTTTGCCAGTCTGTCTACCTCCTCGTTGCCTTGGATGTTGCAGTGTGACGGAACCCACTGTACCACTACCCTTTTTGGTGCGGACTGTTGGCACAGTTTGCAGAGTGCTGCTCTTAAGTCATTAAGCTCAGTGTTTTTCTGGCTTTTTAGCGCTGTGACTACTTCGAGAGCATCTGTCAGCAGGACTATATGGCTCTCATTTTCACTGTGTGTTACCATTTCTTCCACTGCCGCCCTCAGTGCCTCTGCCTCTGCTCTGAAATTGCTCGTGTACTTACCAGTAGCGAATGACAGTGTTATTTTTCTGCCATTTGGTAGGTTCAGGAATGCTCCTGCCCCTCCGTTCTGTGTAGTGTTTGTTACAGAGCCGTCGGTGTATGCATGGGTCCAGTCCATGCTTGGGTAGCTTTTCGTTATGAAGCTTAGGGTAGTATCTCTCCTTTCTTTTTCGGTCTGGCAGTTTTTGTTTGCAATACCTGGTATATTTTCTACCACCTCTGGAAATATATCCTGCCTCCAAGTAGGTTTTCGTACAGTAGTGATGGGTTTTGGTGTTGTTAGTGCGTTTATGGGATCTTCGTGCATCTTTGCTTTGGCTATTTCTGCAAAGTTTCTCCGCTTTAGTTTCCCAGTTCCCAAATTGTTTAGCCTCTGGTACATTGGATGGTCCGTCAGTCTTCGGAGTTTCTCTGACTGCAGCTGGGCTCTGCAGTCTCTTCTGTCGGTCATGGATTGCAGTTTTGTAATCTTTTCAAGTTCTACAATTGGCGTTGACTTCATGCCACCAGTTATGATTCTCATAGCTTGGTTTTGAAGTTTGTTAACTTTATCGAAGTTCGCCTTCGCTGCTGTTGTCCAAGCCGCGATGCCATACTCGAGAACTGGTCTCACTCTTCCAGTGTACAGTTTCTTTAGTATGCCTTCGTCTGCTCCCCAGCTTGTGCCAGCAAGTTTCCTCATGATCGCCATTCTTTCTCTGGCTTTCATTCGGTTTCTCTCAATCTGACTTTTCCATGTCATGCGCCGATCAAATGTGACTCCCAGATAGGTTGGGTTGTCGTTTGGCTGCAGGATTTTGCCATTTAGGCTTAGTTTGGTACTTTGGGGTTTTAATGAGAGCGAGAATATTGTGCACGTGGTTTTCTCCTCGTTTATTTTGACCAGCCATGAGTTCGCCCACTCTTCCAGCGATGTTAGGGCCGTTTGCATCCGATTTCTTGCTATGGTGAGATTCTTTTCAGAGGTCCACATAGCCAGATCGTCTGCAAACATTGAGCTATGGACTCTTCTTGGTATATTCTCTGTAATATCGTTTATATATACCAGGAAGAGTGTGGGTGACAGTACTCCCCCTTGGGGTACTCCCTGCTCGAGTGTCACCTTTTTGCTCATCTGCCCTTGTACTTGGACTCTGGCCGTTCTTTGTTTGAGGTAGTGGTTGATCCACTTGTACATCTTCCCACAAACATCACTTCTTCTTAGCTTGACTCTAAGTCCATCCTTCCAGACTTTGTCAAATGCCTTTTCCAGATCCACCCAAACAGCTACTGTGTGTTTCTGTGCCTGGTAGGCATCTTCTATCTCCTGGGCTATGAGGATGACCTGGTCCTCAGTGGATCTGTGCTGTCTAAAGCCGGCTTGCTGTGGAATTAGTATTCGTTTTTCTTCCAGATGCCACATCAGTCTGGTGTTTATCATCCGTTCCATCAGCTTGCCGACACAGCTCAGTAGGCTTATGGGCCTGTATCCATTCGGATCTGTTTTGTCCTTTCCTGTTTTTGGTACTGGTACCAGTATTGCATCTTTCCATGCCTGGGGTACAATACCCCTTTTCCAGCTTTGGTTCAGGACTGACAGTAGTTTTTCCTTCGCTGTTTGGCCCAGCCCCATCAGCATTTCGTTTGTTATCCCGTCTTTTCCGGGAGATTTCCTTCTCTTTAGTGTTCTCATAGCTAATGAGTGATCCAAATCAACTTAATGAGTGCTCTGAAACAACCTAATGTGCTCTGGATCAACCTAATGATTGCTTTGGATCAACCTAATGAGCGCACTGAGTCAACCTAATGAGTGCTCTGAATCAACAAAATTAGTGCTCTGGGTCAACCTAACCAGTTTTCTGGATCAACCTAATGAGTGCTCTGGATCAACCTAATAAGTGCTCCATATCAACCTAATGAGTGATCCAAATCAACTTAATGAGTGTTCTGAAACAATCCAGAGCATTCGATAGGTGCTCCGGATCAACCTGACGGGTGCTCAGGACAAATCTGATCTGATCTGAGTGCTTCTGATCAACCTGATGAGTTTTCTGGATCAACCTAATGAGTGCTCTGGATCACCCTAATGAGTTTTCTGGATCAACCTAATGAATTTTCTGGATCCACCTAATGAGTGCTCTGTATCAACCTAATCAGGGCTCCGGATAAACCTAATGAGTGCATTAGTGCTCTGGATCAACCTAATAATTGCTCATGTGCTTTGAATTATCATAATGAGTGCTCTGCATTAGCCTAATGAGTGCTCTGAAAAGAACCTCATGACTGCTCTTAATAAAGCAAATCAGTGCTCTGAATCAACCTAATGAATGCTCTGGATCAACCTAATGAAAGATCTGGATCAACCCAATGAGTTCTCTGGATTAACCTAATGAGTGCTCTGGATCAACCTAATGAGTGCTCTGGATCAACCTAATGAGGGCTCCAGATCAACCTAATGAGTGTTCCAGATCAAACTAATGAGTGCTCCGAATCAATCTAATGAGTGCTCTGGATCAACCTGATGAGCGCTCCAGATCAACCTATTGAGTGCTCCAGATCAACCTATTTAGTGCTCCAGATCAACATATCAAGTGCTCTGGATCATCCTATTGAGTGCTTCGGATAAACCAAATGAGTGCTCTGGATCAACATAAAGAGTGCTCCTAATAAACATAGTGAGTGCTCCGGATCAACCTAATGAATGCTCCGGATCAACCTAATGAGTGTTCCGGATCAAACTAATGAGTGCTCCGAATCAACCTAATGAGCGCTCCAGATCAACCTATTGAGTGCTCCAGATCAACCTATTTAGTGCTCCAGATCAACCTATCAAGTGCTCTGGATCATCCTATTGAGTGCTTCGGATAAACCAAATGAGTGCTCTGGATCAACGTAAAGAGTGCTCCTAATAAACATAGTGAGTGCTCTGGATCAACCTAATGAGTGCTCCGGATAACCTAATGAGTGCTCCGAATCAACCTTATTAGTGCTATGGATCAACCTAATGAGTGCTCTGAATCAACATAATGAGTTGTCTGGATCATCCTAATGAGTGCTCTGGATCAACTTAATAAGTGCTCAGGATAAACATATTGTGTGCTTCAGATCAACCTATTGAGTGCTTCGAATCAACCTAATGAGTGCTTTGGATAAACCCAATGAATGGATCAACCTAATGAGTGTACTGGATAAACCTAATGAGTTTTCAGGATCAACCTAATGAGTGCTCTGGTTCAACTTAATAAGTGCTCTGGATCAACAAAATGAGTTATCTGGGTAAACGTAATGACAGCTCTAGATCAACGTAATGAGTGCTCTGGATCAACCAAATGAGTGCTCTGGATTAACCTAATAATTGCTTATGAGTGCTCTGGAGCAACATAATGAGTGCTCTGCATCAGCCTATTGAGTGCTCTGGATCAACCTAATGAGCGCTCCGAATAAACCTAATGAGTGCTCTGGATCATCCTAATGAGTGCTCTGGATTAACGTAATGAGTGGATCAACCTAATGAGTGCTCCGGATAAACCAAATGAGTGTTCTGGGTCAACCTAATGAGTACTCCTGATCAAACTTAATGAGTGCTCCGGATCAACCTAATGAATGCTCCAGATCAACCTGATGTCTTTTGTTCAACCTTAGTGCTCCAGATCCACCTAATGAGTGCTCTGGAATAACATGACTGCTCCGGATCAACCTAATGAGCGCTCTGGATCACCCTAATAAGTGCTCCATATCAACCTAATGAGTGATCCAAATCAACTTAATGAGTGCTCTGAAACAACGTAATGTGCTCTGGATCAACCTAATGAGTGTTCTAGATCAACCTAATGAGTGCACTGAGTCAACCTAATGAGTGCTCTGGATCAACATAATGAGTGCTCTGGGTCAACCTAATGAGTTTTCTTGATCAACCTAATGAGTGCTCTGGATCAACCTAATGAGTGTACTGGGTCAACCTAATGAGTGCTCTGGATCAACATAATGAGTGCTCTGTGTTAACTTAATGAGTTTTCTGGATCAACCTAATGAGTGCTCTGGATCAACCTAATAAGTGCTCCATATCAACCTAATGAGTGATCCAAATCAACTTAATGAGTGCTCTGAAACAATCCAGAGCACTCGATAGGTGCTCTGGATCAACCTGACGGGTGCTCAGGACAAATCTAATGAGTGCTCCAGATCAACCTGATGAGTTTTCCGGATCAACCTAATGAGTGTTCCTGATCAACCGTATCAGTGCTTCGGATCAACCTATCGAGTGCTCCAGATCATCCTGTTGAGTGCTCCAGATCAACCTAATGTATTCTCTGGATCAAACTAATGAGTTCTCTGAATCAACCTAATGAGTGCTCCAGATCAACCTGATTTCTCTGGATCAACCTATTGTGCTCCAGATCAACCTATTGAGTGCTCTGGATTAACCTATTTAGTGATCCTGATCAGCCTATTGAGCGCTCAGGATCAACCTATCCAGTGTTCCAGATCAACTGATGAGTTCTCCAGACCAACCTAATGAGTCTTCCAGTCAACCTAATGAGTGCTCCGGATCACCCTAATGAGTGCTCTGGAACAACCAAATGAGTGCTCTGAATCAACCTAATGAGTGCTCTTGACCAACCTAATGAGTGCTCTGGAACAACCTATTGAGTGCTCTGGACCAACCTAATGTGCACTGGACCAACCTAATGAGTGCTCTAGACCAACCTAATGAGTGCTCTGGATCAACCTAATAAGTGCTCCTGATCAACCTAATAAGTGCTCCTGATCAACCTAATGAGTGCTCCTGATCAACCTAATGAGTGCTCCAGATCAACCTAATGAGTGCTCCGGATCAACCTAATAAGTGCTACTTATAAACCTTAACAGTTCTCCGGATCAACCTAATAAGTGCTCTGGATCAACCTAATGAGTGCTCCAGATCAACCTAATGAGTGATCCGTATCAACCTAATAAGTGCTCTGGATCAACCTAAAAAGTGCTCTGGATTAACCTAATAAGTGATCCTGATCAACCTAATGAGTGCTCCTGATCAACCTAATGAGTGCTCTGTATCTAATGAGTGCTACGGATTAACCTAATAAGTGCTCCTTATCAACCTTATCAGTGCTCCAGATCAACCTAATAAGTGCTCTGGATCAACCTAATAAGTGCTTTGGATAAAGCTAATGAGTACTCCTGATCAACCTAATGAGTGCTCCTGATCAACCTAATGAGTCCTCCGGATCAACCTAATGAGTGCTCCGGATCAACCTAATAAGTGCTCTGGATCAGCCAAATGAGTACTCTGGATCGACGTAATGAGTGCTCCATAAAAACCTACTTAGTGCTCCGGATCAACCTAATGAGTGCTCCAGATCAACCTGATGTCTTTTGTTCAACCTGAGTGCTCCAGATCCATCTGAAATAACATGAGTGCTCCGGATCAACCCAATAAGCGCTCCGGATCACCCTAATAAGTGCTCCATTTCAACCTAATGAGTGATCCAAATCAACTTAATGAGTGCTCTGAAACAACCTAATGTGCTCTGGATCAACCTAATGATTGCTTTGGATCAACCTAATGAGCGCACTGAGTCAACCTAATGTGTGCTCTGAATCAACAAAATTAGTGCTCTGGGTCAACCTAACCAGTTTTCTGGATCAACCTAATGAGTGCTCTGGATCAACCTAATAAGTGCTCCATATCAACCTAATGAGTGATCCAAATCAACTTAATGAGTGTTCTGAAACAATCCAGAGCATTCGATAGGTGCTCCGGATCAACCTGACGGGTGCTCAGGACAAATCTGATCTGATCTGAGTGCTTCTGATCAACCTGATGAGTTTTCTGGATCAACCTAATGAGTGCTCTGGATCACCCTAATGAGTTTTCTGGATCAACCTAATGAATTTTCTGGATCCACCTAATGAGTGCTCTGTATCAACCTAATGAGGGCTCCGGATAAACCTAATGAGTGCATTAGTGCTCTGGATCAACCTAATAATTGCTCATGTGCTTTGAATTATCATAATGAGTGCTCTGCATTAGCCTAATGAGTGCTCTGAAAAGAACCTCATGACTGCTCTTAATAAAGCAAATCAGTGCTCTGAATCAACCTAATGAATGCTCTGGATCAACCTAATGAGAGATCTGGATCAACCCAATGAGTTCTCTGGATTAACCTAATGAGTGCTCTGGATCAACCTAATGAGTGCTCTGGATCAACCTAATGAGGGCTCCAGATCAACCTAATGAGTGTTCCAGATCAAACTAATGAGTGCTCCGAATCAATCTAATGAGTGCTCTGGATCAACCTGATGAGCGCTCCAGATCAACCTATTGAGTGCTCCAGATCAACCTATTTAGTGCTCCAGATCAACATATCAAGTGCTCTGGATCATCCTATTGAGTGCTTCGGATAAACCAAATGAGTGCTCTGGATCAACATAAAGAGTGCTCCTAATAAACATAGTGAGTGCTCCGGATCAACCTAATGAATGCTCCGGATCAACCTAATGAGTGTTCCGGATCAAACTAATGAGTGCTCCGAATCAACCTAATGAGCGCTCCAGATCAACCTATTGAGTGCTCCAGATCAACCTATTTAGTGCTCCAGATCAACCTATCAAGTGCTCTGGATCATCCTATTGAGTGCTTCGGATAAACCAAATGAGTGCTCTGGATCAACGTAAAGAGTGCTCCTAATAAACATAGTGAGTGCTCTGGATCAACCTAATGAGTGCTCCGGATAACCTAATGAGTGCTCCGAATCAACCTTATTAGTGCTATGGATCAACCTAATGAGTGCTCTGAATCAACATAATGAGTTGTCTGGATCATCCTAATGAGTGCTCTGGATCAACTTAATAAGTGCTCAGGATAAACATATTGTGTGCTTCAGATCAACCTATTGAGTGCTTCGAATCAACCTAATGAGTGCTTTGGATAAACCCAATGAATGGATCAACCTAATGAGTGTACTGGATAAACCTAATGAGTTTTCAGGATCAACCTAATGAGTGCTCTGGTTCAACTTAATAAGTGCTCTGGATCAACAAAATGAGTTATCTGGGTAAACGTAATGACAGCTCTAGATCAACGTAATGAGTGCTCTGGATCAACCAAATGAGTGCTCTGGATTAACCTAATAAGTGCTCCATTTCAACCTAATGAGTGATCCAAATCAACTTAATGAGTGCTCTGAAACAACCTAATGTGCTCTGGATCAACCTAATGATTGCTTTGGATCAACCTAATGAGCGCACTGAGTCAACCTAATGAGTGCTCTGAATCAACAAAATTAGTGCTCTGGGTCAACCTAACCAGTTTTCTGGATCAACCTAATGAGTGCTCTGGATCAACCTAATAAGTGCTCCATATCAACCTAATGAGTGATCCAAATCAACTTAATGAGTGTTCTGAAACAATCCAGAGCATTCGATAGGTGCTCCGGATCAACCTGACGGGTGCTCAGGACAAATCTGATCTGATCTGAGTGCTTCTGATCAACCTGATGAGTTTTCTGGATCAACCTAATGAGTGCTCTGGATCACCCTAATGAGTTTTCTGGATCAACCTAATGAATTTTCTGGATCCACCTAATGAGTGCTCTGTATCAACCTAATGAGGGCTCCGGATAAACCTAATGAGTGCATTAGTGCTCTGGATCAACCTAATAATTGCTCATGTGCTTTGAATTATCATAATGAGTGCTCTGCATTAGCCTAATGAGTGCT
This sequence comes from Ariolimax columbianus, assembly GCA_036924085.1. Taxonomy (NCBI): domain Eukaryota; kingdom Metazoa; phylum Mollusca; class Gastropoda; order Stylommatophora; family Arionidae; genus Ariolimax; species Ariolimax columbianus. The sequence goes on along the minus strand of JAVGWX010000008.1, from coordinate 34,984,418 downwards.
CTGAAAAGAACCTCATGACTGCTCTTAATAAAGCAAATCAGTGCTCTGAATCAACCTAATGAATGCTCTGGATCAACCTAATGAGAGATCTGGATCAACCCAATGAGTTCTCTGGATTAACCTAATGAGTGCTCTGGATCAACCTAATGAGTGCTCTGGATCAACCTAATGAGGGCTCCAGATCAACCTAATGAGTGTTCCAGATCAAACTAATGAGTGCTCCGAATCAATCTAATGAGTGCTCTGGATCAACCTGATGAGCGCTCCAGATCAACCTATTGAGTGCTCCAGATCAACCTATTTAGTGCTCCAGATCAACATATCAAGTGCTCTGGATCATCCTATTGAGTGCTTCGGATAAACCAAATGAGTGCTCTGGATCAACATAAAGAGTGCTCCTAATAAACATAGTGAGTGCTCCGGATCAACCTAATGAATGCTCCGGATCAACCTAATGAGTGTTCCGGATCAAACTAATGAGTGCTCCGAATCAACCTAATGAGCGCTCCAGATCAACCTATTGAGTGCTCCAGATCAACCTATTTAGTGCTCCAGATCAACCTATCAAGTGCTCTGGATCATCCTATTGAGTGCTTCGGATAAACCAAATGAGTGCTCTGGATCAACGTAAAGAGTGCTCCTAATAAACATAGTGAGTGCTCTGGATCAACCTAATGAGTGCTCCGGATAACCTAATGAGTGCTCCGAATCAACCTTATTAGTGCTATGGATCAACCTAATGAGTGCTCTGAATCAACATAATGAGTTGTCTGGATCATCCTAATGAGTGCTCTGGATCAACTTAATAAGTGCTCAGGATAAACATATTGTGTGCTTCAGATCAACCTATTGAGTGCTTCGAATCAACCTAATGAGTGCTTTGGATAAACCCAATGAATGGATCAACCTAATGAGTGTACTGGATAAACCTAATGAGTTTTCAGGATCAACCTAATGAGTGCTCTGGTTCAACTTAATAAGTGCTCTGGATCAACAAAATGAGTTATCTGGGTAAACGTAATGACAGCTCTAGATCAACGTAATGAGTGCTCTGGATCAACCAAATGAGTGCTCTGGATTAACCTAATAATTGCTTATGAGTGCTCTGGAGCAACATAATGAGTGCTCTGCATCAGCCTATTGAGTGCTCTGGATCAACCTAATGAGCGCTCCGAATAAACCTAATGAGTGCTCTGGATCATCCTAATGAGTGCTCTGGATTAACGTAATGAGTGGATCAACCTAATGAGTGCTCCGGATAAACCAAATGAGTGTTCTGGGTCAACCTAATGAGTACTCCTGATCAAACTTAATGAGTGCTCCGGATCAACCTAATGAATGCTCCAGATCAACCTGATGTCTTTTGTTCAACCTTAGTGCTCCAGATCCACCTAATGAGTGCTCTGGAATAACATGACTGCTCCGGATCAACCTAATGAGCGCTCTGGATCACCCTAATAAGTGCTCCATATCAACCTAATGAGTGATCCAAATCAACTTAATGAGTGCTCTGAAACAACGTAATGTGCTCTGGATCAACCTAATGAGTGTTCTAGATCAACCTAATGAGTGCACTGAGTCAACCTAATGAGTGCTCTGGATCAACATAATGAGTGCTCTGGGTCAACCTAATGAGTTTTCTTGATCAACCTAATGAGTGCTCTGGATCAACCTAATGAGTGTACTGGGTCAACCTAATGAGTGCTCTGGATCAACATAATGAGTGCTCTGTGTTAACTTAATGAGTTTTCTGGATCAACCTAATGAGTGCTCTGGATCAACCTAATAAGTGCTCCATATCAACCTAATGAGTGATCCAAATCAACTTAATGAGTGCTCTGAAACAATCCAGAGCACTCGATAGGTGCTCTGGATCAACCTGACGGGTGCTCAGGACAAATCTAATGAGTGCTCCAGATCAACCTGATGAGTTTTCCGGATCAACCTAATGAGTGTTCCTGATCAACCGTATCAGTGCTTCGGATCAACCTATCGAGTGCTCCAGATCATCCTGTTGAGTGCTCCAGATCAACCTAATGTATTCTCTGGATCAAACTAATGAGTTCTCTGAATCAACCTAATGAGTGCTCCAGATCAACCTGATTTCTCTGGATCAACCTATTGTGCTCCAGATCAACCTATTGAGTGCTCTGGATTAACCTATTTAGTGATCCTGATCAGCCTATTGAGCGCTCAGGATCAACCTATCCAGTGTTCCAGATCAACTGATGAGTTCTCCAGACCAACCTAATGAGTCTTCCAGTCAACCTAATGAGTGCTCCGGATCACCCTAATGAGTGCTCTGGAACAACCAAATGAGTGCTCTGAATCAACCTAATGAGTGCTCTTGACCAACCTAATGAGTGCTCTGGAACAACCTATTGAGTGCTCTGGACCAACCTAATGTGCACTGGACCAACCTAATGAGTGCTCTAGACCAACCTAATGAGTGCTCTGGATCAACCTAATGAGTACTCTGGACCAACCTAATGAGTGCTCCGGATCAACCTAATGAGTGCTCCTTATCAACCTTATAAGTGCTCCGGATAAACTTAATATGTGTTCTGGATAACTAAGTAAGTGCTCTGGATCAACCTAAAGAGTGCTCTACATCTATGTAATGAGTGCTCCTGATCAACCTAATGAGTGCTCCGGATCAACCTAATGAGTGCTCAGGATCAACCTAATGAGTGCTCTGGAACAACCTATTGAGTGCTCTGGACCAACCTAATGTGCACTGGACCAACCTAATGAGTGCTCTAGACCAACCTAATAAGTGCTCTGGATCAACCTAATGAGTACTCTGGACCAACCTAATGAGTGCTCCGGATCAACCTAATGAGTGCTCCTTATCAACCTTATAAGTGCTCCGGATAAACTTAATATGTGTTCTGGATAACTAAGTAAGTGCTCTGGATCAACCTAAAGAGTGCTCTACATCTATGTAATGAGTGCTCCTGATCAACCTAAAGAGTGCTCCGGATCAACCTAATGAGTGCTCAGGATCAACCTAATGAGTGCTCTGGAACAACCTATTGAGTGCTCTGGACCAACCTAATGTGCACTGGACCAACCTAATGAGTGCTCTAGACCAACCTAATGAGTGCTCTGGATCAACCTAATGAGTACTCTGGACCAACCTAATGAGTGCTCCGGATCAACCTAATGAGTGCTCCTTATCAACCTTATAAGTGCTCCGGATAAACTTAATATGTGTTCTGGATAACTAAGTAAGTGCTCTGGATCAACCTAAAGAGTGCTCTACATCTATGTAATGAGTGCTCCTGATCAACCTAATGAGTGCTCCGGATCAACCTAATCAGTGATCTGGATCAACCTAATGAGTGCTCTGGATCAACCTAATGAGTTTTCTGGATCAACCTATTGAATTTTCTGGATCCACATGCGTGCTCTGGATCAACCTAATGAGGGCTCCGGATAAACCTAATGAGTGCATTAGTGCTCTGGATCAACCTAATAATTGCTCATGTGCTTTGAATCAACATAATGAGTGCTCTGCATTAGCCTAATGAGTGCTCTGAGAAAAACCTAATGACTGCTCTTAATAAAGCAAATCAGTGCTCTGAATCAACCTAATGAATGCTCTGGATCAACCTAATGAGAGATCTGGATCAACCCAATGAGTTCTCTGGATTAACCTAATGAGTGCTCTGGATCAACCTAATGAGTGCTCTGGATCAACCTAATGAGGGCTCCAGATCAACCTAATGAGTGTTCCAGATCAAACTAATGAGTGCTCCGAATCAATCTAATGAGTGCTCTGGATCAACCTGATGAGCGCTCCAGATCAACCTATTGAGTGCTCCAGATCAACCTATTTAGTGCTCCAGATCAACATATCAAGTGCTCTGGATCATCCTATTGAGTGCTTCGGATAAACCAAATGAGTGCTCTGGATCAACATAAAGAGTGCTCCTAATAAACATAGTGAGTGCTCCGGATCAACCTAATGAATGCTCCGGATCAACCTAATGAGTGTTCCGGATCAAACTAATGAGTGCTCCGAATCAACCTAATGAGCGCTCCAGATCAACCTATTGAGTGCTCCAGATCAACCTATTTAGTGCTCCAGATCAACCTATCAAGTGCTCTGGATCATCCTATTGAGTGCTTCGGATAAACCAAATGAGTGCTCTGGATCAACGTAAAGAGTGCTCCTAATAAACATAGTGAGTGCTCTGGATCAACCTAATGAGTGCTCCGGATAACCTAATGAGTGCTCCGAATCAACCTTATTAGTGCTATGGATCAACCTAATGAGTGCTCTGAATCAACATAATGAGTTGTCTGGATCATCCTAATGAGTGCTCTGGATCAACTTAATAAGTGCTCAGGATAAACATATTGTGTGCTTCAGATCAACCTATTGAGTGCTTCGAATCAACCTAATGAGTGCTTTGGATAAACCCAATGAATGGATCAACCTAATGAGTGTACTGGATAAACCTAATGAGTTTTCAGGATCAACCTAATGAGTGCTCTGGTTCAACTTAATAAGTGCTCTGGATCAACAAAATGAGTTATCTGGGTAAACGTAATGACAGCTCTAGATCAACGTAATGAGTGCTCTGGATCAACCAAATGAGTGCTCTGGATTAACCTAATAATTGCTTATGAGTGCTCTGGAGCAACATAATGAGTGCTCTGCATCAGCCTATTGAGTGCTCTGGATCAACCTAATGAGCGCTCCGAATAAACCTAATGAGTGCTCTGGATCAACCTAATGAGGGCTCCGGATCAACCTGATGAGTGTTCCAGATCAAACTAATGAGTGCTCCGAATCAATCTAATGAGTGCTCCGGATGAACCTAATGAGCGCTCCAGATCAACCTATTGAGTGCTCCTGATCAACCTATTTAGTGCTCCAGATCAACCTATCAAGTTCTCTGGATCATCCTATTGAGTGCTTCGGATAAACCAAAGGAGTGCTCTGGATCAACGTAAAGAGTGCTCCTAATAAACATAGTGAGTGCTCCAGATCAACCCAATGAATGCTCCGGATAAACCTAATGAGTGCTCCGAATCAACCTAATGAGTTGTCTGGATCAACCTAATGAGTTCTCTGGATCAACTTAATGAGTGCTCAGGATCAACATATTGAGTGCTTCAGATCAACCTATTGAGTGCTTCGGATCAACCTAATGAGTTCTTTGGATCAATCTAATGAGTAGATCAACCTAATGAGTGTACTGGATAAACCTAATGAGTTTTCTGGATTAACCTAATGAGTGCTCTGGATAAACCTAATGAGTGCTCAGGATCAACCTAATGAGTGCTCTGGTTCAACCTAATAAGTGCTCTAGATCAACCAAATGAGTTATCTGGGTAAACGTAATGAGTGCTCTAGATCAACGTAATGAGTCCTCCGAATCAACGTAGTGAGTACTACGGATCAACCTAATGAGTGCTCCGGATCACCCTAATGAGTGCTCTGGATCAACCGAATGAGTGCTCTGGATCAACTTAATAATTGCTCATGAGTGCTCTGGATCAACCTAATGAGTGCCATGAATAAACCTAATGAGTGCTCTGGATCATCCTAATGAGTGCTCTGGATTAACGTAATGAGTGGATCAACCTAATGAGTGCTCCGGATAAACCAAATGAGTGTTCTGGGTCAACCTAATGAGTACTCCTGATCAAACTTAATGAGTGCTCCGGATCAACCTAATGAATGCTCCAGATCAACCTGATGTCTTTTGTTCAACCTTAGTGCTCCAGATCCACCTAATGAGTGCTCTGGAATAACATGACTGCTCCGGATCAACCTAATGAGCGCTCTGGATCACCCTAATAAGTGCTCCATATCAACCTAATGAGTGATCCAAATCAACTTAATGAGTGCTCTGAAACAACGTAATGTGCTCTGGATCAACCTAATGAGTGTTCTAGATCAACCTAATGAGTGCACTGAGTCAACCTAATGAGTGCTCTGGATCAACATAATGAGTGCTCTGGGTCAACCTAATGAGTTTTCTTGATCAACCTAATGAGTGCTCTGGATCAACCTAATGAGTGTACTGGGTCAACCTAATGAGTGCTCTGGATCAACATAATGAGTGCTCTGTGTTAACTTAATGAGTTTTCTGGATCAACCTAATGAGTGCTCTGGATCAACCTAATAAGTGCTCCATATCAACCTAATGAGTGATCCAAATCAACTTAATGAGTGCTCTGAAACAATCCAGAGCACTCGATAGGTGCTCTGGATCAACCTGACGGGTGCTCAGGACAAATCTAATGAGTGCTCCAGATCAACCTGATGAGTTTTCCGGATCAACCTAATGAGTGTTCCTGATCAACCGTATCAGTGCTTCGGATCAACCTATCGAGTGCTCCAGATCATCCTGTTGAGTGCTCCAGATCAACCTAATGTATTCTCTGGATCAAACTAATGAGTTCTCTGAATCAACCTAATGAGTGCTCCAGATCAACCTGATTTCTCTGGATCAACCTATTGTGCTCCAGATCAACCTATTGAGTGCTCTGGATTAACCTATTTAGTGATCCTGATCAGCCTATTGAGCGCTCAGGATCAACCTATCCAGTGTTCCAGATCAACTGATGAGTTCTCCAGACCAACCTAATGAGTCTTCCAGTCAACCTAATGAGTGCTCCGGATCACCCTAATGAGTGCTCTGGAACAACCAAATGAGTGCTCTGAATCAACCTAATGAGTGCTCTTGACCAACCTAATGAGTGCTCTGGAACAACCTATTGAGTGCTCTGGACCAACCTAATGTGCACTGGACCAACCTAATGAGTGCTCTAGACCAACCTAATGAGTGCTCTGGATCAACCTAATGAGTACTCTGGACCAACCTAATGAGTGCTCCGGATCAACCTAATGAGTGCTCCTTATCAACCTTATAAGTGCTCCGGATAAACTTAATATGTGTTCTGGATAACTAAGTAAGTGCTCTGGATCAACCTAAAGAGTGCTCTACATCTATGTAATGAGTGCTCCTGATCAACCTAATGAGTGCTCCGGATCAACCTAATGAGTGCTCAGGATCAACCTAATGAGTGCTCTGGATCAACCTAATGATTGCTCTGGATCAACCTAATAATTGCTCATCAGAGCTCTGAATAAAACTAATCAGTGATCTGGATCAACCTAATGAGTTTTCTGGATCAACCTATTGAATTTTCTGGATCCACCTAATGCGTGCTCTGGATCAACCTAATGAGGGCTCCGGATAAACCTAATGAGTGCATTAGTGCTCTGGATCAACCTAATAATTGCTCATGTGCTTTGAATCAACATAATGAGTGCTCTGCATTAGCCTAATGAGTGCTCTGAGAAAAACCTAATGACTGCTCTAAATAAAGCAAATAAGTGCTCTGAATCAACCTAATGAGTTCTCTGGATCAACCTAATGAGAGATCTAGATAACCTAATGAGTTCTCTGGATTAACCTAATGAGTGCTCTGGATCAACCTAATGAGTGCTCTGGATCAACCTAATGAGGGCTCCGGATCAACCTGATGAGTGTTCCAGATCAAACTAATGAGTGCTCCGAATCAATCTAATGAGTGCTCCGGATGAACCTAATGAGCGCTCCAGATCAACCTATTGAGTGCTCCTGATCAACCTATTTAGTGCTCCAGATCAACCTATCAAGTTCTCTGGATCATCCTATTGAGTGCTTCGGATAAACCAAAGGAGTGCTCTGGATCAACGTAAAGAGTGCTCCTAATAAACATAGTGAGTGCTCCAGATCAACCCAATGAATGCTCCGGATAAACCTAATGAGTGCTCCGAATCAACCTAATGAGTTGTCTGGATCAACCTAATGAGTTCTCTGGATCAACTTAATGAGTGCTCAGGATCAACATATTGAGTGCTTCAGATCAACCTATTGAGTGCTTCGGATCAACCTAATGAGTTCTTTGGATCAATCTAATGAGTAGATCAACCTAATGAGTGTACTGGATAAACCTAATGAGTTTTCTGGATTAACCTAATGAGTGCTCTGGATAAACCTAATGAGTGCTCAGGATCAACCTAATGAGTGCTCTGGTTCAACCTAATAAGTGCTCTAGATCAACTAAATGAGTTATCTGGGTAAACGTAATGAGTGCTCTAGATCAACGTAATGAGTCCTCCGAATCAACGTAGTGAGTACTACGGATCAACCTAATGAGTGCTCCGGATCACCCTAATGAGTGCTCTGGATCAACCGAATGAGTGCTCTGGATCAACTTAATAACTGCTCATGAGTGCTCAGGATCAACCTAATGAGTGCTCTGAATAAACCTAATGAGTGCTCTGGATCATCCTAATGAGTGCTCTGGATTAACGTAATGAGTGGATCAACCTAATGAGTGCTCCGGATCAACCAAATGAGTGTTCTGGGTCAACCTAATGAGTACTCCTGATCAAACTTAATGAGTGCTCCGGATCAACCTAATGAATGCTCCAGATCAACCTGATGTCTTTTGTTATCCTTAGTGCTCCAGATCCACCTAATGAGTGCTCTGGAATAACATGACTGCTCCGGATCAACCTAATGAGCGCTCTGGATCACCCTAATAAGTGCTCCATATCAACCTAATGAGTGATCCGAATCAACTTAATGAGTGCTCTGAAACAACGTAATGTGCTCTGGATCAACCTAATGAGTGTTCTAGATCAACCTAATGAGTGCACTGAGTCAACCTAATGAGTGCTCTGGATCAACATAATGAGTGCTCTGGGTCAACCTAATGAGTTTTCTGGATCAACCTAATGAGTGCTCTGGATCAACCTAATGAGTGTACTGGGTCAACCTAATGAGTGCTCTGGATCAACATAATGAGTGCTCTGTGTTAACCTAATGAGTTTTCTGGATCAACCTAATGAGTGCTCTGGATCAACCTAATAAGTGCTCCATATCAACCTAATGAGTGATCCAAATCAACTTAATGAGTGCTCTGAAACAATCCAGAGCACTCGATAGGTGCTCTGGATCAACCTGACGGGTGCTCAGGACAAATCTAATGAGTGCTCCAGATCAACCTGATGAGTTTTCCGGATCAACCTAATGAGTGTTCCTGATCAACCGTATCAGTGCTTCGGATCAACCTATCGAGTGCTCCAGATCATCCTGTTGAGTGCTCCAGATCAACCTAATGTATTCTCTGGATCAAACTAATGAGTTCTCTGAATCAACCTAATGAGTGCTCCAGATCAACCTGATTTCTCTGGATCAACCTATTGTGCTCCAGATCAACCTATTGAGTGCTCTGGATTAACCTATTTAGTGATCCTGATCAGCCTATTGAGCGCTCAGGATCAACCTATCCAGTGTTCCAGATCAACTGATGAGTTCTCCAGACCAACCTAATGAGTCTTCCAGTCAACCTAATGAGTGCTCCGGATCACCCTAATGAGTGCTCTGGAACAACCAAATGAGTGCTCTGAATCAACCTAATGAGTGCTCTTGACCAACCTAATGAGTGCTCTGGAACAACCTATTGAGTGCTCTGGACCAACCTAATGTGCACTGGACCAACCTAATGAGTGCTCTAGACCAACCTAATGAGTGCTCTGGATCAACCTAATGAGTACTCTGGACCAACCTAATGAGTGCTCCGGATCAACCTAATGAGTGCTCCTTATCAACCTTATAAGTGCTCCGGATAAACTTAATATGTGTTCTGGATAACTAAGTAAGTGCTCTGGATCAACCTAAAGAGTGCTCTACATCTATGTAATGAGTGCTCCTGATCAACCTAATGAGTGCTCCGGATCAACCTAATGAGTGCTCAGGATCAACCTAATGAGTGCTCTGGATCAACCTAATGATTGCTCTGGATCAACCTAATAATTGCTCATCAGAGCTCTGAATAAAACTAATCAGTGATCTGGATCAACCTAATGAGTGCTCTGGATCAACCTAATGAGTTTTCTGGATCAACCTATTGAATTTTCTGGATCCACCTAATGCGTGCTCTGGATCAACCTAATGAGGGCTCCGGATAAACCTAATGAGTGCATTAGTGCTCTGGATCAACCTAATAATTGCTCATGTGCTTTGAATCAACATAATGAGTGCTCTGCATTAGCCTAATGAGTGCTCTGAGAAAAACCTAATGACTGCTCTTAATAAAGCAAATAAGTGCTCTGAATCAACCTAATGAGTTCTCTGGATCAACCTAATGAGAGATCTAGATAACCTAATGAGTTCTCTGGATTAACCTAATGAGTGCTCTGGATCAACCTAATGAGTGCTCTGGATCAACCTAATGAGGGCTCCGGATCAACCTGATGAGTGTTCCAGATCAAACTAATGAGTGCTCCGAATCAATCTAATGAGTGCTCCGGATGAACCTAATGAGCGCTCCAGATCAACCTATTGAGTGCTCCTGATCAACCTATTTAGTGCTCCAGATCAACCTATCAAGTTCTCTGGATCATCCTATTGAGTGCTTCGGATAAACCAAAGGAGTGCTCTGGATCAACGTAAAGAGTGCTCCTAATAAACATAGTGAGTGCTCCAGATCAACCCAATGAATGCTCCGGATAAACCTAATGAGTGCTCCGAATCAACCTAATGAGTTGTCTGGATCAACCTAATGAGTTCTCTGGATCAACTTAATGAGTGCTCAGGATCAACATATTGAGTGCTTCAGATCAACCTATTGAGTGCTTCGGATCAACCTAATGAGTTCTTTGGATCAATCTAATGAGTAGATCAACCTAATGAGTGTACTGGATAAACCTAATGAGTTTTCTGGATTAACCTAATGAGTGCTCTGGATAAACCTAATGAGTGCTCAGGATCAACCTAATGAGTGCTCTGGTTCAACCTAATAAGTGCTCTAGATCAACCAAATGAGTTATCTGGGTAAACGTAATGAGTGCTCTAGATCAACGTAATGAGTCCTCCGAATCAACGTAGTGAGTACTACGGATCAACCTAATGAGTGCTCCGGATCACCCTAATGAGTGCTCTGGATCAACCGAATGAGTGCTCTGGATCAACTTAATAATTGCTCATGAGTGCTCTGGATCAACCTAATGAGGGCTCTGAATAAACCTAATGAGTGCTCTGGATCATCCTAATGAGTGCTCTGGATTAATGTAATGAGTGGATCAACCTAATGAGTACTCCGGATCAACCAAATGAGTGCTCTGGGTCAACCTAATGAGTACTCCTGATCAAACTTAATGAGTGCTCCGGATCAACCTAATGAATGCTCCAGATCAACCTGATGTCTTTTGTTCAACCTGAGTGCTCCAGATCCACATAATGAGTGCTCTGGAATAACCTGAGTGCTCCGGATCAACCTAATAAGTGCTTTGGATCAACCTAATGAGTGCACTGAGTCAACCTAATGAGTGCACTGAGTCAACCTAATGAGTGCTCTGGATCAACATAATGAGTGCTCTGGGTCAACATAATGAGTTTTCTGGATCAACCTAATGAGTGCTCTGGATCAACCTAATGAGGGATCCAAATCAACTTAATGAGTGCTCTGAAACAACCTAATGTGCTCTGGATCAACCTAATAAGTGCTCTGGATCAACCTAATGAGTGCACTGAGTCAACCTAATGAGTGCACTGAGTCAACCTAATGAGTGCTCTGGATCAACATAATGAGTGCTCTGGGTCAACCTAATGAGTTTTCTGGATCAACCTAATGAGTGTACTGGGTCAACCTAATGAGTGCTCTGGATCAACATAATGAGTGCTCTGGGTCAACCTAATGAGTTTTCTGGATCAACCTAATGAGTGCTCTGGATCAACCTAATGAGTGCTCTGGATCAACCTAATGAGTGCTCTAGATCAACGTAATGAGTGCTCCGAATCAACCTAATGAGTGATACGGATCAACCTAATGCGTGCTCTGGATCAACCTAATAATTGCTCATGAGTGCTCTGAAGCAACATAATGAATGCTCTGCATTAGCCTAATGAGTGCTCTGAATCAACCTAATAAGTGCTCTGGATAAAACCTAATCAGTTCTGTGGATCAATCTAATAGGTGCTCTGGATCAACGTAATGAGAGCTCTGGATCAAGCAAATGAGTACTTTGGATCAACGTAATGAGTCCTCCGAATAAACCTAGTGAGTGCTCTGGATCAACTTAATGAGTGCTCCTGATCAAGCTAATGAGTGCTCTGGATCAACCTATGAGTGCTCCGGGTCAACCTAATGAGTACTGCGGATCAACCTAATGAGTACTCCGGAGCAACCTAATGAATGCTCCAGATCAAACTGATTTCTTTTGTTCAACCTAATGAGCACCCATCAGGTTGATTCGGAGCACCCATTACGTTGATCTGGAGCATTCATCAGGTTGATCCAGAGCACTCATCAGGTTGACCCAGAGCACTCATTAGGTTGATCAGGAGCACTCATCAGGTTGATTTGGAGAACTCATCAGGTTGATCCTGAGCACTCATTAGGTTAATCTGAAGCACTCAATAGTTTGTTCTGGAACACTCAATAAGTAATTTGGAGCACTCAATAGGCTGATTTGGAACACTAAATTGCTTGATCTGGAGCACTCATTAGATTGTTCTATAGCACTCATTAGGTTGTTCCAAAGCACTCATTAGGTTGATCCGAAGCACTCATTAGGTTGATCTGGAGCACTCATTAGGTTGACCCGGAGCACTCATTAGGTTGATCCAGAGCACTCATTAGGTTGATCCGAAGCCCTCAATAGGATGATCCAGAGCACTCGATAGGTCCTCCGGATTAACCTGACGGGTGCTCAGGACAAATCTAATGAGTGCTCCAGATAACCCTGATGAGTTTTCCGGATCAACCTGATGAGTGTTCCTGATCAACCTGATCAGTGCTTCGGATCAACCTATCGAGTTCTCCAGATCATCCTGTTGAGTGCTCCGGATCAACCTAATGTGTTCTCTGGATCAACCTAATTAGTGCTCCAGATCAACCTAATGAGTGCTCCCGATCAACCTTATGAGTGCTCCTGATCAACCTGATCAGTGCTTTCGATCAACCAGATGAGTGCTCCAGATCAACCTGATGAGTGCTCTTGACCAACCTAATGAGTGCTCTTGACCAACCTAATGAGTGCTCTGGACCAACCTAATGAGTGCTCTTGACCAACCTAATGAGTGTTCTGGACCAACCTAATGAGTGCTCTGTACCAACCTAATGAGTGCTCTGGACCAACCTAATGATCGCTCTGTACCAACCTGATGAGTGCTCTGGACCAACCTAATTAGCGCTCTGGATCAACCTAATCAGTGCTCTGGAAAAACCTAATCAGTGCTCCGGATCAACTTAATCAGTGCTCTGGATCAACCTAATGAGTACTCTGGACCAACCTAATTAGTGCTCCAGATCAACCTAATGAGTGCTCCTTATCAACCTTATAAGTGCTCCGGATTAACCAAATGAGTGCTCCGGATCAACCTAATGAGCGCTCCAGATCAACCTATTGTGTGCTCTGGATCAACCTATTTAGCACTCTAGATCAACTTATTTAGCGCTCTGGATCAGCCTATCGAGTGCTCCGGATCATCCTATTTAGTGCTCCGGATCAACCTGATGAGTTCTCTGGATCAACCTAATGATTGCTCCGGATCAACCTAATGAGTGGTCTCTGTCTCTCTCTCTCTGTCTCTCTCTCTATCTCTCTCTGTCTCTGTCTCTCTCTCTCTCTCTCTCTCTCTCTGTGTTTCTCTGTCTTTCTCTCTCTGTCTCTCTCTCTATCTCTATCTCTCTGTCTCTCTCTCTCTCTATCTGTCTCTCTCTTTCTCTCTGTCTGTCTCTCTCTATCTCTCTCTATCTCTCTCTCTCTCTATCTCTCTCTCTCTCTATCTCTCTCTCTATCTCTTTATATATATCTGTCTCTCTTTCTCTCTATATATATATACATATTTGTTGCAACATCTGAAACAGTTTACTCCAGGGAACTTGATCACAGGCTTTCTCGTAGACAATAAAGCAGATAAATGTGTAAATTATGCGATACATATGATTGTGTAAAAGTTACTCGCTGGTTTACATAACTAACACATTCGTTAGGAATAGCCCCATATATTTGTTTGTTAAATTTGACTTGCGTGAAGGCTTACCTGTAATGATCCCTTCGGACAGTGCTCTGTAATGAGTGCCCTCTTGTCACCTTCGAGACATGCCCCCACAATACGGAGCAGATTTGGGTGGTTCATATCTCTTATCTGTTGTGGTGATGGTAATAAGAGTGACAGAAATTATGACAATGTTCACTGAAGTTTATTATCATTTAATCTGTTGTCAACACATCTATATTTTCTCACGTAGCGTATATGTCGGCAACCTCTATCGTCATGGCATGATGGTTAACTTTAAATATTGTAAACGTCTTCACACGGAATGAAAGACAATGACATACAAGAGAAACATTATTTAATAGAATGATGGACACATTGAAGTATGAGAAATGTAGGTGTCACATCAATGACTAATATAACTGACAACCTGTGGGTAGGGGTCAAGAAATTACTACAATAACTGACAACTTGTGGGTAGGGGTCAAGCAAGGCAATGCAAAGTCAAAGGTCGCCGACCATCGCATACGATGATGGCGTAATTTACTTGCTAGTGCTATTTTTAGTTAGGATTAACTGGGCTACTTTTTATCCTCACTCTCTCGTCTCGAGCCACCCGACCCCAGTGGCAAGTCAAGGACAAGACGACTAGGTGGTGACTACGAGAGATGCAGTGGACTCCGCATCAAGAACCCGTGGAAAAGACGGCAGAGGTAAGTGTGACATCAATGACTGCAACAACTGATAATCTGAGGTTGTGTCACATTCATGACTGCAACAACTGACAATATGAGGTTGTGTCACATTCATGACTGCAACAACTGACAATCTGAGGTTGTGTCACATCAATGACTGCAACAACTGACAATCTGAGGTTGTGTCACATTCATGACTGCAACAACTGACAATCTGAGGTTGTGTCACATTCATGACTGCAACAACTGACAATCTGAGGTTGTATCACATTCATGACTGCAACAACTGACAATATGAGGTTAGTGTCACATTCATGACTGCAACAACTGACAATATGAGGTTGGTGTCACATTCATGTCTGCAACAACTGACAATCTGAGGTTGGTGTCATATTCATGACTGCAACAACTGACAATATGAGGTTGGTGTCATATTCATGACTGCAACAACTGACAATCTGAGGTTGGTGTCACATTCATGACTGCAACAACTGACAATATGAGGTTGGTATCACATTCATGACGGCAACAACTGACAATATGAGGTTGTGTCACATTCATAACTGCAACAACTGACAATCTTAGGTTGTGTCACATTCATGACTGCAACAACTGACAATATGAGGTTGTGTCACATTCATGACTGCAACAACTGACAATATGAGGTTGTGTCACATTCATGACTGCAACAACTGACAATATGAGGTTGTGTCACATTCATGACTGCAACAACTGACAAAATGAGGTTGTGTCACATTCATGACTGCAACAACTGACAATATGAGGTTGTGTCACATTCATGACTGCAACAACTGACAATATGAAGGTAGATGTCATATCAATGACTGCCATCCCAAATGGACGCAGAAGAGATGCAGGCCAACGGACATTGCACCTCTGCCCTATTGTGACAACCTCCCAGGTGGCGAGGAATGCTAGGCATTCTATCACTGCAGATGAGCCGAGAAAATAAAGGGAGCAAAGAGATACCTCACTCACATGCACATGCTACGTTCCTGGCAGGACGTGACGATCCTGGGACACAGACACACTGGACTGCCTCTCTTCCGAGATAGTACAAACTAGTACATAGTCCATCATATCATATCATTGCCAAACCCTATAGACACGATTGGGAAGACTCGATAGTCCTGCAAGACAACTTCCCTAAGAGAGACAACTCTGACCAAAAACAACTGCTGCCTTGCAGATAGGCTGGGGACAGCCAAAGGCTAAGGAGGGCATCCCTACAGAAACGCCTGTTGAAATCGGATGCACTGGGCCACATGCCTAACAAAGTAACACAGTGCAACGTATATCGCTGTAACCAGCGTACGAAGAAGAAGAAGAAGAAGATATCAATGACTGCAAAAACTGACAATATGAAAGTAAGTGTCACATCCTAAAATAATAAATGACACACAACTCACTTACTGGTCTGCTGAAATTACACACATGAAAATATCCTAGTGCAAGTAGTCTGGGATGATGAATGTAGTTAGAATACATTTTCTGGTTAGTCCTTGCAAATGTACAATAGATCAGGTCTCCTTGTGTATGATACACCTACCTCCTCAAACTCCTTTAACAATCGAGCATTAACTGGGAATTCTGACTGGCACATTGGATGTTGTCTGACCAAGAAGCCCTGTTGAAAGTATCAGATAGCATCAATAGTCATTGGGATCTTTCCATGACAACCCATCCAAATTTGCAGCTACGCTCGCGAAATGGATTGTCAATTGATTGTTTTGCTCATATTCCGCATGCATCGCTAAACTCAGGCTGCATCAGCCTGTGCATATTGCTCTAAGATGTACGCACATAAACATACACACACACACACCCACACACACATATACACGCACAGAAGCCAGACACACACACACACACACACACACATATACACGCACAGAAGCCAAACACTCACACACACATACACGTACAGAAGCGTAAGTTCAAACAGCGAAGCGGTAAAAAGTAATGTTTTCACTTGTAAATGGATGTCAACGTGAAAAGCATACTAACCTATCCGTGCAGAACGCCTGCCCTTCAGTCACGCTGTAACATTTGAAATAAACTGTAGTTTAACCATTAAAGGTCCTCATACTCGTGTATCCCTCACCTGTGTCACAAATCATCAACCCCCCCCTCCCCCCTCCTCTTCCCCAATTCCCCCATCTGTAACATGTTAATGTGTCTTGAACACTGTACGTGATATGGTTTTACCTGGGTAAATATTTTTCAGTACGGATGGGGGGGGGGGGGGGGGGGGCAGTTCAAGCTACGGTCACATTCATTCGGGTTTTGATTGGCAACTCGAGCAGGGGTGGGAAATGGTAATGCAGTAAGTTGGGGGCTGTTGTCAAGAAGACAACTGGACCAGTCCATGTGCTATGATAGATAAAGATAAAAACAGGGGGTGGGGGGATTTGAGTGACATAGGGAGTAGAAAACAAACTATCACTATCAGAATGACAAAGGTGACAGGATAGCCAGTGAGTGAACAAGGACTTCATAAAGGACAGATTTGTCAGATTGACGAGTGGTACAGGTAGAACAGTGACTCGAGCTACCAGCTGGGCAACAGAGGTACGACAAATCTACTAGGTGACAGACGGCCATATTGATACGGGATTTCGGGGATTTAGGGGATGTGGGTAAAATAGAAATGGGATAAAACCAAGAGCCAGAGAGAGTTCAGACAGAGCTTGCCAAAAAGTTATCCCACTATGTTCCGCTGACAATTGCACCAGTGTCAATTGGACGGAATGATGCCCTTCTACACCAGCGAAACGAGAGAAATAAGTTGTATCGCTCATGGATTCAGCTCCTGAGCATGCTGAGAAAGATAACAAACTGAGTTGGTAGTAACGAAGCGAGTGGTCGTAAGGTGTTCCAAAGACCTGGGATACAATCCCAAATAGAATAACAACAGACTGACTCGGTTTAGTTCAGACAGGTGGTACGTAGTCCCGCTGGAGCAAGAACTGTAACCTAAACCCTCATTGAACACTTCCTCTCAGAACGGGTGTAACACAGGCACCAAAAGGGCGCATTCCCAATGTTTTAAACCACTTTTGTTCCCCGGCGCAGTTCCGAGGACAGAAGTTACAGACTATCAGAAACCAGCCAGTCAAGCCGCGCCGCCAACTGCCGAAGTGCACAATGAGACCACAAAACTAAATAGTTTATGTCAAAGTGAAATTTTGTAGATAATATAAAAAGAATAGCATAGACGTCAGAACCTAGTTATAGATCCAGGGGTTCTAGCCAGCTCATGATGATACTCCCTGAGTTAGAAAGATGTTATCATAGTTAGTTAAGTTTGATAAAGTTGTAAATGACTTGATCTGTAATAAATGAATTATCTTGTGTTTGATTATTCACATAATTCTTAGTTTTCTATGTTGTTGTTGTGTATAAATAGCAATTAGACAACCAGAAGAAGTGAGATACGCCACTATGCTCCACAGGGAAAGTCTGAGAGTAAGAAAGATGGTGAAAAGAATAACAGTGTAACATATAGGTTAATTCGGTTGATGTGACTTGAATTCATAGCACTATTACACATCAAACCTCTATCCATTCCCACTTCAAACCCAATCTCTTCCCCATTTCTGAGGTTTCTTCATTTGGTTTTCCATAACCGGCTTATATGAAGTCCTGAATCCATTAGCTTGCAGTGTGGGTTCAATAGCAATGGCTATTGTACATGGTGAGGGTGCTAATCCCATGCACAATTTTTCCTAGTCGGCTCTTAAAAACATGCTGGCAAGAGAAATAGTGCCTCATAGATGTTCATCATCTGTTGCAAACAAATGTCCTAGTCCATGGCTTACTGTCTTCAGGTCGCAATGACTTTCAGATAATGAGATATTTGCAATTACCACTGGGATCCGCATCTGTCTGTCTGCCTGGTCTTTCTGTCTATCTATCAATCTATCTATCAATCAATCAATCGCTCACTCACTCTCAATCAATCAATCTATCTATCAATCTATCTCTATCAGTATCGGTATCACCGTTATAGTTGCTTCATCTTCCGCTTTCATGTTGGTACTTTCCTTTAAAACTATTATTATAACTGTTATACATTTATTTGCACATTTCCCATATTCATCTTAACCTCATAACACATGTCATACATAAATATCATATACATATGTCACAAATACATGTTTGGTTCAAATAAATAGCTCAAATACAAATATCTGGCTCAAATAAAGGTCTCAAATAAATGTCACAAACATATGTCTCAAATGCATGTCTCAAACACATATCACAAATAAATGTCTCAAATACATGTTTCAAACACATGTCAAGCTCAAATAAATGCCTCAAATAAATATAACAGACACATACCACAAACACATACCCCCAATACATACATCAAACATGTGATGCAGACACACATATCAAACACATGACACTTATCAAATACCTTGTACATACATCAAACATATGATGCAGACACACATCTCAAACACATAACACGATTAAAATACCTTATACATACAAACAGAGCAGTTCGTCAAGCTGGTGTCCGTGGCATTGGTGTTGCTCTGTTCAATAAGAAAAGAACACCAGTCATACAAGACACGGAAAGGCAACAACAATCTCAATAACGCTAATGACAAATATTTCTTCTACAGCTTCAGCTATGCTCTTAAGCTACACAGGGTTGTGTGATTGATGTACGTATATGTGTTATCTATGATATTGTACTCTAGTGTTGGTCCTGGTCTGTGTTAGTTTATTTTATAGCATAATATAATCTGTTTGTATCATTTAGTCGGTTAACTAACAGTGTTGGTGAAAAGGCGGTTGGTACGCGCACCATTCTGAGCACAAAGAAACGATCAAGAGGGAAACGGGGAGGTTGAGGAAGGAGTAAACGCGACAGCCAGGGTGAATCGCACACGCTGAAACGATGCGAACGGGGAGGAAATGGAGGAATGCAAAATGTTGAGGGATATATACAGGGTCAAGTTTCTTATCAGGCCACCTGGAGAGAGATGGACTCCGCCAGATGTGTAGCGGCCCAAGACACACAATTATTGCATAAAACGGTAAGGAAGAACAATATGAATATTGCCAGGACGACACAAACACGACTATAAGTCCAACCCGTCCTGAGCCTCGGAACATGTGACAACGTCATTATTGCCACGTGAAATGTGAGAATATTAAGAGACGTGCGCAAACTGTACGCTCTATATGAAATGCTTAGGTATAGATGAGACGTACTAGGCTTTTGCGAGACAAAATGGACTGGTTTTGGAGAGAGAGCACTGATGAAGGTCGTATATTCTACCAAAGTGGGGAGGAAAGTACTCATCGACATGGTGTGAGGCTCCTGGTCCATAAAAAGAACCAAAACAAAGTGCTAGAATACCACCCCATACACAATAGACTCATAACTATAAGATTAAAGGCATCACCCTTTAACATAACGGTGATACAGGCATATGTCCCTACAACAGACTACGAGGAGAAGTAGGTTGAGTGTTTTCTGACCAGTTACAGAAGTGCATCACCAATACCCACAAGAAAGTCATCCTCATAGTGCAGGGCGACTGGGACGCGAAAGTTAGCTCTGACGCGTCAGAAACTTGGCTCTGACGCGTCAGAAACTTGACCGAACACATGCGGACTCTTTTGTAACAGTTTCAAACGTGAAAGGGCATAGGTTACTGGAGTTTGCAGAATACAATCATTTTATGCTTGCAAAAATGCTGGGGGACCATACAATGTCTAGAAGAACCACATGACACTCACCCAGTGGGAAATACCATAATCAGATAGACTACAGTCTACATAATGGCAAATCTGGCAAAGATGGCGCCATAACTGGCTGCAAGTCTACATTTCTCTACTGTTTTGGATCATTATGGATGCCGCCAGACCACCGATTTGCCTGGAATTCACACTAGTCGACGACTTACACTTGTGTTCACGGAAACGTGGTGTTGTTTTCCGTCGGGACTTGTTATTTCGTTCTTTTTTTGTGATTTCTTCCATCCGTTTATCCTGGTCTGGACGCCGGCTGAATGGCACTACGCTGTGACGTATTTCACGGGTTAGTTCTGCCGGTTCACCTTCACGAATTTGGCGTGTGGGAATTTTAGATGCTACTATGATGAGCTGAATACAGCTGGGAAGAGATGCCAGACTCACTCACAATCTGAGTGTTGTCCATACGACCTCTGGTGGTTATCGAAAAGGCACGACACACTGAGTTAGATGCCATCCTACCTTTCTACCCTGCGGGTTACATGTTTACGGAAAGGCTTCGGTGGTAACCCTGAGACAAAATCTGCATCCTATGCTATCTCCAGTCGTCTCGATGAATGTCTTGCCACTGGCAAAAGGTAGCTTAGGCTCTGTGAGTGAGATTGACAAAAGGCGCAGTTTCTTCCTCACTTTAATCCAAATCACCGCGCAAGTCACCCATTTCAGCGGACACAGCAAGAGATACGACTGTCCACACGGCTGAACAAAGAGAGTGGTCTTCATCACTTGTGATGGACAAATATTACATAATGGTACAAACCAGATTTCTCTCCAGCATCAATAAGGCCCAAACAAAAAGTTATCCAGGGACTTATGCTTATATTTCGTCTCAGTCTAAAGAACAAAATCAGACCACAACAACCAAGAATTAGATATGATCTTGATAGACTAAAAGATTGACTAACTTTGGAAGCGGTTCATGATAGCCCTAGGAACAATCTTAACCTAGCAGCAAGCACTAAGATACAGAACGCCATGGTGTACAGTCTATGTTAGAAGCATTCAACACTATACTGAAGGATACGGCCGAGAAAATACTGGGAAGGTTCAAACGGAGGTCTAAGCCCTGGATCTCGGAACATATATTACTACTATGTGACACTAGGAGAGCTCTCAAAAATGAGAAAACCACAACAGCCGGAACGGGAAAATACAGAGCTATAAACAAGACTTTAAGAAAGGACATGGAAAGAGCAAAGGATGAGTGGATAATAAATCAGTGCACAAAGATTCATTACTGTATTTCCAAGAACAATGGTAGACCAGCTTACCAACTAGTTAGAAACCAGACAAAGAAGTTCACACACACAATAAGAACAATTCAAAATGCGGCACGGAATGCCATGCCTGCGGAAAAGGATGCCATGCAGAGATGAACGGAATATTGCTCCCATCTGTACAATATGAAGTTCCATAGGGATCCCAGACATGTAACCCCAGCAGACCAACAAGAAGAGGAAAATAACTAGCATCATGCGTGAAGAAGTTGAGGTGGCGGTTAGATCTCTTAAAAAGAGAAAATGGCTGAATTGGATAACATACCAGGCGAACTATTAATTCTTGAAGTGACAGTGGTGATAGATTATTAAACAAAAATCTGTAACGATATGGCGAACGGGAGAATGGCCCACAAGCTGGACACAATCACTGATCATAGGAGAATGGCCCACAAGCTGGATAATATCATTGATAATAGGAGAATGGCCCACAAGCTGGACACAATCATTGATCATAGGAGAATGACCCACAAGCTGGACACAATCATTGATCATAGGAGAATGGCCCACAAGCTGGATAAAATCATTGATCATAGGAGAATTGCTCACAAGCTGGACACAATCATTGATCACAGGAGAATGGCCCACAAGCTGGATAAAATCATTGATCATAGGAGAATGGCCCACAAGCTGGACACAATCATTGATCATAGTGATAGGAGAATGGCCCACAAGCTGGACACAATCATTGATCATAGTGATAGGAGAATGGCCCACAAGCTGGACACAATCATTGATCATAGTTATAGGAGAATGGCCCACAAGCTGGACACAATCATTGATCATAGTTATAGGAGAATGGCCCACAAGCTGGACACAATCATTGATCATAGGAGAATGGCCTACAAGCTGGACACAATCATTGATCATAGTGATATCAACGAAGAGCAGCCGCCAACAGTGTCAGACCTACAGAAATATCAGTCTGATAAGCCACGCCAGTAAAGTTATACTCAAGCTTATCCTTAACAGACTGCAGCCACGAGCAGATACAATTGTTGCGGAAGAACAAGCGGGTTTCAGAGCTGGTCGAAGCACAATAGAACAAATCTTTAACCTGCGTTTGATCAGTGAAAAATACACTTAGCACAATTAGAAATTGAACCAGGTCTTTATTGACTTTAGAAAGGCTTTTGATAGGGTGGGACATGAGGCCTTATTGGAAACTCTGCGCAAGTACAAGATAGGATGGCGGCTCACCCACGTCATTGAGAAACTTTACTTCGATGCCAGCAGTGCAGTTTACCTCAACAAGACCACAGGTGAATGGTTCCGCACGACAGTCGGCGTGCGTCAGGGGTGTCTCCTCTTTCCGACACTTTTCAAGGTTTTTTTAGAACATATTATGTCAAAAGCATTGGATAAACACGTAGGAACGGTCAGTATAGGAGGACACATACTCACCAACCTCCGGTTTGCCAACGACATTACCGGTCTGGCTGGAATAGAAGCTGAACTTGCAAGTCTAATCGCAATCCTGGACAATGCTGCCCAGAAATTTGGGATGGAAATCAGTGCAAAGAAGAGTACGAATATGGTCAACGCCCCTGAGGGGATTTAAAACCCGATTAGGGTCAAGGGGGAACCTCTGGAAAGTGTAACGCGGTTCAAATATCTGGGAGCAGAAATGAATGCGGAGGGATCTAGAGCGGCAATCCAGTCAAGAAAAGCGATGGTCATGGTCGCCCTGACCAGACTGTGAATAATCTGGAAAGACAAGAACATTAGCCTTAAATCGAAGCTGACTTGAATGTATACAATGGTCACCTCGGTATACCTCTACGCGTGTGAGACTTGGACTCTGACGGCTGCCCTAGAACGTAACAATGGAAATGAGAAGCAGGCGAAGAATTCTTGGCGTTTCATATCTGGATCGTGTTATAAACGAGAGTCTTCTTGAAATTGTTAGGAAAGAGTTAGGCCAGTATAAAAACTTACTGACTATAGTAAACACGAAAATTGACATGGTATGGACATATCTCACGATCGGTGGGGCTGACCAAGACCATCTTGCAAGGCACTGTGCATGGGAAGCGTGGGTGAGGGAGACCAACAAGAAGATGGGAGGACAATATAAAATAGTGGACGAGAAGGTCTATAGCAGAAACTAATACCCTGGATAAAAATCCAGAGGTATGGCGAGAACTGGTTCGACGAACTAACGGTGCCTGAACACGAGGCTAATGGCTTGACCACTTCGCCAAGGAGATATGGTGAGAGAGATTTGATGATAGAGCTATGGTGACAGAGATTTACGGTGGACAGATATGGGGGGGGGGAGTTAGAGTGGTATGGTGATAGAGATATGGGGGTAGAGATATGGAAGAGAGTGATATGGGAGGGGAGGAAAATATCATGATAGAGATATGGAGGAGAGATATATAGGGATGGAGATATGGGGGAAGGAGATATGGGAGGGGGGAGGGGAGCAGATATGGGGAAGAGCGAGTTGGTGATGGAG
The DNA here is from genome assembly GCA_036924085.1 of Ariolimax columbianus. Lineage (NCBI taxonomy): Eukaryota > Metazoa > Mollusca > Gastropoda > Stylommatophora > Arionidae > Ariolimax > Ariolimax columbianus. Next base: position 34,960,168 of record JAVGWX010000008.1, on the reverse strand, counting down.
ATATGGGAGAGAGAGATATGGTGATAAAGATATGGGGGTAGAGATATGGAGGAGAGTGATATGGGAGGGAGGGAGATATCCTGATAGAGATATGGGGGACAGGTATATAGTGATGGAGATATGGGGGAAGGAGATATGGGAGGGGGGAGGGGAGGAGATATGGGGAAGAGCGAGTTGGTGATGGAGATATGGGAGAGAGAGATATGGTGATAGAGATGTGGGGAAGAGATATATAGGAGGGACGGATATATGGTGATGGAGATATGGGGAGATATGAGATATGGTGATAGAGATATGGAAAGGGGGGGGGGATGTGATAGAGATATGGGGAGAGATATGGGGGAGACAGATATGGTGATAGAGATTAGGGGGTAGGGGGTGAGAGATGTGATAGACATATGGGGAGACATATATGATGATCTAGATATATGGAGAGAGAGATGGTGATAGAGATTGGGGGGGGGGGGGGGAGGTGGTGAGAGATGTGATAGAGATGTAGAGGAGGCAGAATGGAGGGGAGCAATATGGTGATAGAGATATGGGGGGAGGGGGAGATATGTGATAGAGATATGGAAGAGAGATATATGGGGGAGAGCGATATGGTGATGGAGATCAGGAAGAGATATGGGGAAGACAGATATAGTGATACAGATATGGGAGGGATAGATTTGGGGGAGGGGGGGGGGTAAATGTGATAGAGATGTGGTGGATTGAGATATGGTGATGGAGATATGAGGGCGGGGGGGGGACAAATATGGTGATGGAGATATGGGGAGAGAGATATGGGGAGGTGCGATTTGGGGAGAGAAATATGGTTGAGAGAGATATAGGAGAGAGATATGGGGGAGATAGATATGGGGGAAAGAAACATTGGGGAGAGCGATGTGGGGAGAGAGATATGGGGAAGAGAGATATCGGGTAGAGAGATTCGAGAAGCGATATCGAGTGAGTGAGATATGGTGATAGAGATGTGGGGAGTGAGATAAGGGGATAGAGATGTGAGGAGAGAGATGGTGACAAAGATATGGGGAGAGTGCTATGGGGAAGAGAGAGATGGTGATAGAGATATGGGTTAGAGAGATATAGTAAAGTATCCCATAGCATTACTGCCGAAGGTTTGTGAGGTGTTAGCGATCTCACATTTCAAAGGCTCGGCTATATGAGGGCGGTAGCCATCTCCTCTCCCTCGCCTGTGTGCCTGCCTGTGTACACATGTCTGAGAAGAAAATAACAAGTCGATTTGTTAGATACTTTTCTGAGAGTAGAAGAGACGATTGACATTCAGGAATCCGTCTGAGCTAGAACAAAAAGTCGACTCTGTAAGTGCCTGTCTGAGACTAGAAGAGACAATCGACATTCAGAAATATGTATGAGATAGAACCGAAAGTCGACTGTGTAAGTACCTGTCTGAGAATAGAAGAGAAAGTCGATTTCGTCATATTCTTCTTTATTGGCTGCAGTTCATCCAGGTCCACCTTCCACCAGGTCAGCTTTGTTCTCCTTCGGGCAAACTTCATTCTGAATAATCAAAGGATATATGTCATATATTTTATCTAGAATGTTTAAGATTGTTTGATATGTGCATTGTACAATGTAAACAGTATTGTGTTTTTTTTCAGGTATGCAATATCTGTGTATTAGACATTGTACGCGCTGTCTATGAACTGTAATTATTTTAGGAGGTGTGTTAGTGTGTGAATATTACCGTGTGTGAACGTTTGTATGTATCTGGGAGTTTCATGTATGTTATCACCTGTTTGTAGTGTTATGTCATACATAGACTTGGAAGAAGAGAAAGACAAAGGGACACAATAACATCGTAGTCTAATTAAAGGATAATGTATTAATGACAAGATAGCTTACATTTGTAATTAGATAGTGATAATAACTAATCATTTACTTTAATTTTGAATGAACATTAATACAAATAGTACAACTGTGGTTTGAACAAAGGACACGTCATTGCATATTTCGTGACACAAAATGTTGATCTGCTATTCTGCTTCTCAATTTCCTTTCTTGCGAAGCATGGGCAACCACTATAGAAGATTATGTTGTGGTGTCATCCTTCGTGTGGCACAGTACATTGTGTATACTTATAATTCTGATTTCTATTTCCATTTGGATCCGCAAACCACAAACAGATACTAGTATGACGTACGAAGAGTCAAAACGGCTTATCAATGCCAGATACATGACCAAATGGGAAACCGAACATACTGGTTACACCAAAAACGATGCCTATTACCAGTTGAACAGAAGAGAGCAGGTCGTTGTCTTCAGACTTCGCACTGGCCACAATAGACTGAGGTACCACCTATTTAACAAATTAAAGATAGGTGGTACCGACGAATGCCCATGCGGTACCGGTAAAATGACCGCTGAACATCTGCTGCAGAACTGCCCGACATACGAGGATCAGAGAGAGAGCAGATGTGGCCATCACCAGTGGAACTGCAAGACAAGCTCTATGGCAGTGTCGACAGCCTCAGGATGACCGCCGCTTTTTTCGAAAAAAATAATGGTTACTGTCTGACTGCGTACGAAGAAAAAGAAGGATCCGCAAACATTTCTACATTGTTGCATCATTCTGAATTTTTAATTTGTATTTGTATTTATGTACAGGAAATTCAAATATCCCTCAAAATGTGATAAAAGATAACAGGTTGCACTATTAGATGATATGTACACAATTTCACTTTTCTGGGTTAAAATAGGAGAAACAGAAGCCAACGCAAACTGACGGTCAAGATGAATAAGAGCGAGTTTTAAAAAGTGCTACATGACAAGTCTGCTATCGATAACTGTTACAAATGCATACTAAACATTTTTTTTAAACTCTGATATACATTTAACATCTACTAAATTGTGTTTTTGTAGAAATTTACCTTAAAGCGATGGATGCAGCAACGACAGCAGCGATGGCGACGATGGAGATGCTTGTGGACAAACCGATCGCCAATTTTGTGGAATCTGCAGCTGATAGCGCAAATGCTTTGACAGTTGCGTGAGGACAAGTACAGATGTTATACATATAATTCTCAAACACAGGAACAAGGTACTCACAATCCACACCCTTAAACTCATAGTTAGATGACCATCACAAGCGATGATGCCGACAGCATCGGACGGTTTTTTCTTGATGATGTAACGCGCTGTATTTATATAAAGTGAGTTAGGTACTGCGTTGGCCATCAACCTACTCTGTGGTCCCGAGTTACATTGGAGCAGTGGCAAGACATAAGTCTAGACGACTCAAAATGCAGGCACTCTGGTCCCACCTCCCTTGAGACCAGGTGGTCGATTGACACATACAGGATTCGATCGCCAACAGTTTCCGTTCATAGTTTTGGCCTTACCTCTCGAACACAACGACCACCCATAGTAATGCGTCACAAATAAAAACAGAAACTAGAACGGCACTATTACTTGCAACAATGCCTTTTCAAGTTCTACTTTATTTCCTAGAATAAAGGCGCTCACGTTACATAAACATTATATAGATGTAATCACCACTGAAGATATTATAACGATTTACGTATGTTCTTCTATTTCTTATGTATGATTTTGTATGTGTTTTCTATTTTTTTTTTTATTGCTGTAGGTAGGGTAGGTTATCTTAAAATGCAAATTCTGTCTCACGTCAATGTATATAAATTTAGAAACTGAAGGAAATTGTGTACATGACCCAGATTAAAGACCCTATTGTATGTGTTGTGCTCAGCCTGCATCTAGAACAGCACACATCCTGCATGCTCATGTAATGATAAAAACCATCTGAACAGAAGCTATATATGGGCAATTGTAAGTGTTGACTATGAGAGAGTTGAATTCATTTATTTCAATGACAACTATATTTATACTTCATTTCTCAAAGTCCCGCCATTGTTAACATTTCAGGAAATCTTATGTGGAATGGAGTACGACTGGGTCGTCGGGTTCTAGATACGTTCTCCTCACTCAAGTCGAGTCCTTTTCAGCAGAATTCTCAGCTTAGGGAACAGCCAAAAATCGCAAGCAGGCATGTCGAGGAAATATGGAGCCTGGCGAACCAGGAGAATGTTGTGTTTGGGCACGAAATTCTGAATCAGATGTGAAGAATGGGCAGGTGTGTTATTATGATGGAGCTGCCAAGTTCCCGTTGTCCACAGGTCCGGTCGCTTGCGTCGAACAACATCACGAAGGCGACGGGTGACCTCCATGTAGTACTCTTTGGTAATGTTTTGACCTTGTGGGGCGTACTCCTGACAACTCTACGCAGTTAAATAAAACGTTCAACGTGATTTTGATATTGTTGCGCACATGCCTCTATTTTTTCTTGTGTGCCTCTGTGACCTTAATATCACTACTGTGACGACTGCAAATTGGTTTCCATGACTCATCACCAGTGATCACAATGTTCAGGAAGTCCATCTTGCCGTTTGCGCAGTCCATCATGACTTTTTAGACTTCCAACCGGATGTTGTTCTGCTCCATCGTTATCAGCCTCGGCACGAATTTCGTGGACATTCTCTGCAAAGTCAAATTCTAGCTCAAAATGGAGTCTATTGAACCAATGCTTTTCCACACCTCTTCCGCAAGTTCTCGGATGTTGACACGACGGTTCTAAAAGACCGAGGTCCGTACTTGGTCAATAACTTCATCATTTCCGCATGTTGAGGGCCTACTAAAAGGTGATCCACTCTCCACCTTTGGGAGGCCATCTTTAAAGCGATTGTTAGTTAGCTAGTTTTTTTCCCCTTATGCTGCAAAGCGCAATGGGTAGTAGATGTATCCACCTGCCTCGTGACCGCCCTTTTGCCCTGTAGTAAGATCTATTAGCATTGTAAGCCGTCAGTGTCATGAGATGACCAAACCAATGTTGTGCCTGGAAATCTATTCTGCATAAGACGTAGTGCAGACCCTACGCATGTCGTCGTGTCGCATTCTGTCTTTCGTGGTAACATCGATAACTTCTTCAAACACTTCATTTCACACTTCAACATTCTGTCTTTCATGGTAACATCGATAACTTCTTCAAACACTTCATTTCACACTTCAACATTCTGTCTTTCATGGTAACATCGATAACTTCTTCAAACACTTCATTTCACACTTCAACATTCTGTCTTTCATGGTAACATCGATAACTTCTTCAAAAACTTCATTTCACACTTCAACATTCTGTCTTTCATGGTAACATCGATAACTTCTTCAAACACTTCATTTCACACTTCAACATTCTGTATTTCATGGTAACATCGATAACTTCTTCAAACACTTCATTTCACACTTCAACATTCTGTATTTCATGGTAACATCGATAACTTCTTCAAACACTTCATTTCACACTTCGACATTCTGCTTTCACGCGCCCTGGACAGAGGTCATGTTTGGCACTGGCAGTACAGAGTCGACATAAATATACTGTTTATCAGGTGTTGCTGATTGAACCACTCCTTAATTTTTGTGATAATCATCGCATCTTCACCGAAAGCTTGTTGATCTATCGAATGGTTCCATTTGGGTATCGCTTAGCTTTTGGCAAAATTTAATGCAACACCACTGCTCGATTCCTTCCGTCATTTCGTGGTGAATGAAAACCCGACGGGTGCTCACTACACTCAACATTAAAAGACTGACTGTCAGCGACTGCCGCAAACTGCAGGCGGGAAAAAAATTCATCCCTGTGCTTGACTGTCCCTTGTACCTCTCTGCCGAAGGAAAACATCCATGTTTTATTTGTTTCCGCTGAAGAAAAAAAAAAATTAAGATCGGATACTTTTTGAACATGGTGTGTTTGCGCTCGGTATCGCAACCCGGTTGGGGGCGGGTGGGCTAGTGGTTAAGTGACACGGCTCACAACCCGAAGGTGCTGGGTTCCTTCCCCATGACAGCACCGGTCGTTACTCCGGGGAAGAAAATCCTAAAAAATTCAAGAGGAAGCAGACCCTTACATAAAATGAATGCTGAAGTCGGATGCACTGGGTCGACAGGCGCAAAATAAAAACCACAGTGTAACGCACACCGCCTGGGGATTAGAGAAAAAAGGCGAACGCAAACAAAAAAACAACAACAAAAATAAAAAAACATAAACCTGATGAGGTCGGCAGATATAAAGAGGTAAAGAATGCGATACAACAAAAGAGGAGAGGGGCGAAAGAAGTGTGGATATGTGAGCAATGTACAAACATCGAAGATAGATTATATATAAATGACGCTAAAGGACGATACAAGGTGGTCAAAAAACTGGTAAAACCAAGACAAGGCAGGAACGTTATGATCGAGGATACAATCGGCAAGTGCCTTATTGAAGACAATAACGTACTGGCACGATGGAAAGAGTACTGTTGCGAGTTATACAACTATGAGGGATGGAACGAACCTGGGAAAACAATCCCCCCAGCACCAACAACTATAGAGAATAACCAACTGATAATGAATGAGGAGATAACTGCAGCCGTAAAGAGATTCAGAAGAGGGAAGACGGCCGGCGGAGACAATATACAAATAGAGCTCTAACAAGCAGGTGGGGAAGTAGTGGTAGAAGGTCTGACACACATCTGCAACAAAATATGGTCTTACGTCTGGACAAAATCGATGGTTATATCGTTACCTAAGTCTTGAAACCTAAAGCTGTGCCAAAATTACAGAACAATAAGCCACTCTAGCAAAGTCATGCTTAGAAAAATCCTTAACCAATTAAAACCTCAAGCGCAGAACATCATTGTTGAGGAGCAGGCAAGGTTCAGACAGGGAAGAAGCACTACAGAACATATATTCAATTTAAGACTGCAAAGCGAGAAATATCTAGAACAGCAATAACAATTGTGTCATGCGATTGGTGATTTCAAGAAGGCGTTTGAGAGGGTATGGAACAAAGCGCTTTGAGCCACCATGAGGTTGTATAAAATCAACTGAAATAGTATACACATGTTCTTGAACACCTGTATGACAAAGCGTCCAGTGCAGTTCTTGTGAATGGGAGGCGCGAGGACTGGTTTCACACATCGGTCGGTGTGAGACAGGGCTGTAAACTCTCCTCAACATTTTTCAACATATTCATTGAGGGAATTATGAGTGAGGCACTTGGAGGTCACGTTGGTACTGTCAAGATAGGAAGCCGAACGATTACCAAAATTCGTTTTGCAGATGACATCGACGGGTTGGCGTGCACAGAAGCAGAACTCTAGAAATGGGTATGAAGGCTCGATGAAACGGCTCTTGACTATGGTATGGAGATTAGGGCTGGAAACACACAACCAAAGACCACAAACGTCGAGGGCTTTAACAGTAAGATACAAGATAATGGCCAGGAACTCGAAGTGGTCGGCCGTTTTAAATATCTTGGTTCGATTGTCAGTGATCCTCGAGCAGGGAATACCCCAAGGGGGAGTACTGTCACCCACACTCTTCCTGGTATATATAAACGATATTTAAGAGAATATACCAAGAAGAGTCCATAGCTCAATGTTTGCAGACGATCTGGCTATGTGGACCTCTGAAAAGAATCTCACCATAGCAAGAAATCGGATGCAGACGGCCCTAACATCGCTGGAAGAGTGGGCGAACTCATGGCTGGTCAAAATAAACGAGGAGAAAACCACATGCACAATATTCTCGCTTTCATTAAAACCCCAAAGTACCAAATTAAGTCTAAATGGCAAATTCCTGCAGCCAAACGACAACCCAACCTATCTGGGAGTCACATTTGATCGGCGCATGACATGGAAAAGTCAGATTGAGAGAAACCGAATGAAAGCCAGAGAAAGAATGACAATCATGAGGAAACTTGCTGGCACAAGCTCGGGAGCAGACGAAGGCATACTAAAGAAACTGTACACTGGAAGAGTGAGACCAGTTCTCGAGTATGGCATTGCGGCATGGACAACAGCAGCGAAGGCGAACTTCGATAAAGTTAACAAACTTCAAAACCAAGCCATGAGAATTATAACAGGTGGCATGAAGTCAACGCCAATTGTAGAACTTGAAAAGATTACAAAACTGCAATCCATGACCGATAGAGGAGACTGCAGAGCCCAGCTGCAGTCAGAGAAAGTCCGAAGACTGACCGACCATCCAATGCACCAGAGACTTAACAATTTGGGAAATGGGAAACTAAAGCGGAGAAAATTTGCAGAAATAGCCAAAGCAAAGATGCACGAAGATCCCATAAATGCACTAACAACACCAAAACCCATCACTACTGTACGAAAACCTACCTGGAGGCAGGATATATTTCCAGACGTGGTAGAAAATATACCAGGTATTGCAAACAAAAACTGCCAGACTGAAAAAGAAAGGAGAGATACTACCCTAAGCTTCATAACGAAAAGCTACCCAAGCATGGACTGGACCCATGCATACACCGACGGTTCTGTAACAAACACAACACAGAACGGAGGGGCAGGAGCATTCCTGAACCTACCAAATGGCAGAAAAATAACACTGTCATTTGCTACTGGTAAGTACACAAGCAATTTTAGAGCGAAGGCAGAGGCACTGAGGGCGGCAGTGGAAGAAATGGTGACACACAGTGAAAAGGAAAGCCATATAGTCCTGCTTACAGATGCTCTCGCCGTAGTCACAGCGCTAAAAAGCCAGAAAAACACTGAGCTTAATGACTTAAGAGCAGCACTCTGCAAACTGTGCCAGCAGTCCGCACCAAAAAGGGTAGTGGTACAGTGGGTCCCATCACACTGCAACATCCAAGGCAACGAGGAGGCAGACAGACTGGCAAAAGAAGGTGCAAGACTACCACAAATAGATACCAGTATGACGTACGAAGAGTCAAAACGGCTTATCAAAGCCAGATACATGACCAAATGGGAAACCGAACATACTGGTTACACCAAAAACGATGCCTATTACCAGTTGAACCGAAGAGAGCAGGTCGTTGTCTTCAGACTTCGCATGGCCACAATAGACTGAGGTACCACCTATTCAACAAATTGAAGATAGGGTGTACCGACGAATGCCCGTGCGGTACTGGTAAAATGACCGCTGAACATCTGGTGCAGAACTGCCCGACATACGAGGATCAGAGAGAGCAGATGTGGCCATCACCAGTGGAACTGCAAGACAAGCTCTATGGCAGTGGCGACAGCCTCAGGATGACCGCTGCTTTTTTCGAAAAAATAATGGTTACTATCTGACTGCGTACGCAGAAGAAGAAGAAGATTGTCAGTGATCAAAATGTGAGGTGTGAGCCAGAATAGCTCAGACAATAACGGCGCTTCCACGGCTTAACAAAATCTGGCAAGATAAACGGTTAGAAATATGTACGAAAATCAGATTAATGCGTACATTGGTCCTGTCAATATTCCTCTATGCTTATGAGACATGGACAATTACAGCTGACCTGCAGGAGATGAAATGTTTCTGAAGACTTCTAAACATCACATACAAAGATCTAGTTACAAATAAGGAAATACAAAAAATTATTACAACAGCAATAGGGCCTTCTGAAGACCTCTTGACAACTGTCAAAAGAAGAAAACTCGCTTGGGACGGGCACATATATTGAGATCAAACGATCTTGTAAATACGATCCTGCACGGAGAGGTGCACAGCAGACGACGAAGGTAGAAGGACAACGTAAAACAATGGACCAATCACCGACCAGATGAGGCACATGAAGTGACCGCTGATAAAAAGTGATGGCGTGGGGTTATGCGGATGTCTTCATGTGTGCCCAACGACATCACCGGTTACGGGATGACCTGACCTGACCTGACTTTTTTTAACATACCTCGTATATATGTATATATATATAGACGTCATAACTACCGAACGATAACATATCGAGCTGAAATTGTTACTGAACATTATATGGCAAACGTCAGTCCAACTTCTATTGCAAGTAACTATATTGTTCCCTTTACGATATATTGACATAACACGTATGCATATATATGGTTTGGTATATTATTGAAGAAATGAGGGAAGAGATTGGCAGATGGAGAGGAGGCAATAGGTTGGTGAGTTAATGGAGACGAGATGGACGATTTGATGAGGGTTTGGAAAGAGATTTGCGGTTTGGTTTTAAAGAGATCGGCGAATTGAGAAGGGAAGAAATGGGCAGATATCGGTGGTGTGCTGGACGAAGCGATGGTGTGTTGGAGGGCAGGTTGAGAAGCCGGGTATTAAAACTAATTAAATATAAACACAAATCTTGTAAACTCATGCCCAACCGACAGCCATGAAATTGGGTGGTGGGTTTGGGGGGGGGGGGGGGGGATATCAAACTGGCTCAACGAAGATAATTATACTTCTCTTGGCATGGTGTACTACATTATCTATACTTCTCTTGGCATCGTGTACTACACTATCTAAACTCCTCTTAGCATCGTATACTAGACTATCTATACTTCTCTTGGCATCGTGTACTAGACCATCTATACTTCTCTTGGCATCGTGTACTAGACTATCTATACTTCTCTTGGCATCGTGTACTAGACTATCTATACTTCTCTTGGCATCGTGTACTAGACTATCTATACTTCTCTTGGCATCGTGTACTACACTATCTATACTTCTCTTGGCATCGTGTACTAGACTATCTATACTTCTCTTGGCATCGTGTACTAGACTATATATACTTCTCTTGGCATCGTGTACTAGACTATCTATACTTCTCTTGGCATCGTGTACTACACTATCTATACTTCTCTTGGCATCGTGTACTAGACTATCTATACTTCTCTTGGCATCGTGTACTACACTATCTATACTTCTCTTGGCATCATGTACTAGACTATCTATACTTCTCTTGGCATCGTGTACTACACTATCTATACTTCTCTTGGCATCGTGTACTAGACTATCTATACTTCTCTTGGTATCGTGTACTAGACTATCTATACTTCTCTTGGCATCGTGTACTAGACTATCTATACTTCTCTTGGCATCGTGTACTAGACTATCTATACTTCTCTTGGCATCGTGTATTAGACTATCTATACTTCTCTTGGCATCGTGTACTACACTATCTATACTTCTCTTGGCATAATGTACTAGACTATCTATGCTTCTCTTGGCATCATGTACTAGACTATCTATGCTTCTCTTGGCATCATGTACTAGACTATCTATGCTTCTATTGGCATCATGTACTAGACTATCTATGCTTCTCTTGGCATCATGTACTAGACTATCTATGCTTCTCTTGGCATCATGTACTAGACTATCTATGCTTCTCTTGGCATCATGTACTAGACTATGTTCTCGCCATATTTTGCTTCAGTTCCTAAATATTGTTGGCATTGTATGAATCTGTGAAAGACAATACAAGAGACTATGTGCTCCTGTAAATGATTCGCTACAGCCTGTGAATTTCATCTTGAAGAGATTATTTATTTGCCTTTATATTCATTCAGTTACTGTATCCATTGCCGTCATCGAATGCTCGAATATAAATTCAGCATAACCGGAATACCAGAAAGGATCTAATGGAATTAACGGTTATTCAAAAGTTCCTACGGTACATTTTACGGAAAAAAGTAATATTTAATTACAACAACGTGATGAGACGTACACATGCCACCTAGTGATCGATTTAAACAGTTTATATAAGGTGTATTTATTATTGTTTATCAAGATGGTTTAGCTCATTGTCTAGTCAGAGGCAACGAACAGAGCAATGCACAGTATCGTATACAAAAATCATTCCGACTTAATCCGCAACAATTCTACTATAATGATATCCAATATCATAATTGGTGCAGATTAAGTCCGATTGATTTTTGTAAAATAATTAAATGTTATTGTTAATCAACAAACAAATGAGTTGTAGTTTATTTAGCATGTTGAGTACACTAATGTTCCATGTGACGAGTATTGAAGTTGTTTTTGTTTTTAAGTTTTTTGGTTAAATGAAACTCACACAAGCTCGTACATGAAACGTTGTCTTACATGTTTTCGTGGTATACATCTCGCACAATTCATCATTGGTACGGCAGTCTGGTATGTCCAACGGCGGCTGTCCACTGCCTGGCCAGCTAATGCTGTTACCTTCAAAAATCAATTGTCCAGATTCTGCTTTGTAGATGCCAACTCTCTGCAGAATACAATTGTCTGAATAAATCAGTTTGTGTTTATCACTTTACTCTTTTCTGTATACACTTGCTTGATATAAGTTGATTGCAGTCTATTGTTTTTGTTTTCTTCATTGGAATACAATCAGAGCAAAAGATTCCATCTACGTAAAACTATTACTACCTCATCATAACTACACATATAAATGAACAATCAACTCGCGCCCCTTTAATGATCATATACAATGAACAAAGATGTTGAAGATAACCACTAATTGTATCATTTGCCTCAAATTGATTACGTTATTAAATTATTTCGATAGATAGTTGACACGTGTCCTCTCAAATGATTAGCAGAACATGCAATATACACAACTGAGTAATCAAATCTCAAGTCTTCTATTTTCATTCTCATGTCCTAGAAAATATTCATAAAAAATGTCATCTTTGTTGATGGATGTATCCTCAATGTTACTTAATGGTGTCGTTTTGAGAGCCATCAATTTACGAACCACGTTAAGATAAGTTAAGATAATTAAATTGTTAGTGGTGGAATCTGATTCAGCATTTCTACAGCTAGTGACAAATCTAATGGACATTAAACAGTTGGTGATGAGGCCTGGTACAGACATTAAACAGTTGGTGGTTAGATCTGGTACAAACATTAAACAGTTGGTGGTTAGATCTGGTACAAACATTAAACAGTTGGTGATTAGATCTGGTACAAACATTAAACAGTTCGTGGTTAGATATGCTACTGACATTAAACAGTTGGTGATGAGGCCTGGTACAGACATTAAACAGTTGGTGGTTAGATCTGGTACAAACATTAAACAGTTGGTGGTTAGATACGCTACAGACATTAAACAGTTGGCGATTAGATCTGGTACAAACATTAAACAGTTGGTGGTTAGATACGCTACAGACATTAAACAGTTAATGAATAGATCTGGTACGAACATTAAACAGTTGGTGGTTAGATACGCTACATACACTATACAGTTGGTGATTAGATCTGGTACAGACATTAAACAGTTGGTGATTAGATCTGGTACAGACATTAAACAGTTGGTGATTAGATCTGGTACGAACATTAAACAGTTGGTGATTAGATCTGGTACAGACATTAAACAGTTGGTGATTAGATCTGGTACAGACATTAAACAGTTGGTGATTAGATCTGGTACGAACATTAAACAGTTGGTGATTAGATCTGGTACAGACATTAAACAGTTGGTGATTAGATCTGGTACAGACATTAAACAGTTGGTGATTAGATCTGGTACGAACATTAAACAGTTGTGATTGGGAGGAGATCTGGCACAGACATTAAACAGTTGGTGATTCGATCTTGTACAGACATGAACAGTTAGTGATGGGATCTGGTACAGACATTAAACAGTTGGTGAGGACATGTGGTACAAACATTAAACAGTTGGTGATGAGGCATGGTACAGACATTAAACAGTTGGTGATGAGGCCTGGTACAGACATTAAACAGTTGGTGAGGACATGTGGTACAGATATTAAACAGTTGGTGATGAGGCGTGGTACAGACATTAAACAGTTGGTGATGAGGCCTGGTACAGACATTAAACACTTGGTGATGACATGTGGTACAGGCATTAAACAGTTGGTGATGAGGCCTGGTACAGACATTAAACAGTTGGTGATGACATGTGGTACAGACATTAAACAGTTGGCGATGAGATCTGGTACAAACATTAAACATTTGGTGATGCGATCTTGTACAGACATTAAACAGTTGGTAATGAGATCTGGTTCAGACATTTCACAGTTGGCGATGAGATCTGGTACAGACATTAAACAGTTGGTTATGAGATCTGGTACGAACATTTAACAGTTGGTGATGAGATCTGGTACATATATTAAACAGTTGGTGATGAGATCTGGTACAGCTATTAAACAGTTGGTGATGAGATCTGGTACAGACATTAAACAGTTGGTGATGAGATCTGGTACAGATATTAAACAGTTGGGGATGAGATCTGGTACAGACATAAAACGTCTTTTAGTGAGTTTTATTTACAAACATCAAATTGTTGATGATCTGATATGGTGAATGTATTAAATTCACGCTTCCTGAGTGTGTCAGAGACACCCTCGATCCACCTACGTCGAGGTCGGCTCCTTTTACGTGGATCGGAGACATGTACATGATATGTCGCTGCAGGCTGTCATAATGCATTAAAACAAACCACTTGATTTGTTGGGCGCCGCTGTAGGCACTAACTGGATTTGTCCCCACATTTCCAGCATCAGAGTAGTGTTGCGGATTCGGTCAATGATTGTCTGATTGGCTGCACTTCTCACTCAGCGCATCTCACAACTGTGGATCTTACTCGTATGTGTTGCTAGTAAGGACCAAGATTGACATTAGTAACACAATGTAGGAATAAATAGTGTGTTTATCAACCTCTTCTTAGTTGAAAGAAGCACTCTAGAGTGTTTCAAAATCGGTGCAGTGTGATAGTGGACACTATTCGTCTTCTGACTTCAATGTGCGATCTCCCTGTCCTCTCTGCCGTCATCAGTGAACATACTACCTAGGTACTTGAACTATCTGACTCATCAATGAACATACTACCTAGATACTTGAACTATCTGACTCATCAGTGAACATACTACCTAGGTACTTGAACTATCTGACTTGCTTAATACTTTAGTCACCACTGTGAAAACCTGTTCACGCGAAATGGCCTTAGTTTCGTTCTTTTCTGTGTTGATCTTCGTGTCATAACCGTTAGAAACGAAAATGAGATTGGTAAAGTGGCGTTGTAGGTCTTTTCTATTTGGTAAGAGAGGACCTGATAATGAGTAAACAGCAGTTCATAGAGCTAATCACCCTCACAAATGAAATTCACGCGTCACTCACGACATCACCCGCATCTCATATCTCATGCAAAGGTCATGCAAAAGTCATGTGGCGATGGACGAGCGACAAAAGCAGCAGGTGAGGATACACTGAAAGCTGTAGTCGCAGACCTGCACGCAGGCGGTTCAGGTCATATGGTCGTCTTTCACTGACTTGAGGTAGCAGTGGAACCCGGCAACTCCCTGAACCACTGAGCAGCCGTCTCTAGGACAGCACTGCTTACATCTGTAGCCTGAGGAAGGGGCTAGAAAAGGTGCCCAAAACAATGCCTGCTTCACTATACTCTGACCAGCATGCCGTGACTGGAGGGGTTCCCACTACATTACGGTCGAATTATAAATAAGAAAACGGTAATGCCTATTACACTTGCCACATGGAGTATTCGCACTTATGGACAATACTAGGGCTAACAGGCCAGAACGGAGGACCATACTGGTCACAAGGGAACTCGCTAGATATAACATCAGCATAGCCGCCCTTAACGAGACGCGATTCGCGGAGGAGGGACAACTCTTAGAGGATGGTGCTGGCTACACTTTTTTTCCGGAACAGCCGCAGCAATAAGAAGCAACGTGAGGCTGGTGTTGGATTTGCCATAAAATCCACAATAGTACAGCAATGAAAGAGTCTACCTAATGGAATCAGCGTCATGATAATGCGGCTTTCTCTGGCAGGGGAACGTCAGGCCACAATCGTAAGTGCCTACGCACAAACTCTGACAAATCCGGACTTAGCCAAAGATAGGTTCTATGAAGATCTCGAGTTATTTATAGCTGCGGTCCCAAAATCTGACAAATTGATTTTGCTTGGAGATTTTAACGCCAGAGTTGGCGCAGACTACACCGTGTAGGATGGCCTCATTGGTCGAAATGGCATAGATATATGTAGTGATGTCAAAATAATTAAGAGTGTGTGTGGCACGGAATGTTGGACTGACCATTGTCTCTTGATAACTAAATTGATTCTAAAAGGCCAACCCAAGAGGCGTCCTAGGGGGACAAAAACACAGGGGAGACTAAATGATGAAAAGCTGAAATGGGAACCTACTAGAAACAATTTCGCTGCTGAGCTAGAAACCAGACTGGAAGAGATTCAACTTGGAAACTCCAACATCGATCAAAACTGAACAGTCCTAAGGGACACTGTCTTCTCTAATTCAGTATCTTGGCTCTGATACACGGTCCCAGAACATAGTAGTTTGTCGTCACACAGCGGAGAGAGTAAATGAACTTTCTTATCTCGGAAGCACAATGTCCTCTGACGGAAGCAGTAGTATGTCAAGACTGATTGCCTTCGCTGCTTCGGTGATGAACCACGAGTAGAAGAATGGTAGATTATCCCTTAGTTGAAAATTACGTATTTACCAGTCGTGTGTGATTTCAGTGCTAATGTATGGAGCGGAAACCTGGAAACTGCTGAAAAGGACATCTCAAAACTCGACTCCTTTAATATGCACAATCAGCGGCATATTCTTGGAATTCGTTGGGACGTTCTCGTACGAAATGTCGAGGTCTCTACTAAGACTGACCTTCTAATTGTTTTAGAAGTCATAGACCGTCGTCGCCTGTCACTGTATGAACATGTTATCCGACTGGATGAAAAAGTTCCAGATACTTCGCAAGGCAGTTCAAAGTGCTAAGGGTATCCGGTCGGCTGGAAGTAGAGGCTGTCCCCGAAACACGTGACTTCAACAGATAACAGCTTCTCCTCCTTGCTGCTATAGACGAGGTCTGGCCGTTTCGACTGGCATTGTCCGATGCAATGATGCCTAGGCGAACATTATTAGTATTATTACTCTACAGCGCCAAAACACATTGGTCCATCTACACGAAAGCACAAAGAATGGTTCGACGAAAATGAAGTCGAAATTAAGATACTTCTCGACGCAAAGCGTCAAGCGCGCAGGGCTTTTCAAAATGACACATCGTCCTTGTCCAGGAAAATGGCCGTCACTAGCGCTCAAAAAACAGTTCAAAAGAGACTCAGGGAGTTACATGATTCATGGCTAAGCAAACAGGCAGACGAGATAGAGGCGTGTTCTGTGCGCCATGACCTCAAAGGGTTCTACGGGGCGCTGAAATCCCTATATGGTCCACAGCGTCCTGGTAACTCTCCAGTTCGCAACACAGGTGGATTGCTGATAACAGAGAAAGCTCAGAACCTCGACAGGTGGGCAGAACATTTCTGCAACGTTCTTAACAGTCTATCATCCATAAATGAAGATACCATCTAACGCATGCCCAAGGTGGAAATGAACACGGCCATAGATGATATCATAACTGAGGAAGAAGTAGACAAAGCCATCAAATCTCTTTTTCCTTGAGAAGCCCCTGGAGCTGACGCAATACTAGCAGAAGTGTATACAGCAGCAGGAACATGTCTCACCAAGAGGCTCACTGAACGTTTCTGCTCCATGTGGACTGAAGGAGTAGTCCCACAGGAAATGAAGGAAGCGTCGATAGTGCATGTTTACAAGAGATTAGGCAACCATCAGGAGTGTGACAATCAGTGCGGAATTTCACTGCTATCTACTGGAGGAAAGATCCTCGCGCACGTGCTGCTCAACCGCCTGAACAAACATCTTGAGTTAGACCATCACCTCCCGGAAAGTCAGTGTGGAGTAGAGTTGGTCGAGGAACTGTGGAAATTATATTTGCAGCGCGTCAGGTGCAGCAGAAATGCCGAGAACATAACCGCGAGCTCTAAATAACGTTCATTGACCCCACAAAGGCATTTTATACGGTCAGCAGAGGTGGCCTATGGCAGATCATGTCTCAATTCGGCTGTCCTAGCAAATTTGTAACTGTGGTGAAACAACTCGACGAGAGCATGCTCGCACGTGCACTTGACAGCGCGAGATCTCTCCACCATTCGAGGTCAACAGCGGTGTGAAACAGGGATGTGTACTTGCTTCGACACTGTTCAGTGTGAAGTTTTCAGCCATGTTGACTGACGCCTTCAAGAATACCAAGTATGGCGTACCAATAAAGTAGCGCATGGATGGTGGTCTATTCAATCTCCGCAGACTAAAGGCGAAGACCAAGGTGGTGCGCGACATGATATCCTCTTGTTTGCGGATGACTGTGCTCTGAAAAGTAGCTCAGAACGGAACAGGAGGGTATTGATCGGTTCTCTGCTGCTTGTGACAACTTTGGCTTGACAATTAGCACAAAGAAAACTGAGGTCATGTTTCAACCGGGCACCAGGCCCATCGTATAAACAGCCAGTAGTTACAATGACGGGACAGAAATTACAAGCGGTTGAAAAATGTGTCTACCTCGGTAGCACGCTGTCGAGATCAGTGACTATTGCTGATGAGCTGTCTAATAGAATAGCAACGGCCAGCTCAGCTTTTAGCCGAATGCGCTCAACAGTATGGGAACGTCAGAGAATCAGTATAATGACTAAGCTGAAGGTCTACCGTGCGCCATTGTCCCAACCCTGCTCTATGCGTCTGGGAGCTGGACTGTCTACGTCGGTGACGCCAGGATGCTAAATCATTTTTACATAAACTGTTTGAGACGCATATAGCATATACGCTGGCAGGACCATATCACAGATACTGAAATGCTGTCCAGAGCCAACATGCAAAGTTTCCATGCACTTCTGCAAAAATCCCAATTGAGATGGGCTGACCACCTTGTCCGAATATCAAAGGAAAAGTTTCCAAAGAGGCTACTGTAAACCAAACTGAATGAAGGAGAACGATCCAAAAAAGCGTTTCAAGGACAGTCTGAAATAGTCCCTTAAGTGCTGACAAACATATATTAACACTTGTGAGAACCTGGCTAAACAATTGCTCAACATGGAAGAGCACGGTAACAGACGGCATTGAACTCCGCGAGGGTCACCGTATCCAGGCAGCTCAGGATAGAAGTGCAATCAGGAAGTCAAGAGCTGAGAAAATGTCAGAGACAACTGCTGATTACGTTTGCCAGTCGGGCCATAGACTTTTCCAGGTTCGAATTGGCTCGATCAGTCACGAGCGCAAACACATACTCAAGGTTGCATTATGACACGTGATGATGGTGGTGGTCCTTATCGGCGACGATGGACGAATTATTATTATGTTATAGATATGAATTAGTGACAAAATATGGTACGAACATAACAGATATGTTACAATTTCTGAAACGGACATTTAACAGTTTGTTGCGAAATCTGATACGGACATTAAACAAATAATTGTGAAATCTGGAACTGACAAATAACAATTAGTTCAAAATATAACGAGGATATCAAACAGCTGATGGTGATATATGGTACTGACATTAAGCAGCTAGCGAAGAGATATATCACTTTGTTAAATAGTTCACAGCGAGAGAGTGAGCTTTCCACGAACAGTTGGGGATGTGATATGTTACAGATATTAATGAGTTGATGTTGAGATTTAAGTTACATATATTAAATAAGAACTGCAACCCCAGATTGTTATTAATAATGAAGAGACCGAAAAGATCACACATTTTGAATACCTTGGCTCTACGTTATCCGACAACGGAGACTGTTTAATTTAAATTAGAATACGTTTGGTCAAGGCGATGCAGAAGCTAAATACCATACACAATTTATGACATAATACTAACAAGGATTTAAAACTGAAGACCCTGAGAACATGCGTGTTGCCTGTGGCAATGTACAGGTGCGAGGCATGGACTAAGACACAAGTAGCAAGGAAGAAAACTGGAATGTTACGGAAGAATCCTAAAAATTCCTTGGATAAAGAAAGTGACAAATAAAACCATCCTAGAAGACCTGAATGTCGAAGAAAACTGGCTCTTGAACAATGTTATGTTTCGGAAATATAATTTTTTTTATCCACGTCAAACGTTATGACGGACTGGAAAGAACGTTCATGGAGGACATTGTACCTGGAAGGCGACGCAGGGGCCGACCAGGGTGAAGGTGGATACAAGATATCAAGGAAACTCTAAACGTGAACATGGAGCAGGCGGGAAGATTGACTGCATACCGAGATTCATATCGGCTGGCTATGATGAGAGCGACGTTCTACAAAGGACATGCTACATGATGATGATTATCTTAAACAGTTGTTCAGTTAGGTATGTGCCAGGCATTAAACAGTTGGCGATAAGATATGTGCCATGTATTAAACAGTTAGTGATAAAATATGTGCCAGGTATTAAACAGTTGGAAGAGCGTGGGTAACCTTACCTGGAAGGTTCCATTCCATGGGTCTGTCATATCGACTAAAGCCATGTCTGTGTCTCTGTGACCATCAAGGCCTATGTGATAGGTCCCCGCTATGCCTGAACAATTATGTGGAAAGGGATCAACATATTAATTAATATTTTTAGCAAATCCTATATTTAAACAAGGTAGCAAACTTGCATGTTCGCAAATCGAAATCTCCACAATGTTTGTCTTTATGTATGTGTGTGGTGTGTGTATGTGTTTGCGTGTTCTAGTGTATTCGTGTGTTCCTGTGTATTCGTGCGTGTGTGTGTGTGTATGTATGTGTGCGTGCGTGCAAGTGTATGTGGGATTTTGTGTACAATGATATTGTTCATTGATTTAAATGAGTCATAATAATCAATTTTACCGAATACAGCACAGATCGTGCGGTCTAGTACAAGTACTATCTGCTTAATTATTAGCCGAATGTTACTATGTACGAGTAGGTGCAATGGGCATACTTATGTAATGGTACCCGGCACGAACTTTAATATTTATGTTTAGAATCTGATATTATACTTTGTTATCCAGTGAAGACTGTTAGAGACGCCGGGCGGCCTCTGAATTGTGCACTTAAAAAGAATACAATTTAAATTGGGTACCTGTTCATTTTCCATGTACATTTATTTTTACTTATATGGTCACTAGTTCTGACTCTGAACGTAAGTACGTTATGAGCTCCGATAGAGCGCAAGAGTGTAGGGATGTAGGCAGGGAGTAGTAGGGGAAAGTCATTTTCTGTGTCACGGTATGTAAAATGTTTACCTAGTAGTGAAAAAGTTCAAAGAGCTTGGTTAATCTATTCTTCAAAATTCGATAGCCTGTAGTACTTTTGTAGGGCAGCGCTGAGTGAAGAGATGGGAGACAAGGAATTCGAATATTTATGTAGGGCAGCGCTGAGTGAAGAGATGGGAGACAAGGAATTTGAATATTTATGTAGGGCAGCGCTGAGTGAAGAGATGGCAGCCAAGGAATTCGAATATTTATGTAGGGCAGCGCTGAGTGAAGAGATGGGAGCCAAGGAATTAGAATATTTATGTAGGGCAGCGCTGAGTGAAGAAATATGAGACCAGGAATTCGAATATTTATGTAGGGCAGCGCTGAGTGAAGAGATGGGAGCCAAGGAATTCGAATATTTATGTAGGGCAGCGCTGAGTGAAGAGATGGGAGCCAAGGAATTCGAATATTTATGTAGGGCAGCGCTGAGTGAAGAAATGTGAGACCAGGAATTCGAATATTTATGTAGGGCAGCGCTGAGTGAAGAGATGGGAGCCAAGGAATTCGAATATTTATGTAGGGCAGCGCTGAGTGAACAAATGTGAGACAAGGAATTCGAATATTTATGTAGGGCAGCGCTGAGTGAAGAGATGGGAGCTAAGGAATTCGAACATTTATGTAAGACAGCGCTGAGTGAAGAGATGGGAGCCAAGGAATTCGAATATTTTATGTAGGGCAGCGCTGAGTGAAGAAATGTGAGACCAGGAATTCGAATATTTATGTAGGGCAGCGCTGAGTGAAGAGATGGGAGCCAAGGAATTCGAATATTTATGTAGAGCAGCGCTGAGTGAACAAATGTGAGACAAGGAATTCGAATATTTATGTAGGGCAGCGCTGAGTGAAGAGATGGGAGCTAAGGAATTCGAATATTTATGTAAGACAGCGCTGAGTGAAGAGATGGGAGCCAAGGAATTCGAATATTTATGTAGGGCAGCGCTGAGTGAAGAAATGTGAGACAAGGAATTCGAATATTTATGTAGGGCAGCGCTGAGTGAAGAGATGGGAGACAAGGAATTCGAATATTTATGTAGGGCAGCGATGAGTAAAGAAATGTTAGACCAGGAATTCGAATATTTATGTAGGGCAGCGCTGAGTGAAGAGATGGGAGCCAAGGAATTCGAATATTTATGTAGGGCAGCGCTGAGTGAAGAGATGGGAGCCAAGGAATTCGAATATTTATGTAGGGCAGCGCTGAGTGAAGAGATGGGAGCCAAGGAATTCGAATATTTATGTAGGGCAGCGCTGAGTGAAGAAATGTGAGACCAGGAATTCGAATATTTATGTAGGGCAGCGCTGAGTGAAGAGATGGGAGCCAAGGAATTCGAATATTTATGTAGGGCAGCGCTGAGTGAACAAATGTGAGACAAGGAATTCGAATATTTATGTAGGGCAGCGCTGAGTGAAGAGATGGGAGCTAAGGAATTCGAACATTTATGTAAGACAGCGCTGAGTGAAGAGATGGGAGCCAAGGAATTCGAATATTTTATGTAGGGCAGCGCTGAGTGAAGAAATGTGAGACCAGGAATTCGAATATTTATGTAGGGCAGCGCTGAGTGAAGAGATGGGAGCCAAGGAATTCGAATATTTATGTAGAGCAGCGCTGAGTGAACAAATGTGAGACAAGGAATTCGAATATTTATGTAGGGCAGCGCTGAGTGAAGAGATGGGAGCTAAGGAATTCGAATATTTATGTAAGACAGCGCTGAGTGAAGAGATGGGAGCCAAGGAATTCGAATATTTATGTAGGGCAGCGCTGAGTGAAGAAATGTGAGACAAGGAATTCGAATATTTATGTAGGGCAGCGCTGAGTGAAGAGATGGGAGACAAGGAATTCGAATATTTATGTAGGGCAGCGATGAGTAAAGAAATGTTAGACCAGGAATTCGAATATTTATGTAGGGCAGCGCTGAGTGAAGAGATGGGAGCCAAGGAATTCGAATATTTATGAAAGAAGTAGTTGTCCCCGTTCTCGAGGTACCATACTTATCTCTTCACCGAGACCTCTAAAGGAACAGTAAACAATATGGATTCATAACCTCGTTATAGTGGATATAGTGAGGCAATTGGTAGAGGTGTTATGAACAAAGATTGTCACGTGGACTACTTTATTCCGAATCTGACGACTGTAAGAGATTCACAAATATTAATGGCTGATGCATTTGAAATCCATATCGTTGCCAGTATGCTTACTCTCATTGGAGTACGTGCTCTTCATATTTTTTCCAGTACTCAATATCTATTTTTGAGAAGAAATCACATAATCAGGTTTTTAACATCACACAATTTAAACGTCGTGTTCTGTTGAGCCACTTGCCATTTGACTGCAGCTCACACAGGTTCTATGGGATAAAGGTATAAGGGGAGGTCAAAGATAAGTGTGAGCATGCTCTCCAATGATTTTCTCAAAAAAATATATGTTCGTCTCATAAACTGCAAAAACTAAGGTTTTAAATAAATGTGCTACAAAAATAACATTTTACTTCGCAAAGCACATCATGATTTGATGTTTTATGTTTGGTGAAGTTGGTGAAAACAACGTCATGATTTGATGTTTTATGTTTGGTGAAGTTGGTGAAAACAACGTCATGATTTTATGTTTTATGTTTGGTGCAGTTGGTGCAAAACAACGTCATGATTTGATGTTTTCTGTTCGGTGAAGTTGGGGAAAACAACGTCATGATTTGATGTTTTGTGTTTGGTGAAGTTGGTGAAAACAACGTCATGATTTGATGTTTTGTGTTTGGTGAAGTTGGTGAAAACAACGTCATGATTTGATGTTTTTGTGTTCGGTGAAGTTGGTGAAAACAACGTCATGATTTGATGTTTTGTGTTCGGTGAAGTTGGTGAAAACAACGTCATGATTTGATGTTTTGTGTCTGATGAAGCTGGTGAAAACAACGTCATGATTTGATGTTTTGTGTCTGAAGAAGTTGGTAAAAACAACGTCATGATTTGATGTTTTGTGTTTGGTGAAGTTGGTGAAAACAACGTCATGATTTGATGTTTTGTGTTCGGGGAAGTTGGTGAAAATAACGTCATGATTTGATGTTTTGTGTTTGGTAAAGTTGGTGAAAACAACGTCATGATTTGATGTTTTGTGTTCGGGGAAGTTGGTGAAAATAACGTCATGATTTGATGTTTTGTGTTTGGTAAAGTTGGTGAAAATAACGTCATGATTTGATGTTTTGTGTTTGGTGAAGTTGTAATGTTATCCTCCTGCGCTCCAACATTATATAAGATTCATTGTTCAATGCAAGGTGGAACGATTTATCCAAAATTACTTAGCCTAAATAAGCAAAATCCAACTGGAGAAAAGTTTTGAATTGGTAATAAAATAGCTCATCAAGGTCATGACTTTAATTAGTTTCCAGAAAAAAATATCATAACGTCAGTCAAATGGATGACAAATTATACATCGCTTAAGATGAACGTGAACTTTGGAATGGACTATAGGCCTGTTGGCTATAGAGAAAGAATTGTGTGAAATTTTGGAATTTCAGAAGTAATTGACGAATTTTCATGTAAGAAAGCATGAAGAGTGCACTTTTACCTCTATGGATACATACATGATACATACATGTTGTTAAGTTACGGTACTTATGTGTGATATCTTTGTAATTTTGTTTGAGTCATATTTGTAACGTGTATACGGTGTATATCATGTAATATTATTAAAGAAAAGGTGTAGTCTGCCAACTATATCAAACAGTTGGTAATCTGCCAACTATATCAAACAGCTGGTAATCTGCCAACTATATCAAACAGTTGGTAATCTAATAGCATTTAATACTTGAACTCCATCCTCATTGGCATGGGCGGGAAAATATATTTGTGACACGAACGCGGATACCAGTTCAGAACCAACGCTGCATACATATGGTGTCTGTGACTCGTTGGTTGCACAAAGTCCTGCTCTGTCCTCTCAGGCGTCTCTACCTCTTCAAAGAGTGTATGTTTTAAAGCGTCTGCAATCTGAGGATCGTTAATTTACCGGCTGCAGTGTGCGTAGATGCTGCACTGTTAAAAACAAAGTGCAGATAAGCAGGTCATGTGGTGCGTATGCCTGACAACAGATGGGCACGACAGTAAACGTCTTGGAGACTCTACAACTGTAAGCGCACACGTAGACGTCCACCAATGAGATGGGGACAGTAAAACCCTTGGTCCAACATTCTACTTTAAGGCAAAGAACCGCTTGAGTTTAAACATCATTTAGCTCCCTGGCATCAGGGATTCCCTTTGTCTTATTGAATACCAGCATTATAGATGAGACTGTATGTTTATAATGGACGTACCTACTCGCTTGTATTTCACAAGCATACCATGACTACTTTCACATTATAGAAATAGAAATTAGTTGACAACTATTCTAGACGCTTTTGTTGTTTTTGTTGTTTGTTTTGTGTTTTGTTTCGTTGCTGCAAATAATAACACAGAACTAGTTCTTCGACATTATATTTAAACCCCTTAACCACACTTTCACCAACATGTGTTATATATTGATATTCAAACTAATATCTCTCAAATTAAACGGGAGAGTGATCAAGTGTTATGTATATTCCTCATTACCATATGGCGTATACTGTATGATTATGAGTAAACGGTTGGAGAACGTATGCCTTCTAAACGTGAATTTACAGAAGGGGGCGCACCTCATGGAAAAGATAAAAAACAAGTAAGGAAGTCTTTGAGTAATTAGAGGGGCAATGAGAATTGATGAACGAAATCAGCGTAAGACAGTCAAGATATTATGTCAAAAGACATAAAACGTTGTGGAAAACGATACTGTGGAGAGAGGATGGGAGCGAATGGGCCCAAGGTAAACAGTGCTATACGTGAGAAGATAACATCAGAAGATGGACATGGACAAATCTGACAGATTATATCATCATGGTAAGAGACAGAGAACGTTGGAAATCCATTGCAGCCAATCTTCGATGTGGAGATAACTCTTGAACTGAACTGAACCACACTCGTTAGCAGTATTGGTACAGCCTTCAAGATTATAAAGCTTTAAACTGTGAATCAGAAAGACATGCTGCGGCTATTGAACGTCTTGCACGTATAAAAGGTATATGTCGTTACCTATATTGTGTAAGGGAATAGTTCATTGGTGGAGCACATGGTAAGTTCCAAAAACTTCAACATGCGTACTCTTTGTCGCCATTTGCTAAAAGAGATTAGCATCAGTCAGTATGTTGCGATTGCAGTGATGTCGGTGCAACTTTACATAATTAACAATTTAGACATAACTATTTAGTTATTGTTTCGTGTCTTCGGATTGAAATGTTATGTCAGTCAGTAATACACTGACTAGTTACAAGGAACTGCATTCGGTAGATGATGTCACAACTTTGTCTATTTAATACATAGACTAATACTGTACTAATGATTGTAACATACTGGCCAATGCCGTTTACGGGTTAAATTAACCTTAATAAGTGATACTCAGCATTGACCTAGTGATACTCAGCATTGACCTAGTGGTACCCAGCATGAATAGAATGGGCCCTGCACCGCCTTTCTAGCATGTCGTAGTAAAGACTAAAGTGCGTTGGTTGTGCTTGAAGCTAGCAAACTGATCATGTAATGCAGTAACAAATGCTAGGAACATGGCAGAGCGAGAACAATCTATGGAGGCAAACATCGCCCTCAAAGCCGCCACGGCGAAATACAAATACACTCTCAAGCAAACAGCAAGAGAAAGCTGGAAAAACAAAACGGAAAGCCTAAACCTGGACAAAGACGGGAACAAGCTATGGAAGCTAGTCAGAGCCATGAACGACGAACCCCGTCAAACAAACAAATTACCATCAAGCAGGGCGAAAACTTGCTCACAGGTAAGAAAGCCGCTTAAGAGCAGCACTCTGCAACATCCAAGGCAACGAGGAGGCAGACAGACTGGCAAAAGAAGGTGCAAGACTACCACAAACAGATACTAGTATGACGTACGAAGAGTCAAAAGGCTTATCAAAGCCAGATACATGACCAAATGGGAAACCGAACATACAGGTTACACCAAAAACGATGCCTATTACCAGTTGAACCGAAGAGAGCAGGTCGTTGTCTTAAGACTTCGCACTGGCCACAATAGACTGAGGTACCACCTATTCAACAAATTGAAGATAGGTGGTACCGACGAATGCCCGTGCGGTACTGGTAAAATGACCGCTGAACATCTGCTGCAGAACTGCCCGACATACGAGGATCAGAGAGAGCAGATGTGGCCATCACCAGTGGAACTGCAAGACAAACTCTATGGCAGTGGCGACAGCCTCAGGATGACCGCCGCTTTTTTCGAAAAAATAATGGTTACTGTCTGACTGCGTACGAAGAAGAAGAAGAAGAAGAAGAAGAAGAAGAAGAAGAAGAAGAAGAAGAAGAAGATCATGTAATGCGAATGATGATCACTCACCATTAAATGTTCGGTTGCTCATTCTTCGAGCGATCTCTATTCCATTTCTTATGTCGCCTCCTTTGTGTAATGTCTCGTTGGCCACCGTCAGGTACATCATTACAGAATTGTAGTAACCTGCCAGAATAGCCTGCTGTATGTCATTGTCATTATCCCTGACCTCGTCTTCCTGTGATCCCAAAACACAAAACAGCAAAACTCTTGTTACCAAAGTTAGTCACGTAGCAGTTGACCTTTTCATAAATATTTTCGTCATTTCTAATTTATTTTTGTTAAGGTATGTACCAACATTAACAAACAAACAAAAATATGATCTTTATTTAGCTACAATCTAGTTGGCCTCTTCGCAGGAGTTCTGCTTCAAACAATTTATGTTACTTGACGGTGGTCAATTCTACATCATATATTTTTAGATGTGAATGTCGATAGCAGACCCCCATACTCAACCTCTACAGTCCCCATTTGTGAAATACAATATTAATTTTACATATTTGATCCTTCTTAATAACGGTATTATGTATCCGTATAGGGAAAACACAATAAAATTACTGAAATCTAACAAAGAACAAACAAAATAATGACCTCTTCTTTGACAGAAGGATTCACATATAGAGATGTGTTGCTCCCAAACATCCTCTCGTTCAGTCGCTGGACCAGTTCGTCGTAATCTGAGAGAGGAGGGCTCATCACGCTGATAAATAGAACAGATCTGAAGGCTTGTCTTGCTCTCTGAAAGGTGTACAATGTCACTAAAGTATTGTAAGGTCGCTTTCTTGGCAGATACCATCTTCAGCATAAACGAATCGGTAGTGGACATCTACATAAAAACATCAATCTGCTACCAATGAAAGCCAAACAGTCACACCTCCACCCCACCCAACCTATCCCATCGATAGAGTTTTATTAGCGTTACGTCATTATGTTGCCAATGCAATGTAATCAGCTTCTGTGTTTTTACTATAACATCGAACTGTCTATACACCTAAGCTCATGAGATTCAAGCATTGCATTGACAATTAGAACTTAATTTAGTCATGCAAATAGTTGGAGAAGATTCCAGTCAACTACAACACGTAGGTCACATAGAAAAACAATAGAATTTTCAGTTCTTGCTATTTTTGTGCGTGTTTTATTGTTGCTACATTGACATGTGTACCAACAACAAACATTACAAAATGGTTATAGCTGAGAGGAAATGATACTACTAATGATATCTACATTAAGCAGCACATGCTATTATTAGCCCCGATTCAACGATCACCACTATTAGCTTGACACAAACAGAACAAGCCACTTGTTAACCAAAACACATGTGAAAGAAAAAGGAAAACTGGCGCGTATACATTTTCTGCTCACAATAAAAACATATAAATCACGCTTTATAGCAATACTTATATTATCTAATGAACTTTGCCTCGGTATAACAAGGCATACGAAGGGAGATGTTTTGTTGAGTAGATATTATGTAACAGAATTATACTTTTATTGTCAAACACATATCTTATTTAGTTCAAGAATCCGTTTACATTCTGCCAAAGTCCAGTAGAAGCGTCATACTCACATCAGCAAATATCAGTTCACTTTTTGTAGGAAAAGTGAGGGGCTGTTATGAGAAGATGAAAGATAAAACATTATGACAACACGCAAAACTACAGCCACAAGGACGATGTAGATAATAACGGGAGACGTTATTTGACAGTTGAATTACACAGTATTTTGGAAAGTCAAAAATTGATTGACAATCAACACAAGAAACAATCTTTCTCAAAATTGAATTCATCCCAGAGTGCCCTCTTTTATAACTAGCAGAAATATATTTACATAAGAGATAAACACTGCCTAAAGGCGGGTTGTTCTTGCTGGTGTAGAGAGCATGACTCTCCAATAAACGGCGAGCATATCAAACACTGAAGTGACTCAGCAGAACTCAATAACGCGTTACTTCCTTCTCAATTATGTGTGTAGTATGTGTTGGGGAAATGACGAAAGGTAGAAACGCAAACTAGGCGCAAGTACAAAACAAGAGCAGATGTGAGTAACAAAATCACTTTATATATCTCAAATATATCTATATCTATTATACGTAAGGAGGTTTTGACATGTGTGAATGGCTAGGCTGTGTAAACAGATATGGCACAATGTAGAGTGGCCAGAAGTATGGAAAAAATAAATTTATATTTCTCTCCCTAAAAAAGGCAACCTGAAGCTGTGCACGAACTACTGTACTATCGCGGTGATCAGCCACGCTAGCAAGATACTCTTGCGAATCCTATTAAGAAGGATAGAGAAAATGTTTGAATCTGAAATTCACGTAGTCCAGGCAGGTTTCAGGAAAGACAGAGGGACCAGGGACCACATATTCAATTTAAGGAATATCTACGAAAAATGTAGAGAGTTTAATGTAGACCTGTACACATGTTTCATTGATTACACAAAGGCCTTCGATACGGTAAAACATCAAAATCTGTGGAGAATCATGAAGGAAATGGGGTTTCCTTTGCATATTATCCATCTCATTGAAACATTATACCAAGATCAACCAGCCGCTGTCCGAGTATCTGCGTAAATATCAGATTGGGTTGCAGTACAAAAGGGAGTACGACAGGGATGCATCCTCTCACCTTATCTGTACAACATATATGCAGAATGTTTAATGAGAAATGTTCGAGAAGACGTGAACATTGAAAGTTTCGACCCATTTACGATTGTGGGTACGAGATTCCAGAGTTACAATACGCAGACGACACAGTGATACTATCAAGAAGTGCAGAAGGGCTTGAGCAGCTACTTTCAGCCGTAAATGGACATAGTTAAGATCAAAACCTGCTTTTAAACATAAAGAAAACAAAGATAATGACCACTCACAAAACACAATCTCAGCATAAATTTACAGTGAGTAAATAGATCAGGTCACACATTTTGAATATGTGAGCTCCAGAATTGACAAAAATGGCGACTGCTCGAAAGAAATCAGAAGAAGACTAGCTATGACAATGCAGAGACTAAACTGCCTGAAGAAATTATGGCAAAGCACCAACAAAATGATAAAAGTAAAAGTCTTGAGAGCCTGTGTTTTTCCTGTGGCAGCTTATAGCTGCGAATCATGGACGATTACCAAAACTTCCAGACAGAGAATCGAATCCTTCGAATTAAAATGTTACAGAAAGATCCTCAGAATACTCTGGACAGAGAAAAGAACAAATGTAGACATTCGGCAAGAGTTGAGCATAGAGGAGAACTGGTTTATCAATTCCATTTTGGCTAGAAAATGCAAATACTTTGGACACATAAAGATCTGGGGTAGTTGTCTCGCCGCAGCGACTCAATTTCAACCAGTGTTCGTAAAGCGATCTCAGTCCCGCCAGGCGGAGCGATAGCGCGGGCTTGCGGAAAACGCTCGCCTGCCTTTCCCCGTAGAGCGAATTGGGTGCGGTTTGTTGCAGCGGCTCTTCCACCGAGGTGCGCTGGTCTGGTCCGTATCAGGAAACGTGGTCCGTCCGTGGTGATTTATCTAAGGCTTATAGCAGAGCTCGACAGTACGTCTCGCTGGTGGTCCGACTCTCGCAAAGAGCTTGTGACCGGCAAATGGAAAGCAGGAATCGTTGCCTCGAGGCCCTGCGTTCTCCTACGGAGAAAGGCAGGCCGACAGGCCAAATTGTCTCTAGTCCCAGTGAAATTCATCGCCGAGGTCGTTGGGATCCGTTCTGCACAGAGCGCTGCCATCCCTCCTCGAGCGAGCCCGGTCAATCGGTCGTCTGGTGCGTGTGGGAGACCCCTGTCAGGCGGTCCTAGGTCGACGGAGTGAGGGACGGGTGGAACAAACCGTCCGTCCCGTCAGTCGGTCCCTGCGGCCGTCGTCCCAGCGAGGCTTTTTACACACCCTTCCTCCGCCGACCGGTGTGTGCTGTACGTACGTCTCCGACAGATATCTGGTTGATCCTGCCAGTAGTCATATGCTTGTCTCAAAGATTAAGCCATGCATGTCTAAGTTCACACTGTCTCACGGTGAAACCGCGAATGGCTCATTAAATCAGTCGAGGTTCCTTAGATGACACGATCCTACTTGGATAAATGTGGCAATTCTAGAGCTAATACATGCTTACCAAGCTCCGACCCTCGCGGAAAGAGCGCTTTTATTAGTTCAAAACCAATCGTCGTTTCCCCTCGCGGGGTTGCGGCGTCCCCACTGGTGACTCTGGATAACTTTGTGCTGATCGCATGGCCTCATGTGCCGGCGACGCATCTTTCAAATGTCTGCCCTATCAAATGTCGATGGTACGTGACATGCCTACCATGTTTGTAACGGGTAACGGGGAATCAGGGTTCGATTCCGGAGAGGGAGCATGAGAAACGGCTACCACATCCAGGGAAGGCAGCAGGCGCGCAACTTACCCACTCCCGGCACGGGGAGGTAGTGACGAAAAATAACAATACGGGACTCTTTCGAGGCCCCGTAATTGGAATGAGTACACTTTAAACCCTTTAACGAGGATCTATTGGAGGGCAAGTCTGGTGCCAGCAGCCGCGGTAATTCCAGCTCCAATAGCGTATATTAAAGTTGTTGCAGTTAAAAAGCTCGTAGTTGGATCTCAGGCGCAGGCGGGCGGTCCGGCTCGCGCCGGTTCACTGCCCGTTGTCTCCTGCCCTACCGTCTGCCGGCTTTCTCCCACGGGTGCTCTTCGCTGAGCGTCCTGGGTGGCCGGCGCGTTTACTTTGAAAAAATTAGAGTGTTCAAAGCAGGCCTCGGCTGCATGAATAATGGTGCAAGGAATAATGGAATAGGACCTCGGTTCTATTTTGTTGGTTTTCGGAACTGGAGGTAATGATTAACAGGGACAAACGGGGGCATTCGTATTGCGGCGTTAGAGGTGAAATTCTTGGATCGCCGCAAGACGAGCTTCTGCGAAAGCATTTGTCAAGAATGTTTTCATTAATCAAGACCGAAAGTCAGAGGCGCGAAGACGATCAGATACCGTCGTAGTTCTGACCATAAACGATGCCGACTAGCGACCCGCAGGAGTTGCTTCGATGACTCTGCGGGCAGCTTCCGGGAAACCAAAGTGTTTGGGTTCCGGGGGAAGTATGGTTGCAAAGCTGAAACTTAAAGGAATTGACGGAAGGACACCACCAGGAGTGGAGCCTGCGGCTTAATTTGACTCAACACGGCCAACACTGAAATGATTGACATGCCGAGACCACTCTTCTGGGGTCTAATATGGAACTGGTGCTGGATTTAGACCCTCAGAAATCTGGGGCTATGCCCCCTGTGGCCCGGTTTGGTCTGCATCCAGTGTTCTGAAAAAGGAACTGATGGAAGAGCACTATCAGGAGTGGAGCATGAGGCTTAAATTAACTTAACACGCCAATACTGCAGAATGACTATCAAAATGTACACCTTCGTGGGGTCTAATAGAGAACATGTGCTGGAATTAGACCCTCGAAAATCTGGGGCTACCCCCTAAGAAACTTGATTGTCTCGCTAAGGGAATTGACGGAAGGGCACCACCAGGTGTGGAACCTGCGGCTTAACTTGACTGAACACGCCAATACTGTAGAACAACTGACAAATCGAGAGCACTGCCGTTTGGGTCTAATAATGAACGTACGCTGGTATTAGACTCACGGATGACAAGTCAGCTCTCAAACACTCAAATGAAAGAACGCTACGGAAATCGTGTTTAACTCCGCAGAAACCGCAGATTTCAAATACCTGGTCATTGACAAACAAAAGCCCTCAATAAATTCGTCTGACCAAATAGTGAACGGGTGCTGGAAATAGATCATCTGAAGACAGGTCAGTTTTACCCTACAAATGACAGGGCGTTGCTACGGAAAACCAGCTCAAATCGAGAGGAGCCGCAGACACTTTGGTTCACGTACCAGGCTGATAAGCCAAGGGCGCGAGGCTACCATGTGGGGGATTACGGCCGAACCCTTGTAAGCCGCAATCCCGCCAAAAATCTCAGCACCACTGCAATGGGAGGCTCCTACATGCTCGGGACCTGGGGCTTGCGCCCCAGCCCTATCAGGTAGAGCCACAGTAAGAGGTCCTTGCCGTCCGCCAATCAAAGCGGGTGGACAACTGCTTGACACTCACCTTATACGGCGATTGGGTGCGAAACCACAAACCAAAGACTTAGTACCTGGTCGGGGTGTCGAAAACAGTAGAGCAGCCACCTCACTGTGAACTGTCAAGACTCAACCACTGACCATGTGAGTTGTCCGCACACCAGGCGAACAACATCTCTGTGACATTACCAGGCTTGTCCTCTGGCTAAATGCACACCGGCTACGATATCTACCTCTGTACGCTATCAGCCATATAACTATCATGCTGGACGCAGAAGAGATGCAGACCAGCGGACATTGCACACCTGCCCCACTGTGTCAACACCCCAGGTGGCGGGGAATGCTAGGCGTACCATCCCTGCATAGAAGCCAAGAAAATAAAAGGAAAAAGAGATACCCCACTCACATGCAAATGCTACGTTTCTGGCAGGACGTGACGATCCTGGGATACAGACACACTGGACTGCCTCTCTTCCGGGTAAACCAGTCCATCTCATATATCATCTCACATATTATCATTGCACCCTATAGACACGAGTAGTGAAGACTCGATAGTCTAGTAAGAGAACTTCCATAAGAGAGACAACTCTGATCATAAACAACTGCTGCCTTGCAGATAGGCTGGGGACAGCCAAAGGCTAAGGAGGGCATCCCTACAGAAACGCCTGTTGAAATCGGATGCACGGGGCCGCAAGCCTAACAAAACAGTGCAACGTAAATCGCAGTATGATGGCAGTACAACCTATCAGAAAAACGCATGGCGCTCATCCTGCGGAGTCCGGCCAGGCAGCGATAGTGCCGGGCCTCACGCCTCGAAGGGGCCCCCCCTTGACTACTGGTAGTCACCCACCCATGTGTCGTGGAGTCAAGGCACATGGCTATGGGGCAACTTCTATTGGCCAAAACCTCAAGACCCTCAAAATACTACAGTGGAATGCGGAGGGAGTCATTAACAAAAAACTTTCCCTAACACACCACCTGCATGAAGGTAAGATTGACGTGGCATGTATCCAGGAAACGCACCTCAACAATAACCATAAATTCTCAATCAGAGGATACCAGACCTTCCGTCTAGATTGAGAAGGCCACAAAGGAGGGGTCCTGATACTGACCAGAAACTGCATACCGAGTAGCGCGGTATCTGTCAATCACACCGGACAAGCAGAAATTGTAGGAGTTGACATAATGGCCCAAGAGACGAAGCTCCGCATTTTCAATCTGTACGGACCACCAAATAGAGACCTATCGCTCTCGAGTATGGAGGTCAGAGACTCCAACTGCATAGTAGTTGGAGATTTCAACAGCCACTCGGAGAGATGGGGATACTTTGACACAGACAGCAGAGGTGACGAAGTGGAAGATTGGGAGATAGATGCAAATCTCTCCCTAATCAATAGGCCGGAGGATAGCCCTAGCTTCTATTCAAGAACATGGCATACCACCTCGACTCCAGATTTGGCCTTCTCCACACAGGACATACACCATAAAATAGACCGCCAGGTGCTAAACCAACTGGCAGGTAGCGACCACAGGCCGATCAGACTAACCATTGACATGGAAGTAGGCCCACAGGAAACAAAACCGCTCCCACGTTGGAATTACAAACGAGCCGACTGGGACAGATTTGCAATCCTGACAGATGGGCTGTGTGAAACCATCAACACACGAAACACCAAAATGAAGCCCATGGTAGAGAGCCTAAGCAAGGCAATAATGCAAGCCGCCACTGAAACCATCCCAAGAGGAGCTAGGAAAAACTATAAGCCCTACTGGAATGATGAGTTGCAGAAAGTGGAAGATGCAGTAACAAATGCTAGGAACATGGCAGAGCGAGAAAAATCCATGGAGGCAAACATCACCCTCAAAGCCGCCGCGGCGAAGTACAAACACACTCTCAAGCAAACAGCAAGAGAAAGCTGGAAAAATAAAACGGAAAGTCTAAACCTGGACAAAGACGGGAACAAGCTATGGAAGCTAGTCAGAGCCATGAACGACGAAACCCCGTCAAATAAACAAATTACTATCAAGCAGGGCGAGAACTTGATCACAGGTAAGAAAGCCGCTAACGCCTTTGTCGATCACTATGCCAGAGCAAACCACATCGAGGTCCCTGCAGATAAGCATACAGACATTAGCGAAGAGCTAAAGGGACACGAAAACATAAATACGGCTCCTGAAGAGCACATGATGGCCAAATTAACAATGCGCGAAATGGAAGAGGCTATGAGAACACTAAAGAAAAGGAAATCTCCCGGAAAAGACGGGATCACAAACGAAATGCTGATGGGGCTGGGCCAAACAGCGAAGAGGAAATTACTATCAGTCCTGAACCAAAGCTGGAAAACGGGTATTGTACCCCAGGCATGGAAAGACGCAATACTGGTACCAGTACCAAAAACAGGAAAGGATAAAACAGATCCAAATGGATAAAGGCCCATCAGCCTACTGAGCTGTGTCGGCAAGCTGATGGAACGGATGATAAACACCAGACTGATGTGGCATCTGGAAGAAAAACGAATACTAATTCCACAGCAAGCCGGCTTCAGACAGCACAGATCCACTGAGGACCAGGTCATCCTCATAGCCCAGGAGATAGAAGATGCCTACCAGGCACAGAAACACACAGTAGCTGTTTGGGTGGATCTGGAAAAGGCATTTGACAAAGTCTGGAAGGATGGACTTAGAGTCAAGCTAAGAAGAAGTGATGTCGGTGGGAAGATGTACAAGTGGATCAACCACTACCTCAAACAAAGAACGGCCAGAGTCCAAGTACAAGGGCAGATGAGCAAAAAGGTGACACTCGAGCAGGGAGTACCCCAAGGGGGAGTATTGTCACCCACACTCTTCCTGGTATATATAAACGATATTACAGAGAATATACCAAGAAGAGTCCATAGCGCAATGTTTGCAGACGATCTGGCTATGTGGACCTCTGAAAAGAATCTCACCATAGCAAGAAATCGGATGCAGACGGCCCTAACATCGCTGGAAGAGTGGGCGAACTCATGGCTGGTCAAAATAAACGAGGAGAAAACCACATGCACAATATTCTCGCTTTCATTAAAACTCCAAAGTACCAAATTAAGTCTAAATGGCAAATTCCTGCAGCCAAACGACAACCCAAACTATCTGAGAGTCATATTTGATCGGCGCATGACATGGAAAAGTCAGATTGAGAGAAACCGAATGAAAGCCAGAGAAAGAATGGCAATCATGAGGAAACTTCCTGGCACAAGCTGGGGAGCAGACGAAGGCATACTAAAGAAACTGTATACTGGAAGAGTGAGACCAGTTCTCGAGTATGGCATTGCGGCATGGACAACAGCAGCGAAGGCGAACTTCGATAAAGTTAACAAACTTCAAAACCAAGCCATGAGAATTATAACAGGTGGCATGAAGTCAACGCCAATTGTAGAACTTGAAAAGATTACAAAACTGCAATCCATGACCGATAGAAGAGACTGCAGAGCCCAGCTGCAGTCAGAGAAACTCCGAAGACTTACTGACCATCCAATGCACCAGAGACTAAACAATTTGGGAAATGGGAAACTAAAGCGGAGAAACTTTGCAGAAATAGCCAAAGCAAAGATGCACGAAGATCCCATAAACGCACTAACAACACCAAAACCCATCAATACTGTATGAAAACCTACCTAGAGGCAGGATATATTTCCAGAAGTGGTAGAAAATATACCAGGTATTGCAAACAAAAACTGCCAGACTGAAAAAGAAAGGAGAGATACTACCCTAAGCTTCATAACGAAAAGCTACCCAAGCATGGACTGGACCCATGCATACACCGACGGTTCTGTAACAAACACTACACAGAACGGAGGGGCAGGAGCATTCCTGAACCTACCAAATGGCAGACAAATAACACTGTCCCTCGCTACTGGTAAGTACACAAGCAATTTCAGAGCGGAGGCCGAGGCACTGAGGGCGGCAGTGGAAGAAATGGTGACACACAGTGAAAATGAGAGCCATATAGTCCTGCTGATAGATGCTCTCGCCGTAGTCACAGCGCTAAAAAGCCAGAAAAACACTGAGCTTAATGACTTAAGAGCAGCACTCTGCAAACTGTGCCAGCAGTCCGCACCAAAAAGGGTAGTGGTACAGTGGGTTCCGTCACACTGCAACATCCAAGGCAACGAGGAGGCAGACAGACTGGCAAAAGAAGGTGCAAGACTACCACAAACAGATACCAGTATGACGTACGAAGAGTCAAAACGGCTTATCAAAGCCAGATACATGAACAAATGGGAAACCGAACATACTGGTTACACCAAAAACGATGCCTATTACCAGTTGAACCGAAGAGAGCAGGTCGTTGTCTTAAGACTTCGCACTGGCCACAACAGACTGAGGTACCACCTATTCAACAAATTGAAGATAGGGTGTACCGACGAATGCCCGTGCGGTACTGGTAAAATGTCCGCTGAACATCTGCTGCAGAACTGCCCGACATACGAGGATCAGAGAGAGCTGATGTGGCCATTACCAGTGGAACTGCAAGACAAGCTCTATGGCAGTGGCGAGAGCCTCAGGATGACCGCCGCTTTTTTCGAAAAAATAATGGTTACTGTCTGACTGCGTACGAAGAAGAAAAAGAAGAAGGACACATAAAGAGACACAACGGTCTCGAGAGAACGGTAATGGAAGGTATGGTGCCAGGCAAAATACGATGGCACCAAGATATCCAGGAATGCCTGTGTATGTGGCAGAGGCTGGAGTTTTGGCAAGAGAACGAGTTTCTTTCAGACAGACTGTGATAGGAGCGACGTTCTACAAAGGACATGCTACATGATGATGATGAATGGCTAGGCGTGCGATGATATGAGTTGAAGAGGGGACTTTTCCTTACTATTAGCCGCCTCTCAGCGTGCCAATGGTCGTATTCTCGTCCAACACAGATTCCAACTGCAAATAGTTGGGACATTACAGTAAGACAAATTGCCACAACAAAACTGAACAGAACGTGTCTTCACAGTAATGCAGCAAAAAAACAAAGATTTGTTTATTTTTTTTGAAAGGCATACTGACTACTTTTTAATTTACTTGTGTTGCCAAGCGTATGTGAGTTGAAGTTTCCTCCCTTGGGCCTAGTGCGTGTGTCGTTCGTTCTAATGCCGTGATGCTGTCGGATTTATGTTATGCGATCTCTATTGAAAGTGGTTTACTTAACTGCACAATTGGGGGCATCCCATCAGCAATAATGTATCGTTGTATTGTTACTAAGGTACTTTACTTTGAGTCCATACTGTATGGTATGTGCTCTCTCATCGGTGTGTATTAATGTGTAAATTGACAGTTTACTGACGTGTAAAAGTCGTGTACCGTTTGTGTAACCAGTGATGTTATTGTAAATGTCACATTGAATACGTGTATGCCCCAAACGTTTATGGATCACTTTACTTATGTTTCAGTTTTGACCTGAGATAAGCACATTGTGTATATATTATAGCACTTTCTATTTACTTAGAAAATTTCGTGCAAAGATTTGTATCCCTACTTTGTAGAACTCCAAACAACAAATTATGGGACACAACGATCGATTTAATTATTCAGTATATCACGAGGCATGTAAATTAAATCGAGCTGTAAATAAATGCGTTTGTAAAATGCAGCAAATTGTTTCTTACTGTTACATTTGTCGGATGTTTGTATGGATTATTTAAGGCAGATAGACCAAGCCTTACGGTGAAGTGAAATGAAGTGAACATATGTTAACCCAATTAGATTGCCATTAGCAACCATCAATCATTTATAAATAAGCATAAAAGCTCCGTAAACGATATCAAATAAGCATGCATCGGTGTATCAATCCTTACGTGACATTTGTATATAAACTCAATTTTTACGCTTCCAAAATTTGTGTAACATAGTATAGTGGGATACTAGTAATATCTGTGCTGAAGATATGCCCCTAAATTGAATTGCACAATGTGAAAGAAATAACATCAGTTTAGTAAACTAAAGGATATCCCTCCTCCACGCACACCTAGCCTGCCTCACATGCCCTGCCCATCTTATTCCCATGCCTCTCAACCTATGCCTCCATAAAAATAAGTCTAAATTTGTCTTGAAGATACAAACACTTACATTGAAGTTGCAATCAAAGACCTGCATTTTAATATTCCATGGAAGACGATCAATTATAAGGTTCCAATGACGCATAACTCGCTAATGGTTAAAGGTCTCAGGGAATCAGCTGAGCTGACTGTAAGTGACGTGTAAAATTCAGTATCAGAACTACGCGTTACTAAGTGGCGTCAGTACTACCCAATGTTGACAATTCGTGACAGTTAGTCGTGAGAATAATTCACAATGCCTGTCAACAAGAGTGAATTTGGGTTTTCCCATTGGGACAAACCTAGAAAACTCGTGTATTGAATATCCAAGTCCAAGGAAGACTAGACAAAAATATTACTATAGTAGAACAAGGGAGGCCCAAGATGGAGTCTTGTCACTAACAATGTTTCCTCACGACATAACAGAAAATATCCCAAAGGGTAAGCATAGTTCTGATTTTGCGGATGTCTTAGCTTTGTGGATATCTGCATAAACAAATCACAAGAAACCTTCTCATGCAGAAGGCTCTTATATCTTTGGAGGAGTGGGCTAAAGACGTGGTTTAAGATGATACAAGAGGAAAAAAAAACTACATACACAATCTATACTCTCTCAACCAAATTGCAGAGTTTAAATTTAAAACTGAATGAAAGTATGCTTCATCTGGATGAAACCTCCCACTATTTCGGTTTTACCTTTGATAGGCGTCTGACATGGAGAACACAGATAGCGAGAAACCAGATGATATCAGGGCCACGAATGGCTATTATGAAAAAAAACTTGCTGACATATCATGGGGATCAGATGAACATCTTCTCCAAAAAGTGTACACTGGATATGTGAGAACATACTAGAAAATGAAATAAAAACATGGGCAACTGCAGAAAAATGGAATTGGAACAAAATCAATAGAATCCAGAATCAAGCAATGAGAATCGTAACAGGTGGTATGAAGTCCACACCTATGAAAGAACTAGAAATGATCACGAACCTACAACTAATGGAGCGCAGAAGAGATAGCAGGGCCCAACAACAAATTGAGAACAAACGGTCTTGGGAAGAACAGATTAGAACGAAACAACTTTGTTGCATCAAGTACAGTCAGAACAGATTATATGACTGGATCAGCACAAATAACGCCCACCTGGAGAACAGATTATATGACTGGATCAGCACAAATAGCACCCATCCAACTACACACATACTCCCCATCTGGAGAACAGATTATATGACTGGATCAACACAAATAACACCCATCCAACTACACACATACTCCCCATCTGGAGAACAGATTATATGACTGGATCAACACAAATAACACCCATCCAACTACACACATACTCCCCATCTGGAGAACAGATTATATGACTGGATCAACACAAATAACACACATCCAACTACACACATACTCCCCATCTGGAGAATAGATTTTTTGACTGGATAAACACAAATAACACCCATCCAACTACACACATACTCCCCATCTGGAGAACAGATTATATGACTGGATCAATACAAATAACACCCATCCAGCTACACACATACTCCCCATCTGGAGAACAGATTATATGACTGGATCAACACAAATAACACCCATCCAACTACACACATACTCCCCATCTGGAGAACAGATTATATGACTGGATCAACACAAATAACACCCATCCAACTACACACATACTCCCCATCTGGAGAACAGATTATATGACTGGATCAACACAAATAACACCCATCCAACTACACACATACTCCCCATCTGGAGAAAAGATTATATGACTGGATCAACACAAATAACACCCATCCAACTACACGCATACTCCCCATCTGGAGAACAGATTATATGACTGGATCAGCACAAATAACACCCATCCAACTACACACATACTCCCC
Source organism: Ariolimax columbianus (assembly GCA_036924085.1). NCBI lineage: Eukaryota > Metazoa > Mollusca > Gastropoda > Stylommatophora > Arionidae > Ariolimax > Ariolimax columbianus. The sequence continues at coordinate 34,918,842 of JAVGWX010000008.1, read as the reverse complement.
ATCTGGAGAACAGATTATATGACTGGATCAACACAAATAACACCCATCCAACTACACACATACTCCCCATCTGGAGAACAGATTATATGACTGGATCAGCACAAATAACACCCATCCAACTACACACATACTCCCCATCTGGAGAACAGATTATATGACTGGATCAACACAAATAACACCCATCCAACTACACACATACTCCCCATCTGGAGAACAGATTATATGACTGGATCAACACAAATAACACCCATCCAACTACACACATACTCCCCATCTGGAGAACAGATTATATGACTGGATCAACACAAATAACACCCATCCAACTACACACATACTCCCCATCTGGAGAACAGATTAAATGACTGGATCAGCACAAATAACACCCATCCAACTACACACATACTCCCCATCTGGAGAACAGATTATATGACTGGATCAACACAAATAACACCCATCCAACTACACACATACTCCCCATCTGGAGAACAGATTATATGACTGGATAAACACAAATAACACCCATCCAACTACACACATACTCCTCATCTGGAGAACAGATTATATGACTGGATCAACACAAATAACACCCATCGAACTACATACATACTCCCCATCTGGAGAACAGATTATATGACTGGATCAACACAAATAACACCCATCCAACTACACACATACTCCCCATCTGGAGAACAGATTATATGACTGGATCAACACAAATAACACCCATCCAACTACACACATACTCCTCATCTGGAGAACAGATTATATGACTGGATCAGCACAAATAACACCCATCCAACTACACACATACTCCCCATCTGGAGAACAGATTATATGACTGGATCAACACAAATAACACCCATCCAACTACACACATACTCCCCATCTGGAGAACAGAACGTTTTCTAGAACAGACAGATAGCTTGCCCGACATTGTGAATAAGAACAGCCAGTCAGACACAGAAAAAAAAACAGTCATAACTGAAATAATACATAGAGTAACACTAGGCTAGAAATAGATGGACCCAAGTGTATACCAATGGGTCAACAACAAATGCAACAAAGAATGGGGGTAGAGGAATGTTTCTGAACATACAATGCAACAAAAATTATCATTAGCAACCAGAACATTTTGAAGTAACTTCAGAACAAAAACTTTGAAAACTGCAACAAAAGTACTTATGATTAATGAAAACACAGAGAAACACGTTGTACTATTCGCGGACACGTTATCTGTCATGGCAGTCCTTTGAAGCCGAAAAAAATACAGACCTAAAAGAACTCTTGGAGATACTCACTATGTTCCTGATTCAGAAAACTAGTGATTCAGTGGATTCCTTCTCATCATACTTGTCATCATACTTGTCATTATAATTGTCAATCAGGAGGCTGCCATATTGGCAAGTGAAGGCATAACGCTGCCTCAACCTAATATAGGTAGCAAGAGGTTTACCAGGTGCAGATACAAGAATAAGTGGGTAGCGAAGCATCCAGGACAACAACAACATGACTTTTACTACAAGCTAAACATGACCGAACAGGTGGTGATTTTCAGACTCCGCACAGGCTACAACAGGTTACGATACCATTAATTCAACAAGTTCAAATTAGGACATACCGATGAATGTGTCTGCAGCACTGATAAAATCACTGCTGAACATCAGCTGCAGAAATTTCCAACGTACAGAAGGTACATTTAGCCATCCGCCGTTCTTTTCCGAGACAAGCTCGATGGAGATACCATTTACCTCATACCTACCACTCCGTTTTAGAGACATTCAAATTGACGTCTGTAAGTGTTAGACGATGGAGAAGAAGAATATCTGAATTAAAAGCTAAAGTGCTAATTGGAAAATAGGGTACAATTACTCAATAATCATTACATGGCGAACTTTTGACCACCAGAAAGCAGGTAACGGACAGACAATGAGCACAGTGAAACAGGCATGTGTAGAGTGAATCCACGCACTGTAGTACTTCACCTCATCTCCCAAGTGGTAGCAACAGTTTATATAAGACCTGTGTGAGGTATAATGAAATCAACAGAAAAGTCATCTCTACTTTACGCCAGTGGACAATGACCGAGTTCCTCTGTATCAAGACAACAATAATAACATAATAGTACAAACTACAACAATGTTTCTTTTAATTAAACCGCTACTTCTCTACTTATTTTCTTCATCAATATATCCAACAATATTTCAATTAGACGAACAAGCAACTGATCAATATATAATCGATACACTAAAGTATAAAACATTGTCATCTCTGAATGGCTGTAATGGACTTCCACACATGTGCTTCATCCCAAACAACCAAGACTTAAAAGTATACCAATACAAGTGAATTGATAGAGAAAGGAACACGATTTGACACAGACTTGAAAGGTGTTAGGGAGGTCATGCGCATTAACGGTGGCGAACAGTGTCATATATGAAGACTATTTTACGCTTACCACATCAGAGGAGTCATTTCTGCGCCACACTGAGCTAGAGATATTTAACAGACCCTGGAACTCTGGAACAATGTAGACATGTGAACCCTGTGTCATCTGAAGGAAAGCCGCCCTCAGCATGACCTGGCGAACATGTTCTAGGTCCATGATCAGGACGAATGCTGCAGAGAATAAAATAAACACTAAACATTCGTCTCTTTCCTCTTAGATATTTGCATTGACTGATGTGTGAAAACATAGGTTTACCACAGTTCTGGCTTGCATTAACAGTTGCAATATGCGTTTAATAGAGTAAAGAGTGTATATATATATATATGTGTGTGTGTGTGTATGTGTGTGTGTGCGTGCGTACGCGTGCATGTGTGCACGTGTGCGCGTGGGCGCGTGCGCGCGTGTGTACGTGTGTGTGTTTGTTTCTTTGTTTCTTTGTTTGTTTGTTTGTGTGTTTGTTTGGACTGTCAATTATGATATTGCCTGTAGATGAATGTGAGGTAGAGTCCACTTAGATGACAAGATCATGTCGAGCCAACCGTCGATGAGCACGATGAGTGGCTGAATTCCAGGCTGCATGCAATGAGGATTTCTTTCCGATTTGACCTACCAGGTGGTATGTGGACGGCCGCTGGGGTGGGTCCCTGTGATTGAATTCCCCTTTTTGATGAATGTTGTCCATTTTAAGAGCTAGTAGTCTAGTAGGGACACACGTTGCCGACCACATATCCAAATAACACCAAACAGCGGCGGTTAAGTGTAGTGATTATTCTCTCGAGGTCTGTCAGTTGCGGGACATCGTAGTTTAAGACCCGGTCATATCAGTGAATTAAAAGAATACGTCTCTGGCTGGGCATGTCGACGGCTCCAATTCGCTTTTGATTGCACTGCTAAATAGTCCAGGTTTCAGAACTGTACCGCAGGATGGGAACGACACAGTAGCTTCTTGTCAGTGAAAGTCGTTGTTGGTTACAGACTCGATGCAGAGTGTTCATAAAGGCAGCTGGTAAGTGGACACTTCGAATGATGTCTAGATGGATTCGAGTATCAGTGTGACGTTTACCGCCCAGGTCAATGAAATCCTTAAGGGAGTTGACATGATTGCCATCGATAATAATTTATTCTGTTGTGGGATTGCAGCCAATGTTTTCTATCTTGGCTTTTGTCCATGAGATATGTAAGCCTAATCTAGATGCAAGGTTTTCTAGGTGCTCCACTAGTTGTATCAGTCGAAGTCTGATATGACAGGGCAGCCTCACAGTCGAGGCCGGTCACACACAGCTGTCCGTTGGTGACTTCTGAGTTGAGCTCCTTTTACTCACCGATGATCCGGCCCACAGCACAGCAGAAGCATGCCATGGCGAGGACACATCCCTGCCGGACACCAGTTGATCTAGAGAATCTGTCCAAGAGATGGTGACCCAGGCGGACTCTTACTCCAGTGTTGCAGTGCGGCTGCTTGATTAGCCATTAAAGTGTGCTGGGAACTCGTACTTGTTTCTAGGCATTCCGCGGGCAGATCTATCCACGAAGTCAGCGGCAGACGTTCGCGATGTGGAGGGGTGGTTTAATTTCCATTACTAGACGAAGAGCATGGATGGCATCGATAGTTAGTCGGGGGGACTGTGAGGAGGTGTTGATTCCTTTTCGGCAAAGGTTAGGTGTGGGGAAAAAGTATACAAGCAAAGATTTGTCTGGAGACAAACAGTAATGTGATGAGTGTGTACTTGCTACATATTTGTCTGGAGACAGACAGTAATGTGATGAGTGTGTACTTGCTACATATTTGTCTGGAGACAGACAGTAATGTGATGAGTGTGTACTTGCTACATATTTGTCTGGAGACAGACAGTAATGTGATGAGTGTGTACTTGCTACATATTTGTCTGGAGACAGACAGTAATGTGATGAGTGTGTACTTGCTACATATTTGTCTGGAGACAGACAGTAATGTGATGAGTGTACTTGCTACATATTTGTCTGGAGACAGACAGTAATGTGATGAGTGTGTACTTGCTACATATTTGTCTGGAGACAGACATTAATGTGATGAGTGTGTACTTGCTACATATGTGTCTGGAGGCAGACATTAATGTGATGAGTGTGTACTTGCTACATTCAGGGCGAGGTACTTTTTCTTTGCATAAGGAGAGGATGATTTTGTGCAGCATGAACTTGATCAGTGGAACAGTTGGTGTAGGGTGGCGCTCATGGGGTCACATAGGTACTTCAACAGCTCGGGAGTAATGCCATCAGGTCATGTGGCTCGGTCTACTTTCAACTTCTGTTTAGCTGAACTTCTGAAATGGTAGGACGGTGTCGAAATACAGGCTGTTAACAGAGGTTGACAAGATGGGATTGCTCATCTACTTCTGTGATGGATCAACAGCTGCGCAGTTGGGGACATCGTTGTAAGAAGGTGGCAGATATTTCCAGTTCTCTCTGGAAAAGTGGAATTTGAATTGTAAACTCCATTATGTTTTCTTAGACTTTTTCAACTAGAGTTTACTTGATGAGCCATTTCTCAGCGGGGGGTTGTACCGCTGCGGGACCCAACTTCGTCCCCAACAATATCTTGTCTGGGTAATAAGTGGGTAATAAGCTGAACTTTTAAAGACGTACTGTAGATGTTCTAGTGGATGGCATGAGAGTCTGACAAACGCATTGGAGGTTCACTCTGCTGTCTTTTTCCACCTTGATGGTATCAGGCTTAATGTGTTCCAACGTTCATCCTATCTTCTGATCTACCTGCCCACTGATGTCTTGTCTTATCCGTTTGAACCACTGCATCCCCCACAGCTTGTTCTCGATTTCTATTGTAAGTTACCATATTTCGGCAGCATAGCATAAATCCATAGAGCGTTGTGAACTTGAAGAAAAAAAACGTCGAGTTCGAACTATCCAGGATTTCGGGATGAACAAGAAGGCAGCCTAACCCACGATGCGACGCCATGTTTTGTCTAGTTCTAAATTATTTTGCATATAGTTTATGATCTTAAAATGTATACGGTTTTATAATCACTTAATTTCAATTAATTCCTGATTCCCTATTACGATTCAGTCTAACCATTATTAGCATGCTACAACTGTGTTCATGATGTGCTTTGTCTTCATTTGTTCTTGATATAAACAAGCAAATAGTGACGACCTCATACTTGTCACATGACTATATAAATGAGACAATACGTTCATGTCAGAAAAATATAAAACATGAACATTCTTCTTTTAATTTTGTCATTCTCAAAAAGTATAAAGATAATCAGAAGACAATATGGACGTACCAACGGATGTCTTGCCCGCATCCATAAGAGTCTTGTCATAATCTTTGTCGGTAAAGGTTGAAGTGAAGATTGGTATGTAGCTCCAGCTCAGTCCTGGAGTCGCCTCGGAACTTAATGTATGGAGAAATTGAAATGTATGGCGATTATGCATGTTAAGATATCAACTTTTTGAACAGCATGTTTGACTACAACAGCAGACCATTATTGTACATTAGAATACGGAAATGATAAACATTTGTTCACACATAAGTGCAATATATATATCAGGTTATTTTATAATAATTTAAAGGGGATAATTGCAGCCTTTAAAAATCTGCAATAACAATTGATTTAGGATTTGACTATCTGACACATTTCAAAGTAATGTAGTGGACCAAACTGTGTGAGGATAGACTCCGTAATGTATTTTGCTTTTCCTAAAAATTACCATTCATGTTTGTGACATTGGAATAATTGAGAATGTATCCAACACCTTAACCAAAGGTGTCATGCTTGGAGGTGAGACACTCCAAGCGGTGGACACTTTTACATATTTGGGCAACATCATTGATATATCGGGGGCACATACGCTGATGTAAGAACTAGACTTGGGACGGCCAGTACGACATTCCTGCTACTGAATAATAAATGGAAATATCTAGAAATAAAGACTAATCTCAAGATAAGATTGTTAAATTGCAATGTCAAATTAGTATTCCAGTACGGAGCAGAACCTTTGAGAACAACATAGACAAAACAGGGGAAACTACAGTCGTTCGTAAAATATTATCTACGGAGGATAACGGGTATAGGCTGGCAAGACATGGTGACAAATGGAAACAGAGAGGCAAATGAGGTCTTGGAACACGCAAGGCTAGGGCGGAGGCAAACTTGGAACAACAACTGGGTCTCCTCACACCATAATGATTTCAGGGTGAACGCTGAGAAAGTATCCAGAATGAAGTGCTGCCACTGGTTCTGGGATAAACTAGACGTACCCTGATCTTGATGATGCGGTAAAACTGAGACATAGGTCTGTGACATCCAGATATAAATTGGCACATGCTAAAGCCTGTTTGCAGGTTATCATAAACAGACGACATCCACTGCATAATAACACATCACCAAACATCAAGGCGCGTCATTGCCAGCACAGGTAGAGAGAGAGAGAGAGAGAGAGAGTGACCACAGTTGAGGCGATAGGTAACGAAAAGGGGCCTACACTGAATAACAGTACCACAGATTCATCGTAAATCATCATAAATAAATATATATCAATGTATCGGCGATGCGATGCGAGATATCTGGTTGGGTTTTTTTTATAGAGTGGGAGGTCAGGTTGTCGCACAGCAGCGCGAGTCACGGAGAACATCAACCCCCAGCACGAGAATGGAGGTGGAAGCAGTGACTACAACTCCGAGATCTCTACCTGAGACACATTTAACAGGGACAGTCCTCATGTTAGACTTCCAATCCTGCTTTGGAAGACACAGAATAGCTGGCTAAGGGTTGAGCGGGTGGTGTCAGGCATCTACTGCTCCGGTCATGCTGAGATTCCGGGAAGAGAAAGATCTGCCGTCCTGGTTTCACGGGCTGCAAATACGGGTACACTAGATATGGATAGAAGTGACATTTGAAGTATATCAATGACCGTCTGTTAGATGATGACACCGCAGTAGATGAATCAGCAATTCACAGACTGCAACACTTTTAAAATCGAATGCGCTCGTTCGAGCGAACTTGGGTGCAAGAGAGGACGGAGCAAAAGTGTGCATAACCAACCAACTGCAGGAGCCACCAGTACAAACACCCGTTCATAATTAACAAAGCAAATTTAGGAAGATAGGTGGGGGCTTGCTGACGATGAACCATAAACACATGCAAATTCCCTTCTAGACGATTCCATTGCTACAGTCTGAACACCAGAAGCTCTGCTTTAATTTTTGGCAATTTCAGATCTCTCACTAGATCATTCAATTCCCTCGTGGGAGTTTTAAGTGGCTGTGCATACTTTTAAATTGTCACGTAATTAGAATCTTGTGAGCCAGATGATTTCACAAGTGACGGATGCTCACTGGCCGTATTTGTGTCTCCATCATCCAGAAAATAAGAGAGCGCATAGTAGAAGGAACGTTCGGATAGATCAACAGCTGTCATTTCTTCTTAGAAATACTTTGTCCAATTGAAGAAGTCATGCAAAAGTAGCAATCATTAAGATTGTTTGTCCGTTCCCTAGGCACCACTGAAACTGGAAACGCATCGATGATCCTTTTTTTCAGTTGATCCAGCAGCACAGATTCGTGGCACATGATTGCCAACATTTGCGTGGGGTCCATGTCTGGTCCTGGTCAATCAAAGTAAAGATTGTAAGCTGTCTTTAATATCGGTGTGATGGATCCTCTTTGTGATAGTAAACATAGCTAAAACAATCCACATTGTTTACACAATCAGTGGAAACACCATCTTGAAACACACGTCTAACATGAGAGAACCCACAACGCAAATGTTGACAAGAAGGACATGCGATTGCAATGATTGCTTCAGATTGTGTAATTCAATTGGAAATCAGAGTTATCTGCCCCATGGGTAAACACGCGCTCGACATGTTCAACTGTAAGTACAGCCAATCCATTCCCGCCGAAATTCCATTTTCTTTGTATATGTTCATAAGTCAAACTGAACATAAGAAGAGTAGAAGTCAATGATATTGAGTGTACTTTTTATTAGCTTGTCCAGCAATGTTACTAATAATGGCGAAACTTGTTTTCTCTGTTCCTCATTTGTTCTGCACTTTTCCAACAGATGATTAGCAGTCAAACAATCAGCTTCACTTTTGCTTTTCATCTGTCATTTCTATGTTAAGTATTTTTAACAGATGGTATCTCAGTCTCATATGGTTTATGTACATTGTGATGACAACGTTCACTTAAGTTGGGATCGAAATATTGTCACAATTGTTCTTATAAATGACAAATGCAACAATACAATATTATAACTATTTACAACAGTTTGACGGGGTGTACCCCAAGTGCACGAACGTTGGCATATTCAATATCCAATTCAGTCAATCTTCTATGTGAAGATGGTATATGATCTCATTTCGTATAATTTTGTGAATAATATTGTTTATTTTGTAAATCAACTTGCAATATCTTCTACTTGCAATATCTTCTACTTGTAATATCTTCTACTTGTAATATCTTCTACTTGTAATATCTTCTACTTGTAATATCGTATAAAGCAACATCCTCTGCGTGCAATAACTTCACCATACAATATTTTATATATATATATATATATATATATATTGCCCATACATGTAAAATCTTCAACATGTCTTAGTCTTAGTCTAACCTGAACTTCTACAGGTGCAGATTACCCTGTGCAGGTCCCAGCTCTGGTATGAGCTGGATGTAGCCGAAAGAAGGGTTCCCTGCTTAGCGGGTCAGGCTTGAGCAGCTTAATACTCCGCTGCGTTGTGACCAGCGCTTACGGAAGGTGATTAACCGATGAGCGAGTCTATCTTAATAGACTCAAACACTAGAGCAAAGTAGACCCGAAGCCTGTTAGGCGCCATCTATGCTGCTTTAAACAAACCACCTAACCCTAGTCGGTGTTATGCCATGTCACACAGTTAATTGCCTCTTACGACATGATCTCTGTTAGGCAGTGGTGCTATTATTGTCCTTGTCATACACAAAGACCCCGAAGACCACTACGGCTTCAACGTGTAAATAATATAATTGCAATGCTTCAACATGTAGTAACTTATATTTCTAATTTTCTTCTTGTCAAAAACTTTCTACATTTAATATCTATCAAAAATAAGTATCCTCTGCATGTAATATCATTGGTAATACAATATCTTCAATGGGAAATAGCATCGACATGTAATATCTTCTACTACTAATATCTTCACATATAATATATTACAAGTAAATTCCTTTAGATCTAATTTCATTTTAGAAGAAATAATTTCTACATGTAATATCTTCTATAGCTATTATCTTCTACGTGTAACATCTTCTACGTGTAACATCTTCTACATGTAACATCTTATACGTGCAACATTTTCTACATGAAATATCCTCTACGTGTAGTTTCATATATAACAGTAGCAATTTCTACATGTAATATCTTCTACATGAAACATCCTCTACATGCAACATCTTCTACATGTAACATATTTTACATGCAACATCTTCTACATGTAATATCCTCAACAAGTAGTTTCATATATAACAGTAGCAATTTCTACATGTAATATCTTCTACATGAAATATCTTATGCATGTAATATCTTCTACGCGTAACGTATTTCACTTGTAATATCTTTCACATGTAACACAGTGGGGTAACTAGGATTCGTCAAACGTGGCGAGTTCCTTGTTTACCAATTTTAGAAAGTTTACATTTTGTTTAAACCCCAACAATTTCCAATTCTCCTTTGCGAAAATCCCATTTATCAGACTTCCCATTTATCAGACTTCCCATTTATGTGATTGTATGTGTAATTGTAATAAAGAGTTGGGACATGCCCTGCTGCACACAAGAGTAGCATCACTGATTAAGTTTGATTGTAATGGCGAGGCTGGAGGCAGTAAGTATAGATACCGATATATTTCCTGAAAGTCGTTGGTTGGTTTCCTGCTCGTCTCCAGATTTCAATATTCAACATTGATCAACTCAGAATATGCGTTATAGAAACCGTTCTATTGCAACATCTGAACAAGTTTATACTAGGGAACTCAATCAATAAAGCAAATAAATAATGGTCGTCCTTGATCGGCAATTCTTTTTGTGAGAAACTACAATTATCCGATGGCATCCTGTGTACCTCTGGCCTTGCGAAATCCAAACGACTTATCTTTTAGCCCCTCCTTTATCCTGCCATCGATTCTATCCTTATTTATCTTTAATAGATTTGTATATACATACATACACACACACACACACAAACACACACACACACACAAACACACACACACGCACACACGCACGTACGCACTCACGCACGCACACACACGCGCACACACACACACACACTTACACACACACACACACACGCGCGCGCACACGCGCACACACGCACACACACACACACACATACACACATACATACATACATACATACATACATACATACATACATACATACATACATACATACATACATACATACATACATACATACATACATACATACATACATACACACTTCACATCGCAGAAACGAATAAATATATTACCCAGAAGTGTTGCTGGTGATGTGTCTGGCTTAGCAAAACGACAATCAGTGTACTATTGCTGACATCAAATAAAAGAAACTTAAAAGGACTAATCTCAATAGAATACGGACTGGAAATTGAATAGACTGCGGATTAGAAGGATGGTTAAAACTGCAGCTGTGAATGTTAGTGCAATATGATGAAAGGGGAACAGTGCTGACTTACAATATCGTTACAAACTTGGTCAAGGAAAAGCAGCTTCAGTTGTCCAATATGTCTTACGGCATACGTGATTCTGCGTGATCCACGTGGTAGTGAGTCACAAAGATGAAGCCAAACATAGCACAACCGCTTGGTGGACTCTGGCCCACCTTCATCAGCACGCTCGGCTTAGAGCGAGTCGTCCCCGAGTCGTACAGACATGACCAGGGTCGACGTCTTTTCCTCCTTCCAAGAACCATGCCCTTTTCAAGAACCATATTCTCTTCAAAAACCATCTGCAGGCCGTTAAGTCTCTTCTTACAATCAATGGGGAGACTAAGGGGTCTCGAGGTAAGACGTCGGGTTCAAATCACGGTGGAGGCCGGGATTTTTGTAAGTGGACTGTCTGGTATTTCCCCGGATCTCTGGGTAGTAGAGATTGGGCGCCCGTGTGTAGTGTCGTGCACGTTAAACATCCCTCGGCAGTTGGAAATCGAAAAGAGTTGTCTTAACCGCTGCTGCTCTGGCAAAATTCAAAATTATGTACATAATCTATCCAATCTGTTACAGGATCCTGGCCGATGTTACGCAGTCCGTGCATTGTGTTGAGATTCATACAAAAATATGGAGAAGAGCAGAACACGTATGGGTTTTAACCGTGTGCAATGATGTTGATTCTTCAACTAAACTAAACTAAACTAAACTAAACAAGACTAAATAATATAAGCTTTTTTTATCGATGTTGTCTAGGGGGCCAATTTGCAGCGATGTCCGTGATATTTTAAACATCCCTCTGCAAGACTTCCTTTCAAAAGCGGTGATCTGTGTTTGCATTTGATTTGTTTAATGTGCATTTCTCACAACAGTATGTCGGTCGCCAGTGGGAAAATGCATGTCCTGATCAGTTGAATCTTTGCCTGGTCAGTTGAATCTTTACCTGATCAGTTGAACCTTTGCCTGATCAGTTGAACCTTTGCCTGATCAGCTGAATCTTTGCCTGATCAGTTGAATCTTTGCCTGATCAGTTGAATCTTTGCCTGATCAGTTAAACCTTTGCCTGATCAGTTGAACCTTTGCCTGATCAGTTGAACCTTTGCCTGATCAGTTGAATCTTTGCGTGATCAGTTGAATCTTTGCCTGGTCAGTTGAACCTTTGCCTGATCAATTGAATCTTTGCCCGATCAGTTGAATCTTTGCCTGATCAGTTGGATCTTTGCCTGATCAGTTGAATCTTTACCTGATCAGTTGGATCTTTGACTTACTTGCATGGGCCTTGTCACACATTTTTCATCTGTAATAGTTTATAGCAAGTAGAAAATATCAACGTTCCATTAATCTTACCAACCAGTCTTTCATTTACATTTTCTTTTCTGTGCCTTCTTGACACCAGTAGGAGTATAGGGCCGCAACTACAGTTGACCTCTTGTAGGAAACCTGCACAAAGGTAGTGTGTCTGCTTCGTCAGTGTTGGTTTCTGTAGCCATATCTCTAATACGATGAAGTCGCTAGCCCCACGTACAACTCTCATTAGTTGTAAATAACGACATGCATTGAAGTGCAGTGCCCATATTTTTTCCCCTAGTAGGTGGCACCGGGGCCCACTCGAGGATTCATTGTGATACAGAAACGAATTGCAGAGAAAGTCTGCATAAAAAAATGGGTCTTTACATTCCAAAATCGCAACATCAGCTGATAATCACAAGGTCTACACTACAATTAATGTTTTCTATGATCACAAATTGTATCAATTTTGAGATTTAAAGCTTGCATGTGTTTATCAACATATATCAACAATGTCAACAATAAACAAAGCGACACAAAAACAAACCTTTTCAAACTAGTCAGTACAACAACATTCATCTAGTCTATTCTAATAATTTGAAAGTCAGGACTTAGATAGTGACAAACCATTAACAATTGTCACATATTTCTTTTTAATTCAATGTGTTTGTATTGTCCAAGCTGTAAACCAGTAGTATTGGTTTGTACAATACTGGACATGTGTAAGTATCTCATTATACATGTTCATGTATGTTCTGTGTATGTGTGTGTACGTGTGTATATGAGTATATATTTGCTCGTATGTATGTAGGGTCGCTGTAGGCGAGAGGTAATGCACTCTACTCTTTTATCGATTCTCAAAGCGATAGGCGGGAAAAGTGTTCGATCGAATTCCACAAGCTTTAAACGACCCCTGGTCTCAAGGAAGACGGGAGTTCAAGGAGTGTCTGTATCCTTAGATAACGCCAATGGTCTTGACTTATGTCATGCCACTAGTTTAAATTAGCCCGGGACCAGAGAGGGAGGTTGATGACCAGAGCAGTTTCTTCCTCACTATAATCCAAATACAGCGCAAGTTACAAAACCGTCGCCATTATCGCTTGCGATAACTAACATGTATGTATGTTCGTCAGTGGTGTTTTCTCTCTCCGACACTTCTCAATGTTTTTGTAAAACGCATTATGTCAGAAGCATGGGAAGAATACGTGGGGACGGTCAGTATAGGTGGACGGTGAGTATAGGTGGACGGTCAGTATAGGTGGACGGTCAGTATAGGTGGATACATACTGACCAACCTCCGGTTTACCGACGACATTGTCGGTCAACATGGAACAGACCCTGAATTTGAAAGCCTAGTCGCAAGCCTGGACAAAGCTTACCCAGAAAATTGGGATGGAAATCAGTGCAGAGAAGAGTAAGATAATGGTAAACGACCCAGATGGTATTCTAAACCCGATTATGGTCAAAGGTGAGGCTCTGGAAAGTGTTACGCGGTTCAAATATCTGGAAGAAGAAATGAATGTGGAGGGGTCTAGAGCGGAGATCCAGTCAGTAGCAGCATCGCTATGGTCGACCTGACCAGACTGCGAATAATCTGGAAAGACAAGAACATTAGCCTTAAATCGAAGCTGACTTTAATGTATACAATGGTCACCTCGGTATACCTCTATGCGTATGAGACGGACTCTGACAGCTTCCCTAGAACGTAAAATTTGCGCAATGGAAATTATATACTTGCGAAGAATTCTTGGCATTTCACATTTGGGTCGCGTTACAAACGAGAGTGTTCTTCAAACTGTTTTGAAGGAGTTAGGCCAGTATAAAAACCGATTTGACTGTAGTAAAAACACGAAAATTGACATGGTATGGACATATATCACGATCGGTAGAGCTGACCAAGATCGTCCTGCAAGGCACTGTGCCTGGGAAGCGGGGGAGAAGGAGACAAAACATAATGGGAGGATAATATAAAAATGTGGACGGGAAGGTCTAAAGCTGAAACTAATACCCTGGCGGGAAATGGTTTGACAGACTGCAATTACGGTGCCTGAACGACCTTCTAGGTTACGGGACTGATGATGATGATGTATGTAATGTATGTACGTAGGTATGAATGTGTTTTTGTGCGTGTTTATGTGTGTATGTGTGTGTATGTATGTATTTGTATATGTATGTATATTTATACAGAGCTGAACAAAACTCACATTGCGCCACGTGCATGGTCTACAGAGACAGAGACGCCCATGTTTTGTGTTATATATATTTTATATTTATTGTATATATATATATATATATATATATATATATATATATATATATATATATATACGATATAATGTAAGTAGCATGTCCTTTGCAGTACGTCGCTAATTCCAACCGCCAACCTATTTGACTGTTGTAAGTATTTTTTGGCAAAGTGTGCAGAGCGGTAGGTTGTCATTACTTTACATGGATGGAGGAGCAAAAATAAACCCATGCCGGCCAAATCGTACACGGACGTGATTCGAACGGGGTGTTTCTGGGTTGTGAAACGGACACTTACCCCGTAAGGCCACTTAGCCTCCATATTTATATGCATTGCCTTCATTCTGCGATCTCTATTTCCTTAGCCAGACTATACTATTGCAGTCTGTTTCTAGAGCCGTCGTTTTAAGGCGAAATCAGTTCTTAATCAACTGTAGTTCACTAACCCAGATGAAAGCAGCCAGCTATGAGTCGTATATTGCTGCCAGCTCATTTACTATTGCATCTGCGGCCCCATATATATATATATGTACATACAACACGTTCAGCTTTCCGTGCAGCCGACTTCTTCAACAAATTAAGTTAACTTCATTATACTGGTTTAGAAGACTCTACAGAGTCTGTATACAACTAGTTTATTCCACTCCACAGATACTGAAAATACTGTGAGTATCAAATCTATTTTTAATGCATTAACTGGCTCTGCCTCCACCACATCCTCAGGCAATGCATTCCAAGCATTCACCGCTTTCTGACTAAAAAAAACAACCTAATATCTCATCTGGATCTGTCTTTAAATAATTTGTAGCTGTGTTCTCTTGTTCTTGTTGCCGGTCGTACTTTGAAAAACTTGGTATATGTAGTATCATTTATCCTTTCCATTGGTTAATTTATAAACTTGCATTAAGTCACCTCGAATTCATCCCTGTTCGAAACACTGCAGACCAGTGTTTTTTTTAGTTTTTCCTCGTAACTTTAATTCTGAAACCCCGCAAGCATTTCTGTAGCTTTTATGTGTATCCTTTCCAGCATGTTTATATTCACTCTATGATATGGACTCCACACCTGAACACAGTACTTCAATTTAGGTCTTGCCAATGATTTATATAGTTTGACTATTGATTCCTTGTTCTTATGTGAAATGTTTCTTGTTATCATACCCAGCATTGACGTAACCGTTTCCACTGCCACCTGGACTTGCTCCTACACCTTACCTGTATAATCTATTATAACTTCTAGGTCCCTTTTCTTTATTATTGTCCTAATATTGTTCTTTCCCGTATTGGATCTTTCCAAGTGAATGACTACATTTTCCTACATTAAACTCCAGTTACCAGCTCTCATACTATTTTTTAATCGTATCTAAATGTGGTCTCAGTAGATTCACCCACCTCTACCGTGTTTTACTTGTTTCCATGGGGATTCCAGAACAGAGGTTGCCATGTAATGGTGCTAACGTGTTTCCTTAATGGTACCATATCCAACGCCATTGTTTTCTCAAGTCTTATTTCACTGATATATGTCTTTTCTGTCCAACAGTTCCACATTAGTGATCTTATCAAACCATTTCTCTCTATTATGTCTGGATCTGCTCAACAATTCCATATTAGTGATCCTATCATACCATTTCAATCTCTCTATTATGTCTGGATCTGTCCAACAGTTCCATATTAGTGATCCTATTATACCATTTAAATCTTTCTATTCTGTTTGGATCTGTCCAACAGTTCCACATTAATAATCTTATCATACCATTCCAATCTCTGTATTATGTGCAGGCACCGATTTATGTCAAGAATGTACCGTTTTTGTTGTTGATTTTTGTTACTGTCCATGTTTAAGAGATTTAAGATAAAAGAACGGACTTTGCATTGGAGTTTAACGTTTGTAGTTTGTGTAACTAACAACTAAACGCCAAAAGTAAAAGTCTTGAGAGCCTGTCTTTTTTCATGTGGCAGCTTATGATTGCGAATCATGGACGATTACTAAAACTTCTAGACAAAGGATCGAATCCTTCGAGTCAAAATGTTACAGAAAGATCCTCAGAATACCCTGGACAGAGAAAAAGACAAATGTAGACATTCGGTAAGAGTTGAGCATAGAGGAGAACTGGTTTATCAACTCCATTATGGCCAGAAAATGTAAATACTTTGGTCACATCAAGAGAGACAACGGTCTTGAGAGAACAGTGATAGAAGGTATGGTACCAGGCAAAAGAGGCAGGAGTAGTCCAGTAATACAATGGTACCAAGATATCAAGGAATGCCTGGGTATGACTGTCGGAGGCTGGAGGTTTGGCAAGTGAAAGAATTTCTTTCAGATAGACTGTGATGGGAGCGACGTTCTATAAAGGACATGCTACATGATGATGAATTTGTGTTTAATTCATGTCCTTTTATTTCCAAAGATTCCTCAATGCAATGAAAGCTCCTCTTGTCTTTGAGTTTTTTTTTGTTTTTTTTACATCTTATCTGTACCTTCTACCTTTGTCTATATTGCTACCAAGGTATAAGAACGATTCCACGTCTTGTACGTTGTGTCTAACAATCTGATTGCTGTTAGTTGTCTTTATTCTCATAATCACAGTTGTTTTCTTCTGTGTGTATTCTCAGTCGTAATGTCTCTGATATTTCATAAAGTATCCTTTTTTTATTATGTATTTATTGAGGTAATGAGGGAAGGCAAACGTGGCCCAAAAATTGCTATGATGGCTGAAAGACGCAGATATTGATGTTTCGCGCTTAACTACTTCCCAGTCCTTTTTATATGGGATAGAATATATATATATATATATATATATATATATATATATATATATATATATATATATATATATATATATATATATATATATCTATACACGCACACAAACACGCACACACATATACATACATACATACACACACACACGCGCGTGCACGCACGCTCGCACGCACACACACTCAGACAAACACACACACATACCAACACATACATACATACAAATTGTCTGGTCAAATTCCATTGTTATTGGTTAATTTTGTTGTCTGTAAAATTCAGTCAACAGCCAACAGAAATAGAAATCACCATAAATTTACATATTTAATTTTTCGGAGTGTTTCATACATCGTCGCCGAGGTCGACTTCCTATTTTGGCCCTGAAACCTCTAGGTAACATGATTTCTATGCATGTTGATCAAATTACATTCGTACCAAATGACCAAGCCTCGTTACCTTCTGTGCTTCAATGTAGTAGTTAATCCCACCAGATCCATCAAACTGCTGCTGCGAATTCTGTCGCAAATGGTCTTTCCTGATGCAATTCGTATACAATGAAACTCGCAGGTATCGATCTTACGTTTGTGCATTTTAAATAAAGTCCATGTTTGACACTGATAACACAACATATGGATGATCAACGTGTTTATAGAAGCAAAATAGTTTCCGTAATTTCTTCTCTGTTAATGTTCTAGAAATTAACTTGCAGTTCCGTTTCTGCCTCCATAATGTAGGGGTTGTTTTACGGAGCTGGTCTTTAAACAATGCTTCTAAATGTTGTTATAGTCGGGGTGGAGTTAGGGATAAACTCTTACATCCACTAAATGTTGTTATAGTCGGGGTGGAGTTAGGGATAAACTCTTACATCCACTAAATGTTGTTATAGTCGGGGTGGAGTTAGGGATAAACTCTTACATCCACTAAATGTTGTTATAGTCGGGGTGGAGTTAGGGATAAACTCTTACATCCACTAAATGTTGTTATAGTCGGGGTGGAGTTAGGGATAAACTCTTACATCCACTAAATGTTGTTATAGTCGGGGTGGAGTTAGGGATAAACTCTTACATCCACTAAATGTTGTTATAGTCGGGTTGGAGTTAGGGATAAACTCTTACATCCACTAAATGTTGTTATAGCCGGGGTGGAGTTAGGGATAAACTCTTACACCCACTAAACTAAATGTTGTTATAGCCGGGGTGGAGTTAGGGATAAACTCTTACACCCACTAAACTAAATGTTGTTATAGCCGGGGTGGAGTTAGGGATAAACACTTAGACCCACTAAACTAAATGTTGTTATAGCCGGGGTGGAGTTAGGGATAAACTCTTACACCCACTAAACTAAATGTTGTTATAGCCGGGGTGGAGTTAGGGATAAACTCTTACACCCACTAAATGTTGTTATAGAAGGGGTGGAGTTAGGGATAAACTCTTACATCCACTAAATGTTGTTATAGTCGGGGTGGAGTTAGGGATAAACTCTTACACCCACTAAACTAAATGTTGTTATAGCTGGGGTGGAGTTAGGGATAAACTCTTACACCCACTAAATGTTGTTATAGCCGGGGTGGAGTTAGGGATAAACTCTTACATCCACTAAATGTTGTTATAGTCGGGGTGGAGTTAGGGATAAACTCTTACACCCACTAAACTAAATGTTGTTATAGCCGGGGTGGAGTTAGGGATAAACTCTTACACCCACTAAACTAAATGTTGTTATAGCCGGGGTGGAGTTAGGGATAAACTCTTACACCCACTAAATGTTGTTATAGAAGGGGTGGAGTTAGGGATAAACTCTTACATCCACTAAATGTTGTTATAGTCGGGGTGGCGTTAGGGATAAACTCTTACACCCACTAAACTAAATGTTGTTATAGCCGAAGTGGAGTTAGGGATAAACTCTTACACCAACTAAATGTTGTTATAGCCGGAGGTGGGATTAAAGATAAACTCTTACACCCACTAAATGTTGGTATAGACGGAGATGGAGTTAGGGATAAACTCTTACACCAACTAAATGTTGGTATAGACGGAGATGGAGTTAGGGATAATCTCTCACGCCCACTAAATGTTGTTATAGTCGAAAGGGGGGAGGGAAGGGGTATAGATAATCTCTCCCACCAATTGAATGTTCCCATGGAGTGCGTCTCACATAGCTTCTGACAACAAAGTCTTTCTCCTACCCTTCGCGCGGCAGCACTGTCTTGACTAACAGGAGAAGGGGTGTAAGGCGAGCCACTGGCGCCTTAAAAAAAAGTAGTTTCGGGCAGATGGGCTCGAAAAACCTAGGAAAGCAGCTCATCTAGGAGAAGGGAAAACTCTTATTTCAAACCATCTGAAGCCTTGCATATCTTGACGGGTTTTGTCAGATATGGCTGTGCAACCTGTTTTCTTGTAACTCTGAAAGTCGGTCAGCGTCTACCAAACCTGACAACTGACGATGTGCGAAGGAGCACACGCAAGAGGATGCAAATGCCTTATCCTAGAGCAAGGAAAGGCAACGTCAGCTGAGTGTTGTGACAGGACAGACCCAGGCCCTTAGCCTTGGTTGGTGGTGGTCGAAGAGTGAAGCCCCGACAGGCGAACAGATACAGCAGTGCTCTGCTGATCAGGCTGAGCCAATGATGAAATCTTCTGTCCATCCCTCATTCTGCTTATTTGCTTTGATAATAAAATGTCCATCCGTATCTTTAATAAAGCCATGTATTTGCTCATATTTTCCTGTTAGTTCATTTGTGCTGCATATATCTTTAATATTTTCTTTTGCTGCAGTTTTCTCTGCCTCTTTTGCCAATTCATCAATTTATTATCAATTTCCTCTTCGTATCCTCTTTTTTAGATGTATTGATTGCTGTGTATAATTCCTGAGCGTTTTTTCTAGTATTTCTGCTTTTGCTTCTGCTCAAATCTTGTCTTTATTTTTCTTACCTTAATATTGAAAGTTTCGACCCATTTACGATTGGAGGTACGAGATTTCAGGCTAATGTCAACTCACTTAGTCTTATCTTACGAATTGCTTGGCAGGTTGACAGTATTACTGTTCATGGCTGCCCTTTCCGGCCCCGGAAATACTCAAGCGCACATACACACACACACACACACACACACACATATATACACAGTCACATATATATATATATATATATATATATATATATATATATATATATATATATATGTAACTGTTATTTAACAGGGCAGCTGAATTGACGTAATGGTTGTCCGCAAAGTGAAGCATCTTCACATTAATGATAAAAGATTAATCTCATGTGTGTTTCATATTAACTAGACGTGCATATTGTTCAGTTATTCGGGAATACATTGGCCATCGTTTGAAATGCTATTGTAAAGGGACAGTCGTGCTGAATTGCTGCCTAGGAATTTAAGAACAAACATTGACATCTAGAGATTATGGGGTAAGTAACAACAGCGTTAAATAAGCATGGAGCAACTGGCTCACTTGACATCAGCAGCATCACATTTCATCATCATTATCTGTACGATGCTGGTAAAGAGACAATTGCAATATTTAACACAACTTCTGTAGTTCTAAAAAATAATGCAACCATCCAAACAAATTAATGTTGCCAAAGCGTTCTGTTGTGGACACAGCGTTTGTAATAAAATGTAGTCACTATATCTATGCACGCTAACGTTTACACTTATATAAGCGGCTGATGACCATTACGATAAGGTGTAACAGAGCTAGCGAAATTAGTATGGAGAGGAGTTTTGGCAGCTTTTGTATAGCATTATTTATAACTGAATTGAGACTCAATGACAAGCTTCAACATAGTGTTTATAAACGTATTGGGATTGGAGAGGGGATATTATTATTGTGACGACGACAATGATTTCAACGATGACATCGATAACAAGCAACAACAATGAACATTTACCCGTTATATAAACTCTGTGTGTAACTGAGGAGAAGGGAGAGAAGTGTTAGCTTTTGTATGAGCAATGTAATCAGGACTTTTCTCTTTCAAAGATTGTGTTAAATTAATTAATATTCGTATCATAACGCGGTCAGAATTTGGTGTTTCTTAGCAACAACAGAAAAATGTGTTTCGTGCTTTATTTTCAATCCAGAATCGATAAGCCCAAGGTCATCTCATACAGCGAGAATCTATAAGCCCAAGGTCTTCTCATACAGCGAAAATCGATAAGCCCAAGGTCTTCTCATACAGCGAGAATCGATTAGCCTAACTTCCTCTCATACAGAGAGAATAGATTAGCCTTACTTCATCTTATACAGCGATAATCGATAAGCCTAAGGTCATCTCATACAGCGAGATTCGATTAGCCTAATTTCATCTCATACAGCGAGAATCGATTAGCCTAACTTCATCTCATACAGAGAGAATCGATAAGCCTAACTTCATCTGAAACAGCGAGAATCGATAAGCCTAACTTCATCGCATACATTTAATGTGGAAGATTTTTGTAATGAATGTTGGCAGCTAATTGTCTTCTTAAACTTCTTCTAGGTATTCCAATACATTAAGAAAACCGTGGTATGCCCCAAGTGCGAACAGGCGCTTCCAATCTAAGGCAGAAAACTAATGCAACCATGAAACAACGTGAAGCTCAATTTCTACAATTGGACTAGGGGATGTCAACGTGAATGTACTTTTAGTTTAGGAACAATCACTTTTAACTTGATAAACTTGTTCTTGCACCCTATAGAAATTATCTCTCACTTGTCGCTATTGTGTTCAGAATATAACAAAGGGATCTATAACTTCGTGAAAATTATTGGATTTGAGGATTGGATTGGAACACCGGGTCGGGTTACAAAGCGCTACTGGGATGCGCCTTGCTTAGGTGAGACGTTTGAGCTAATCGATTTGTCTCAAAAAGCTCGATACGTGGAGCTTCAGCCATCCAGTAGATGGCTCGGCTATGCGGCGACGCCATTCCTGAATCTTCTTTCTCCGATGATATTGAACAACCAACTCCAAACTGACAAGGGGAATCAGACTGACTGTTTAAAACAAATCCTTACATAAGATTTGTTTGTACAACAGACAAACAACATCTCCGTAGTTCATCCACGCTGCCCGCACAAGAGGAGCTGGGTT
The DNA here is from genome assembly GCA_036924085.1 of Ariolimax columbianus. Taxonomy (NCBI): domain Eukaryota; kingdom Metazoa; phylum Mollusca; class Gastropoda; order Stylommatophora; family Arionidae; genus Ariolimax; species Ariolimax columbianus. The sequence continues at coordinate 34,896,343 of JAVGWX010000008.1, read as the reverse complement.
GGGCGAGATAGTGATAAAGGAAGAACTAGTTAGTAGAATGAAGAGGCTCAACTCCAGCACAAGGTAGCAGATTTTGGTCGTAGCAAGTGCCTCTTCACCGAAAGATGGATGCGAGCTGTTGAAGTTAGTAAGTATTCAAAGACTTGAAAAAACAGACGATCAACATCTCCTGGTTACCCATCAACAGAATCACCTTGAAATTCAAGTGGTTCCTGGGGGCGGGGACGGTGGATGATATAGTTTCCTTTTTGAATTCGTGACTGACTAGGGAAGGTTATGATTGGACTGAACAACGCGACAACCATTTGCAATAAAACTACAAGCAAATGTTTTAAGTATTCCCTATCGGTTTGGTAGTTTAAAACCAAATGAAGTGTTCGAATAATACTACACCTCTTGGTGTGACGAACTAAATAAAATGGAATAATTACTAGTTGTTTATCAGTATGTCCACCAATGGAATAATTACAAGTTGTTTACCAGTATGTCCACCAATGCAATAATTACAAGTTGTTTACCAGTATGTCCACCAATGCAATAATTACAAGTTGTTTATCAGTATGTCCACCAATTGAGATTTCTGGTATTTTCTCTTAAGATCAAGATTAATAAGTGCAAAAGTATTCAATTTTTGGAAGTACTAAATCAGACTCTGTTGTAATAGCGACAAATAATAAACACAATATGCACGTTTTTTTGTAACAGATGAAAGTTGTTTTATATATAAATATGAAATCTTAATCTTAGTCTTACTCGACCAGTACTTCTACATGCCATTGTACAGGCCCCAGAACTAAGGTGAGGTGGATGTAGTTGGAAGAAGGATTTCCTGCTTAGCGGGCTAGGCTCGAGTATATTATTACACGGCTGCGTTGGGACAAGTGCCGCAAAGGGCGGTTAGCCGATGTGCGAACTCATCTTACTCAAACACTAGAGTAGATCCAAACCTGTTAGGCGCCATCTATGCTGCTCTTAACAAGCCACCTACACATTGGCGGTGTTATGCCATTTCACATTGACAGTCGCCTCTAGCAATGTGCTCTCTTTAGGTAAAATGTGCTACTCGTGGCTTGTCATACACAAAGACCCGGGGACGACCCATCGAGAAATATATACGAAAGTATATATATATATATATAATTCATTCCTGAAGTCTGTATGTCCGCTGCTCACTTCATCAACATAAGTCACGACAATCATGTCTCCAGTTATCTTCTCTAAGTGTGGTCAGCACCTACTCCTGTGACCTCGCTTGCAGAACAGCGTCTGTCTTGCAATGTGTTTAGTTTTTTTGTATTTATTCGCAAATTATGCTCTTTCCAGCGCATACGTCTTTTTTATTGGTTAAATTTTGTTATATCGCTGTGTCGCGTCTCACTGAGTTCTGTGAAGATATTTCCAGCAGGTCAACGTTGATGGCTTTATCGTTCTATTGAAAGCCATATATTCTGAGCAGGCATCTGTTTATGTTTGTGCTTTGTTAACGACTTTCTTGTTCTCCGAGGTTCAGAGCCGTACATTCGAGTTTGAAAATTGTAATATTCGTTTGGAACTCGATTTCTTTGGAGTTTCACAATTTTTACAGCCCGCCATGCTAACTGAATCCTAAATAAGATATTCTTTTCTGTACTTTTAATCTTGTCTATGTTGCTACTTAGTAAATAAATGAGTCTTCCTCTTGGAGTGTGGTTTCTCTCATCATGATGATGATCTTGTCAGATACATTATTCTGAGAATCTTAGTTTTCTCTCTATGAATCCTCAGCTCCAATTTATGTGACAATTCCTCTAGTTGTTTCAAGTCATTTCCCAGTTGATTTCGGTCTTGTGATATACGAGGGTATAAACACTGAAAATATTCTTTCTTTACAATTCATTAAGAGAAAGTGGCAAACATCTGTATCATATTTTGACATACAAGTCCTCAAGAGCCACAAAAAGTTATTCTGATCGCGTGTATCATGAACCACCTGATGCCTCTCTTCATCTGACCTAACACTCTTTACTCCCATCGTCTCTTGACGTGATCCAGATTCGTGGTATTTAATTCGGGTAAAGTCTAGCGAGCAAGGTGGATGCGAATATACTCAACATGCAAGTTCTCATTAGGTGCAACCAGTACATGGGCAGTATGGCTTCGAGCAGTGTTGTTTTAAACACCTGAAATCAGAAGTCTCCGTCGTTTCGATTTGATCACGGGTCGAAGATGATTCCTGAAAATAAATGTATACCCCAAACTGATGACGGCATATAGTGTTCAAAAATGACTATTTCTTCATGCCAAAATAAGATGCAGCATAACCTTCCCTACATATGGTGACGTGCAGAAAATCTTAGGTTTTGGTGAGAAGGGATGGCGTAATTACTTGCTCTTGTGAGTTATGGCTGGCTGGTGAAACTCCAGGTTTCCATCTCCAGTAACAATTTTTGCTAGGAAACCTTCAACTACAGGCATCAACACGTCATTATTGAATTTCTGGCATCATCTGCTGGGGCATTCATCTTGCAGACACTTCGTAAAACTGAATCACACCATGGATGACGTGGTATTCGGAGCCTAAATCACTGTCCAGAAGTGGTGCTATTTTTATTCACAACGTGATCAACTGCAGCAATTGTTGGTGTCACTACTCGGTCTGCCTGATCCGGTCGGCAACAGTATGTCATAGACCTCACACTGTGTCGGATATTTGTACTGCCCTAGTGCACTTGTTGGAGTAACAGGGACACGTCCCATTGCTGAACCTTCAATCGTCGATTCATTTTGATTGGTTTCACCCAATTGCTGCTTTAACAAAACAAAAACAGAGCGATGCACCTTTTTGACACATTTCACCAGATGGGCTGCCACCGGTAAACCGCTACTATGACGTCAATGGACTCGTCTACGCCGTGATGCCACCTGCAAGACACTCTTGAAGTCTTTAACAACTACACTGTCAACTTACACGATAATGGCAGTGTTTCGAATCTATATAACAATTTTAACGGCTGATTTGCGCAACGGCAGAGCACTCGCTTTTCATAGCAAAGGTACCGGGTTCAACTCCCGATACCGGCAGCTCCAGTCGACGCAGCTGTAAATGGGTACCTTGCTGGCGGCAATGGAGAAAAGAAGGCAGTAAAGACTAAAACACTTCATCCCAGACCATGAACATATGTTATCTGTGTCCATGTATGTCATACTATAATTATCATGTACGAGAAATGAACTTACGCGAAGAAGGTGTCACCTGTGGTAGAGAATGCACGGTTGTCCTGGTCAGACAGCACGGTGACGTGCTCCCATTTATACGTGTCTAAGAGAAAGGCCGTGAACCTTACCAGCTCATACTTGTCATAGGGATGCAGGGAGACAATGTTGGGGAAGATGGTTGTGTTCCGTATCAATCTGGTGTTGCCTCGTGGAGACACCAAAGAAATGTTCCAGGCCAAGGCCATGTACGCCAGAGTAACTACACCATCATTGCAAACTGGAGACAAAGAACAATACATTATTATGAGAATCAATAATTAGGGCACAATTGTTTTGTGTTGATTTTTTTTTTTACACTAAATGAGATACGAACTAGAAATAAACCTTTAAATTATTGCATTTGCATTATCCTTTATATTTCAAAATAATTTCCGCTAACAATGGTACACTTATACCATCGTTTTATCAGTGCACCAAAACCTGCAGCATAGAAGTCTTTGGTCTGCTGTCTCAGCCACATCAACCAATTGTGAACGTTCTAGAGAAAATTCATCGACCTAGTTATGCACTGCTACACGCGACAAACACTTCTCATCACAAACAGTAAGCAGTTTCCCAGTTATGTACTGCTACACGCGACAAACACTTCTATTCGCAAACAGTAAGCAGTCTCCCAGTTATGCACTGCTACACGCGACAAACACTTCTATTCGCAAACAGTAAGCAGTTTCCCAGTTATGCACTGCTACGCGCGACAAACACTTCTATTCGCAAACAGTAAGCAGTCTCCCAGTTATGCACTGCTCCACGCGACAAACACTTATATTCGCAAACAGTAAGCAGTCTCCCAGTTATGCACTGCTACACGCGACAAACACTTCTCATCGCAAACAGTAAGCAGTCTCCCAGTTATGCACTGCTACACGCGACAAACACTTCTATTCGCAAACAGTAAGCAGTCTCCCAGTTATGCACTGCTACACGCGACAAACACTTCTATTCGCAAACAGTAAGCAGTCTCCCAGTTATGCACTGCTACACGCGACAAACACTTCTATTCGCAAACAGTAAGCAGTCTCCCAGTTATGCACTGCTACACGCGACAAACACTTCTATTCGCAAACAGTAAGCAGTCTCCCAGTTATGCACTGCTACACGCGACAAACACTTCTATTCGCAAACAGTAAGCAGTCTCCCAGTTATGCACTGCTACACGCGACAAACACTTCTATTCGCAAACAGTAAGCAGTCTCCCAGTTATGCACTGCTACACGCGACAAACACTTCTATTCGCAAACAGTAAGCAGTCTCCCAGCTATGCACTGCTACTGCACAGACAACTAATTCACACTGAGGCAACTAAGCGAAACAAACATCGAATACGATGGAAGCTCTGCGTGGCTTTCATAGATCAAGAAAAGGCTTTAGATAGAGTAGACAGAAATAAACTATGGGTCATCCTAGACGACTACGGAATACGTGGGCAGCTATTAGAGAATATTAGAGCACTGTACTAAGGGTGTCAAAGTATAGTAAGAGCAACAGATAGTCTGACCGAAACAAGGAAGATAACAACCGGAGAGGGGGAGGGGAGCAAGGGTGTGTGTTGTCGCCCCTACTCTTCAACACAAATATATGGACAGAATAACGCTGGAGGCCAAATTGAAGCATCTGCAAAGAAAGAGGAAGAAAGGACAGATGCTGATCAGTTAAACGAACTCCTTTTTGCAGATGATCAATGTCTACTTTACGAGAGTGAAGATGATGTGCAGCAATATCTGACTGCGCTCAGATCTGTATGTGAAAGATATAGTTCGAGAATTAATACATCCAAAACAGAAACTATGGAGATAAGCAGATTGCTTGAAAATATGAACATTACGGTAAACGGGACCAAGATCAAACAAGTGCAGGAGATCAAGTACTTGGGCAGTGTTTTCACACAGAATGGAGGTTTAGATAAAGATATTGAGATCAGGTTCCAAAATGCAAATGCGATTGCATACCAGCTGATGTATTATTGAAACACCCTAACATAAACATGTCCACAAAAAGAATGCTAATCAACAGTATATTCATGCCATCTCTCTGTTACCAGTGCCAACCATGGACTTTAACCAAAACTCCAGAGAGAAAGATCACGACATGTGAGATGAGATGCCTCCAGAAAACAAACAACGTAACTAGGAGAGACAGAATGTGCAATGAAGATGTGAGAAGAATAGTTGAAGCAAGACCATGCTCTGAATTTATTGATGAATCGAGAATAAATTGTTTCGGCCACCTAACTACCACTGTGCGCCTAAAACGGGCGACGTTCTGGTTTACGCAACCGTGGCCGACCGAGAACTAGATGGATAGAAAATGTTGAGGATATTCTAAATCGTCATGAGATGACGACTAATTCAGCGACATGTCTGGCCCTGGACAGAAAACTACGGCTCCCCACGGCGCCTCACGGCACAAGTGGATAAGACAAAACAAGACTCTGCTACTGATGTCAAACATGAACTCTCACGAACGTACAAGAAAGAAAAATCACGGAATGCGAAATGAGATGTTTAAGAAAGGCTGTCGGGGTCACAGAACTAGTAAATAAAAAAAAAACTAGGCTGAGTACGAAAGGAAGAAATCAGACAGAGTGCATGGAATACATAGAAAGGCAGAGAATAAAATTGTTCGGGCACCTGCCAAGAATGTAACCTCAGTTACCAACAGCGCGGATCTACAACGCCCAGACATGAGGGTTGTAGAGCAAGATGGAGATCCAAAAAAGATGGATAGACGGTGTGAAACACTGAAGAAACCGGAAATAGCCAGAACATCAGCGGCACATCTGGCACACCAAAGAAAACTACACCTCACCACGACGACTAACGACATAAGTGGATAGACGAAGATAATGATGCTGATGATGATGAGGAAAATATTTCGTTTATTTTCTTTCAGGTGGAATATTAAATGCATTTCCCTAAAACAAAAATTGTTTTCATTATTTATACTTTTTTTTTTCATTTACAACCAGGGTCACTAAAACTGCACTTTATATTGACATTTAAAGAAACATAGATTTATATCTTCAATTAAACAGTCATCTAACTGCGCATATGTTTAAAATAGTAGGGCATTAAAGGACAAATAAAGTTTATGCGCGATGACCAGGAGCCGCATTGAAAAGTTGTGACCAAATACCAAAAGCTTGTAGGTTTCTGCTGACAAAAGGTGAACAACCTGCTTAAGAAAAACTGTCATCGCTTGTGAAAGGTGGTACAAATATTTTCTGGTGTTTTTTGGGGAGATCAATTGATAAATGCGGGCAGTCGTAATCTGTTGAAACTGTCGTATTGGGCAGCGATTTTAGGGTTGAATGGTGGGACAAATCCTGACGCTCAGTCACACACCATGGAGGTTTAGATAAAGATATTGTGGGGTTTGGATATTTTGGGGCTATGAAATTGTGGGGCTGTGGGGCTATGAGGCTGTTGGGCTATGAGGTTGTGGGGCTATGAGGTAGTGGGGCTATGAAATTGTTGGGCTACGTGATTGTGGGACTATGAGGTTGCGTGGGTATGAGGTTGTGGGGCTACGAGATTGTGGGGCTACGTGATTGTGGAACTATGAGATTGGCGGAGTATAAGATTATGATGATTTTGAGATTGTTAATTGAGGGGGCTATGAGATTGTGAAGATATGAGATTGTGAAGATATGAGATTGTGTGGATATAAGATTCTTGAGTGAGCAGCTATGAGATTGTGGGACTATGAGATATGGGGACAATGAGATTGTGGGACTATGAGGTTGGGAGACAATGAGATTGTGGGACTATGAGATTGTGGGACTATGAGATATGGGGACAATGAGATTGTGGGACTATGAGGTTGGGAGACAATGAGATTGTGGGACTATGAGATTGTGGGACTATGAGATTGGGAGACTATGAGATTATATGGCTATTAGATCATGTTCATGTTTAGTTTTCTGACTGAGAAAGCTAGTCCCGTAGTAGGTACTGCTGTCAGGAATGAAGTGTTATAGACATTTTTGTATGAGGCCACAGTTTGTTTATTGGGAGTGGCCAATTCCATGTCTGGCTGACTTCCCTTCCATAACAGTAAGCAATATGCCTATTTACAATGAAGGAGTTTGACCCCGTCCCTTTGACATGAAAAGCAACTGTTCTACCAGTGCGTAATGAGACTTGTGAATAGTTCCAATATAAGAATAGTAGCGCCATGGTTATAACACCCATCGAACTTTTTGTTATTGTAGTTTGCCTTGGATAAGATAGATAATATTTTGTTATTGTAGTTTGCCTTGGATAAGATAGATAATATTTTGTTATTGTAGTTTGCCTTGGATAAGATAGATAATATTTTGTTATTGTAGTTTGCCTTGGATAAGATAGATAATATTGTGTTATTGTAGTTTGCCTTGGATAAGATAGATAATATTTTGTTATTGTAGTTTGCCTTGGATAAGATAGATAATATTGTGTTATTGTAGTTTGCCTTGGATAAGATAGATAATATTTTGTTATTGTAGTTTGCCTTGGATAAGATAGATAATATTTTGTTATTGTAGTTTGCCTTGGATAAGATAGATAATATTTTGTTATTGTTGTTTGCCTTGGATAAGATAGATAATATTTTGTTATTGTAGTTTGCCTTGGATAAGATAGATAATATTGTGTTATTGTAGTTTGCCTTGGATAAGATAGATAATATTTTGTTATTGTGGTTTGCCTTGGATAAGATAGATAATATTTTGTTATTGTAGTTTGCCTTGGATAAGATAGATAATATTGTGTTATTGTAGTTTGCCTTGGATAAGATAGATAATATTTTGTTATTGTGGTTTGCCTTGGATAAGATAGATAATATTTTGTTATTGTAGTTTGCCTTGGATAAGATAGATAATATTTTGTTATTGTAGTTTGCCTTGGATAAGATAGATAATATTTTGTTATTGTAGTTTGCCTTGGATAAGATAGATAATATTTTGTTATTGTAGTTTGCCTTGGATAAGATAGATAATATTTTGTTATTGTAGTTTGCCTTGGATAAGATAGATAATATTTTGTTATTGTAGTTTGCCTTGGATAAGATAGATAATATTTTGTTATTGTAGTTTGCCTTGGATAAGATAGATAATATTGTGTTATTGTAGTTTGCCTTGGATAAGATAGATAATATTTTGTTATTGTAGTTTGCCTTGGATAAGATAGATAATATTTTGTTTTTGTTGTTTGCCTTGGATAAGATAGATAATATTTTGTTTGTGTAGTTTGCATTGGATAACATAGACGTATTATCAACCTGATAGATTGGGACATGTCGCCTGGTGCACGTTGCGATGTCAAATTGGTGAGGAAAGAATTACACCACTGCACCTTCATGCATGTCGCAAAAGGCGACTGTAGAGAGTTGTGCATAGGGCTAGAATCCTCATTGTATAAATCAAATTTCTGCAGAAACGAGCACTGCAAAAGAACACAAATGGGATTTCACGCAGGTTTCCTAAAGGAAGCAAATTGTAGTGGTGGCCATGTACTCCGACTACAGGAAAACAAATGACAAGAAGAAGATTCATCCCCAGACCATCCCTTGCTGGCTTTAAGATGACAAGGCCCATTGATGCTTCAGTATTATGTTATACCCGTACTGTTTAGATGAGACACATCTTCTCCTGAAGATAGATCCATCATCCATGGATGTTTCAAGATCATGACCGAGCGGTGTCCATGTCGGTCTTCTGGCCAGGAGGACATGCGTTCAAACAGTCGGCAACGTATTGGTATTTTTGTAAGCAAAGAAGATAAAAACCTAGCATGTACATTGCGAGCGGCCTTTATTCCTCATCTTTATAACCCCTTCAACCTCCCCTCCTCCTCCTCCTCCCTGATGAACCTCATCAATACGTATAAATGGGATAGTTATGTGCATGTGCGTGTGAGTGATCGAAGGGGAGGCAGCGTGTGTGAAGGAGAGGCGTGGTGTGTCAGTCAGTATGTGCGTGAGTGAGTTAGGGTTTGTATATGAAGGTGAGTGTATATGTCACTTTGGGTGAGTGTATGTGTTTGTGTGTGTGTGTCCGTGTATGGGTATGTTGGCGTGGGTGTGTGTGCGCTCTAAGATTGTTCTGTTCTATTCTTAAGAATCGACTTCACTACATCCCAGGCGCACCCATATTTGATCAGTTTGTTTCAGTAAATCGCTAAAAAAATTGATACTGATGTTTCAGTAAATCGCCAAAAATAGATACTGATGTTTCAGTAAATCGCCAAAAATAGATACTGAATTTGAATACGTTGATCAGAGCAGCTGAGACACGAGTCAGCATAATCATATGTGGGAAAAGTTTTCTCCAATTAAAGAGTAGTTTGACTGGTCTTAAAATGCAGATGATGTCAGTGCGAAGGATAGAGCAGATATAGAGGCACAATGCCAGAGGTACTAAACCGACCTCTTGCGATAGTCATCAAATTGCCACTGAACACTGAATCTGTGCCGGCACCAAAGATCGAATCAGATGATGTGGTCAACTCAATCAAACAACTAAAACCAGGTAGAACCCCAGGAAAAGTCGGACTAAAAAATGGCGTAATCCAGGCAAACGGGGACACACTAGCACGGCATTTAACTACTTTGTTCAACATCTGTCAAGGAATGTCAAATCCGCGACCAATGGAAAATGTCAACAAACCATCCTTATCCATAAAAAGGGGACAAGGAAAACCTAGCCAATTACCGTCCAATATGTCTGCTCTCATCCAATTGATAAACTCTTCACTAGAGAATCGTAACAGACGAGAGGCTATTGGATGAGAACTGACCACAACAGCAGGCAGGTTTCAGAAAAGGCGTATCAACCACTGACCACATCCACATAATCATCCAATTAATTGAGAGGCACCTGAAGTACCGATTCATTTGTATCTAGTGTTCATGGATCATGAGAAGGTTTTCTCTAGAATTCACACTTTCAAAAGCGTGGTTGCTCCAGCCATGATATAGGGCTGCGATGTATTGAACCTACGGAAAGCCCAACGAGCAAAGAACATTGAAGATCTCCGTTTGAGACCGAATCCGCAATGCAGAGGTCAGACGTCGAACGTCCTTCACTGACGTCATAGATGTCGTGCTGTCACGAAAATACAGATGGGCCAGCCATGTGGTGCGCAGGCCGGATAACAGATGGACACGTGGAGGGACGTCCTGGTGGCCCTACAGCTTCAGACACCCCCGCGGACGACCAATGTTTAGGTGGAGAGATGGCCTGACGGAGACCCTGGGTTCAAAATGGTACCGAGGCAAAAGAGTGAAATGCGTTTACTAAACATTTGCCTATCTGGCATGAGACACATGCTCCTGGTTGAATATCAGGATTTAAAGATTTTGAGATTAGAGAAATAATGATAGTTCCTGTAGCTCATTGGGTGTACACACTCCTACTCTGTCTTCTCATGCATCCACTCCGTTCGACCATGGCCTACTTTAAATAGGCCGTCTGACTCACCAGAAATCCTGTTGAAACGTCACATTTCACGACGGACTAAATAACGGGACTAATATTTTGCCAAGGTGTGTAATCAAACCCATGCGCTACACAGAGAAATAAAACAAATTAACGGTGCAACACACAACCAATCAGTTGAGCTTGACCCTTTCACAGAATCCTGCCCTGAAACCAACTGCGTCCATCTTTGTTTCCCGAACACTCTATTATAGTTGCTCTGATACATGTAAGTTGTGTTATTTAGTCAGCTGTGGAATGTGATGTTTAAAAAGGATTTCTCCGAGAGTCAGAACACTATAGTAGGCTGTGGTTCGACGCTCATTTTATTTCAAAGCTCTGCAATCTGAGAAATTCTTATTCATCTATTGCAGTGTCGTCGTCCAACACGCGGTCATTGAAAGACTTCAAAATGTTTTCCCTATCCATATCCAAATTGTCCAAAATGGGTACATGTATACCCAAGATGGTAACTCTTTCATTGCCTGGAACCTCGGCATGACCAGCACATACAATCTACACAAGCCTCTGGTGGAATAAGACCTCTATAACTGCTACACGGATGCTTTAACTAGCCTTTCTGTGCCTTCTGAAACAAGGATTGAGAGTTTGGCACCATGGCGTCCCCTGTTAAAGTGGTATCAGATAGCCATCCCAGAGCTGAGGACACTGCTTCCATCTCCATTCTCATACTAAAAGTTGTTGTCCTATATGCCCCGCTCCGCTCAGCAAAAACCTGACCTCTGACTAGCAGAGTACCCTCAATCTGATTTCTCACTGTTTAGCATCGTAATGTATCTATTAAACAACCACACACCGCTCTCCTACACACCAGACTGACTATTATTCGGCCATGTGAGTTTAGTGATCAAAATCTGATGTGCTTGCCTGACAACAGCCTTACCTAACTCAGTTCCGTCAAAGGCAAGGTCGAGCCATATTGTAAGAAATAGTTTAAGAGTAGGAATGCCATTAAACACACCTGTCTATTAAAGTGGACTATTATACGATTTCAAAAATCTGAAAGAGCTAAAGAAAGGGAACAAATAGGTACTGATTCGTTTGCTAGGGAAAAGCAAGCACTACCACTACTACGTATATGAAACGATCGCGACTGATATATCGACACACATATACGCACGCACCCTCGCATACATACATCAGGTCAGGTGATCCTGTAACCGGTGAGGTCGTTGGGGCACACATGAAGACATCCTCACAGCCCCACGCCACCCTTCTCTGTCTGTACCTCTTCTGGTAGGAGATTGGTCCATTCTTTTATGTTGTCCTCCCACCTCATTTTGGGCGGTCCTCTTCATCGTCTGCCTTGCACATTTCCGTGGAGGATCGTATTTGCAAGACCATTTTATCTCGATATGTGACCGTACCAAGCGAGTTTCCTTAAATTGACAATTGCCAAGAGGTCTTCAAAGGGCCCTATTGCTGTTGTAATTCTATCTCGTATTTCATCATTTGTAACTCGTTCTTTGTACGTGACGTTTAAAAGTCTTCGGAAACATCTCATCTCCAAGGCCTGTGTCCTTCGCTGAAGGTCAGCTGTAACTGACCATGTCCCACAAGCATAGAGGAATATTGACAGGACCAGTGTGCGCATTAATCTGATTTTCGTGCATAGTGCTAAATTGCCAGATTTTGTTAAGCCAAATACATACATGCATATATATTATATATATATATATATATATATATATATATATATATATATATATATATATATATATATATATATATATATATATGTATATATATATATATATATATATATATATATATATATATATATATATATATATATATATATCTGTTTACTTTTTTTTGCAGGTTCCAATGCCTTTATTATGTCCTCGTGCATTGCCCTGATGTTACCAGTGTCTGCTGCCGACTGTATGGACTTAAAGAGTTGAAGCCAGCACTCATTTGCACAATTCCGTTCCAGTGTTTGTATTGTAGTCTTTGCGGATTTGTAAGCCTTCAAGGTCGTGCTCCTCGGGATAATCTTGAACTCCAGGGGAGTAGATTGGACTTGTTAATGGATGTAACAGTAATGACGACTAAAACCTCAACAGTGAGAGAGAAAAAACGAACACGCGACTAAAGAAAATAAGAAGAAAATGGAAGACATAGAGTCTATTCCAGTGAAACCTTCCTATGATTCAGAAGAAAATGCAGCGAACCAAAGTGGACACATTGTGCGTCCCTGAAATATAGATGGGCTAGGTATGGACATTTCAATGTCCAAACAGGGAAAGAAAATAGTGGGTATGGCGAATGTTGGTTTTCGCCTATCGAAACGAGTATGCACAAGTACTACTCGGATACAATCGAGTCAACGACGATCGTATCCTCGCGATCAAATTGAAGAAGAAACAAAGAAACATCACAATAACATAAGTATATGCACCAATAACAGCAGCAGAGGAAGAAGATATACTACATTCTAACGCTAAGAGGAAGAAGATATACTACATTCTAACGCTAAGGGGAAGAAGATATACTACATTCTAACGCTAAGAGGAAGAAGATATACTACATTCTAACGCTAAGAGGAAGAAGATATACTACATTCTAACGCTAAGGGGAAGAAGATATACTACATTCTAACGCTAAGAGGAAGAAGATATACTACATTCTAACGCTAAGGGGAAGAAGATATACTACATTCTAACGCTAAGAGGAAGAAGATATACTACATTCTAACGCTAAAGATGAAGCCTATCATCTTCGAGGAGACTCCCTGGTGCTGCCATGGACTCAATCAAAAAACTGCTGAAAAGCACAAGACCAGTACGTTATGACGTCAGCGACATACCACGGGAATACAGCATATAAGTACAAATAAATTCAAGGTTCTTATGGCAGTGCCGCAAGACTTCCGATGTTTTTTACAAACAGGTAAGAAATGTTTTCATTTCATTGGCAATTAACAAGATACCGAAAAACGACACAGAAATCAGTTATATCACAGAAAACATCTTTAGTCTCATGAAAGAAAGGAAAATCCCTGGACAGAACTTAGTAGTATCAAATTCAGGAATACCTTAAGAAAAATTAGAAAATATGTTCGGAAGGACAAAGAACAACACATATTTACACGAACAATAAGATAGAAGAACTACAAAGACAAGGAATTGAAGCAGACGCGTACAAAGAAATTAGAGCACTAACGGGAGTTTCAAATATTCCTCGTAATTAGTAGTAGCAGTAGAAACTCGTTTTCAGTCATGTTTGACTGTAGGTTGAAGCGACCTTGGAGTAGCAATCCCTACTGCCTTTTTTGTTTTCCTTTCGGCGTTGTCTCTTCATTTCCCTGTGTTGCCCAGCCTGCTGTGGCTCTTCGTATTACACCTCCATTTGGATTGGCCTACAGCTATGTCTTCCTAAGATGTTAGTTCCATATCCAGAGCTATCAGATCCCCGCTTACAAGAGTCTTTGAACCGCAGCTGTGGTCGACCAGCTGATCTTTTACCACACGCCAGCTGTCCATAGAGAATATCTTTGGGGATGCGACCGTCTTCCATGCGACCGTCTTCCATGCGACCGTCTTCCATGTGACGAACATGACCCAGCCATCGCAGTGTTCGTTGGCCAGGGACGGTGTATATATTTGGAAGACCTGTGCGAGAATCCATCTCCGCACTTGTCACATTGTCTCTCCATTATACACCAAGGATGGATCTCATGCACCGTAGGTGAAAGGTGTTGAGCTTATGCTCTTGTTTGACATATGTTGTCCACATTTCGCTGCCATATAGAACCGTACTGACGACACAGACATTGTAAAACATGGCCTTAGTCTTCGCTGTAGGTTTTGGGTTTTCCCAGACACGTGTTGTAAGGCGAGAAAATATGGTAGCAGCTCAGCCAATGCGGTTGCCCAATTCGGGGTCTAGGAAGAGCCTATGATTGATTAGAGGCCACAGGTAAGTGAACTAGTCCACAGTTGCCAGTTCATAGTTATTGATAGTGATGGTTGGGGTGGTATCTACGTCTTGTCCCAGTACATTTGTTTTATCCAGGCTTATTGTGAGACCGAAATCTTTGCACGTCTGGGAAAAGCGGTCCATCAATCTCTGGGATCCAAGCACACTGTGAATTTCAATTGCAGCGTCGTCAGCAAATAACAAGTCCCTGACAATAATTTCATGATCTTGGTTTTAGCTTTGAATCTCACAAGATTAAACATACGGCCATCTGTTCTAGTGTGAAGGCAAATGCCTTCTGCTGTATTACCAAATGCATGCTTCAGTAGCAGCGCAAAGAAAATTCTGAATAGTGTTGGGGCCAGGACACAGCCTTGTTTAACACCACATTAAATATTAAATGAATGTGAATGTGAACGTCGAATTGGACTGTTTCTTTCATATCCTCATGAAATGGCACTATAAGCTGCAGTAGTTTGTTAGGAGGACCACGTAATTAAAGACGAACAGAGAAAAGATATACCGAAGGTATGGAAGGAATACTGTAAAGAAATTAACGAGGACACACGAAGAAGCCCCTACCTGATGTCTCAGTGCAAGGCTAAAGAACTAGAACCTTTGATAAATGAAGTCCGCTAAACATTCCAACGATGAAGAAAGGAAAAATACTAGGATATAACCGTATTCCGACTGAATTCATGCAAGCAAGATGGGAAGTCAGTGTTAGCAATTGCCATACACTATGTCAGAATTTTCCTGAGCGGATCTAATTTCTTCTTACTGGGAAGGAAAGAATAGAAGCACCTCACCTCCATGCATGTTGTTCAGTTCGGGTGCCATCTCCGCATCGAAGGTCGGCTGCAATGGATATCCAATGTACTCTATGTCTTGCCGTAATTGTGCAATCTAAGAGGCTTTTTCCAGTCCATCTCATGATGTTATTCACTCACTTAAAGCGTTGTCTGCCTCTTGAACGACTGCCTTCCACCCTACCCTTCAGTATGGTCTTCAACAAATGGGTATGTCTTGTTATATGATCAAAATAACGTAACTGTCTAACCCTGATTTCGGTCATTAATTCTTTCCCCAGCCTCCCTCCCCCTCCCCAACTTTTGCCATCCCTCCAAATTTGTTTTCTTCTCTTTCCAAGAAATGCAGCCCAATCTTCTATATACCCACATTTCGAAGACTTCAATAATTTTCCAACTTGTTATTCATTGTCCATGTTAGTGCACCATAAAGTAGTGACGAGTATACATAACACCTGACAATTCTCATTTTCAAATTCTGATCCATCTGTTTGGATGTCAGTATGTGTCCCATATTGTCGAACACCATCTTGGCCATACCTATTCTCTTTTTGATTTCTTTTTCACAGCTTTTCTTTTCTTCCGTTATTATATGATCTATATATGAGAAACGTTGTACCTGTTCAAGTAGCTGATCTTTTATTTTTATCTGCATACATGGTTTCTTGTCACTTTTCCCAATTATCATAGTCTTTGTTTTCTTTATGTTTACGTCTAAACAAACTCTTAACTTATTGTGTATATTGGTGTCACAAGCTCCTGTAATTCTTGCTCACTTTTTGCCATCAAAATTGTATCATCCGCAAATCTTAGATTGTTCATTGCCCCTCCTCCAATGACAAGCCCTGGCATCCCGTCTATTCATTTGAATATTTGTTTTCTTTGTATATATTAAAAAGACAAGGGGATAAGACACATCCCTGTCTCACTTCTCTTTTTACATCTATACTTGGAGAGCATAACTTTCCTGATTTTACTGTAGGAGGTTGTTGCCAGTACAGATTACGGAGTAGTCTTATGTCTTGACCATCTAGACCAATTTCTTGGAGATATTTAATTAACTTTTTATGTTAGACTCTGTCAAAAGCTTTCTGGTTGTCTATAAAGCAAATATAAATGTCATTGTGTTTTTCTATATATTTTTTCTGTCAGAGTTCGCAAACAGAAAATTGCTTCCCTTGTTCCATTAACTTCCAAAAATCAAATTGTTCTTCTGAAACTTCCCTCTCTAGTTTACCTCTTATTCTCTCTTGTATGATCTTGAGTAGTATGTTAAGTGTGTGACTCAGTAGACTTATTGTTCTAAAGTCTAAACATTCTGTTACATGTTACATGAGGTTTTTTTGGGAGTGTTATGAACGTAGATGTTTTCAGATCTGTTTGTATGCATCCAATATTGTATATGTCATTACACAGATAATTAATTATATCTATACCAAATTCCTTTAGGGCCTCTATCATTTCTATGTTTATGGACTCCGGTCCCTTCGCTAATAGTTTTTAATCACATTCTCAAATTCTGATCTTAGGATGCTGGGTTCTTCATTATCATATGTTGAAGGTTTGGTTCTGCGACTGTCCTCAAAAAGTCCCCTTTGTATATTCCGCCCATCTGTTTGATATGTCATCTTCATCCAACAAAACGTATAGGTCTACTAATAGGTCGATTAGTTTCCCGTAGTTGACCCTTGTGTAAGCATCTTCCAGGTCGATCGTCACGACGACAGTTTCCTCTTTTGTCTGGAAGTCCTCATTAATGCCATATGCCAAGACAACTGCATTGGTAGCCGTGTCTCTGCTAGGTCTGTATGCGCCTAGAGTGTCTGGAAATTGACCTGTGTTTTCCAGCTCACTGGCAACTCGTCTAGTAATGATTTTCTCCATGATGCATGATGCTTTAGCCTTTTATATCATTAGCATCTTTGTTTGGCTTCGCTATGTGAATACGAAATCTGTGGAGCCACTTCTCTGGTACATGGTCTATCTTAAGACTCCCGTTAAAATCATTTGTTCACCATCCCCGCAGTCCTTCAGCAGGTTGTATCGTATTCCATTGGGTTCAAGTGCACTGTCCAAGGCTCTCTTTATGGAGTGTCTAACCTCCTCAACACTAATCAGGTCGTGCTCTTCCTAAATTGTTTGGGTTTCTCCAAGTGACATTATCTGCATTGAAGTGGCCACACACCAATGACATGTCTCCTGGCAGGGCCTCTAATTGGCTGAGAAATCACCAAACATCGGACCCGGTATGGGAACAGTTCCCCACATAGATATTAATTAAATTACCCCACCTGCCCTGAACTGGTGGTAGACCACTCAAGTCTGGCAGTGAGTGTAGTAGACCACTCGTTCAAGTCTAGCAGTGAGTGTGGTAGACCACTCAAGTCTAGCAGTGAGTGGGGTAGACCACTCGTTTAAGTCTTGCAGTGAGTGTGATAGACCAACCGTTCAGGTCTAGCAGTGAGTGTGGTAGACCAACCGTTCAGGTCTAGCAGTGAGTGTAGTAGACCACTCGTTCAAGTTTAGCAGTGAGTGTGGTAGACCACTCGTTCAAGTTTAGCAGTGAGTGTGGTAGACCACTCAAGTCTAGTAGTGAGTGTGGTAGACCACTCAAGTCTACCAGTGAGTGTGGTAGACTACTCGTTCAAGTCTAGCAGTGAGTGTCGTAGACCACTCAAGTCTAGCAGTGAGTGTGGTAGACCACTTAAGTCTAGCAGTGAGTGTGGTAGACCACTCGTTCAAGTCTAGCAGTGAGTGTCGTAGACCACTCAAGTCTAGCAGTGAGTGTGGTAGACCACTCAAGTCTAGCAGTGAGTGTGGTAGACCACTCGTTCAAGTCTAGCAGTGAGTGTGGTAGACCACTCAAGTCTAGCAGTGAGTGTGGTAGACCACTCGTTCAAGTCTAGCAGTGAGTGTGGTGGACCACTCAAGTCTAGCAGTGAGTGTGGTAGACCACTCAAGTTTAGCAGTGAGTGTAGTAGACCACTCAAGTCTAGCAGTGAGTGTGGTAGACCACTCGTTCAAGTCTAGCAGTGAGTGTGGTGGACCACTCAAGTCTAGCAGTGAGTGTGGTAGACCACTCAAGTTTAGCAGTGAGTGTGGTAGACCACTCAAGTCTAGCAGTGAGTGTGGTAGACTACTCGTTCAAGTCTAGCAGTGAGTGTGGTAGACCACTCGTTCAAGTCTAGCAGTGAGTGTTGTAGACCACTCGTTCAGGTCTAGCAGTGAGTGTGGTAGACCACTCAAGTCTAGTAGTGAGTGTTGTAGACCACTCAAGTCTACCAGTGAGTGTGGTAGACTACTCGTTCAAGTCTAGCAGTGAGTGTCGTAGACCACTCAAGTCTAGCAGTGAGTGTGGTAGACCACTCGTTCAAGTCTAGCAGTGAGCGTGGTAGACCACTAAAGTCTAGCAGTGAATGTGGTAGACCAACCATTCAAGTCTAGCAGTTACTGTGGTAGACCAACCACTCAAGTCTAGCAATGAGTGTGGTAGACCAACCATTCAAGTCTAGCAGTTACTGTGGTATACCAACCACTCAAGTCTAGCAGTGAGTGTGGTAGACCAACCATTCAAGTCTAGCAGTTACTGTGGTAGACCAACCACTCAAGTCTAGCAGTGAGTGTGGTAGACCAACCGTTCAAGTCTAGCAGTGAGTGCGGTAGACCAACCGTTCAAGTCTAGCAGTGAGTGTGGTAGACCCTGTCTGACCAGGATAGCTTCACTATGTTGTGTTAGGCTCACTGGATTAACGTAACACTCACAGCCAAGGTACGCCAATTGTTTTTAGCTTTCTTTCTATCTGCCATTTTAGTTACTATGCCATCTGTCATCCAATCTTGGTTTTTCCTAAGTTCTTTATCTGGTAACGATTTATTTGCTACTTGGATACTGGTTTTTATACGTTCCCATTTAGCGTTTCTTCTCTTCTTTCTGTCTCCTTCCTTGTCCTGTGGTTGTAAGTTTTCGTGCATCTTCTTGACTGCTACCTGGTACTTTTAAAACTATTTTTTTAAAAGCGCAACGTCCCTATTCTGGTGTAGTAGACCATGCAGAGTTTGTATACAATCAGTTTCATTTACATTACCTAGCTCTATCAGCTAGGCGCATCCAATATATTCTTAAATGCATTAATTGTCCCTGCTTCCACTACTTCCTGTGGCATTGCATTGCAAGCACTGTAGACCGGCTTTTCTTTCCTCATAACTGTAATTCTGGAATCTCACTATCAGCTTTGTCGCTCTTTTTTTTAATCCTTTCCAGCATGTTTATATCCCCTCTACGATAAGGACTCCACACCTGTACACAATACTCTAATATAGGTATAACTAATGTTTTATACAGTTACCATATTACTTCCTTGCTCCTGTGTTTAATATTTATTTTTATCATACCTAACATTGCATTTGCCTGTTTCACTGCTACCTGGACTTGCTCACTCGCCTTACCTGTATGATCTATTGTAACCACTAGGTCCCTTTCCTTTTCTATCATTCTAATATTGTTCTCACCTATTCTGTAATTGTGTTCCTTATTGGACCTACCCATGTGGATGACTGTACATTTATCTACATCAAACTCCATTAGCAAGCTTATACAGACCATTCTAAAATGTTGCCGTATATCTGATTGCTTTAGCGCTAACCTGTCTTTATTAAGTGTCGTTGTCCCTGTACTCTCTATGGTTTTGAGTTGTATGTGCAATTTCATACAAACTGCATGTTGTAAAAGACTACTAAAGAGAGTTGTGCATCGTGTCAAACAAATCACTTTAGAAACTGCCACTATAAAAACACGCAAAGTGCAGTAAAACAGTCTTCCAAAAGAAAGCCAATTGTAGTGCTGGGCTTATACTCTGGATGTAGTAAAAAAGGAACAAGAAGAAAAAGATATCAGAAGAACTTTAACAGTATAACATCTTCTATAGCATGAACAAATATGTTTATTCCCCTAACTGAGAAAAAAGCAAGCTATTGCGGAATGTAGCTATCGAACCATTTTTTCTAATAAGTTGCAAATTCATTGTGCGGAGGATAGAAAATATACTAGACGAAGAAATACATGATACACGGGCAGGTTTCTGACATGATAGAGGCCCAAAGGGACCGTATCGTTAACGTGAGGAATATCATAGAAAAATGCAAGGAGTAAAATGTAGACCTAAGCACTCGGATCATATATTTCACAAAAGGCTCTTGATCATGTGTAACATTAAATCCTGAGAAACATAATGAAAGACATGGGGTTACGAACGCACCTGATTCACCTAATTGAAGCTCCAAACGAGGTGCAACAAGCTACGGTCAAAATAACTTGCGAAATATCAGACAGGTGTGAAGTGCAAAAAGGAGACAGAGAATAATGCATACTCTCTCCGTATATAATGAACATCTCTGCTGAAACCATAATCGGAAAATCGGAAAAGTTAACGCATTCTTCAGGTACAAGTATTTTGTCTACCCGTTTGTAAAATAAACATTTATATTTTTTTTCCGTTCACCAATCCTGATTAGCAGTCTTTTCTTTATTGGGCTGAAGAGGCATACTCTTCATATAATGTACAAATGTAGCTTTCCGGTGACACTTTTAACGGTCACAGTTCACGTAATTTAGCTCACATCAACCGATGTCCAATATTTAGAAATGGAATAACCAAACAAATATATTCATTATACATTTTCAAAAATCTGCCCTAGTTTTCCCGAAACTTTTCAATTTAGTTATTGCGGATAGGTGGGAGTAAGTCTTTTAGTTGTGCATCTTGGCTTGGTGAAAATGACTGATATCACAGAAAGCCATTATTATTCCACATTCTCTGATCTGTTTCGAATAGCATACAAGGCCAAAAATAAAGTCTGTTTCTTGATGTACGTGTAGTTAACCATTTTAAACAAGTACAATACTCTTTTTGGAAAATACGTGTTTAGTCTTTTAACAAAAATGTTTGGAATTCGCCTACCTTTCTTGTTGTATTTCTTCAAAACTGAGTGTTCCAAACAACATGTTAATCGAGAACACAGCATTGTGACACGTGATCGCGCTACATCCCTTTGACCTACTTACACTTGCTTGTCTCTGACATGCTTTGTTGTGAGGGAACATTTCTCAAATCCGAGTCCCCTTCAATATTTCACCCTTTGAAAAACTGTCAAGCTATATTGGCAATCAAACACTTGAACACTTCACAAGATCTCTTTCATTAACGGGAACAATTGGCAATCAAACACTTGAACACTTCACAAGATCTCTTTCATTAACGGGAACAATTGGCAATCAAACACTTGAACACTTCACAAGGTCTCTTTCATTAACGGGAACAATTGGCAATCAAACACTTGAACACTTCACAAGGTCTCTTTCATTAACGGGAACAATTGGCAATCAAACATTTGAACACTTCACAAGATCTCTTTCATTAACGGGAACAATTGGCAATCAAACATTTGAACACTTCACAAGATCTCTTTCATTAACGGGAACAATTGGCAATCAAACACTTGAACACTTCACAAGGTCTCTTTCATTAACGGGAACAATTGGCAATCAAACACTTGAACACTTCACAAGATCTCTTTCATTAACGGGAATAATTGCATCAGCTTAATGACCGCAACACTATCACTCATAAGGCGCAAACAAAAATTATATTTACTTATGACAGAACGCCAAGCAGCTAGCATACATCTTATTCTACAGAGGAACTAGTTTGACTTCGGATGTTTCACTACCCGGAAAGAACCTATAAGACTCGAGCGCATCCGATGACAGTGCACTGTCATTTGGAGGGCGCAAACAGCGGGACTATCGTTGAGTATATTGAGACGCAAATTGAGACTCAGATAATGATGAATACTGATACTGTTTATTCAATGTTTTTTTCATTTTATGTCCCGCAAAAATTTAACTCAAAATAGTTTAACTAAAATGTATGTGAACTAGCATAGTCCTACTAGTCCATTGACGGCACGCCCCTGTGATTGACTATAGTATGATGCGACCTTGGAGTGGTAACTCTCCACTGAGTTTTTAGTTTTCTATTTCTTTGCGGCGTTGTCGTTTCAGCTCTTCACAAGAGCTACTTTTCACTCAACATTTCCAGGGTATTCCACTACTTGGATCTGTCTGCAGATTCGTCTTCCCAAGATGCCCTCGTGCACTGCCCTCGTGATCAGCTTACACACGTCCTTGAACTTCAGATGTGGTCGGACAAGTTTTTTTTCCCATCCATCCCCTATCCATTTAGAATAGCTTTGGGGACGAGACCATTTTCAGCGCATCGAACATGACCAAATCATCGTAATCTTCGCTGCCTAAGGATAGTGTACATGTTTGGTAGACATGTGCGACATTGCACCTCTGTATTTGTTCCAGTGTCCTTCCATAAAATTCCAAGGACGGATTGCACGCATTGTATATGAAAGATGTTAATTCTTTGCGATTGTTTAGCATAGGTAGCCAAAGGGCCGATACTTTGTATGAACATGCTGACGTATATGCGCTGAAATCAATGTAAACCACGGTAGCGTAGTGGTTAGTGCACTGGCTTCCCAGTCAGATGATCAGGGTTCAATCCCCAATTGTTGCGGGATTTTGTTTCTGAAACAGACCCCTGTTGTCGACCCACTCATAGAAATTGGGTAATGCGTGACGGATAATCAAACAATGGACACTCTTAGACGTGCGCTATATAATGATAATTCGTTCCAAAGAAATAATAAAAGTAATCGAGCATCATTTGTTCTGTCAATAAACACAAATAAAGATTTTTTTTTCACAAAAGTGCGTTCGGGAATATTTTCAGAAAAATATTGAATCTTCTTCTTAAACAATTATGCTCTGCTATATTCACCAGACAGTTTTAACTAAAGGATTTCCGTACTTTGTCACCTTTATATGTTACTGAGTTTCAACATCAATATTTAGGAAATGTCGTTGATATCGCCATAATCCCGCCCTGCGTACATGACTCTTAATAAGGTACACACTGACAATTGTGAGCACTCCGTCGACGGAGACAGACATTGCCAGCCGTATTTAGTAGCAAACGACAGACAGTATTGGAAGCACTGAATAGAGAAGAAACTGATATTGACTGCTTGATGAAATAATTATGATGGTGACAATAATGGTAATAATGATGCCAATAATGAAGACGATGATGTACTTTATGATAACTGCCTAAACTTGACATCCAGACAGAAACACTGACCAGGCCCCAGGAAGACGTCCACATCTCCATTGTAGTACTCGCTGGCTGCTTGTGATCCTATCAAGGACGGACCACACAAAGTCTCCACGTGCTTGAAGCTGATGTTCAAGTACTGTCCAAATTGTTTCCGCGCATCTTCCAACACCATCTCAAATAGTGGAATCAGATAACGGACGTAGTAAGTGGCTCCACCGTCAAGGGCACCGGTGCTCTCCATGGCGACAAGATGGACTGTGGGTTTCGTGCTGTTATCGACAGTAGAAACAGATGACATAAGACATATGAGGATCATCATAATTATTTGTATAAGTAACCTCTGTCTCGTGTTTACTGGAGTATCCATGATGTGCACTATAATTGTAATCTAGTTCTTTACAATTTTTCCGCATCAATAACATCCAGCATGAGCAAGTCATAAATGCATCTTCCACAAGCAAATTAATCCAAAGATCGGCCCAAAACTAAAGGACAAAATAGCATAAATACAAGCTTGTAAAAATATTCACTTTTCCGTTATCCGAGCGCTGTGCGTCGCTAAATGCGCCGGCCGATTCTTCAACACAAAATATGTGGCGGGTTCAACCAGAAACTCCTTATAAGATGTACAAGTGAGACGGTGGTCAAATGATAAACAAACAAAAAACATAGGTCGTGTACGAGGTTGCAGATGGTCGAAATATAGCCGCTGTTCAACTAAACAGTAATGCTTTCAAATGGTGCAGAAAAACAAGTACGTTTACTGAAAGAGTGCGCTATTTATATTATACAGATGAATAACTTTTGTACTTTGCTGTTTGTGTTATTATAAAATCGACAGCTAAAGTGATGACTCTAGCTTGTCAGATGAATTGTGTTAAGCCAAGCTGGGGAATTTATATTGTACATCGGCTCAACCCTCACTTTGTTATTGCTTACAGTTACCATGGCAACTCGGCGGAGGTAATTCGAAGCTTTTTCCCAAGAGAATTCCTGCTTATCCGTTTGACATTTGTTTGTTTTTTCTTATTTTTCCCCTTTGGAAATTGCACTCTGGTGATATGTCTGATGGATGTTAGGGAAGGGTGTTTAGTGTTTTATCAAATTATCTTTTTTTTAAAATTTTATTGAAAAGTATGTTGTGTATTTGAACTTTGATACCTTATTACTGAGATCGGTGAGTAAATTGTAAGTTTGTTTGTGTATAATATTTGAGCAAACTAGTGTTGGTTACTTGGATAATATCTGAAAATAGTTTATCATTATTATATTTCTTCTTCTTCGTACGCTGTCAGACGTCAACCTGTATTTTTTCGAAAAAAACAGCGGTCATCCTGAGGCTGGCGACACTGCCATAGATCTTGTCTAGTGTTGGCACTGGTGATGGCCACATGTGCTTTCCCTGATCCTCGTATGTCGGGCCGTTTTGCAGCAAATGTTCAGCGGTCATTTTCCCGGTACCACACGTGCATTCGTCAGTGCCACCTATCTGCAATTTATTGAATATGTGGTACCTCAGTCTATTGTGGCCAGTGCGAAGTCTGAAGACCACGACCTGTTCTCTTCTGTTCAACTGGTAATAGGCATCGTTTTTTGTGTAGCCAGTATGTTCTGTTTCCCATTTGGTCATGTATCTGGCTCTCATAAGCCTTTTGGACTCTTCGTAGGTCACACTAGGATCTGGTTGTGGTAGTCTTGCACCTTCTTTTGCCAGTCTGTCTGCCTCCTCGTTGCCTTGGATGTTACAGTGGGATGGAACCCACTGTACCACTACTCTTTTTGGTGCGGACTGCTGGCATAGTTGACATTACGTTCAGTATTTTTGTGACTTTTTAGTGCTGTGACTACGGCCAGGGCATCTGTAAACAGGACTATATGGCTTTCATTTCTTTTGCATGTCACCATTTTTTCTACATTTTTTCTTCCCTCAGTGCCTCTGCCTCCGCTCTGAAATTGCTTGTGTATTTTCCAGTTGCCACTGACAGTGTTATTTTTTTACAATTTGGTAGGCTCAGGAATACCCCTGCCCCTCCGTTCTGTGTTGTGTTTGTTACAGAACCGTCGGTGTATGCATTGGTCCAGTCCATGCTTGGGTAGTTTTTCGTTATGTACCTCAGGGTTATGTCTCTTCTTTCTTTTACAGTCTGGATGTTCTTGTTTCCAATACCTGGTATATTTTATACCACCTCCGGAAGTATATGCTGCTTCCAGGTAGGTTTGCGTACAGTAGGGATGGGCTTTGGTGTTGTTAATGTGATCATAGGGTCTTCGCTCATCTTTGCTTTGGCTATTTCTGCAAAGTTTCTCCGCTTTAGTTTCCCATTTCCACAATTATTTAGTCTCTGATGCATTGGATGGTCTGTCAGTCTTCTTAACTTAACTTAACTTAACATCTTTATACTGGTTTAGAAGACCCTGCAGAGTCTGTATACAACCAGTTACATTTACATCACCTTGCTCTAAAATCTATGCGCATCCAGTTTATTCTTAAATGCATTAACTGTCCCTGCCTCCACTACCTCCCCTGGCAATGCATTCCAAGCAGACACCACTCTCTGACTAAAAAAATATTTCCTAATATCTAACCTGGACCTCTCTTTAATCAGCTTGTAGCTATGCCCTCGTGTTATTGTAGGTGGATGTATTTTAAAAAACTTGTTATAGTCTAATTTATCGATTCCTCTGATCATCTTATAAACCTGTATTAAGTCACCACGAATTCTTCTGAGCTTCTCTGCTTGCTGCTGGGCTCTGCAGTCTCTTCTATCGGTCATGGATTGCAGATTTGTAATCATTTCAAATTCTACAATTGGCGTTGACTTCATGCCTCCTGTTATAACTCTCATGGCTTGGTTTTGGAGTTTGCTAATTTTATCAAAGTTCGCCTTTGCTGCTGTTGTCCATGCCGCAATGCCATACTCGAGAACTGGTCTCACTCTTCCAGTGTACAGTTTCTTTAGTATTCTTTCGTCTGCTCCCCAGCTTGTGCCAGCAAGTTTTCTCATGATTGCCATTCTTTCTCTGGCTCTCATTCGATTTCTCTCGATCTGACTTTTCCATGTCATGCGCCGATCAAATGTGACTCCCAGGTAGTTTGGGTTGTCGTTTGGCTGCAGATATTTGCCGTTAAGACTTATTTTGGTGTTTTGTGGTTTGTTTGAAAGCGAGAATATCGTATATATTGTTTTTTCCTCATTTATTTTGACTAGCCATGAATTTCGCCCACTCTTCCAGCGATGTTAGGGCCTGCTGCATCCGATTACTTGCTATGGTGAGATTCTTTTCAGAGGTCCACATAGCCAGATCGTCTGCAAACATGGAGCTATGGACTCTTCTTGGTATATTCTCCGTTATGTAATTTATATACACCAGGAAGAGTGTGGGTGACAGTACTCCCCCTTGGGGTACTCCCTGCTCAAGTATCACCTTTTTACTCATCTGCACTTGTACTTGAACTCTGGCTGTTCTGTTTTTGAGGTAGTGACTGATCCATTTGTAAATTTTCCCACCGACTTCACTTCTTCGTAGCTTGACTTTAAGTCCCTCTTTCCAGACCTTGTCCAATGCCTTCTCTAGATCCACCCAAACCGCTACTGTATGCTTTTCCTCTTGGTAAGCATACTCTATTTCCTGTGCTATGAGAGTGATCTGGTCCTCAGTGGATCTGTGTTGTCTAAATTCTGCTTGCTGTGCAATTAGTATGTATTTTTCTTCCAGGTGCCACATCAGCCTGGTGTTTATCATACGCTCCATCAGTTTACCTACACAGCTCAGTAGACTGATGGGCCTGTATCCATTTAGGTCTGTTCTATCTTTTTCTTTCTTTGGTATTGGTAAAAGTACAGCATCTTTCCATGCCTGCGGTACAATTCCTCTTTTCCAGCTTTGCTTCAGGACTGATAGTAACTTCCTCTTTGCTGTTTGCCCCAGCCCCATCAGCATTTCGTTTGTTACCCCATCTTTTCCGGGCGATTTCTTTTTCTTTAAAGTTCTCATGGCCTAATCCATTTCATTCATTGTTAGTTTTGCCATCATGTGCTCCTCTGGTGCCATCTTGATGTTGTCGTGGCTCTTATGTTCTTCACCAATGTCTGTATGCCTGTCTGTAGGGACATAAATGTGGTTTGCTCTGGCATAATGTTCTATAAAGAAGCATGTTGTCGCCCTGCTTGATGGTAATTTGTTTATTTGATGGTGTTTCGTCATCCATGGCTCTGACTAAATTCCATAGTTTGTTCCTTTCTTTATCTAAATTGAGGCTTTCTTGTTTGTTTTTCCAGCTGTCTCTTGTTCTTTGGTTTAGTGTTCTTTTGAATTTCGTCGTGATGGCCTTGATGGCGATATTTGCCTCCATAGATTGCTCTCTCTCTCTCTCTCTCTCTCTCTCTCTCTCTCTCTCTCTCTCTCTCTCTCTCTCTCTCTGCCATGTTCCTAGCATTTGAGATTTCATCCTCCGCTTTCTGCAGTTCATCATTCCAATATGGTTTGTAATTTTTCCTTGCCCCTCTTGGGATGGTTTCGGTGGCTGCTTGCAGTATTGCTTTGCTTAGGCTTTCCACCATCGGTTTCATATTGTTATTTCGTGTGTTGATGGTATCACACAGCCCATCTGTCAGGATTGCAAATCTGTCCCAGTCGGCTCGTTTATCGTTCCAACGTGGGAGCGGTTTTATTTCCTGTGGGCTACTTCCATATCAATTTCTAGCCTAATTGGCCTGTGGTCGCTACCTGCCAATTGGTTGAGCACCTGGCGGTCTATTTTGTGGTGAATATCCCCCGCGAAAAAGGCCAAGTCTGGAGTGGATGTGGTATGCCATGTTCTAGAATAGAAGCTAGGGCTCTCCTCCGGCCTATTGATAAGATAGAGATTTGTATCTATCTCCCAGTCTTCCACTTCATCACCTCTGTTGTCTGTGTCCGAATATCCCCATCTCTCCGAGTGGCTGTTGAAGTCTCCAACCACTAGGCAGCTGGAGTCCTTGATTTCCATACTCGAGAGCGACAGGTCTTTGTTGGGTGGGCCATACAGGTTGAAGATGCGGATCTTCGTTTCTTGTGTCATTATGTCGAGCTTATGAATTAAAAGACGGACTATTTGAGGAACTTTCCAAAGACAGACACGGCTGGATGCAGGCTGTGTGTCTTGGTCTGCAGGCAGGGGAAGACAAGATGCGTCAAGATGCAGACTCCAAACGTGTGCGGCTAATGTAAGGGCAACAACTGACAAGGTCCCTCTCTAGCGTGAAGTTCATTGTCGCTCGAAACTGACAGGATGACAATCAATCAATCAATTCTCTTCTTCATTTCCATTTCGTATTTTTCTTCTGCCGTAATTATATTTTCAAAATAGGAGAAGCTCTTATCCTTTTCCAGTACATGGCCGTCTATTTGTATTTGTAAAGTAGATTTTAATTCTGATTTACTAATTATAATTGTTTTCGACGCTTCGTTTTACTAACACTCTGTCAAATGCCTTTTTATAGTCTACAAAAACATATTTAATGTTCATTATACTTGCATATATCATACTACTTGTGGACTTGTACTGAATATTGTATTTTTTTTGTTGAACTGTTCTGTTGAAATGCAAATCAGTCTTTCTAAACTAAGCTGTTCCCGCTACATCGAATCCTCTAATACAGTGCTCTTCAATACGGACGCTAGCGCCCACTAGTAGGCGATGTTAGCTTTCAGGTGGACGGTAGCAGAATAATCATATTCTGCATTAAAAACAGATTATTATTACTATTTGTATTATTATTATGACAATGCAGAGGCTACGCAACCTGAGAAACTATTGCAGAATACCAGCAAACCAACAGGGTGAACATTTTGAGAACATGTGTTTTTTTTCCTATGGCAGCATGCGGCTGTAAAACATGGACAGTTACCCAAACCTCGAAGGAAAAAAACGAGTCTTCGAGTTGAAATGTTATAGAAAGGTTCTCAGAATACCATGAACCAGAAAAAAAAGAAGAATGCAGACATTTGATAAGAATTGGGCATAAACTGGTTCATAAATTCCATAATGAACAGAAAATTTAAATACTTTGAGCACATCAAAACACGCAACTGTCTTGAGAGAACGGTAATGGAAGGTATTATGCCGGGCAAGTGAGGCAGAGGCAGACCAAAAAGGCGATGGCATAAAATGTCAATGAATGCTTGAGTATGACTCTGGAGCATGCTGGAGATTTGGCCAGAGATCGAACATCTTTCAGATGGATTGTAATGGGAACATCACGTTCTGCAAAGGACATGCCACACGATCATAATCCCGATGTATTACAAACATCCAAAATAAACAGTCAGTGGACGATCGCGAAATTTTCTTTAATTTAGATTTTAGTGAGCTGTAAAGAAAATTGACCCTCACGAAAATTATAAATGTGGGCGTCAAGTATAAAAAGGTTGTCTAGCCCTACTCTAATATATAAATCTGTCCAATCCTGACTGTTGTTCTTTATTTGAATCACCAATGCCTGTAGTCCTTGTTTCAGCAAGCAGAACTGTGTCACCTGCGTGTCTGAGATTATGTATTGAAAATCCATCGAAAATGAGTCTATATGTCTAGACATAAAATGTAGGTGTACTTTTCCAGGTTCAACGATTTTGAGCCAGTTTTTTTCATGTGAATGTCAGCACTTAACGATTAGTATTTTTGTGGACGTCCCAGTGATGTCCTCTTTTACTCGTTCTTTATACAGGAGCCTCTTCTGGAGCCTTTCACTTGATATTCGAGTTGAGGTGTTTGCAAAAGTGTATGAATGCCTGGCATGTTGGCCCTGATAACTCTTCATCATTTGTGAAATGGTCCTGTGAGTGAATCTGAAGCATGCGTCTCAGATAAGTCATTTGAAAGTGATTTAGACTTCTGGTGTCTTCAGTGAAGACAGTCTAGCTCACACACACACATAGAGCATGGTGGGGAAAATGGTGGCACCGTAGACCTCCAGCTCCGTCCGTATGTTGATTCCTCGACGTTTCAACACTATCTAGTGAATTCAACCAAAAGCAGTGCTGGCATTTGCTATTCATTTACCAGCCCATCAGCAAGTCATTTATCTCGACAACGTGCTTCCAATGTAGACATATTGTTCAATCTCTAATAATGTATGTCCTTTAACTGTAACCAATGGCTGTTTATACGCTGTACCTGATGCTGTTTGGTACATGATCTCAGTTTCCTTTGTACTGATTATCAAGCCAAAGTTTTCACAAGCAGCAGTGAACTAGTATATGCCCTTCTGCATATTATATTCTGGACCACTGTTCAGAGCAGTCATCCGCTAACAAGAGTTCGTATATCGTCTCGCTCACCACCCTGTTTTCGCATTCAGTTTGTGCAGATTGAATATACCACAACCTATGCAAACAATTATTGACATGCCATACTGGATGTCCATGAAAGCATCAGCCAGTTCAGCTGAAAACACTCTGCTGAACAAGGTTGGGCCTGTTTCACGCCGTTGTTGACCTAGAATGGTGTAGAGGTCTCGCTATTATCAACTAAACGGGAGTTCATGTCCTTATGGAGCTGTTTCACCAAGGTTGCAGAGCTTTTCGAGCATGGTCTATCCGCCGAGCCAGACTGTCTCTCTTTGGTCTGCATAAGTGGGTGGGTCAGTCATGCAAGAAATGTTTTGGTGTTTGCTTGGGTCGCATGTGGCGGTGTCTCCAAGACCCATTCTGTGGAGGTGGACCTTGAGTCTGCAATGTCCCGTTCTGAGTCTGAGTTACTTTCAACAAATGTCAGATGTGCCTGGAGTTCAGTCCTTACGTGGTTACATGCATGTCATACATCCTCAAGGGTTCGGGAATTTTGAATGGGGATAACTAGTTGTTATTTGTGCACTTACCGCTGTTTAAAATCATACAAGAGAGAATGAGACAAAAAGGAGAGAGGGAAGTTTCAGAAGAACCATTTGAGTTTCCAAAGTATAATGGAACAAGAGAAACAATTGTATTTTTCTTCTTTTTCTTCTGCCTCTTCATTCGTTCTCAAACTCCCGCTACCAAGCCACGAAACGGGTTTTGCAAGTAGCAGGATGTTGTCAGGACAACATAATTTGTCGTGTTGTAGTTTACAGTTTGTGATAATTGCACCTTTCGGTATGATACATCGACTTCAGTAGGCATTTGTGGATACAGGGTTAGCCTTCCCTCTTCGATTCCTTCCCCATAGCCAGTCTGCTCTGTTGCAGCATATTATTCAGGATCACCGTGTGGAGGTGTAAACGGGTTTTGACAGTCCTGGTTCGCTGTCCTTGACGCAAACAGTCAACTTTGAGTCGCTGACCGCTGCAGCTCAAGCACTGCTTATCATCTTGATCCCCAATTTTCTATTTAACAGCTGTGACAGAGCAATATATAGATATACATCAGGACAGTTATATTTGCTTCACACTACCAGACGGCTTTTGACAGAGTTAAACATGAGACATTGGTTAAATGTCTCGAAGAAATAGGTATAGATGGAAAAGGCATACTACTCCTCAATACTATCTGTACTAGGAACAAACTGCCACAATAAAATCACAAAAGATATGCTCTTCAAGTATAGATGCAAAATGAGGAGTGAGACAAGGATGTGTATTATCCATTTGCCTTTTTGAAATATAAACAAAACAAATATTCAATTGGGGTTGCTAGTGCTTGTCATCGGAGGATTATAGTTTTAATGACAAAAAGTGAGCAAGAATTACAGGAGCTTGTGACAACAATATACAAAATAAGACAAGAGTTTGGATTAGACATAAGCATAAAGAAAACAAAGACTATGATAATTGAGAAAAGTGACAAGAAGCCATGTATGCAGGGAAAAAAAACAAAGATCAACTACTGGAACAGAGTTTCTCCTATCTAATTTATATACTTAGTAACGGAAGAAGTGAGCTGTGAAAAACAAATAAGAAAGACAATAGGTATGGTCAAAATGGTATTCAGCAACATGCGACAAATACTGACATCCAAACAGATACATTATAAATTTACATGAGAATTGTCAGGTGTTATGTATACTTGTCACTACTGGCGCAGACACATGGACACCGAATAACAAGTTGAAAAAGAGCATCGAAGCTTTCGAAATGTGGGTATATAGAAGATTGAGTCGCATTTCTTGGAAAGAGAATAAAACAAATGTTAAGGTATTGAAAACGTTGGTGGTGAAAAGAGAATTAATGATTGAAATGAAGGTTAGACAGCTCAGATATTTGATCCATATAACAAGAAGTGTTGAAAACCATACTAGAGGGTAGAGTGGAAGGCAGTTGTCAAAGAGGCAGACAACGTTATAAGTCGACGGAGATTGCACCATTCATTTTATTTCAAGTGCCATCTACGCATCGAATGTCGGTTGTAATGGATCTCCAGTAATGGTCCAATCTCACAGGTTTTTTCTCCAGTTCACCTCTATCTCGGTAAGAGATAGAGTACACTGGAGATACATTGAAGCCGACCTTCGATGCGGACATGGCATTAAAACTGGACAGAACCTTTATTGGTTGTTTGTTGTTGGTTAAAGTTCCTTTGTGACGAGGCAAGTATCATTCATCCAGAATCCCTGATATGCATTTAACTTAACGTCTTTATACTGGTTTAGAAGACCCTGCAGAGTCTGTATACAACCAGTTACATTTACATCACCTTGCTCTAAAATCTATGCGCATCCAGTTTATTCTTAAACGCATTAACTGTCCCTGCCTCCACCACCTCCCCTGGCAATGCATTCCAAGCAGACACCACTCTCTGACTAAAAAAATATTTCCTAATATCTAACCTGGACCT
Organism: Ariolimax columbianus; assembly: GCA_036924085.1. NCBI lineage: Eukaryota > Metazoa > Mollusca > Gastropoda > Stylommatophora > Arionidae > Ariolimax > Ariolimax columbianus. Next base: position 34,862,912 of record JAVGWX010000008.1, on the reverse strand, counting down.
CTCTTTAATCAGCTTGTAGCTATGCCCTCGTGTTATTGTAGGTGGCTGTATTTTAAAAAACTTGTTATAGTCTAATTTATCAATTTGTTTAATAAAGTATAATCATCATGGCGGTCTTCTGCACCCTTTAATAAGAATCTATAACAAAAAATTACGCCCTACAAATATCCAATTTGAAAATAGGCGCCAAAGAGATAAAGATTATTGTAAAATAAAGAACGGGCAATTCTGGTTAACAAAATATTTTGTAAACTAGTAACATGCATACCATTTTAAGTTTCTTTCATTAGTTTAAGTTATGTGTCTGCATACGGTATGCTCGACAAACGTCTCACTAATATTTGCGCAATAAAGTGTGTGCTAGTAGTTGGACTACGACTGTTGGACATATGTTTTTACTGCGGTACTGGATTTCCTGTTTTAGCAGAAGGTGAAGGCCAGAAAAAGAGGCGAAAAATTGAAGTTGCCAAGTTGGCTAATATATTACTAACAAATTGCTCTATGAAAACTCTTGAACAAAAGAAAAATATAACATTATTAAATGTCCTTTTTCAAGAAAGAAAGATTCTGTGAAAAACAATGAGTCTAAACAGTAGGTTTGTGTGTTTACTTTTACTTCTACAGCTATACTTGGTTGTTCCCCCCTTAACATAAAAAAATAATTGCGATTATGAAGGATTTATATAGGAACAAAATTTGGCTGACACAACTGTAGATCATCAGGCATGCGTGGTGTGAAAGGTTGTATGTGCTGATGTTCTCATAATAGCTTTCTCAAGATTTGGCCTCCACAGATGTTTGCTCCCTATAATAATACAAATGGCGTTGAGCAAGAAACGTAAGAGGATAATCGGAAATATCATATGGTCTAAGAAAGGTTACTCAAAAGATACCGAAGAGGTAGGAAGAACGATAGCTATATTTATATATGAATATCAATTATTAATATCATTATTTACTATTTATTAGACCTATCTTATCTATTTAATTATAATTCACTCAAAATTGTGATTGTATAACATAATAAAAATGCATTTCTCCCCTCCCCGCTCATTACAGAATATAATATATTTGCAAAAGTAAAAGTCAATACAGTGGGATTGCCGTCAATCTCATGAGAAATTACGTCTGACAGTCCAGTACTTATTCTAAAAGTACTATTTTACTATAATTATAGTGATCCTATGTGATGAAAAGTCCAAATGGTTATCAGAGAAGACAGACAATCGTCACACATAGTTCACTCACTGATTGAATAGTGTAACTGTAATGAAGTGTAATACTAATGAGTAATGTAATTAGTAATAATAGTCCCAACTGACTAATAAACTAATTCAAGAACACAGGAAAATAATAGAAGAATATAATATTACTTACAATAGAGACCATCAAACTTAATCAAACTAGTACAATCTACTGATCATCTGATAATAATACTCAGTATTGGCAATAATGAACTCGAAAAACTTAACAAGGGAATACAAGAATATAGCTTAGCAATTTGTTTGAACTAAGAAAAAAACACATAAATAAATAAGTTAGACATACATTTTTGGGAAGTGTACCAATGACACATGTATCACATTTTCCCAACAAGCTAGGAGATTATGTATTTGGAATAGCCCATGGAAAATATGATATCATATAAGAATACTTTATATAAGGTTTAAAAAAATAATGTCACATGGCAAAAAACTTATCGAGATCAGATACTGACATAAGTTCAGATTACAATCGTGTTTAGTGATTAAAATAGTCATCAAACTGAAAATATTGAAAGAAAACATACAAGTGTCTCCAAATAGGTATTTCAGCAGTAAAGACTAAAGACCATTAAACAGTAATACCATTAAAGTACAGACCTATGTTGAAATGAAGAGCTGCAGAGGGTGGGATGACATGTTCAGAAAACCTCACAACCGGCCTCAGGATTGATTAACCAGTGATGACTGTGAGTGTAATGTCAGAAAAATACACAAGTAAAAGCCTAGAAGAGAACATAATTAATAAGTGGGTCTCTAAAAGACAAGCATTCAAACAGTACATAAAAATCTTACAATACAATATTTCAAGAAAAATCAAGTGTAGATGACAGACATCTTAAGCAAAATGAAAAGGAAGAGAAAAAGGCAGCATATATGGTACTGAATAATGTGATACATAGTAACGTACTATGTGTCAGAATGTTAAGGAACAGTGGACAACATCAAACTTCAAGGTAATAGAAGAGATGAGCGAAAAAAACACTGCTTGGTAATTAGGCATAGGGATATTTGGATCTCGACAGCTAAAAAAATTATTCCAAAGATATTGCACAAGACACAGAGCTATATAACAGAGGAAACACAGAAACTCATTGCAGAAAGGCAACAGTTAAAACAAATGGGAAGTAAGGGGACCAACCAGCATATAAAAACTGCAAGAAAAGTTAGAAGAGAAATAAGAAAAGATGAAAGAAGATACATAGTAGAAACGTGTAAGGATATAGAAAACCTACAGCAACAAGGCAGAGAGAGAGATGCATTTAAAGCAATAAGAACACTGACAAGGGAGTTCCATCCGGTTCCACATGTCATAAATGACAAAGAGGATAACACATTAACAGAAACCAAAGACATACTGAATAGATGGAGAGAGTACTGCAGAACCATGTATGGAGATAGCACAAAGTGCTCAGTTACAATCCTAGCAAAGGATGAGAAAGAACCTGAACCAACATTGGAAGAAGTACGCTCTGCAATTAAAAGCCTGAAAAAAGGAAAGTCCCCAGGATGCGATTATATCCCAGCAGAGCTAATACAAGCAGGAGGGGAGGCATGTGCTTGAGTCTATCACAAGCTGTGTAAACAGATATGGCACAGTGCAGAGTGGCCAGAAGCATGGAAGAAATAAATTTATATTCCCCTCCCCCAAAAAGGCAACCTGAAGCTGTGCACGAACTATCACGTTGATCAGCCACGCTAGCAAGATACTCTTGCGAATCCTATTAAGAAGGATAGAGAAAAGGTTTGAATCTTAAATTCACGTAGTCCAGGCAGGTTTTAGGAAAGACAGAGGGACCCGGGACCACATATTCAATTTAAGGAATATCTATGAAAAATGTAGAGAGTTTAATGTAGACCTGTACACATGTTTCATTGATAACACTAAGGCCTTCGACACGGTAAAACATCACGGCGTGGGCCATAAATTGAGATCCAAACAAAAAACTAAAAAATCAGAATGATCAGGTGTTTTGTCTTTATTGTATGGCATAGAAATATGAAAAAATAGTTGAAGAGAATTAATGTAATTAAAATATGGATATAGAAGAATAGGGTACGTTTCATGGAAAGATAAGAAAACAAATAAAGAAGCCTTTGAGAAATTGGGAGTGCAAAGAAAGTTGATGGCCTAAATCAGAGTCAGACAGTTGCGCTATTTTTGTCACATTGAAAACACTTTGCTGAGGCAATACTGACAGGAAAGTGGGCCAGAAATAAGCAGTACTATAACTTATAAGTAAGAACATAACATAAAAAGATGGACAGGGAAAAGCCTGGCAGATTTTACTACATCGCAAGAAACAAGAGGACATTGTACATCCATTGCAGATGACGATCAATGTTTTCAGATAGCACTTGAATAAAATTGTATGAAGGCCCATAACAGACATGTCATCTGGAAAGACACATGGTGCCTGTTATTTTCTGATTCTATTAAACTAGGTCTCCATTTTGTTGTGAGGTGGGGTGACCAGTTCATTGCCTTGCCTTCTGTAACAGTAAGTCAGGTACCCATTTACTGCTGGGTACTATGGATCAAACCCAGTGAGAAGCAAATTCTATAATCCCTCTGCCACTCATATGCTCACATGGTGAGGTATCTTTATACCTGAAAAATAAAAAGAATTCTGGCAATGTCATCTCAAATGTAGTTAAAGACAACATTAAGTACAAGTTGGAGCTGGCAAACCTGTAAGTACAGATGCAACATCTAGGAAGTTTATTATAAACTGGTAGAAAACATTCACCAAGCTGCTAACTCATGACTAACAGACTCTTAAGAAAAGTCACCTAAGTAAATTGGACCAAAATCAGACCGACTAATTCAAGGGAGATTCTTCAGTTACTTTAAAAAAAATTCAAATGTGAAGAGAAGTAGGCTTTAGAGAACCATTCTTTCTAGGAAAAAGTTATTATTAAAAAGTGAGTAAATAGAATTGAATATCAGTGTCCATAATTGCCCACACAATTTTTTTAATATGACTAGTCCAAAAAAAGCTAGAGTAAGTAAATACAGATGAGATTATAGAGTTTTGTTAATGAAGACAAAGGGTGGGTCAGAAGAGTGATAGAAGAAAGTGGTGCAATTTAAGGAAAAGGTATGGAATGTGTTCAAGCCATTTGACTTGAGATACCCTATGAGGAAATTTATCAGTTTTCCAATATCGTCCAGTATGTGTGAGGAGCAGGACGTGATGCTTGTAACTCAAATGTCTGTGATGTCATGGTGGTTGTAACTGATGCACTGGGCAGCAACATGAGAATCAGCACCCCTGTAGAAGTTGTATATATGTTCATGGAAGTGTCACATAGATGCTTACTAATCTCGCCAGTGTAGGTCATATGACAACATTAGCCAGTTACAAAATAAATAAGTTGCGGAGGAGAAGCCCTCTTTGATCTCAAACACAGCTTTCAGGAAAGACACATAACGTGTCATAATGACATACACAGGTCCTGCTCTTTACCATGCCTCAGTGGTTATTAAGGCACCTTCTCACAAACAAATTTACATTTATCCCACAGATTTTAGCCAAGAAAAAGGCAGCAACATTTAAATATTCTGTTTTGTTTGTTCTCAAATGCTGATGTTTTACAAATCTCTTGTTGTTGCTGTTAATTTGTAATTCCACTGTCTCAAGTTTGATTATCATACCATTGTTTCTTAAAATGCTCTTCTATAATACCATTTTTCCTTCCTGCACTTTTTAGGAAGAGAAAGACAAAGAGGTATAGTAACAGTGGGAGATAATATAATCTTAATTGTAACGAGGACTCAGTAGCTTGGACGTAACTTCAAGATCTAAGTAGTGGCAAAACTAATAGTAAATAATGCAACATTTATATAATAAATGAAACAAACAAATAATAGCTAGATCAATTTAAATTGGAAGATTCATGAGTTTGAATAAAAAATATGTTGGTTGCAGGAGATGACTAGTAAACACTTACACATTTTATATAAGGAGGTTATTATTAGTGGAGCAATGAGGTCAACGCGCACTGTGGCTAGTGAAATTCATGTGAATGTAGAACCCCAAGAGATGTGGCTGCTATGGAAGTTTATGAGAGCGGTAAAAGAATGAGCAAAGACCACTCCAATAGAAGGCTTGTAGAAAAATGGCAACAAAAGCAAAGAATAAAACAAAAGTCAGTCCTCCACCACGTCAGTCTGACAAAAGACAAGAAAGACAGAGAGCAACAAGAAATTTACCAACACATACATGTTTAAAAATGCCAGAAATTGAAACAAAACTAATGGATAATACAACAAGAAGTGCTGATCCAGTCAGTCTTATGAGAGCATCACAGAGAACAATTGACACCTACCCAGAAGAACGGATACATGTCTATACTGATGGATCTGCTTTTAAGGTCACTATTAAAGTGGGATATGGAGTCTACATAGAGTATCCAGACAGAACATCTGATGAGCTGCTTGATGCCTGTGGGAAGATATGTTCAAATTATGAGGCAGAAATAACAGCACTGGAAGTAGCTCTGTACCACTTGAGGACTGTATTTGATGCTTTCCCATCAAATGCCCAAAGCATCATAATCTTTACAGACTTATTATCTGCCCTTCAAGCTCTGGAAGACGGTGGTCACTGTATTCCTGAACTTACCCAAATATTTCTAGATACCAACCAACTTCTCACATCCCATGAAGTCAGAATAGTTATACAATGGATCCTTGGTCATTCAAATACACCTGGCAGTGACAAGGCAGATAGACTGGCTAAGAAGGGAGCAAGTGAAGAACAATATACACCAACAACCCTACAGAGAGTCAAACAACTACTGAATACTGAACAAAGGGGCCTGGCTGAATAGTTGGGAAATACTGAGAGTAAAATCTACAAACATATGGCCATCCCGAAGACAACATCAACCTCCCAAAAAGGAGAGACCAAAGCACCATTTTCTAACTTAACACATACAACACCAGCCACTTGAACAGAACATACTCCAGAGTGCCGACTGTGCACACATCCCTATGAAACTGTTGAACATCATCTTTTTGACTGTTGAACATCATCTTTTTGAATGTCCGGCTCTTGCAGGTGTTAGGAAAGAGCTTCTTCCTCCAAGGCCAGACAAATGGAACACTTTGTACGGAACTAAACAACAGCTTACAAACACTTGCAGATACAGCTATATGGCATTGGACCAAAGGGCAGGAGCCCATAGGCCACTGGATCAATAACAAACCAACCAACCATATAAGGAGGTTGCTCAGGACACTGATATCAGTCTCTTGAAAATATACATTTAAAAAATACAAGACAACAATTAAACTAGAATTAAAATAAGTAAAATGTTTGATTTGCCTGTAACATTAAATTAGTATCTCTCTTGTCATGGGGGAATATTGTGAAATTTGACAGCATTATTTAATATCACAATACTTGTTCATATGGTACCTGAATATGTAAGAAGAAAGGCAGCTGAACATGGTTGATTACCAACTTAGGGTTAGTTTCTTCCTGTGCTACTGCAGTCCTCACAGTTTTATAGTTTCATCATGTGTTATTTTTTTGTGTGGGTTCATCACATGTAATTTTGATGTGAGAATAATTTCAGTTATTGACTAGGATGTTCCTATGTTTGAAGAATTTTCACCAGAATTTGTAAATACTATTAAGAATAAATAGATCAAAGCTGCAGCAGCACTGACGGTCAAAAGTCAATAAAAGCACATATAGATAATGGCTCAGAGACAGCACCAGGACAAAAGCAAAATACCAATGTTACATCCACAAGGTCTTAGCCAGAGACAAAGAATGAACGACTAGAAAATCACAACAAAAAACAAGAAATTATGTAAAAAGAGCTGTTTAATTTGGAAATCACACCTGGATGGGTCAGGAAATTGGGAGACACTTTTTTCAGTAATGAAATAGAGTGGACCAAATAAGAAATGAAAACACAGAGACAAAAACATTGCGCTTTTTGTGTGTGTGTGCTGCATTGTCTATAGTCATACTCACCTTTTGGCTAATCTTAGCTCTCAGCACTTAGCTTTTGGATCTTTTGTGTTTTCTGTCTACACATGACTTATCTTTCTTTATTATCCACAACATTATCCATAGCCTCACCTTCCGCTTTGCTGATTCCAAATTTCCAGGTCATCTGTATCCGCCTGACCTTCCTATAACTAATTGGGAAATATCTGTATTAAGCAAGGGTCTAAATTTTGTTCAGTCCCCACCAAGTTTTGATCATTATTCAATTCTTCTAACTTAAACCACACTTTTTTCATCATGTCTTGTTTTTGTTGTTAGTTTTTTAATTCTTTGTCCCTGGTGAAGGCCTTGTGGCAGTAGTGTAGGTGTCGTTTTGTTTTTGCCCTGGTGCATCAAATGAACCATTACCCATATCTTTCTTCTTTTGATTTTTTTGTCCTGTTTTTTTTGCCTTTTGGCATCAGGTTATGAAGAGGTTTCTTGACTGCCATAAATGAAATTAGAACTTGTGGGTCTGCATCACGCCAGCCACCTTTACTTCCCAGACTTGCTTTGGTACCCAATTTTTAAGGCTGGATCAACCCTGGCACAGTTTTCAATCGAAAAATTATCCTGCATCAATTGAGGATTCAACCTCATAGATCACTCGACTGGGCAGCTATAGCACTAACCACTATGCTACCATATCCTTTCAATGACATTGTAGAGTTTTAGTAGATGGGGATACTATTGGGTGAGACTGTCTTATAGATGTGCCAACCACAGTAGTCTTCACTGCTCATGGTGATGTCCATGTTGCTGCTATTGGGTATGAAGGGCTATATTGTACCAAGATTCAGTTTTGGTGACAAGAGGATCACCAGTTGCCTTGGTTCCCTAATAGTTTTATACTCATTTACATCTAGGTAGACTGGTGTAGTTGCATACCCTATTATTATTATTTTTTCACCAAGACAAGCAAGCACTCTTAACTGCTCTTCCACTTCATTGTACAATTGATAGAGCTTTTGCAGGAAAAGGATCATGGTCAGCATGTTATTATGTCACACTCACTGTGAGAACCTGGCAAGTGCTGATGAGGCCATTCCTAATCACGTTTGCAGTTCTGCATCCAGTGAAAGGCTGAAGTGATTTACTGCCTCCAGATTTTTATCATTTAAGACAATGTCTGGAGGATCTGCATCCTGAGCCATCACTTTCGTCTTTTGTACGCTGATGGTGAGTCCAAACAGATTACTGGATTTCGCCAACCTATTAACAAGGATCTGTCATTCGGCTTCCGTGTCGGCGTCCAGGGCAGCATCGTCTATGAAGAGCGTATCCCAAATGATACTCTCCCTTCTTCCTTACTTTTTGCTCACAGTCTCTTTAGATTGAATAATCTCATCTGACCTAGTATGCAGAAAGTATGCCCCTCTGTGGCAGTTCTAAAGGCGTGTTTAAATTAAGCACGATGGTAAAGAAAATGCAGAATAGAGTTTGAGCCTGGACACAACCTTGTTTTACTCCGCTGTTAATGCCGAAGGCCTCAGATTCCTGGCCGTCATCCGGCACTGTACCTTTCATGCCCACATGAAAAGACCTACTCATGCTCAGTAGTTTAGGTGGACAATACTTTGAAAAGACCCTCTCTGTTTACCATGTCGAATGCCTTGATGAGGTCGATGAAGGCAAAAGGTGGTCTGTGTTGTTCTCTGCATTTCTCTTGCAATTGCCTCAGTGACAAAAACCATATCAATGGTGGACCATTCAAAAACCACACTGAAACTCTGGATACACCCTGTCGGCCAGCTTTCGCGGCCTGCTCAGGATGATGCGAGCATACACTTTGCCCACAGTGTTGAGGAGCGATATTCCCCTGTAATTGTTACAGTCTCCTCTGTCTCCATTTTTCTTGTAAAGGGTGATTATGTTGGCGTCTCTCATGTCCTGTGATACGGCCCTCTCATCCCAACATTGGCAGATATGTTCGTACAGGTATTGAAGAATTACGTTTCCCCCACATTTGATGACTTCTGCTGGAATACCCTCGATAGCTTTTTTCAAATCTTGTATGCTCGTACAGACTTTACATTAGAGTTAACGACTTTCCAAAATGCAAGTGCAAGCTCTTCTCACATTTTGGTAGTCAATTTTGAAATAGGTCAACTGGTTGGTTTAAAAATAATGCTAGGAATATGTTCATAAGAGGAAATTCACTTTCATATACAAAGATTCTGATTATAATTGTGAACAGGTTTATAGTTGAGCAATTCTGTAATATCTCTGCTAAAGTCTTAATGTCTCTTCTATTTATTTTACGGAGATAATATCTGAGCCAGAGGCTTTACCATTTCTCAGTAACTTTGCTTTCTTAATTTCTTTGTTTGGTTTCTCGCAATTAACTTGCAGCTCAATTTCTGCCAACTTAGTATCTAGGAGAATCGTTGAAATATTCTTTCCATTGCTTCATCTGCTAATCATATTTCCTACCTTATTTTTAATAAAGCCATTTGCTTGCTTATATTTTCCTGTAATTTCCTTCTGCTCTTTCTTACTTCTAATTTGGCTTCAGTGTATGTTAAATAAGCCTTGTTTCTAGTATTTCTGGTTTTGTTTCTTTTCAAATCTGTTTTCTTCACTTTTCTTTCTTTTACCTTTGCTATAATTTTTTTTTTATCCATCTCGTCCCATATATCTACAGCCATTACTGATCTTGTTCCTCAGTTGCATCTAATTGTTGGAAAACATGGTACTTATTTTATCTTGTATTTTCTTGTTTGTGAGGAATTCCACAATACACTGTTATATGTGGCTATATATTGTGTATCTTTGAAGTTTGATTTTTATTATGACTTGGGATAGATACCCATGTTGCTGCTCCTCTGCATACTTGTACATCATGTAATGATGATCTGAACATCTTGTTTTTATATATATATAATCAATCTTATTTTCCACACTGTAGTCTGCTGACACCTATGTTGCTTTGTGTATTCTTTTATTTGGAAACATGCTGTCACTAATTACGTTTATTTTAAGCACAGAAGTCCAAAGTTAACTCTCCATTTCCAGCCCCAACTTCATTAACATTATCGTTCCCAACTATAGCATTTATGTCACCCATTAAAATTGTTTTTTTTTTGCCTTTTTTTTTTATCCTTGATACTATGAAGTCTGTAAAAATTCTTCTTTCGCTCAGTCTTATTTCTCATTAGTTACATAATATTGGATAATGTTTATCTTCATTTTGGCAGTTTTGAAAGTGACTAGTATTATTCTGGGTCCTACTGCTCCCAGTCTATAATTCTCATCTTTTGATAGCATTAGGACCACACCTTCACTATAGTGTGTGTTTGCCTTGACCTGCGTACAGCAACATTTCCATTGTTCATAGTTTCGTTCTCACCACTCCTTTCTGCCAGTTCAGGATATAATGTAATTTATTTTAGTTGCTACATCTGCAGCTTTCCTCTGTTTGTACATTCTACAAATATTAATGTTCTGACTACCTTCTTCTTCAATCAACTGATGCTATGCTTCTTCATGAAGGAGACTGCATGTCAGGTCTTGCCGGTCCCCCACAGCTTGTAGAGCATGGTCGCTTACCCGGGCCAGACTGCTTCTCTTTAGTCTGTATAAGTAGGGCAGTCCTGCATGATATATTCTGGTGTTTGCTTTGGTGCTAAATAATCACATGTGGCAGTGTCTTTGAGACCCATTCTATGAAGGTGTACCTTGAGTCTGCAATGTCTCATTCTGTTCTGTTCTAGAAGTCGACTTCACTGCACTCCGGGCATACCCATAGGTGCTCAGTCTCTCTCGGCAGAGGGCGCAAAGTGTGGATGCTGATGTAGCCTGTTGGTTGTACACCTTCTTGTTTCGTCCTCTCAGGTTCCCTGATCCACTGAATCCTAATTTGATTCCAAAGTGCCGCAGCCTGTGCCTTGCAGACTCATCCAAAGCAGTGTCGTTTTCCAGCAGGTGGTCCTTGATAACCTTCACTATGTCACCTTTGTCCATGTCCACTGTGCCTGTTATGGGTGTGTGTGACGCAAAAAAATCAGCTCGCTCGTTGTCTGGAACCCTGGCGTGACCAGGACAGTAGATCCACACCAGCCCCTGGAGTTTTGAGGTCTCCAGCGCTGCTATCCACTCATGTCGAAGCCAACCATTCTGCACCTTCCGAAGTAGTGTTTGGGAGTCTGACACGATGACTGTTGAACATGTCTCAAACAGCCACCTCAGAGCTTCTGTCACCGCCTCTATCTCCATTCTCATACTTGATGTGGCAGTCTCGTATGTGCCACTTCGTTCAGCAACGATTCGGTCTTTTATTCTAGCCAGGAAACCTTAGCCTTATGTTCCACCACTTTGCACCGACCCATCAGTGTATATGATGGTATCACTTTCATGCGTCTTGGCGCCTATCAGACGGTTGACTTCGAGCTTTGTCTGGCTATTTCGCCCTTTCCTACATTCACTGCCCAAGGACATGATGACCGTGTGGTACTCTGTTAGTGTATCCCCAGTGTGGACCCATTCCTCTCCCTTGACCATCGTCTCGACTGCAGTCACCTCTCCTATAGTTCATTCTGCCTGTGCCATCCATGACATCCCTCTTTTGATTCTTGTTCCCTTGATGTCTGCAGTGTTATTGTACAGCGAGTGCCTGTTGTTCGCTATGACTCGCATATACGCTGTAGCCTGTGCCACTTTATGTCTGAATGTTACTGACGGCAGTCCCAGCATGTACCTCATCTTTATTATCAGGGTATCTCTGGTGCAACCCAACACGAGCCGCATCCTTTCATTTTGGATTCATTCCAGCCGTTCACACTGTGATCTTGATAGGGTGAGTATACCCAATCCATAATCAATGATCAAGATAATCAACTGGCATTGTTCCAAGTTGGCAGCTACCATTGTCTTGAGTGTACCCAGTCCGCTCTTGCATCTTTATATAGTTTGGTCGACGTGGTACTTGTATGACAGGCTGACAGACTTGTATGTCTCGTTCTGGGTCTGAAGATCTTTGTTTGCCCATCTCTGCCAAGTTTGTCTATGCCGTCATTTTCTGGCTTGTGTTTTTGGTATTCTTTGTGCTGGTTTCTCCATTCCGTTCTCATGGATTGTTGTTTGCGAATGCCCACAATGAGTAGGTTACTCTTTTGTGCGCCCTGAAAAGGATGTTAAGTGGCGGGTTGCAGTAGCTCTCCTCACATCCTGAGCATGCTGGTGAAGGTAGACCGGCATCCTCCAGGCGGTTGTGATATGCTTGGCTTCATCTGCATGTCGCTCATTACTACAGGGATCACGTCAGTTCCTCGCCTCGTTAGCCAGGCTGCCATGAAAACAGTCCGTTTCCAGGGAGTGCTACTAGGAAGACGAGGTGAGGGTCTTGGTCGGTATGTTTTGCCTGACCCTAACATGTCTGATCAGTATATTTTGCCTTATCATGTGATAGTCTTCCTTCCCTTTCCTCGTGGGTCATTTGATGAGTGTCATTGCTTCTTTATAGCTCTGTGGATGGCAAGTCTGCTTGCCACCACTTACGTGTGAGAGTCAGTCTATCTTGTTTGGGGCAGCTTGGAATACGCTCCTGGAGTTTGTTAGAATGACCGTTTATTTTATAGTTGTTTTGGCTGATAAGAATCCTTGTTGCTGCATGAACAGCTGCTGCCTCGGCTCTGAAATTGGTACAGGTCTCTCCTGCTGGTATGGAGTGATTTTCCATGTTGCCGTTAGAGTGCGATGTAGGTCAAGATGGTATTCACCCAAAATTGCTGTATGAAATTAGAGACCAACTAGCAAAACCATTGGCTATATTATGTTCTCAATCACTTACAAAAGGGATTGTTCCACGAGATTGGAAAGATGCAGGAGTGATCCTCTTATTCAAAAAAGGCAAAAAATCAGATCCACCAAATTATAGACCGGTGAGTTTAACGAGCATAGTCTGTAAATTGTTAGAGCCAATAATCAAAGAAAACATTGTAATGCATTTAGACAAATTTAATCTAATTAGAAATAGTCAGCATGGGTTTACTTGAGGGAGATCATGCTTAACAAATCTATTAGAATTCATGGAGGAGGTTACTAAAATAATAGATAAAGGGGAGCCAGTGGATGTTATTTATCTAGACTTTGCAAAGGCCTTTGATAGAGTACCTCATCAAAGATTATTTCAAAAGTTAAAATCACATGGAATAGGTGGGGAAGTTGCCAAATGGATTGAAAATTGGTTAACGGGAAGAAGGCAGAGGGTGGGCATAAATAAGGAGTACTCTGAGTGGTGTGCCACAGGGCTCGGTTTTGGGACCAATTTTGTTCTTGATATATATAAATGATTTGGACATTGATATGGGATCCATGATTGCAAAATTTGCTGATGACACAAAACTATGCAGTAGTGTCTCATCTAAAGCGGAAGTGGATATATTGATGTCGGATTTAGATAAAATTCGAGAATGGTCTGTAAGCTGGCAAATGGAGTTTAATGTAGATAAACGTACAGTCATCCACATGGGTAGATCCAATATGGAACATAATTACAGAATGGGAGAAAACAATATTAGAAAGATAGATAAGGAAAGGGACCTAGGGGTTATAATAGATCATACAGGAAAGGTGAGTGAGCAAGTTAAGGTAGCAGTGAAAAAGGCAAATGCAATGTTAGGTATGATAAAAAGAAATATTAAACATAGGAGCAAGGAAGTGATCATCAAACTGTATAAAGCTTTAGTTAGACCTAGATTGGAGTACTGTGTACAGGTGTGGAGTCCTTATCATAGAGGGGACTTAAACATGCTAGAAAGAATACAAAAAAGAGCGACAAAGATGATAGTGGGATTCCAGAATTACAGTTATGAGGAACGACTCAGAAAAACCGGCCTACAGTGTCTCGAAGAGAGAAGAATTCGTGGTGACTTAATACAGGTTTATAAGATGATCAGAGGAATCGATAAATTAGACTATAACAAGTTTTTTTTAAATACAGCCACCTACAATAACACGAGAGCATAGCTACAAGCTGACTAAAGAGAGGTCCAGATTAGATATTAGGAAATACTTTTTTAGTCAGAGAGTGGTGTCTGCTTGGAATGCATTGCCAGGGGAGGTAGTGGAGGCAGGGACAGTTAATGCATTTAAGAATAAACTGGATGCGCATAGCTTTTAGAGCAAGGTGATGTAAATGTAACTGGTTGTATACAGGCTCTACAGGGTCTTCTAAACCAGTATAAAGACGTTAAGTTAAGGTTCCACTGTCTTCCCTTTTTTTTTCGCTCACCGAGGCAGATCCATCTGTGTACACATGTGTCCAGGAGATGCTAGGGTACTGTCTCTCGAGCTCCTGCAAAATGTGAGTTTTTGTTCTGTTGCTGACTGCTCATTTTTCTTTGTTATCCCTGGAACCTCCAAGATTATTTTTGACCGGTCCTGGCTCTGTATCCATGGTTCTGGAATTAGTGCTTTGCACTTTTTGATTTTGACTTCAAGGATATCTGCATGTTTTCTATTAATTTCTCTAATAGATAGTTGTTACTTTTTGTTAGAAGTCTGTTTTTAGTTCTCTCTTGTAACTTCTGGCGTAGAGAGTGATCAGGTAGTCTCTTTTAAGTTTTTCAAATTGAGTAAGGGATTTTTTATTTATTTTTTGCATTCACCTCATTTCTCAATTTTCTATGGCGGTGTGCGTTGCACTATGTTTTTCTTTTGCACCTGTTGGCCCAGTGCATCCAACTTCAGCTTGCATTTTATGTAAGGGTCTGCTTCCTCCTGCATTTTATAAGTGTTTGCTTCCCCAGAATAATGGCCCTTGCTGTGATTGGGAACAAACCCGGGACCTTCGGTTTGTGAGCCGTGTCACTTAACCACTAGTAAGAGATTTGTATTTTCTCCTTAATTTGAGGGGCTCAACATTTAGTGTTTTCCCTAGCTCTGTGATAGGGGCGTTTTTCATTCTCAATCTCCCGCTACCAAGCCCTGAAAGAGCTTACATAGCAGAATGTAGTCCAGAGAACAGAATGCGTTGTGTCGTAGTTTACAGCTTGACTGCGATATTTGCACCTTTTGGTCCAACACATCTGACTTCAGCAAGCATTTTTTTAGTACCGGGGTAGCATTCCCTCTTCGATCCTTTCTCCTTAGCCAGTCTGCCCTGCTGCAGCCTATTATCCAGGATCATCGCATGGAGGTGTAGAAGGGTCTTGGCAGCTTTGGTTAGCTGGCCCTTTCGCTAGCAGTCAGCTATGGGTCACTGATCACTGCAGCTCATGCACTGCTCCGCATCTTGAACCAGTTTCTAAGAATCATCTTCTTCTTTGTTCATCCTCAGATCAAGGTTCCGGTTTCTCTTACAAAGGACACCGTTGTTTATAAGCCTGTTTTATCTCCATACAGCTTTTGTCTCATATCTGTCTCACAGGGCCAGTATTGTTCTCTTTTCCTGCGTGAGCATGCAGCTTTGTAGGATGTGTTCCACGGTCAGATATGCTCCCCACATGGGCACCTGTCATCTGTCCCAATCCTCATTTTGTTATAAAGATGACTCTTGAGTCTGTTATGCCCAGTTCTCAGTCTGAAGATGATGACTTGCTCTTCTCTAGTTAAGTTATAGTAGCTGTCTTCTTTTCAGAAGTCGGGGTATTGATCAGCCCATTTTACCCTGAAGTTGGTTTTAATTGTGGTCTTGGCCTCATTATATGTGATACTCATGTCTTTGTGGAGATGCTCCTCCACTCTTTGCTAGTTTGTCTGCAGCTTCATTGCCCTCAATATTGCAGTAGGATGGGATCCACTGTATGACCAACCTTGGGTGTTCTGCTGAGAGCTGTGTCAGGGAGAACGTACATTGCTCGAGATCTTCATCTTTGTGTTGTTTTAGCGCTACTTTTACTGACGCTGCATCAGTCAGAAATACTGTGTTTTCTTGGTGGGTATCATTATCTTGGATTACAAGCTCAGCTGCGGCCTTCAGTGCCTCTGCTTCTTTCTACACGGAAGTTACTGGAACATGTTCCCGTAGTTAAAACCCAAGTTTTTTTCTTTTCCATTCCTTAGTCTGTAATAGACCCCTCCACTTCCATTGGATGTGGCTTTGTTAGATGAACCATCAGTATATACGTGTGTCCATGTTTCTGGTGGGTATACTCTCCTAAGATATTCTTCTGTGATAAATTTCCTTTCTGAATCTGTTGGAGTTCCCTTTTTCCCTATTCCCTCTAAGGTTTCTACCATCTCAGGGGACTTGGCTTTTTTCCATGGTGGGATTTGGGATGTTTGTTTTAGATCTCTAACCACTGCCTGGCTTATGATTTGGTCTGCTCTTGCAAGTTCTTTTGTTTTTGATATGAAGTGGTTTCTCTTTAATCACCCTCTTCGCATGCGATTTATCCTGTGATTTATTGGGTGATCAGGCATTCGTTTGAACTTCTCTCTCTGCTGGAGTGTTTTTTGGTCTCTGCTCGTCTCCATACTTTCAATTCGTGTGATGTTCTCCATTGCATTTATTGGTGTTGTTCTCATAGCTCCAGTGATGATACGTATACCTTGGTTTTGGATTGTATTTATTTTGTGAAAGTTATTCTTTGTTGCTGTGGACCATGTTGCTATCCCGTATTCTAGCACTGGTCTCACATAACCTGTGTGCAGTTTCTTTAGTGTGCCCGTGTCCGCTCCCCATGTTGAGCCTGATATCTTCCTCATTATCGCCATTAGCTTTGTTGGTGGCTTTTTTTATCTGGTTTTTCCATGTCAACCTTGGGTCCATTGTTATTCCCAGATAAGTTATCAAGGGGGAGAGTTTGGCCATTTTCTTTCAGGATTACTTTTTGTGGCTTGGGAGATAGAGAGAAGATTGTGTACATGGTTTTGGATTCGTTAATAGTTTCTAAGAATCAACGTCACTGCACTCTGTGCATACCCATAGGTGCTCAGTATTTCTCATCAAATGGCTTAATGTGTGGATCCTGATTGTCCCTGTAGCTCGCTGGTTGTACACTCTCCTGCGCCGTCCTCTCAAGCGCCCCACTTCGCTCAAACCTCGTTTAATGTCGAAACTTTGCAGTCTGTGGATTGCTGCTTCATCTATTGCGGTGTCCTTATCCAACAGGCGGTCATTGATTGATTTCAAAATGTCACTTCTATCCATCACTAATGTGCCCATGATGGGAGCTTGTGAAGCCAAGATGTCAGCTCTTTCATTTCCCTGAACCCCATCATGAGCAGGACAGTATATCCAGGTCAACGGCTGGAGTTTTGAGGCCTCAATAGCAGCTATCCACTCATACCTAAGCCATCCCTTCTGTACTTTCTGAATGACGGCTTGCGCATCTGTCACGATGACTGCCTTTGTCATAGAAGTCTCAGATATCCATTTCAGTGCTGAGGTCACTGCTTCCGTCTCCATTCTTAATCTGAAGGTTGTTGATATGTATGCCCTACTGCGCTCAGCAACGACCTCTCCTCTCACTTTAGCCAAGAAACCCCAGCCTGATGTCCGACTGATCCGTCGGTGTATATGACAGTGTCACTCTCCTGGGTGTTCTCAGTTATCAGCTGATTTACCTCGTGCTCTGCTCTGCTCTACCGTTGCTTTGTTCTCTGCATTCCTTGCCTAAGGTTATGATGACTTATCATTCTATCACCAGTGTGGACCCATTCTTCCCCTTTGGCTATCGTCTCAGTGAGAGTGACGTGTCCGATTGTTGTCTCAGCCTGGGCCATCCATGACGACCCTCTCTTGATTCTTGATCCCTTGATGTCTGAGATACTACTGTGCAGAGGATGCCGCGTGTCTGTAGTGACACGCATATAGGCTTTGACTTGTGCCAGTTTATGTCTGAATGTCACCGATAACAATCCCAGCATGTACTGCATCATCACAATCGGGGTATCTCTAGTGCAGCCCAGAACCAGTCGCATACCTTTATTCTGGATGCATTCCAACATTTAGTGATGTATATATATATATATATATCAAGAAGAGAGTAGAAATTATTACACTTCCCTGTGGCACTCTCTCTCAGCCTATCTGACCTGCTGGTAAAGTTGTCCGATTTAAGCCTGGCAGATCTTTGGAAGAGGTAGCTTTTTATTCAGGAGATGTTGTTGATAACTCTCACTTGTAGGATTTTCAGCGTCATTCCTTCTCTCCAGACAGAATTTAGAAGAGATCAAAGAAGATAGCTAGAACTTTCTTTTTATCTTGAAAGGTGTTTTTTATGTCCTGTGTTATATGTTAATTGGTCCTCTGTGCTGCCTGTATACTGTTTTAGTTGGGGTGAGTCTCAGGTTGGTCTCAAGATACCAGGTGAGGCTTTTGTTTATCAGTCTTTCCATCAGTTTCCCCACACAGTTAAGGAGACTGATGGGCCTGTAGTTTTTAGGATCGTGTTTATTTTTTCCTGGTTTAGGAAAAGGTTGAATGTAAGTTCAGAGTTCCAGAACAGTACTCTCGTGCCAGCTCTGGTTAAAAATTCCAAGGAGGAACTTTTTTGCCTAAGAGGTCGAGGTGTTTGCGGAATTCATTTGTGATACCATCTGTCCCTGGTGATTTGCTCTCCTTTAGTTTCTTAATACTGTCTTCTAGCTCCTGTAGGATGAACTTCACTATCAAACACTCTGTTGGAGTACCTGTGCTGTGGTTGTTTTTTAGAGCTTTGATCTGTGTTCTTTCTTCTTTAACTCTATCTCTAGAAACTTGCTTCTAAGTTCTGGCCATTAGGTCTGCTGCTGCCTTGCCTTGCTCATCACTCTGCATGCTGCCGTGACACAGTTTTGTATCTCTATCTTGTCGCAGTTTAAGGTTTTGGTGAGGTTCCACTTTTTAAAATTATCCTTTTCCAGGTTTATTGAGCTAGTAAGTTTGTGCCAGCTTTCAATCATTTCTTCTTCTCTTTTATGAAGGCTGCCTTTGCTTTGTTGTGCAAGATTATATTTTTGTCGGTTGGGATATCTCCATGTTTTCTCTGAACGTACTAATTTTGCTTTGCAACTCTGCCAGTTTTTGGATCCAGAAGGGTTGGTAGTCTTTTCTGCAGCCTCTTAGGTTACTTTTCTTGGCAGCTTCAAGAACACACTTTATTTTCTGTGAGTCAGTATGGTAGTTAACCGATGTAGTCCTCACCATATTCCTCAGCGGGCTGTTGCGAATATTGTAGTGAATTGTCTTTCCTGCTGTACTTCGTACACAGCACATCTCACAGGTCAAGATCTCACATTAGGGCCCAAGTTTGACACGGATAACGTAAGGATGATCACATTTATCAGCATCTGTTTAGTGGACATAATGACAATTGGATGTTTCATTATAGGTGCTAGCTGGTAGTGCACCTGGTTTGTCTTTTGAATTCTATTTTCTGTCTCTCTGTCCAGTCTGCCGTCATCAGTGAAGACACTTCCCAGGTGTTTAAATTCCTGTGTCTGCTTTAGGGTTTCTTAGTTCTTCTTAGTCTACCTGTACTTCTACAGGGGCAGATGCCTCTGTGCAGGTTCCAGCTCTGGTATGAGCTGGATGTAGTCGGGAGAAGGGTTTCCTCCTTAGCGGGCTTGCAGAGGGTGGTTAATAGGTGTACGAGTCCATCTTAATAGACTCAAACACTAGAGCAAAGTACACCCGCAGCCTGTTAAACGCCATCTATGCTGCTCTAAACAAACAACCTAACCATGGCCGGTGTTATGCCATGTCACACAGTTAGTCGTCTCTTATGACATGCTCTCTGTGAGGCAGTGTTGCTATTCTTGTCCTTGTAGTATATAAAGACCTAGGCAGACCACTCGGAACTTTAGGGTTTTGCCGCTTATACTCCCTGTTTGAACTAAGTTGTTATTTTCATATTGTCTGCACTTTATATATGTCTCTTAAAACTATGCCTCTGATAAAACCTCTTTTTGTACCATACACTGTTGGTTGATAATTGTTTTTGGTTTGCATACAGTAATCTAGCTGAAGTATTCTTAATTGTCTGTGCCTTTCTGAATTAATATTGAGTTTGGCTAACAACTGATTTCTCAATGGTAGTTATGTTAAGGGAGGAGTGTGTAACTGTGTTGCTAGGATATATGTGTCCTAGTCAGTCAGACAGAGGTTTGAACCCCAAAAAGAACATAGTTGTTTCTTATTTTAGCGAAGCTGAAAAATTATGCTGTACAATTACTGCTATGGCAAGATGTCTTTATTCCTCACCCCTCTAAATCTAAACCTGACACACAGCCCTCTCATCACCATCTGTTACTTTGACTTCTATGTCTGTTTAAAACGTTAAAGTCGATCAATGTTGGACACATATGCATACATTGTTAGGTTATTGCTCCACATTTATATTGCTCCTTCATTATCTTTGGTTCTTGCGATTGATAGCTGAGACCATAACCTTTATATTGATTGTCATTTAGAGACTGTCATGCATCATCTTTTAGAGCTTGCATTACTGTTTTTGTCCTTTTATAAAAGGGGAACCATAGCAAAGCTGAATACCAAAGGTGAATGATTAAAAAAATGGGTGTAGAACAGTTTTACAATAACAACGACACAGTTTTAGCCACAATATCTTAATAAGGTATATAATAAACAAGAACAGCACAAATAAAGCAGCTTAATATGAACGAAGTAAGTAGATATAGAAACAAATATATGAATCAAAGTTGTACCTGATTAATAGAATACAATTTATTTCAGCTATTGTGGTGATACCGTACATGTGTCTTACTAGCCTCATACGCAGTGGCCTATGCTTTCCATTGTATTTTTCTTACTGCCTAAGCAACCTGTTGCCTAACATTTTTGCATTAGTGTACCAAGTTGTTATCAAATATTTGTTGTATTTATAATTGGGGAAGCCTGGTAAACTAATGCTGTAATCCCCAGGATTGGATTACGTTTATGTTTTGGTATTCATCTACAGTTAGAAACAATGTTTTTGTCACACAGTAATAGCCAGATCCAAGAGAAAATTTACACGGCGAAAGAACAATCAGTCAAATTGGGGCTGAATATAAAAATGAAGAAAACCTAGCTCCTTAAAATTAATATATTAAAAAAGAACTATTCATGCTGGACGCAGAGCAGGTGAAAAGGTGAATACCTTTACTTATTTGGACAGGGGACACATAAGCAGATGGAAAGGCAAGAATTACATTTCTGACACTAAACAACATATTGAGATTCAGAGAAATCAAAATTCTCACCAAAGTTAGAATATTCAACACCAGTGTCAAGTCTGTGCTGTTGTATGAAGCCAAAGCATGGGGAATATACAAGGCAATACAACAAATGCTTCAGTTCTTCATTAACAGCTGCCCATGAAGGATGATGGGTGTACAAGTGGCAGGACATGGTGAGAAATGAAGATCTGCCACTAGAACAACAAATTAAGAGAAGAAATTGGGACTGTATAGGACATGTGCTCAGAGAAACACCGTCCAACATATCTATGCAAAAGAAAAAGAGAGTTGCAGTGTTACACCTAAAAATAATCGAGATGGGAATGTGAAAGGGAACTAAAGTCAAAGGATTACACCTAGAGAGAGGCAGAAAGAGTAGCACTGGACCATGTATGCTGACGAAATGTGGTCTATGTACAGAAAGGAGCTTTAGGCTTTGATTGATCAAGAGAAAATGTGTTTTCAATTGTATTTGTGATACAACTTTCCAAATAAATATACATTGGTATTTAGATACTATGGGGTAGTAGCATCGCAATGAAGAGTAATAATATATTATACCTGATGATAGTAACGAAGCATGGTGATAACTTTAGGCTAAGCTCAGTCATGAACATAAAGGGTCACACTTAACAATGTTGACATAATGTTGAAAAATACTTCTTGTTTGTGCTGAATGAGGTACTTTGAAATCCATGCTGTGAACATACTTCTGCACAGTTGTCTATGTTTTCTTGTAAATCAGTTCTTCTTCTGCGTTCATTCTCAATCTCCTGCTACAAAGCCCTGAGCAGGGCTTTGCAAGTAGCAGGATGTTGTCCAGAGAATGGAATGCGTTGTGTCGCTAGTTTACAGTTTGACTGCGATATTTGCGCCTTTTGCTCTGACAAATCCGTCTTCGGCAGAGATCAGTTCCAAGTGTTGTGTTTCATTTCTGGAAAAAAATATCTGTCACCCTCTCCATTAACACATAATCAAATCGCAATCATAAAACTAAATAAACTGCACTGAAATAACATTTGAGAACTTGGAATGTAACTCTCAATCAGGGAAGGCCGGCCTAATTTGTGGCTAGTTGGCTGTGAGGAAAACGTAGCTTCGTAATGATCGCCTCCTAGCTACCAATTGACCTGATTCCAATGCTGTGTTAGACTCAACGCAATAAACCTACTGTCCCAATAGTAACTGGTAAAATCACATTGCCACTTCGCGCGTTTGCTAACATGTCACTACGCTTAAACAAAAATTTCAATTTCTAATTTATTTCACATCTGTTTTATGCTGCCAATTCTTCAAAATTCTTTGGGATAGCTCAGCCTATCTTGTCTATTCCAACGCTACGCTGCTACTGATGATGCAAATTGATATACATGTTTGGAAAGATTATGTCCAGTTTACACTGGTTTTCTTCTCTCTCCTCAAAACCACCATTTTAATATTTCACTGCATGTTTAGTTACCAATTTCAAGTAAATCTTAACATATGTAAAAATCATTTGGAGTACTGCTATTTTATATATACGAAATTAAGTATTTTAATCTTGATAACTTTGACCAATATCTTGTCTCAGATGTAATAACAAGCACAGCCATGTGCACAATAGTCTATGGCGATTTGGAAGAGGAAGTAGTAACAAATAGATACACCCTCATGAAAAACTTAACAATATAGCCACACATATGTTGGATTGGAACCCTGTGACCATAGAAACTTGTAACAAAGAACTATTAAGAGAAAGACAATGTAGCTGGTCTCTTGACTGAAGCTGAATAAGAGTCCAAAATAAGCATTGGTGTGAGTGAGATTTACAATCCTATATTCCTATGGGATAAATTGAATTGAATAGTTCACAATTTCATCAAATTATGTAAGTCGACAAGAAGCTCATCGCAAAGGAGGATTACTGAAATCTTAAGCTAGTAGTGGTAAAATGGCTTTCCAACATGTGTAACAATAGTAGTAGTCTTAAAAATGTCCTCATACAGCAGTGACTTCAGCCAAAATGTATCACCTTGAGTTTAACTTAACTTAACTTAACGTCTTTATACTGGTTTAGAAGACCCTGCAGAGTCTGTATACAACCAGTTACATTTACATCACCTTGTTCTAAAAGCTATGCGCATCCAGTTTATTCTTAAATGCATTAACTGTCCCTGCCTCCACTACCTCCCCTGGCAATGAATGCATTCCAAGCAGACACCACTCTCTGACTAAAAAAATATTTCCTAATATCTAACCTGGACCTCTCTTTAGTCAGCTTGTAGCTATGCCCTCGTGTTATTGTAGGTGGCTGTATTTTAAAAAACATGTTATAGTCTAATTTATCGATTCCTCTGATCATCTTATAAACCTGTATTAAGTCACCACGAATTCTTCTCTCTTCGAGACACTGTAGGCCGGTTTTTCTGAGTCGTTCCTCATAACTGTAATTCTGGAATCCCACTATCATCTTTGTCGCTCTTTTTTGTATTCTTTCTAGCATGTTTATGTCCCCTCTATGATAAGGACTCCACACCTGTACACAGTACTCCAATCTAGGTCTAACTAAAGCTTTATACAGTTTGACGATCACTTCCTTGCTCCTATGTTTAATATTTCTTTTTATCATACCTAACATTGCATTTTCCCTTTTTCACTGCTACCTTAACTTGCTCACTCACCTTTCCTGTATGATCTATTATAACCCCTAGGTCCCTTTCCTTATCTATCTTTCTAATATTGTTTTCTCCCATTCTGTAATTATGTTCCATATTGGATCTACCCATGTGGATGACTGTACGTTTATCTACATTAAACTCCATTTGCCAGCTTACAGACCATTCTCGAATTTTATCTAAATCCGACATCAATATATCCACTTCCGCTTTAGATGAGACACTACTGCATAGTTTTGTGTCATCAGCAAATTTTGCAATCATGGATCCCATATCAATGTCCAAATCATTTATATATATCAAGAACAAAATTGGTCCCAAAACCGAGCCCTGTGGCACACCACTCAGAGTACTCCTTATTTATGCCCACCCTCTGCCTTCTTCCCGTTAACCAATTTTCAATCCATTTGGCAACTTCCCCACCTATTCCATGTGATTTTAACTTTTGAAATAATCTTTGATGAGGTACTCTATCAAAGGCCTTTGCAAAGTCTAGATAAATAACATCCACTGGCTCCCCTTTATCTATTATTTTAGTAACCTCCTCCATGAATTCTAATAGATTTGTTAAGCATGATCTCCCTCAAGTAAACCCATGCTGACTATTTCAAATTAGATTAAATTTGTCTAAATGCATTACAATGTTTTCTTTGATTATTGACTCTAACAATTTACAGACTATGCTCGTTAAACTCACCGGTCTGTAATTTGCTGGATCTGATTTTTTGCCTTTTTTGAATAAGAGGATCACTCCTGCATCTTTCCAATCTCGTGGAACAATCCCTTTTGTAAGTGATTGAGAACATAATATAGCCAATGGTTTTGCTAGTTGGTCTCTAATTTCATACAGCAATTTTTGATGAATACCATCTTGACCTGGACATTTATTTACTTTCAACCCCTCCAATTTTTTAAAAACCATTTCCTCTGTAATACAGATTGATCTTAATCCCGCTGTATCCATGTCTCTTTGAAAAATATCTATAGGCTCTGGGATCTTGGAGCAGTCCTCTTTTGTGTAGACTGTGCCAAAGTACTGATTGAGCAGATTAGCTGCCTCCCTATTCTCACTTATTATTTTCCCTGTACTGTCTATGAGAGGGCCTACTTTGTCTTTCGTTCTTTGTTTATTTCTAACATAAGAGAAGAAGCTTTTACTGTCAGTCTTTATGTACTAACTTTTCTACAGCGGTCTTAAATTACAATATCACTTGAGTTGTTGAAGCTCAGTTTTGTCAATATTATGTACCTCAAAGTTATCTTAAAAGTGTAATTGTAAGTCACTTTAACATCTAACAGCGGCTACAATACTATTTCACTGTATATACAACAGGAGTTTATAGCAGAGTTTTAAAGAAGATGGCCAAAATTAGTGATAGATCTTATATTCTCTGGGGAAAAATAAAGGGACGTTATATTTAATATATATTTTACTCATGATGCTAATGCACTGGACACATATAACACCGGATTCCAAAGCAGTGTAGGCATGTCAATGTATTGATTTGTGTGAAATCAATTCTGGGAAATTTTGCTGGCCATATGGAGTATAGTTAACATACATTGAGGAATATTGTACCAAATGAATGAGTGTGAGGTGTTTTGCTGCAGTAACATCTGGTGTTCATCAGTGTCCTCAGTTCAACCAGAACAGACAGTTGTACAATTTATGATTGTCTTTGTTGTGTGAAATCTCTTTCTTTGTTCTGTGTGTAACCTTCCTTTTGGTTCAGCTGGACTTAAGCTTTTTTATTCTGCCATTGTTAATATTTTATAATACTACAGGTGATCATTTTTTTTGGTTTCCAACTTCTTTGATTTGCTGACATTTATCTTTCTTTGTTATGTTGCTGGTACTCGTCTTTCTTTGTTATGTTGCTGGTACTCGTCTTTCTTTGTTATGATGTTACTGGTACTCATCGTGCTTTGTTATGTTGCTGGTACTCGTCTTTCTTTGTTATGTTGCTGGTACTCGTCTTTCTTTGTTATGTTACTGGCATCGTCTTTCTTTGTTATGTTGCTGGTACTCGTCTTTCTTTATTATAATGTTACTGATACTCATCTTTCTTTGTTATGATGTTGCTGGTACTCATCTTCCTTTGTTATGATGTTACTGGTACTCATCTTTCTTTGTTATGTTACTGATACTCATCTTTCTTTCTTATGTTGTTACTGGTACGTATCTTTCTTTGTTATGTTGTTACTGGTACTCATCTTATTTTGTTATGTTACTGGCACTCGTCTTTCTTTGTTATGTTACTGGCACTCGTCTTTCTTTGTTATGTTACTGGTACTCGTCTTTCTTTATTATAATGTTACTGATACTCATCTTTCTTTGTTATGATGTTGCTGGTACTCGTCTTCCTTTGTTATGATGTTACTGGTACTCGTCTTTCTTTGTTATGTTACTGGTACTCATCTTTTTTCTTATGTTGTTACTGGTACGTATCTTTCTTTGTTATGTTGTTACTGGTACTCGTCTTTCTTTGTTATGTTACTGGTACTCATCTTTTTTCTTATGTTGTTACTGGTACGTATCTTTCTTTGTTATGTTGTTACTGGTACTCATCTTCCTTTGTTATGTTTTTACTGGTACTCATCTTCCTTTGTTATGTTACTGGTACGTATCTTTCTTTGTTGTGTTGTTACTGGTACTCATCTTATTTTCTTATGTTACTGGTACTCAACTTCTTTGTTGTGTTGCTAATGCCAATCTTTATTCACTGTGTTCCAGCTATTAATCTTTTTTCACATTTTTGCAAGTATTCATTTTTCTTCATTGGGTTGTTTGCATTTATCTCCTTTTATGCTGTTTTGCATAGTTTTTTTCCTGTTTAGCTGTACTGCCATAGTTTTACTATATTAATTTCTTCATTTATTTTTTCACAATTCTAATTAATCTGTCCTTTACCTATTTTGTTCCATGCTTTTTATTTAATTTACTTATCTATGTCTAATAAAATCAGGCATGTACTAGTAGGGAAATATATTTTCTATATATTTGGGAATAGGAAAAGGACCGCCTCCACAGATCATGTAAAATTGTACACATAAAAATACATTGCATGCCCAGAGTATATGTTGGAAACATTCACCACATTGTGTTCTAGCGTCCACTAGAAACATTCATCTAGCCAACCAGTGTTTAGTCCTCATTAGCATACCAACTTGTGTTTTAGTTTTTTTTTTCATCTCTACAATATTCAGAAGCTATAAAGAATATAATAGATAATTCAGATTAGTTATATTATGAGTGCACAGTGGCCAGCCTTGGAAATAACAATATACCATTTTTTTTTAAATCATCAAATAGAGAATAATATACTTGCTGTCCTTTTAGCCAACCCTGTTGGGGGGGGGGGTTGACTGAATGTTTATATAACCAAAACATGTAATGGTAGATGAGGAGTGGGTTACCAAGGGGTGCTGAGACAGCTGCATGTCTTTTCTCTATTCAATGTTAAGTCAGTGTATCTGTGAAATGTGGACACAATGCCTGCCATCTCAACATGTTAGAATTATACATGCATATTCAGAATACATATCTTTTATTTTTGAATATAATATTTCTCTTTAACATATCAAAGAGTTATTAGTCATTTCCCTGTGTTGATCCTGTGGGTTTTTTTTTCACCACAAAGAAATGTACCATTAAAACCTACAATGTTCTTCCTATAAGGAGTTATGAAAAAGATAGTGCCACAGAAAGCATCACTCTGAAAAGCAGATCCATGATTTGCCACAGACTTCGTGCAAGAGCGTGAAGTTTGGTGTATACAGTCTGATTAGTAAACTTGTTAAACATGAGTCAGGGGCTAGTGTCCGAGAAATATGAATGGACGATGATAATTAGTTTTGCATATATGTGATAGTTAGTGTGTTACACTGACATACATTGTATATACAATTGATGGGTTGCTTGTTGCAATTATTGGGATACATGGAGTAAATGAGGGACGCTCCGAAAGTAATGCCTCCTATTTTTTGTCCATGAAAACCATAACAGATAAAAAGAGTACAATAACACTATTTGATAGAGCAATGTCTTGCCTTCAGAAAACTATTTTTCAACATAGCCGCCCTCCCTTGGCTATACATTTTCTCCAATGATAAACGAGCATACATGCCGCGCTCGTAAAAATCTGCACCATGGGAGGTGATCCACTGTTTCACCACTGCTATGCCGGCATCGTTGGTAGGAAAATCCTGCCTTCGTAGTCCATCTTTCATTGGCCCAAACAGATGGAAGTCAGAAGGCTTCAAATCCAGACTATACAGTGGGTGTGGTAGGACAGTCCAGTCAAGACTGACAATGTGTTCAACGATCTTCAAACTTATATGGAGCCTGGCATTATCATATTGTAAAAGACAGGTTGTCTTCTTCTCTGGCCTGACCCTGAAAATGTTATCCTTCAGCTTAAGTCAGCATTGCAATGTAACAGTCAGAGTTCCAGGAAATCAATAAGGATTACCTCTTTCCTATCCCAAAGGACAGTGCACATCACTTTACCCACTGAGGATTGTGTCTTTAACTTTTTCCTCTGTGGAGAACTCACATGTCACCACTCCCTGGATTGTCATTTTGGCTCATAGGGGTGGCACCATGTTTCATCATCAGTGAGGATGCTATACAGGAAGCTGTCACCTTCATCCTTGTTATGGTTCAAGAGGTCAAGGCAAACTTGCACGCAATGTTCTTTCTGTTTCCGTTGTACCCACCTGGAACAAACTTTGTGATATTCCAACGTTGCGACTATCATTGAAGCTGATATTTCCAGTTCTCTTGTCATAATCCTCATATTTGTGTGGATGAGCTGATCAAGATGTTCTTCATTGCATGGTGTAACAGCAATACATGACCGTCTGGAACGTAGCTTGTCCTTCATGTCCCTTTAACAACTGCTGAAACACACAACCCACCACTTCACTGTGCTAACATCCACTGTTTCGTCTCTGAAAACGTTAGCAAATGTCAATTGGTGCAACTTTTTCCACATGGATAAATTCAATAACCCACCTCTGTTTATAATGCATTTCCATGATAGACGTCATTTTGCCACCTGTCAGACGGAAGGAAAATGTTATGCATATTGGTGGGAAGGTTCAAATTTTACTACCTTTCTGCCAAATCCCACTTCGGACGTCGTGGGACATCATAATAAAATAGGAGGCATTATTCGGCCAGGCTTTGCAATGGCCACAATTATGGCTGAAAGACCAATTCCGCGCGGCGGCCAGAGCAGGCAAGGAATGCTTTCTCAACTAAATTGCTGATGCAGTCGAAGCTGATCTCATGACCTCAGACCCACCTTTCAGTCTATCAGGCTCCTCCGCCCTGGAGGCAAGTAGAACTAGAGAAAAAGTGAAACGCCCTCCCAAGTCTTGTTAATATCCTGGGCCAAGACCAAAGGGTTCAGAACCTCATTTCTGACACAGCACCCCGGGGTATTGAAACTCATGGGCACCAACAAATTCATCTATCTCGGTAGCATGATATAATCCGATGGGCGCGGCGGTTCCGATGCATCGGACTAGCTGAGTCTGCTATGCACGACCTCCAGCATGTGTGGAGTAGTGGCAAGATCTCCCTTTGGACAAAAATCCGCATTTACTCGTCCTGCTTTATGGCTCCGAAACCTGGACATGCTGAAACATGTCATTTCGAGGCTGGAAGTCTTTCGCATGCGCAACCAGCGGCATATTCTGGCATCCAATGGCATGACTACATCCGCAATGTGGAGGTCTCTGTTAAAACAGGCCTCCACCCAATCTCAGAAACACTTGACCAGCGCCGAGTTTCTTTGTTTGGTCATGTTGTATGGCTGGACCAGGACACCCCTGCCCACAAGATACTACACAAGTCGTTTCTCCTTGCCAAAATTCTAAGCCTGACTGGCTGGACGAGACATGGAACCACGCCACATCTGTTGGTCACGGATTTGGCCGACCGACGCAACGGGCCTCGGAGCGCCACTCATAGTTTCTTGTGGATAGTTGTGTACTAAATCTGTGCTTGCTTTAGAATGGTGCAGGGCTGTTGTCAGAGACATTACACTGAGGTCTTCAGACTACTGACGTTTCATAATTACTGTCCTAGGTTAATGTTCTCAATTTAAAATCTGGTCAAATGCTCATAAGTTAAATGTGTTTAAACTTATTAAATTTTTTGATTTCTCCTGTATTGTACAGCTCTCACTATGTTGTACTTGAACAAGAGTTATAGCTTGTCTGTTGGTTGGTAATTAATTGTTGTATCAGATCTATCAATCTAAATCTTTTCAGCTCGCTCTAAAGCATAGGCTTCAATAATTACATATTAATTCATCATGATAACTTGACTTATCAAATGCTGATCTGTCTATATATGTTGTATATCACTGGTATATTTTCTGAGAAGATAATCAAACTAAAGCTGTTCCAGCTGTGGGCATATGAGTCACATGTGTTTACATACATTATGTGTATCATTGCGATCTACATCAATAGTCCAAACATGTATTTTAACTCAGTGTGATGGAACAGCAGCCTCAGTGTGACTCATGTTTCAGCTCCACATGGAGAACAGGTCTTCAACAAATACAATGCCACGTTCTGTCCTGAGGCATCCATTTAATCCTAGATCGTTGGATTGACTTGTCATATTTGTTTTTGTGGTTTAAGGTTTATGCGAGATGAGGAAGCCTCAACACTCTTTCGTCACCTCTTATTACATGCTTGGCAGGTTTATAGTGTTACTATTGATTTCTCCACTACCGGGCCCCAGTAACGCTCGGACGAAAGGTAATAAAGGGCAGACAAAAATATAGGGCTTTAGTTACTATGTTTTTTAAATATTTTGTTTACATTATAAGAGGCAATCTACATTTTTCTAAAACAAGGACATTAAACAATCTTAAAGAAACGGATTAATTGTTAGTGCAAAGTACAAAAAAGAACATTAAAACCAATGAAAGCCCCTGAGCGGAAAGTGTAAATTGCATAGCAGAAATTAATAGCAGAATTGCTCAAGTGAAAATAGGCTTCTAGAGAGAAAAACACATTAATAACAAGAGACATGTACCAGAAAATGTAAGTTGAAGAATAAGTTTTGAAATGTTAATGTAATAACTACATTGCACCATGTGTGTAAATGCTGAAAAACATACAGGAAAACATTCAACTTAAATTTAAGTGCATCCAGCCGAGCAGTGTTAAAATCAGCAGATTATTATCTAAATGTTGGCACAGCATTTTCATCTTAAGCTCGATCTAACACTCGCTTGTTTTTCACAAGGAAATCTAAATACAGTTGTAAATCTCTGCTGTGTTTTGACACATTCTCAAACTTAATAGTGTTCTTTTCTCACAGGACAAAACATGCTGATTGAACATGTTAGTAAGGTTCAGACAGAATATACTGACCAAGGCCGCCACCTCGACTTCCTCACAGTTCTTCCTGGAAACAGGCTGTTTTCATGACAGTCTGGCTAACAAGGTGGGGGAACGACATGATCTCCCACATTAGTGAGCAACACGTAGATGAAGTCAAGCATATAACAACAGCCTGGAGGACCCTGATGCACCTACATCAGCATGCTCGGGATGTGAGGAAAGCTACTCTAACCCGACATTTAACCCCCTTTTCAGGGTGCACATAAAAGTAGATTTACTCATTGTGAGCATTCAACATCAATCAATTCTCACAGGGATCAGATCACTTACTATTTGTTACACTGATGCCAACCGTTCTCGCACTGTTATAAGGCTCTTCAATTCCCAACACAATATCATAGGGATGTGAAAGCTGAAAATGACCAAAACTCTTGAAAAGTGCATTTGAAAATAAGTCTTAGGAAAATATTGAACATTGACTGGACAGAATTTAAAACAAACACATAAGATTAGAGGCAAACCAGCAATATGTTTGTACTGTCATAAGGGAAAATAGTGGGCATGTCCATACAATGAACAGCTGCAGTCCAAGTGATTATATAGAGGCCAAATGGCACCAGAAGGAGGGCAGACCAAGAAAGACTTGCGCAGGACAAGGACGATCACTAGAGATGTCGCCATGATGAGTCTCAACAACATACAGGAAGTACAACAAGTCTCATCAGATCGATCTACCTGGAGAGAATTGAGTTCTGCCTTATGCACAGTGTTTGGTACTATTTCTGTTTCTAAGAATCGACTTCACTGCACTCCGGGCATACCCATAGGCACTCAGTCTCTCTCATCAAATGGCGTAAGGTATGGATACTGATGGTCCCTGTAGCTCGCTCTGTCCTCTCATGCGCCATACTCCGCTCGAACCTCGTTTAATGTCTAAACTTTGCAATCTGTAGATTGCTGTTTCATCTTTTGCGGTGTCCTCATCTAGCAGCAGTCATTGATTGAATCCAAAATGTCACTCCTATCCATCACTAATGTGCCCATGATGGGAGCTTGTGAAGCCATGATGTCAGCTGTTTCATTGCCCTGAACACCTGTATGAGTAGGACAGTAGATCCATGTCAGCCCCTTAAGGCCTCAAGTTTGAGGCCTCAACTCTGCTATCCACTCGTACCTAAGCTATACCTTCTGAAGTATGGATTGCGCGTCTGTCACGTTGACTGCCCTTGTTATAGAAGTCTCAGATATCCATTTCAGTGCTGAGGTCACTGTTTCTGTCTCCATTCTCATACTGGAGGTAGTTGACATGTATGCCCTACTCATCAACGACCTGTCCTCTCACCCTAGTCGTGAAGCCCCAGCCTGGTGTCCCTCTGCGTAGCACTGATCCGTCGGTGTATATGACAGCGTCACTCTCCTGGGTGTTTTCAGTTATCAGCTGATTGATTTCGTGCTCTGCACTCTCGTTGTTCCGTTCTCTGCATTCCTTGCCTAAGATTATGATGACTTTCTGGTACTCAATCATTCTATCTCCAGTGTGGACCCATTCTCCCCCTTTGGCTATCGTCTCATCTGGAGTAACGTGTCCGATTGTTGTCTCAGCCTGTGCCATCCATGACGACCCTCTCTTGATTCTTGATCCCTTGATGTCTGAGATACTACTGTGCAGAGGGTGTCGAGTAGCCATGGTCTTGAGTGTTCCTAACCCTCTCTTACATCTTTGTACGATGTGTTCAACATGGCAATTATAGGAGAGACTACAATCAAATGTCATTCCATGGTATTTCAACTTATCACACCTGTCAGGGGTGCACCTATCAAAAGTGATGCCCGGGAGTTTACTATGGAATTATTTAAAGAGCACCACATCATGCAGGCCTTGTTCGGATTGATCTTGGAGCTTGAGTCGCCACACCATTGTGAGATTGCTTGTAAGGTTTCCTGAATGTCTTTGACCAACTCTTGCCTGTCTGAGCCAGTCCTGTACGTTAGGATGTCATCAGCAAAATGTCAACGTTCGCCCTGTCCATGTTGGTTGAATATTGACCTCTTCAACTGTGTAGATGTTGAATAGCACCAGTGAAAGCGGAGGCTCTTGATGCAGTCCTGGACATATTCGCTTTGGTTCTGATGTCCACGATCACAGGCGTAGTGTAACTGTTCTTTCAATTGGGGCAGCTGATATCCAACTAACTAGCCACAGGTTTAAACCACACTGCTTCAGACATGTAATTAAAGTCCCAAAATAGACACAGTTGTATGCGTCTCCTAGGTCGAGGGCCACCGCGAAAGTTCTGTACCCCGGTGCCCCAGTTCTTCTTTATGCACAGTGTTTAGCACTGAATAGACATAAATAGATTTTTGTTGAATGCCCACAATGAGTAGGATTACTCTTTTGTGCGCCCTAAAAAGGACGTTACGTGGTGGGTCATTGTAGCTTTCCTCACATCCCAAGCGTGCGGATGAAGGTGGGCCAGGGTACTCCAGGCGGTTGTGCTATGCTTGGCTTCATCTGCATTTCGCTCACTACTACGGGGATCACGTCGATCCCTCACCTTGTTTTCCATGAAAACAGCCCATTTCCAGGCAGGGACAACAAGGAAGCCGAAGTGGGGGTCTTGGCCAGTATATTTTGCCTGACCCTGAGTAATATGTCTGATCAGTATGTTGTGCCTGATCAGACGTTAAGTCTTCCTTCCCAACATAAATAGATAGAATGATTGATGTAAACATACATTATAAAGGTGACATCATTTTTGATTAGTAACTGTACTTGTTTATTTCCATAGTATCTTTTAAACATCGATTTAATTTGAAGAGGTATTGGTCAGTATTTGTGAAATTGAACTCATAACAAAAATGGCACTATCATCTAAAAACACAACACTTGTAGAATCAACCAGTTTTGGAAGATATATGGGAGAATTTGTATTTGTTTTCTTCATAGCTTACAAATAAAGACTTAATTTAAACAAAAGATGTATTAACAAGATAATTTTCATTGCTACAAAGATATAATCCATGGCGAAACTTAGGGTGTTATCATTGCATGTAAAGCCCTCCTTACTTTGACAATAAGAATGCATAGTGTCCTGCAGTAGATTTATTCTTTTTTCCCAAATAAAGTCCCTGAATATGTGTGCAATGGATCAGGTAATCGTTTGTATATTATTATATTATCTAATAGACATAAATACAAATATTATTTGACGATGGGTAAACAAAATAGAAATGAGTCTGAAGTGACAAGTAAGATAGAGAGTATGAGCCCTGCCTCTGTGTATTGTTATTATCTTCCCATGTGTGCAGATCTGTAAATCATTATGAGGCTCACTATCGGTATTGTGCCTTTGGTATAATATAATAGGAATACAAAAATCATCTGTTGTCTTGTGAACACAGTATAATACAATGTGAGTTTATTTTTATTAGCCTACGATAAAGAACACTAATTGTTCTGTGTCCGTTCAGCATACCAGTTTGGGACATTCAACATTTTTGAAGACTTTGAGTTAGTGCAACTGCACACAGAACATTTTTCCACTGTATATTAATTCATGTGTGCAAGAGAAATAGCAGCTCTCTTTATTTTATAGTATTCATATATAATTAGTATGCTATTGGAAATCTGGCAAAGATGGCGCCATAACTGACTGCGAGTCTACATTTCTCTACTGTTTTGGATCATTATGGATGCCGCTAGACCACGGATTTGCCTGGAATTCACACTAGTCGACGACTTCACTTGTGTTCACTGAAACGTGGAGTTGTTTTCCGTCTGGACTTGTTATTTCGTTCTTTTTTTTTTGTGATTTCTTCCATCCGTTTTATCCTGGTCTGGACGCCGGCTGAATGGCACTACAATTATACCTGTGACGTATTTCACTGGATAGTTCTGCCGGTTCACCTTCACGAATATGGCGTGTAGGAATTTTAGATGCTACTATGATGAGTTCAATATAGCTGGGGAGAGATGCCAGACCCACTCACACGCTGAGTGTTGTCCATACAACCTCTTGTGGTTATCGAAAAGGCACGACAAACTGCGTTAGATGCCATCCCACCTTTCTACCCATTCATGCGGGTTATATGTTTACGGAAAGGCTTCGGTGGTAACCCTGAGGCAAAATCTGCATCCTATGCTATCTCCAGCCGTCTCGATGAATGTCTTGCCACTGGCAAAAGGTAGCTTAGGCTCTGTGAGTGAGGTTGACAAAAAGGTGCAGTTTCTTCCTCACTTTAATCCAAATAACCGCGCAAGTCACCCATTTCAGCGGACACAGCAAGAGATACGACTGTCCACACGGCTGAACAAAGAGAGTGGTCTTCATCACTTGTGATGGACAACTATTATTGGAAATTATTTTAATTATATGGTAGAAATTGAATTTGAATCATTGTTGAAACAAATTATTACATTTTTCTTAAATGTTTTTAATGAATCACATGTATTTATTTATTCTACTCCGTGATGCTAAGTTGCACAGCAGCCACTAATCCTGAGATGAAACATCCAGTTTCACTGATTCAGTCTTGCTTTCAGATAGATGATAGTATTCATGCAGAGAAATATCATGTTATAAGTGCCTCCCTCTCTCATATTGATGAGTCTTCATTAAGTGCTCATTTTTATTTTTTATCTGAATCTGTTTTTCAGTCAGGCCTTGGACAAGCCAGCATTTATCATGCCCTAGTTATCATCTTCCTTGAATTTTTTGCATGGGGTCTGCTCACATCTCCCATTATCAGTGTAAGTATGAAAGATTTTATAGATGACAGATGATGTGTTCAATGTTGCTCATTATGAAACTTTTTAAACTTAAGTTCTTCCTCTTTCATATGAAACACGGGTCTCAAACTAAAATCGGTCCAAGAGCTGCATGAAGGCCACAGTAAAGAGCATGTTCTGATTTTTTTTTCCATAAACCATGAGGACATTGAAACACTATACCATGCAGTGTCTTACCCAGAGGCTTCATTTCTCTATACTATATATCTGCAAAATTTATGTGTGTATGCTTTTATGTATGAATGTATTTTAGTCACCATTCCAGTTGTCTGCATTTAGCAACCAAATGGTATTTACTTGTTCTTAAATTAAATATGTTTTAATAATATCCCCTGTTGCCTTGTGGGCTACCTGTTAAACAGGAAAGGCTTCGAGAGTAAACCCTGATGTAAAATCTGCATCCGGGGTTGCCTTGCCACTGGGCCAGGCTAGCTCAGGACAAGAGAGTGAGACTGACGACAGCGCAAATTTTCCTCACTTAAATCTATTTTAGCACAAGTTACAGCGCCAGACATTTTTATCAGATGTACCATGTGATTAATACGGAATAATAGACCTGTAAGGAGAATGGCACTAGTTTCCAGAGAACTGGTGCATTACAAAGGTGGATGTGGTTGGTCTTAGCAAGACCAGATTACCAGCAGAGAAGTTGTGGGCAGATACACGTTCTTCTGGAGGGCGTGATATAACAGAAAGACGAGAGACTGATGTTGGATTCTACATCAGGTCTCATCTAGTCCGTGCAATTGTTCGACCACCACAGCGTATCAATGATCAGCTAATGGCTGTCCAACTCTCACTGGGACACAGAAGGAGTATTACAGTGATCAGCGTCTATGCCTCAACAATGACTAATCCTGAGGATATCAAGGATAAATTCTATGAGGAGCTGAACTCTCTCATTGTGCCAGTTCCAAAGTCCGACAAGCTTGTTATCCTTGTCGACTTCAATGCCAGAGTAAGGGCCAACCATCAATTTTTGGAAAGTGTACTTGGGGTTACATGGTACGGGCAAGTGCAACAGCAACGGTTTGCTACTGCTGGGCCTCTGTGCCACCCATGATCTCTCCATCACCAACACCATGTTTTGGCTGTCAACAAGATGTTGTGGATGCATCCTCACTCTAAGCAGTGGCATCTTATTGACTATATCCTCACTAGAAAGAGGGACAGACGAAATGTGCGAGTGACAAAGGCTATGTGCGGTGCAGAGTGTTGGACAGATCACATTCTCTTTGTGTCAAAGTTTAACCTCCACATAGATCCTAGGCGACGTCACCAGAGTCAAAAACCTGTGAAGAGACTTAATATCTCCAAACTGCAAAGTGTGCTCCATGCAGAAGGCTTTTCAAAGGATCTGGACAGCCGGCTGACGGACACACAGTCATGTACAGCAAACAGTCGAGGACAAACGATCTTTTCTGAAGGAAGCTGTCTACTCTACCGTTTCTGCCACCAAGATTAGTGTCTATCGCGCTGTTGTGTTAACCACCCTACTGTATGCATGCGAATCATGAGCAGTCTATCGCAGACATGTTGGGAAACTTAATTATTTCCATGTAAACTGTCTCCGCAGACTGCTCATAATCGGCTGGCAGGACAGAGTGCCCAACTCTGAAGTCCTCGGCAAGGCTAGACTCTCTGGCATCCCTACGCTGCTACAGAGAGCCCAATTCAAATGGACAGGGCATGTTGTTTGCATGTCAGATGAGCACCTCCCTAAATAATTGGGGACAAAAGAAACGATACAGAGACGCTCTAAATGTTGCTTTGAAAAGTTTCTCCATTGATGTTGCTGAGTAGAGTCTATTAAGATGGACTCTTATATCGGTTAACCACCCTCCACAGCACTTGTCCCAATGCAGCAGAGTAATAAGCTGCTCAAGCCTATCCCACTAAGCAGTAAACTTTCTCGACTACATCTAGCTCACGCCAGAGCTGGTACCTGCTGTACAGAGGCATCTGCTCCTGTAGAAGTACAGGTCGACTAAGACTGTCCTTCTGGTTTTATCAGACCATACAGATATCATCATCTGGTTGGTCAGTCCAAGACTAGATGTATGATTGTCTGAGCATATCTGTTAATTTTTTTTTTTTCTGTTATTTTCAGTATTTGGTCTTTGTACAATCTCCGTGAGGATGTTGTCATTGTATCTTCTTTCTGGTGTCTGTCTCATCCATTCCATTCTACATTAGGACCACATTGTCAAACACTTTCACGCTCTTTCCATCTTTCTTTACCAGTCCATGTTTCAGCCCCACACAGTGCAATTGTCCAGACTCTGGTCGCTACTATTCTTTTCCTAAGCTCAATCTTGATGTTCTTTGATGTTAGCAATTTCAATCCCCGTGTTGATTTCCGTATCATTGCGGGCATCATCTGGGATGATTTGTTCGTCTTTATCTGCGTTCGTTCTCAATCTCCCGCTACCAAGCCATGAACAGGACTTTGCAGGCAGCAGGATGTAGTCCAGAGAGTGCAATGTATTGTGTCACTGTTAGTTTACAGCTTGACCGCGATATTTGCACATCCGTCTTCAGCATGGTTTGCTCTAAATATGAAAAACTTCTGTACCTATTTGATTATTCTTCCATTGATGCTTATATTTATTTGTCTAGGCTGCTTGACTATTACCGTGGTCTTTGTCTTCAACGTGTTTATTTTCATGCTAAACTCTGGCTGTACTGTTTATTTTTTTGAGTATCTTTTGTGATGCTGCCACTATGACTTGATCATCAACAAATTTTATAGCATTTACATGCACACCTTTAACTTTGACGCCACTTTTACATTTTCTATCATCTGAGAATGTGCATTATAGAGACTCGATGAAAGCAAGCAACCTAAAACAAATTTTTTCAAATGTTGCAGCAAATAGTAATCGAATCATTAGGTTCATCTGTAACCTGTATGAAAATCAAATTATATGAATCAAAGAAGGTCTAACAGATCCAGTTTCAATAAAAAAAAAATAAAGGACCTGGCATAATATTTATGAGCTACTGTAAATCGTTTTTACTTTCTATCTTTTTTTCTAATCGCTGCCATTTTTGCACTGCTAAATTTGTGCTTTTGTTTTCATGGTCCTGTAAAACTGTCTCTTGTATGTTTATAATACATTTTGTCCTTTGCTTTATAATTTTACTTAAGTTGCTTTTCACATATTCACAGGTTCTGAATGATACATTTCCTAAACATACGTTCCTATTTAATGGTCTCATACAAGGAGTCAAGGTAGGTCCAGCTGCCATTCCCTTCTCTATCACATTAACAGCTAGTGTTCACATCCACCGTTGATTAAGATTGAGTGAAAGCATCAGCTCTAATGGATACACTGCCCAGCCTGCAATTATATAGAGTTCTAATACGTCCTGAACATATTGTATGGACAGATTGTTGGAAGCTGTAAGGTTTTAGAATAAAGAATATGGGAATGATTTGTATGAAAAAGTCGGGGGTGGGACCAGTGGCGTTGGGTGTTGTATTCCAGATTAGGCATTTCAGACAAACACATTCATTAATGGTTAATTCCTTCAGCTATTTATAAATACAGAGAACAGTAATCTGTTTCTGTGGTAAAGTTTCAGTTGATTTTTCCTAAATGAGCTTGCAGCATTGTTAATATTATAATGAAAATTTAAAACACTAGCATAGATTAAGTCGTGTTACCATCCTATGCCCTTAATTTATTTTGTGATTGATTCATGTAAATGTCAAGACATAATTGTTCTCATCTGCCACATTCATTTAATCATTCAAACATTTGGTAGGGCACAGATAACAAACCCAACTTTCTAGTGTTTTGATTCATGTACCAGCAAGGTCTCACCCATAACTGAAGTGAATCCATTTGTAAAAAATGTATGCAAAAGTTGGTGCACTGATCTATAAGATGCAAAACACAATACAATGCACTCTGTCTCTTAGGGTAATAATATGGGATGATAGTGTAAAAGATCTGTTATTCTTGTTTCTTTGAAAAAAATGTAAATATCCTTACCTTGCTAATTGATCTGACTCATTAGACAGATCACAACTTAGCAATATTGCTCAGTTAATCAATTGTGTGTGCTTTTATGTATGAATGTATTTTAGTCAATAGTTAATCAATAAACTATTTAATACCCTTAGTAATTTATAGCCTGCCTTGCCTTATAAATCCCACAATAAAACATCTTAATCTTATTTCACAAATGTATCTCTATAAAATTGTCAGCATTTGATTTTCATAGAATCTCAAGGATTGTAATATGTTCCAGATATTTGAATCTAAATTGTGTGTAACTAATGTTGGGTAGAATGTGACAGGGTTGGAGAAGTGGATTAAATGGAACAAACAAATAACTAGCATTTAGGTTTTATTTGATTAGAAATACTAGAAGCTGATTGAGGGGCTGGTATGCAGGCAGAAATCAATAGCTATCATTTCTGCTCCTGAACACTTGATTTCATTGATGTGTCTGATGTTGATTTTGGTTGTGATTTCTAATTGAGTGCTTAGCTCAACCATTAGTGTTTATGTATTTCCCCGTGTGCTTGCTTGTTTGTGTTGTTTAATTATTTGTAAAACTGGTTAAAGTACAGTCATCTATCTATGAGTGTAAGTCAGTAAGTAGGTCACAAATTGATATTGGATATCTGAAAAAGGTTGTTGGTAGTTTCTAAAGAGTCATCAGGTGGCCTTAACATCCAGCTTTGTGGTTACTGTAGGTAACAGATGCTAAGTGTTGCATGCATTTCAGATACAAAATAGCAAACGTGCTTACAAAGTGTACAATCAAAGAACAGCCTGTTATTGTGTGTTTCTTTTGTGCAAATGATATTCATAAGAAAATGCTTTGTTTGCAACAAGAATTGTTTGTTGCATAAAGTAATGCATATATAGGAGGTCCATATATTTTCTCAAGGGCACTAAAAATGGAGGATGAAGCCTGACCTGGTCATCCTGTTCACATTGCAACAGAATGTTTGCGGCCGGTGGGGAAAATGATACAAGCTGACACAATATGGTGTTCACATCGTTTAGCCTATAGTATAATGCATGATTGATTGAATTTGGAAGGAGTGTGCTCATGGTGGGTACTCAGACAACTGACTGACGAACACAAAATGAACTGAGTGGTTCTGTCCTTGCACAGATAAAGCGATGGGATCAGTGTTGGTGGAAATTATATTAAGATATAAGGGACAATATAAGTGCAATAATAGATGGTTTTCGTATCTCATTTAGTTTTTTTGTTTTATTTGCCATTTGTGACCTACTTACTGACGCCCTCGTGTTACAAATATTTAAGCCAGTTAATAAAGCCTGTCGCTTTTCTCAGTGCATATGACATTGACATCTCGCCAGCATGCTCTGTCCTGGGTTCTTTCTGTCTCTCCCCATGTGTAACCATTTAATTGTAGTTTTCTCTCACATTCTCTTCTCCTTATATTTTTAATTCTACCTCTCTTTCTCTTCCCTTGAGGATTCCTTGTGAGAGACGGCCTAGCTATGTTGGATGGTTTCTTCATCAGCCAGCATATGTCCTACCCAGCTCCATTTTCTTCTTTTAAAATTTTTTTCTAGAGGTTGTTGTTGGGTCCTTTCCTCACCATATCCTGTGACTAAATGCCCTTGTAGGCACCTGTTAATGAATGACTGAAATCTTTGTTGTATCGCCTTGGTTTTGGCTCCATACAACAGCACTAACTTGACACTGACGTTGAATATTCTAACTTTGGTGTGAATCTTGATTTCTCAGGATCTCCATATGTTGTTTAGTGTCAGGAATGTCATTCTTGCCTTTTCAATTCTGACCTTTACATCTGCATCTGTACCCCTTGACATGTCAATTGTTCTGACCAAATAGGTAAAGGTATCCACCTCGTCTAGCAGCTCTCCTCCACCATGATTGGTTCTTTGTTGATCAGATTAATTTGAAGGACCTTGGTATTGTTCATGTTGATATTCAGTCCCAATTTGGCTGATTGTTCTTTCACCATATCAAGTGTCTATTGCATTTGGCTATAACTGTGGACCAAAGTACTAGAATTCATCTGGATAATCCAGGTCCTCCAATTGTGACTGTCCACTGAATACCAGTTCTCTTTCCATAATTTGGTGTCTCCATTATCCAATCAATAGTCAACAGGAAGGAGGAGAGAAGGCATCCTTGTCTTACCCCCTGTTTGCATCCTGAAGCTGTCAGTCTGTGCTCCTTCATGTACCACTCTGCTAACTATATCTTTGTACAAACCCTGTATAAAGGTTATGTACTCTTCTGGTCTTCCATAGTGTCTTAACAGCTGCCAAAGCATGCGTCGATCCACACAGTCAAACAAATGAATATTTAAGTATAACTTTATTGTCCCGCTCCAATAGAGCAGGGGGTCACCTCCTGACAGGAAACTTCCTAAACAAAGATGTATGGTCTGTGCAAGTCACATTATGCCATTTGTGAAATGTCAACATATCTTACTGTTCTGAAATGAAGATATTGTGCACATTTTTAGATTCAAATAATGAATTATTAACTTCCACATTTTAAAAAAAATTGATAAACATTGGTAAACATTGAGTAATTGTCAAAGACTGGAATCGTGGTATTCAATCAGGTAGATCAGTGACTGGTTACAGGTTACCAAAAGCTATACTTTCATTCTACAAATCCATCTGGTAGGCCCTTAGAAGGTGTCTTCCCTGGTTTGTCCTTCAGTCTCACATTTGAGTAGTAAATTTGTGAGTGGTTTCCTTTCTCCAGCTTACTGTGCCTAGGGAAGATACTGCTAAGGGGTGTCCAGCCTTTACGCTTTTCTCTGTTGACATTTAACCTGTGCAGCAGTATAGGCCTGCACTCTGCCTTTGGTGCTGCTGATAACTGCTAAGCTGCCATTGTGAGATCTTGCTGCAGGACATATCCCACCATCATCTACAGGGGTTATGTAAACAGTGATGATAATGTTGTTTTATATTAAATCATGATCGATATTTAAAAAAAGAAAAACATTTTTCATTTCCCAATTGTCTGATGTCCGTGTAATTTATTCCAAGGGTTTGCTGTCTTTTCTGAGTGCCCCTTTGATAGGAGCCTTGTCTGACGTATGGGGCCGCAAGCCCTTTCTCCTCCTGACTGTGGGTTTCACATGTGCGCCCATACCTTTAATGAGGCTGAGTACATGGTAAGTGAAGAGTGGCTCTTGTACCAGTTGCTGATTTGGCATAAGTAAGACAGTGTTGTAGTTCGTTCAAAATTGTTGTGTTTTTCATTGTTGATTACTGGTAGTCTTAAAATTTATTCTTCTTTGTGGGGAGAGGAGACTAACATCTGGTAAGGCAAAACATACTGATCAGACTATGTTAGTCAGGGTCAGGCTAAACACACTCATCAGACTATGTTAGTCAGGGTCAGGCTAAACACACTGATCAGACTATGTTAGTCAGGGTCAGGCTAAACACACTGATCAGACTATGTTAGTCAGGGTCAGGCTAAACACACTGATCAGACTATGTTAGTCAGGGTCAGGCTAAACACACTGATCAGACTATGTTAGTCAGGGTCAGGCTAAACACACTGATCAGACTATGTTAGTCAGGGTCAGGCTAAACACACTGATCAGACTATGTTAGTCAGGGTCAGGCTAAACACACTGATCAGACTATGTTAGTCAGGGTCAGGCTAAACATACTGATCAGACTATGTTAGTCAGGGTCAGGCTAAACACACTGATCAGACTATGT
Organism: Ariolimax columbianus; assembly: GCA_036924085.1. NCBI lineage: Eukaryota > Metazoa > Mollusca > Gastropoda > Stylommatophora > Arionidae > Ariolimax > Ariolimax columbianus. Next base: position 34,819,001 of record JAVGWX010000008.1, on the reverse strand, counting down.
TAGTCAGGGTCAGGCTAAACACACTGATCAGACTATGTTAGTCAGGGTCAGGCTAAACACACTGATCAGACTATGTTAGTCAGGGTCAGGCTAAACATACTGATCAGACTATGTTAGTCAGGGTCAGGCTAAACACACTGATCAGACTATGTTAGTCAGGGTCAGGCTAAACACACTGATCAGACTATGTTAGTCAGGCTCAGGCTAAACACACTGATCAGACTATGTTAGTCAGGGTCAGGCTAAACACACTGATCAGACTATGTTAGTCAGGGTCAGGCTAAACACACTGATCAGACTATGTTAGTCAGGGTCAGGCTAAACACACTGATCAGACTATGTTAGTCAGGGTCAGGCTAAACACACTGATCAGACTATGTTAGTCAGGGTCAGGCTAAACACACTGATCAGACTATGTTAGTCAGGGTCAGGCTAAACACACTGATCAGACTATGTTAGTCAGGGTCAGGCTAAACACACTGATCAGACTATGTTAGTCAGGGTCAGGCTAAACACACTGATCAGACTATGTTAGTCAGGGTCAGGCTAAACACACTGATCAGACTATGTTAGTCAGGGTCAGGCTAAACACACTGATCAGACTATGTTAGTCAGGGTCAGGCTAAACACACTGATCAGACTATGTTAGTCAGGGTCAGGCTAAACACACTGATCAGACTATGTTAGTCAGGCTCAGGTGAATCAAAACCACACCTCACTTCTATGCAGTTCTCCATGGAAACATGTCTAGCTAGCGAGGTGGGGATCAACGTATTCTCAAAAGTAGTGAACGACATGCAGATGAAGCCAAAGCACAGCACGACAGCCTTGAAGACCTGGTCCACACTCTGAATTTTAGGAAAGCTACTACAACCCACCGCCTAACATGCTTTTCAGGGCGCACAAAAGAGTAAACATACTTATCGTGAGAGGGGGAAGGCGTGGTTAAGTGGCACTGCTCTCACATACTGAAGGTGCTGGGTTTGCTCCCCGTCACAGCACCGGCCGTTACCCTGGAGAAGTAAACCCTTAGAAAATGCAGGAGGAAGCAGACCTTTACATACAATGCATGTCGAAGTCGGATGCACTGGGCCAACGGGCGCAAATTAAAAACTGTGGTGCAACTAATCTTATGAGAGGATGATGGGAGTGCTAACAAATAACCAAGGCAACAGAAATGCCCTACATTTTCTGGAATACTATTTTTGCTTGGATTATTTTTTAAATTTTAATATGAGCTGCGCAGCCATTATTTTTAAAGTGCACATCACAGATACCTTTTGATTTACAAATGAAAAGAAAAAGGTTATGGTGAATGGACATGCTGACAAAGACAACTGAAATGCTAGTACAACATGCAGTGACAGTAGAACCACCAGGGAAAGAGAAGACTTTAACATGTTTTTCAGGGTTGAGAAAAAAGAAATTGCATTTAATTTGAGAAGATTATTTTTGGTTTATATGCTACGCTAAGTTGGTCACATTGCAGACACTGCTGCTAGGGATGAAATGTTAGCGGCTTTTTATACAAGGACTCTTTAGTTTAAGTTGAGTGACCAGTTTCCTTTCTTGTTACCTTGAAGAACCCATTTACAGTTGAGTAGACTGGTGCCCATGAATACCATAGGCAGAACTCAGAACCTTTCCTGTGAGAAGCAAATGCTCTCTGCTCTGCTACTCAGAAATAACAAATAATCTAGGCTATGAAAGCTGCAACTGAAGAGGGCTTGTGCAAAGGCTATTCTTTCTTTGAGATATACAGCCAATGAGTGTGTATTATCGAATGATTCAACACCTCTAGGGTAGAAGAATTTCCAACACTTCTGTTTGAACACATCACCATTTAACAAGTTCAAAAACCTGTTTTGTGCGTATAGGCCATCTGGGATAAAAGAGCGATCTAGAAAGGAATACGATGAAACTATAAACATGCATAGTCCATTAATAACACAAGAAAGTGGAAAATGGCAACTGTTATCTTTGAAATGGAAAGAACTGATTGATTCAATTTTGGTATTAAACATTAGTCTAGAAAGTGATGGCAATGTGAATTATGTGCTTAGTTATTTTGTACAAACATGCTAGGATAACATCACATATATATTATTAACTGATTGATTGAATTATGGCTTCAAACTACTGTTTGGCTTGGCTTCGTTCATTCTTAATCTCCCGCTACCAAACCCTGAAAGGGCTTAAGTAGCAGAATGTAGTCCAGAGAACGGAATGCTGTGTGTCGTAGTTTACAGCTTGACTGCGATATTTGCACCTTTCGGTCCAACACATCCGACTTCAGCAAGCATTTTTTGAGTACCGGGTTAGCATTCCCTCTTCAATCCCTTCTCCTTAGCCAGTCTGCCCTGCTGCAGCCTGTTATCCAGGATCACCGCATGGAGGTGTAGAAGAGTTTTGGCAGCTATGGTTCGCTGGCCCTGACGCTAGCAGTCAGCTATGGGTCACTGACCACTGCAGTTCATGCGCTCAAACTAGTGTTAATATATAATATATGTATGATAATATGAATTATACTTAATGAATGTGTCTCTCAAATATCCCAGTCATAGTGAAACATTTGTCATAGTGTATGTTCTAGCACTGCTAGTGATATATTTGTTAGTGTGTATGTCTTAGCACTGCTAGTGATATATTTGTTAGTGTGTATGTCTTAGCACTGCTAGTGATATATTTGTTAGTGTGTATGTCTTAGCACTGCTAGTGATATATTTGTTAGTGTGTATGTCTTAGCACTGCTAGTGATATATTTGTCATAGTGTATGTTCTAGCACTGCTAGTGATATATTTGTTAGTGTGTATGTCTTAGCACTGCTAGTGATATATTTGTCATAGTGTATGTCTTAGCACTGCTAGTGATATATTTGTCATAGTGTATGTTCTAGCACTGCTAGTGATATATTTGTTAGTGTGTATGTCCTAGCACTGCTAGTGATATATTTGTTAGTGTGTATGTTCTAGCACTGCTAGTGATATATTTGTTAGTGTGTATGTCTTAGCACTGCTAGTGATATATTTGTCATAGTGTATGTCTTAGCACTGCTAGTGATATATTTGTCATAGTGTATGTTCTAGCACTGCTAGTGATATATTTGTTAGTGTGTATGTCCTAGCACTGCTAGTGATATATTTGTTAGTGTGTATGTTCTAGCACTGCTAGTGATATATTTGTTAGTGTGTATGTTCTAGCACTGCAAGTGATATATTTGTTAGTGTGTATGTTCTAGCAACTGCTAGTGATAGTTTATTGCACTTCTCTCCTTAGGTGGTATTTTGCCATGTTGTCAATATCTGGAGTGTTTGCTGTGACATTCAGTGTAGTATTTGCCTACGTCGCTGATGTGACAAGTGATGATGAAAGAAGTGCAGCATATGGACTGGTAACACATTTCTTATCTTACATTTGTCTGTGTGCATAGTAAGTAGTCCCTGATTGAAGTTCCTGAGGAGAATTAGCAAATATTATTATTTGAGTTTATGGTATGGGATGTTTTTTATAATGGGATTAGGGGGACGGCGTGGGTTAGTGGTTAAGTGACATGGCTCACAAGCCGCGGGTGCTGCATTCGATTCCCATCACTGCACCAACCGCTACCTCTGGGAAGCAAACCCTTAGAAAATGCAGGAGGAAGCAGACCCCTGCATAAAATGCAGGCCGAAGTTGAATGCGCTGGGCCGACAGGCGCAAAATAAAAACCTAAGTGCAACGCATACCGCCTTAAGGAATAGAGAAATAAGGCGAATGCACACCAAAAAAAAAAAAAAAAGATAATGGGTTTAAATATTTTAATTCATAGCAATGAAATATTGTAATTAAAAAGTTCAAGAACGAAGTGTTAGAGACCAATATTCTAAGCCACAGTGAGTGATGTGGGGTGGCCAGTTCCCTTCCTCCCTGCCTTTTCCTTCCTGTAAGTCAGGTACCCATTTACATCTGGGTCTACTGATGAGCTTGACGGATGTTAGAATTGAACCCAGCACCTTTACGATGAAAAGCAAATGCTATCATCATCAAGTGTCGTCTCCACAACCGAGGTTAACAGTAATGGATCTCCAGCTATGCCTCGCACTAGGCTGGTACACATAGTCTAACTGTGTCCTGACCACATCCTGATGTTGCCTGCCCATCTGTACATCTCTACTCTTCCCTCCAAAATAACCTTTAGCAGACTGGCGCTTGACATGACCAAAATATTTTATTTTTCTGCTTGTTATTTCCTTTTACCTTGTTTTTTATTTACTTTTGGTTTTCCTGTTCTTCAAATGATCTACCACTACACTAATCAGATGCTCATCAATATTTTAGTTCATGAAATTTGTGATTTAAATTTTTTAGCCTAATCTTCTTCTTCGTTCGTTCTCAATCTCCCGCTGCCAAACCCTGAAAGGGCTTAAGTAGCAGAATGTAGTCCAGAGAACGGAATGCGCTGTGTCGTAGTTTACAGCTTGGCTGCGATATTTGCACCTTTCGGTCCAACACAAGCATTTTATGAGTACCGGGTTAGCATTCCCTCTTTGATCCCTTCTCCTTAGTCAGTCTGCTCTGCTGCAGCCTGTTATCCAGGATCACCGTGCGGAGATGTAGAAGGGTCTTCGCAGCTATGGTTCACTGGCCTTGACGCTATCAGTTAGCTATGGGTCGCTGACCCCTGCGGCTCATGCGCTGCTCAGCATCTTGATCCCTAGCCTAATGAAATAATAAATCATTTCTCAGGTCTTGAAGTCCAAATTCCATCTTTGACACATGTGTTAATATTGCTCGATTGTCAAGCACATAACATTTAATGAAAATTGCACTCCATTGATACAGTTATAAGAAAACCAAAATGGCCATAGCTAAGAGGCTCAACAAGCACCAGTGTTAGATACAGATTTTTATATCATTAGATTTTCACTGATATTTTGCACGCTACGGAATTCTACCATATTGGACTGAAAAGAGTTAATATAGATCAATCACTAGCAAACCACCCATAGGAGGAAGGTTTGATAGAGATCATCATGATCCTTTTTCACTTCAATGGGAGCATGGGGCTACTACTGTAATTCACTTGCTGGTAGAACACCAGAGCAAATGTTTGCTTGACATGGTGATGTTTTTAGTTTCATGCAATACCGTAAAATCTCACGTATAATAATGCACAATTTGTGCTCATTTTGCCCACTAACGAGAATACACAAAAATACATCATTTTCTACATTAATTTGGCAGTGAAATGGCTGAAAGTTGAATGCGTCATGTGTTTTCTCATGTATCAGACATTGTTGCGAAACACATTTCATATTTCTAGTCTTCAATCAGTTTTGATATTAAGAGTTTGGTTGTGAAGTTTGTCATTTTGTTATTTTTTGCCCTAAAAATGAATTCGAGAAAAAGTTATATTGCAACAAAAAATCTCTTTGTGGTAAAATAAGCAGAATCTAATGGCAATATGGCAGATGGTTGACATTTTTCCATTAGCAAGTGAAACATTTGATTGCAACGACAAAACAAAGATGCGCTGCTAGTATTGCCTAGTAAGAAAAAGGTGAATCGGGGATCACTACCAGATCTTGCAAGCCAAGAACAAACATTATTAAAGAGGGTAGTGTATAGAAGGCAGCAAAATATGGATGTTTCATGCATTAAAATCCAACTTATAAAATCTTGTATAGGCACAACAGCATCTAAAGAGTGAAATGGATGGCCAGTTGATTTTATGAAGTGACATGGTCTGCCATGAACTACTATTATGCAGTATTTTTCAGGCGACAGCGAAAAAAATCTTTTTGGAGTTCCAAAAATTTGTGATCAAATTAAGAACAGAACATATCGGTATCTGTGACCTTACACAAATTGGAAACGACGATCAAACATCTCTGACTTTCGGTATGCCCTTTGACAGGACCATAGACATGAAAGGCATTAAAAACTGTATATGTACACTGACATGGTATGTTAGCGTGTACTGTAGAGGGAGGAAAATTGCAGCATTTCAGAACTTTTAAGAGAAAGTCTCAACAAAAAGTACAATTTTCAAAAGGTGTCCACATCTTTGTTCATGCTAATGGCTGTATGCATCAGTCCATCTCACAGATGTCATGTGGGTACTTGCTGCTTGGAAGGAATTATCATAGATAAGACTAATTTAACCAGGCCTCCTCAAATGTTGTATTTCTAATAAACTTGATGGCAACGGGGATGATATTTTGTGGGAGAAGAAAGAGCAGGTGTCTTCAGATGAAGTAGAGATATGATGGCACTAACAATAGAATTGACTAGACAACACTAGATAACAGAATGATGACGAGAAAGTCCAAATTACCTAAAATTTAGACATTTTGTATGCATTGTTTTGTTACAGTTTCATAAAATAAAGTCTTTAAAAAACATGTAGCGAATAATAAACAAATTATCATTAAAACATAAAATTTTGGGCCAAATCAAGCATGCGTCTTATGCACAGGTGCATATTATATATGAGATTTTGCTGTGTGCGTTGTTGTTTTCTCCCCAATAATGGGCCCTCTGGTCCACACATGGGATTTACAATGCAGGTAATTATAAATACAAGATTACACTTGTATACACTTAAATATACTTGTAATGTTCTGTTGCTTTACAACAAAGTGTGATGATAATTTGTACATTCAGTGTTTTACGTACACCCATCCATATGTGAATCTCTTCAGGTTTCTGCAACATTTGCTGCAAGCTTGGTTACTAGTCCTGCCATTGGGGCATTTCTTCAAGATGTGTATGGTGAGAACGTGGTCATCTGGTTGGCTGCATCTATAGCTGTCTTAGATGTCCTGTTCATTTTGGTGGCAGTTCCTGAATCTTTGCCAGAGAAGCTTAGACCAGCCAGCTGGGGTTCCCAGATCTCATGGGAGAAGGCAGATCCATTTGGGGTAAAAACAGGCTTCACGTATTTGATTTCTCTCTTGTTGCTTCAATGTGTTACCTCTGTGTTATGGGGGAGGGTTGTTGTTGTTGTTTGTGAATGCCCACAATGTGTAGGTTAATCTTTTGTGCACCCTGAAAAGGGTGAGTGACAAGTTGCAGTAGCTTTCCTCACATCCCAATCGGGCTGACGCAAGTGGACTAGGGTACTCCAGGCGGTTGTGCTATGTTTGGCTTCATCTGCGTATCACTCACTACTACGCAGATCACGTTGATCCCTCACCTCGTTAGCCAGGCTGCCATGAAAAACAGCTCGTTTCCAGGGAGGGCTACTAGGAAGCCTTGGCCAGTATGTTTTGCATGACCCTGACTAACATGTCTAATCTGTATATTTTGCCTGACCAGACGTTAGTCTTCTCTCCCTATTTTATGTGTAAAAGGGCATAAATGTTACCTTTGGGAATATTACTGTAGATTATTTGAGGAAATAAAATATTAATTGTTTTAATTTTATATTGCTATAACGTATTGTGCATCGGACATAATTTTTTACCAAGTAATCAGACTGACCGATTTGTTTCTTCCATTGTGTTGTTATTGACAGGCTTGATCTGATTGTCTTTTTTTTAAGTTACAACTAAATTAATTCTGTTTCTTTCTGTCTCAGGCCCTCAAGAAAGTTGGCCAGGATTTGCTTATCCTCCTTCTGTGTGTTACAGTATTCCTCTCCTACATGCCTGAGGCAGGGGAATATTCTTCCATTTTTGTATACCTAAGATTGGTAAGTGTTGCCTTTTTTTGAAATGTCTGACAGTATCAATAATGGTTGACTTTAGAACATACAGATACACAACTTTTGAGAGGTACAGTATTTAGATCAGCATGCTTAACACTTAGTATACGCAGCCAAAAACCACGATTTTACACGCCTATTTTTCTACAAAAATGTTCACACCTGACTGCTGTGACAAAATTATTCATATATCTGTTATCTTTTATTGTGTGATCATGTTTTATATATCAAAATGTTCAGGAATGATTGCTCTTTTTAGAAACAGTGCAATAAGATGTCTGTACAGTGAAGTTGCATGCAAAAAATTATGTAATGTGTAAACAAAAAATAAAAACAATAAATGATTTGTAAACATTTTTTCACTTACTATTTCATTCAAATGAATCCTTCACAATGTTGACACACAAAAATTCTTTCTTTTGATAATATATCCATATTTACCCAATATTGGGAAGTTTCATCACTCTTGGATCAGAAATAACATTATTATGACCATTCAGCAGTGTTTGGTAAATTGAAAAATAAAATGGCACAAATTCTCTAAGAAAAAAAAATGTATCTATGTACAGCTGATTTTAATTTACATTTATTTCAAATGATGCTGTTCAAAACAGTGATTTGGATGAAGAAATGGCTGGTCTGGGCATCCTTGACAAAAAAATGTTGTCCTAACTCTAGCATTTGGAGTACTGCAAACAATACATTGACGACACAGTGTAGACTTTTTGATTATGTGTCTTTTTCCACTGTGTCTGTTTGCATGGCTGCTGATGTAAGGTTCAACCTGCAAGCTAGGCGTCTCTGTAGCTGCAAAAAAAGCGAAGCTCAGTAACTAATTGCTTTTTAAATTGTAGATAGGGCTGCTTTTTTGTGTTTGCAGACCTGGTCAGGGCATGCAAAATAAATGAATTCAGCTGAGCTACTTCAAAAATCCAAAAGAAAATTTTCTTCCACCATTTCCTTGTTCTTCTAGTGAAGGTACCATATGTTGCGACACACTGATCAACCTTATCACACCCATTCATGCGGTAGTTGTAGTCATCAATCATTGATGGTTTATCCTTCACTACACCAGAACGACTTGTTAAACGTTTGGTGGTCACCGAGGCTTCACTAGAGACAAGCAAGCATTGTTTTTTAGCCTTCTTGTCTCCGAACATCACGCAGAGAAATGTTCTTTCTATATGGAGAAACCATTTCATTTGTAAAAAGGACAATTTTGTTGTCTTGAAAGCTTGTGGAAAATCTATGCGGTTTATGTTGACCGTACCAGTTTAGTAATGGCCATTACTGGTAAGGTACTGCAGCAGCGGATAGCTGGTGTAGTAACGGTCAGCATAAATGTGATGGCCTTTCCCACAAGGTTCTAAAAGCTTGTCAAATACTTTGACGGCTTGTTGACTGCTTGGATCTAGATCTGGATTGTAAGATGTATTGCTGCCAAAATATATCAATATGTTGACAACATAAGCAGTGCTGCTGTCGCAGAGGCCAAAGATTTTGACGTGGTATTTTTTTGGCTTTGATGCATTGAACATCTTATGGGCCCACCTTCCCTTCCATCCAATGACCATTTCATCCACAGAAAGTTCCTTGAATGGGTAATAGGATTTTTTAAATTGAAGTAGCAAGCTCTGCACAAATGGCTCAATTTTGGCTTTGCCCTGCGAATCAAGATTGCTTACGTGAAACATTGTATGGTACAAAGCTTGGAACCTGTCCCTTGTGAATACCTTCCTGAACCAAGGTGTTTCTGTAGTCTCATCATGTGCCCAGTAGTCACTAATTTTAGGCTTCTTTAAATAGCCGATAACAGTAATGACAACAAAGAATTTATGTAGCTCAGGCACAGTCACTGGTGACCATGTTAGAAAAACTGACCGTACCGCAGTTGTTTTTTTCATTGCCAGGCACCGTTGGGCCGCATAATCATTTACTGACCTGACAAGGTCTTCCATAATGGCATCAGTAAATAAAGCTTTAAAGCAAAATAAGGGTGATGCATTCTCTGGAATAATGTCAGGATTGACACCAGGGATTCTTGGCTGAGGTGGAATAAACCGAAAGGTATTGTCTGTGCTGCCCTCAAATACCTCCCTCCATTGCCCTTCATCACTAACCTGAGCGTCTGCCCTAGTAGTTGCCATTGGAACAGTAAACACTGTAGATGGATCTACTGTACTGCTGGTACTAGGCCTAGGACCAGGATTCCTATCAAGTACAGATCTTGATCTTGCTCCTCATCCTCTCTTAGGCATAGGACCTTTACCCTTTCCTCTACTATGGATGAGAGACTCCTCCTCTTGCTCACTCGAACTATCCCTGGTGGCACTGTACAATGATGTATTTCTAACATCCCCTTCTTCTTCTGAATGAGAACTTTCACTGTCAGTGTCAGAAGTCATGTCATCTGTATCTTCTTCAGCCCAGATTTGAATCATCTTAGTGGCCTGAACAGCAGAAAATCGTGCGCCACGAGAATTGGTAGAGGAAGCCATATCTTCAGATGAAAAAAAAAGTTGAAAAAAATCGCTACTTTCGTAAGATTATTGAACAAAATGTGCCAAATTAATTCTCAAAACCTTACCAAACCACGCCGTGAGATCGAAAAAAGGACAGGAACAGGAAATGACGTTGCAGTAGTTTAAAATGTTCGATAGGAAATAAAAATATTTAAAACTTGGCGTTGGTACATTTCGAGCGACAACGCCCATTTCATGGAAACAAAATATCACTGACGCACTTTCCGATAACAAATTATTATGAATATTTCCTTCGGAATTAGAACTGTCCATGCTAAATATTTCTTCATCTACATGTCTGTCTATTTCAAGTCATGGTTGAATTATCTGTGAGACACGTACTGCCGAAAATCGTGTCCCACGAGAATGGGGAGGGAGGACGCCATTTCTTCAAGTAAAAAAAAGTAGACAAAATAGCTTTGTTTACATTTTTATTTTTTAATTTAGTAGTACATAATTGATAATAATGTTAACTCACGCTCTAGAAATGGAATCTGAAATGGCATTGTTGTGGGTTTATACTAGCTGGATTTGGATTAAACCCATATTAAATACATTTAATACGTTGCAAAGAGTGCGAGACACGCTATTTGGCGTAATGTCATTCGGTGGCTGCCTAATCGTCTCGTGATTTGGCATGTCGGATTTTAAGGGTTAAGGCAGAAGCACAAACACCAGGTAAAACGAGACTCCCAGGACCCAGCCAAAAAATTGAAACGAAAAGACCAGAGTTTGATCTTCAATCTGAGAACAGCTCTCAACAAACATCTGAATAGATTAAACCCACTACGTAAATCAAACTACAGATTCTGCCATGACCACGAGGAGTCAGTCGAGCATCTCCTGACTTTATGCCCAGGGCTGGTCGATCTGCGGAACCTGCTGCTACCACCACACCCCACCATACACATCACTCAATAATCCAGAACAGCCTGTTTCACTTCGTCATCAGTGCTGAAATGCTGACCTCTCAGGAATTCTTATACGGGTTCAGACAGGCGGAAATCGCATGGAGCGAGGTCTGGACTGTAAGGTGGGTGGGGCAATACCTCCCGGCCTAGTTACTGCAAATGACACATAGTGTGGTGAGCTGTATGAGGTCGAGCATTATCTTGCAGGAGCAGGACGCCTTTTGTGATCAAACCAGGCCGTTATTCCGCAGACAGTTATGCACATCACTCAAAATACAAATGTATTGTTCACTGTTGATAGTGGTACCACGAGGTAGAAAATCAACATCCAGGATAATGCTTTCCAAAATTTGGATATTCGCAGGAATGACTGGTGGGTTGAGAGTCACCACTGCCGGGATCATCACTCACGGATGTACGGCCTTCTCTAAAACCTTTACACCATTCAAATGTCTTATTGCGGCTGAGTTTCTCGTCACCACATTGTGATTGCAGTCTTCAATAAATTTTCGCAGAAATTTCATCACAACACACTTATCCATGCAAACATTAACCTTTACCACTCTGCATACAAAATTTACGCATTTTTCCCTGCCACAGCATTATTTTTATGGCTTCACATCGTGTAACTATTGTTGCTACTTTGAGAGCCTATAACATTTTTATTTGAATGTCTATTGGTATGATTTATTTGTGAGTAGAGAAATAAATAAATAAAGAATTTGTTGTTGTAATTGTTTTCTTGTGTGTGTGTTAGTTTCTGAATTAAATAAAAATATGGATGATAATGTTGAAAAAAACGGCACACTTAGACTCTCCTGCTTTCAGTGTACATTAAAATCAACCAATCCCCGACAACGGATTACCGATGTTTGCCATAATGTCTATGTCTGTCACTTCGACTATAAATCTAATTATTGTATTAAAATAATCATAAAACCTCAGAATAATCCGTTGCAGGACTCCCCCAATCTCAAAAATCTGTTAATCTTCAAATCCAAGCGAAAAACAGAAGAAATCAATTTCAAACACCTAAAACTAATTATACAATTGTCATTGCTGGAAACTAACCGTACATTATGGAAGAAGGAACTCTCTATAATTAAAGAACAATATTGTTCAGACTATTACTACGTAGCCGTTCATTTTTAAGTTTGATTAGAACAGCCGATCGCTATGGAAGGGCAACGTAGGTCAGCCTGGCTCGACGTCCGATGCTCGATTTACATGACGTCAGTCAGCCAGACTCATCGCACGTATGGTAAAGGTTAACAGTCTTGTCCGCCATTTTTATTTATCTGTCACATGACTGGCAAGTGGGTCACCTAGCAGTAATAGGACTCCAGTGCTCCTAACTAACAATAGTAGTTGCAGCACGCTATAACCCATTCAGGTAGAACTATAACAAAAAGTTGTTTGTTTTTTTTTGCGTTCGCCTCATTTCTCTATTCCCCAAGACGGATGTGCGCTGCACTGTGGTTTTTATTTTGCGCCAATCGGCCCAATGCATCCGACTTCATCATGCATTTTATGTAAGGGTCTGCTTCCTCCTGCATTTTCTAAGGGTTTACTTCCCCGGGGTTGTGAGCCGTGCCACTAGTCCACGCCGTCCCCAAGTCACAGTTTGATTTGAACGCCACTTATATTATATATGTGTATATCATTTTATTTTTGATATCTGTTGTATTGACTAATAATGGAAGTTCACTTGACCCAAAATTATCTTCATATTTCTCTCATACATTACACTTTTGAGACACTTGCTAACTTGTTTTAATTTTTTTTAATGAATTTTTGTTGCCAGTTGATGGGCTTTTCAAAAGAAGAAGTCGCGTCGTACATCGCTGTTGTAGGTGTTTTATCTGTATTAGCTCAGGTAAGTTGTACAGCGTTTTGTAGCTTAGTCATAGTTTGGTCTGGTTTTACAAGCATTTGTGTGGTTAATTAGGGCTCTCTTTTAGTGATCATCTGCAACAGGAATTTGCAAAAGGTGTCCAACAAATTTCCCAAAGTGTACTGCAAAGTACTGTTGGGTTTTTAATACTCAGTATTTTACATTATGCATATATATTGTCTGGCGGTAGCAGGGCCTAACATTGTTTGTTCCTATATTTTTCTCATTATTATAGTGCACTTTATTTATTTGTTAAATGATGGGACATATGAGAAAACAATTGAATATGATCAGGAACTGTATGTTGCGTTTGTAGATCAAGAAAAAGCTTTTGACCGGATAGAGAGACATCATCTATAGAAAATATTGGCATACTATGGAATTAACAATAGGTATCAGCATAGCGCAGTGGTTAGCGCTGGCTTCTCATCCGAGTGGTCCTGCGTTCATTCCCCAGTTGAGGCGGAAATAGTTTTTCAGACCGCAATGGCTCCCGGGTCGACCCAGCCTTAAATGGGTACATGTTCAGTCCGGGAAGTACAGGCGTGATACTGACCACATCATCCACTAAGTGGCGTGGGTTACAGAATAATATGGGCCTATCACCATATTTTCTATGCGCCACGTGGCGTGATGGTGTCTTTTCTTACTTTTACATGAAATAACGATCCTTCATGTCAAAACAAAAGAACTTGCAAGAGCAGACAAAATCATAAGCCAGGCAGTGGTTAGTGATCTAAAACAAACACCCCAAATTCAACCATGGAAAAAATATCCCCTGCGATGGTAGAAATCATAGAGCAAAAAGGGGAACTCAGATTTAGAAAGGACATTTATCACAGAAGAATATCTTAGGAAAGTGTACCCACCAGAAACATTGAAACACGCATATACAGATGGCTCATCTAACAAAGCCACATCCAATGGAGGTTGAGGGGTTTATTAAAGACTAAGAAATGGAGAAGAAAAAAACTCCTGTATTAACAACAGGAACATACTCTAATAACTTCCGTGCAGAGGCATTGAAGGCCGCAGCTGAGCTTGTAATCCAAGATAAAGATATCCACCAAGAAAACATAGTATTAACAGCCCTAAAACAACACAGATAAAGATCTCTAGCAATGTATGTTCTCATTGACACAGCTCTCAGCAGAACACCCAAGGTTGGTCATTCAGTGGATCCCATCCTACTGCAATATTGAGGGCAATGAAGCTGCAGACAAACTAGCAAAGAGTGGAGGAGCATCTCCAGAAACAGACCTGAGCATCACATATAATGAGGTCAAGACCATAATTAAAGCCAACTTCAGGAGAAAATGGGCTGATCATAACCCCGACTTCCAAAAAGAAGACAGCTACTTTAATTTAACAAGAGAACAGCAAGTCATCAACTTAGGACTGAGAACTGGGCATAACAGACTCAAAGGCTTTACAACAAAGTGAGGATTGGGATAGATGACAAGTATCCATGTGGGGAGCATACCATAATTGTGGAACACATCCTACAGAGCTATATGCTCACGCAGGAAAAGAGAGAACAATACTGGCCTTGCGAGACAGGTATGAGACAAAAGCTGTATGAAAATAAAACAACCTTACAACAACGGTGTCCTTTGTAAGATAAACTGGGACCTTGATATGAGGATGAACGAAGAAGAAGAAATGATCACTGAATTAACCTATGCAAAAGTCTTTACGTTGATAGCCAGTGCTCTGTTTGAACAATAACCAGACTCTCAGAAAAATTTCATATAAAATCTGGAGTGCGACAAGGATGTGTGCTATTCCCTTTGTTGTTTCATCACATATGTAGACCACATTTGTAAAACAGCCAACCCAAATAAATGAACAAACATTGGTGAACTCTTGAACGATCTTCTTTTCGCTGACGATCAAGCAGTCATAGCAACTTCAGAAATACAATTGCAACAACATATTGATAAACTAAACTAAATACAGCATGTCAAGAATAAATCATGAAAATCAATGTAGAAAAAACTGAGGTTAAGAAAATATCTAGAATAGCCGGAGACACCAACATCTTTCTTGAAAAAGCAGCAAATCAAACAGGTGAAAGATTTCACATATTTAGGAAGCATGTTATCAGCTGACAGAAGAATTACGGTGGAAATCCAACAAAGATGCAATAAGGCAAATCAGACCATTGAACAATTAACTCCAACACTTAATTGCAAGCACGTTTCTACCAAAACATTTATGCAATACAATATTTGTTTCGGCACTATGCTATCAATGTCAAAACTGGACACTAACATCAAATGAAAAACGACACATCGTAACAGCAGAAACAAAAAGCCTGAGACAAATATTGGGTGTAACAAGGAGAGACATGATCAGAAACGATGACATCGGAAGACTAGTGGGAACAACACCTGTATTAGACTACATCAAAAGACAGCAACTAAAATGATTTGACCACATAACAAGATTACCATCACACAATCAATGCTATTTAGATACAACGGATTCAAGGCCAAAGGCTGACCATGAAAATGGTGACATGAAAATATCTGAGGCACACAGTCAGGCTTGTTACTAAAGATCTCTTTTTAACCTGACACTGAAAGGCATAACAGGATAAGTGAATAGATGGAAAATATTTTGTTTCAGGATTACATTATACAATAAAGTTTGTAGTGAAAGAATTGAATTTAGCCATGTGTACCCCAAGTGAGAAAGGTTGGAAATCCCTGATCTGCAAGAATTGTTTGCATGCTAATAATGTAAAAACTAAGGCTCTTGTAACTTGTAAGTGATGTTACTTAATATAAAATATGTTGATATGCTGATTAAATAGAGATGTTCATATCTCTTGTCATTTGTAGTCTTTCAGGAAGTTACAAAACTTGA
This sequence comes from Ariolimax columbianus, assembly GCA_036924085.1. NCBI lineage: Eukaryota > Metazoa > Mollusca > Gastropoda > Stylommatophora > Arionidae > Ariolimax > Ariolimax columbianus. The sequence goes on along the minus strand of JAVGWX010000008.1, from coordinate 34,803,115 downwards.
CTGTTTTCGATCAAAATGTAGGTGCTGTTTTCTTTTTTCAGACTTTGATTTTAGCTGTGTTAATGAAGTACATTGGCCACAAACAGACAATCATGTTTGGCCTGGTGTTTGAGATTATTCAGTTGACCTGCTATGGCTTTGCTTCACAGCACTGGTAAGCAGCTTGTGTGGATAGACATTACTCTATGCCTTTGTTATTATTTTATTACACTTTTGAATAGGGTAACGTTAGCTTCTTTTTTAATTTCATCAATTGTAAGAAGCCTTGTGGACCTTTATTTGTTTCTGAATATGTCACCTGTGTATTGAATCATTTATGGTTCATTGATTCCAGAGAGACTTCAGATATCTTGAAGACATGTTCACAGATGACGGCAGCATGGACAAGCAAGAACTCAAAATGTGACTGCAGTGTTCTGCCAGCAATTACCATTACTAAGAGATTAAAACATTCTAATGGAGACAAAAAGGCAGATATTCAAGAGTATATTCATACCAACTCTCGGTTACAATTGTCAGACATGGACCCAACCAAGGCACAAGAACTATAGTTTTCAGCATGTGAAATGAGACGCCTGCAAAGAGCAGCCAGATCAGTAGAAGAGACAGAGAGAGAAATGAAAAAAATCCAATTGAAAGTGAAAATAATGTCATGCAGACAGAATTAAATAGTTTGGACATATAATAGTAATGACTCTGCACACGCCTATAACACCAGACAACAGGGATTCAGGACAACAGGAAGACACAAGAAGACTACTTCCTTCATTATGTCTAACAACTTCAGGGGACAGGCGGGATGGTATAAACACACTAATCACTTGCTAGTTCTAGCTAACCTGATCAACAGGGCTGGAACCCAGGGAATAGTTGTAGCTGTGGGAAGATGGGGTTCACCTAAGAGGGGAAACCTACTGAGACAGGAGTGATTCCTTTCATAGTATTTATAGAGGTAGTAGAGGACCATGTCAAACAAATTGCCATAATATCACAACAGCACACAAAGGAGACCAACTGTAGTGATGACCCTATAATCTGGCTAGATTGAAAAAGGGACAAGAGTGAATGTGGCAGGAAACAAGCAAGCAAGAGAAAGCAGAATTCTATTTCTTGTGCTTTGCTGACTCATGGATCTCCACATCTTCCAGCTCCTAGTGCTGCTCGTCAATTCTGTCAAAATAAATACAGACTTATGCTTTAAATGACTGCAGTAAGGTGTTCATTAATGTGAAACAGTTGATCTGTATTAGCAATAGTCAGTAGCTATACGAATTTACAGCCAATAAGGTTTCTTCTTCTTCAGCATTTCCATTAAACACACAATCTATTTCGTGAATGACCATGTTTCTGCTGCGTAGCACATTGCAGCTAGTACTGTGGATGTGAAGAAAGAGGTGCGCAGGATCTGGGTATGGCTGTTGTCCAGGACAGGCTTTATGAACGAGAAATCCGTCCAGCCCATGCAACACTGCCTTGTCAACTCTGAGTTCAGGTTCTGCATGTTGTGCAGGTGTCCAAGTAAAGGTAGACATCACTAAACTGTAGATATGCTTCATCAAGTGTCTCAATCATAATAAGTGTGTTTTCTGTCCAAATTTAGTATTGGCTCGCCACATGTAAGCCTACCTTGGTTGGAGAGATTGGGCGCCCCAATGATCGCAGTAGTATTACTCCTGGCAGGGTTACCCAAAGCCGACATGTAATACATAACATACACACCGCCACCACCAGTTCATGTTTCCTTCCTAACAATTGCTTTGTTTAATGCTGATGTACCTTTCATACATTTGTAATAAAGCCACTCGAACGGGTTCAGTTTGATCTATCTTCAGTCCATTTATGTCATTAGACATTATGGGGAGGTGTGACCTCCTTTGTTTGTATTTTTTGGCAGACGAATATCCTCTGGTGACTTGCCAGGTCAATCACAGCATCTATTAGCCCCTAGAATATTCAATGGCCTATTTTTGGGACTGGTGGTAGCATAAATTAGAGACAGGTAGACCCGCAGCCTGTCAGGCAACATCTATGCCGCTCCACTAACCACATAACCAAGACCTGATGTTATAGCCACACAGTCCCCTTTTTGCGACATATTCTCTGTGGAGCGAAAATCCCTAGAATAATCTGAGTAGATTTTTAACTTTGAATTTTGCCAGAGCAACGGCCGTTAAGCCTACTCTTTTTGATTTCCAACTGCTACGGTATTTCTAACATGCGCACCACTGCACACGAGTGTCTTGTCTCATAACTCAGAGATCAGGGGAAATATTTGCCGAATGATGCACATGACAAAATTCTGAGTCTCCACCGGGATTTGGACCAGCATCCGAGGCAAACACCTTACCTCTAGACCACTGAGTCTCATTTGATCATGCCTCATATATGAGTCAGTTTGATGGTGGTGGATGTGATTTTTGATATTTTGAGGTATGTTGATGCAAGCTGCTGATAGTCTTTTATGTTTGCAGGATCATCTGGTTAGCTGGTACAATGGCGGCCATGTCTAGTATAGCCTACCCTTCTATAAGCTCATTTGTGTCAGCACATGCCAGTCCAGACCAGCAAGGTAAGAGTCTGACGTTAACGAGCGTTATCTAAGCATATATTTCATGGAGGATGTTGCGATGTAGTTCCCAACTTAAAGTCAGCAACAGGCATTATGTTCAGCAACCTAAGAAGACATATTATCTAAATAATTAGAATAAAGTTATATATTTATTATGTTAAATGTCAATCATTCACAAATCGTTACGGGGGGGGGGGGGGGGGGGGGGGGGGTCAACCTCAGTTAGTGCCTACATTGACGCCCACAAAATAAAATTAAGTGGTTTGGTCACATTTTTTCAGAATGTATTATAACCAGCTTGCAGCGAGATCATATCATATGCAGGTCTCCGGTCCACATGCAAGGGGCTGATTTTGACGTAGGTAAATTGAGGGAGGTCTCTGACACTCTCATGCTGTTACACCGAACGACAGCGCAAGCCTTCTACCTGGCGATAACAAGAAATCGCATCACGCCTCTCTGTGACATCTCATAGCAAGAATAGTAGGACAAAAGAAGACGTCAATCAAATCAAATATTATGTCTAGACTTTTAATAAATGTACACTTTTTTCTGACTTTATTTGACAAGTGAAAGCAGCTCAAACCCTGTAATGCAGTGTGTTAGTTTTATTTGCTCTTGCAACATTGTTATCATGTATATGCATTTCTGCAGGTGTTGCTCAGGGTGTAGTAACTGGAATCCGTGGGCTTTGCAATGGGCTAGGCCCAGCTTTGTTTGGATTCATATTTTACCTTTTTCATGTGGACCTGAATGAGAAGGATGCATTGCAGCCTGTAGCAAGTCATCAAGACAATCTGTCTCATCATTCTGCACATAGTGCTATACAAGTGAGTTCTCCTGCTAATGATGGTAAAATAGTGCTAAACATATGATGTCTTCTGTTAATTAAGGTAAAATATTGCTATACATGTGAGTTCTTCTAATAATGATAATAAATCCTGCTAATAATGACAAAATAGATCACATAAACATTCATTATTGCATAGGATGTGACAGAATTAGAAGTCATTATTAGAGTATAGTATGCATGAAGTTAACAGATAATGGTGACAAACAAATAAAAAATATCAGGTCATGTTATCCCGTAACCGGTGAGGTCGTTGGGGCACACATGAAGACATCCTCACAACACCACGCCAACCTTCTCTGTCAGCGGTCGCTGCCTGTGATTCGTCTGGTCGGAGATTGGTCCATTCTTTTATGTTGTCCTCCCATCTCTTTTTGGGACGGCCTCTTCGTCGTCTGCCATGCACCTTTCCATGGAGGATTGTATTTGTAAGACCATTTCATCTCGATATGTGACCATACCAAGCGAGTTTCCTTCTTTTGACAGTTGCCAAGAGGTCTTCAAAAGGCCCTATTGCTGTTGTAATTCTATCTCGTATTTCCTCATTTGTAACTCGATCTTTGTACGTGACGTTTAAAAGTCTTCGGAAATATCTCATCTCCAAGGCCTGTATCCTTCGTTGAAGGTCAGCTGTAACTGTCCATGTCTCACAAGCATAGAGGAATATTGACAGGACCAGTGTGCGCATTAATCTGATATTCGTGCTTAGTGCTAACCGTTTATCTTGCCAGATTTTGTTAAGCCGTGCAAGCGCCACTTATTGTCTGTGCTATTCTGGCCAACACCTCACATTTTGATCCTTCATCACTGACAATCGACTCTAGATATTTAAAACGGTCAACCACTTCGAGTTCCTGACCGTTAGCTTTTATCCTGCTGGTGAAGCCCTTGGCATTGTTGGTCATAATTTTGACTTTCCAGCGTTTATCTCCATACCATAATCAAGAGTTATTTCTTCGAGCCTTCTGACCCATTCCTGGAGTTCTGCTTCTGAACCTGCCAACCCGTCGATCTCATCTGCAAAACGAACCAACAGTGACCTCCAAGTGCCTCACTTATAATTCCCTCAAGGAATATATTGAAAAGAGTTGAAGAGAGTGTACACCCCTGTCTCACGCCAATTGATGTGCGAAACCAGTCCCCTCGCCTCCCATTCACAAGAGCTGCGCTAGACGCCTTGTCATACAGGTGTTCAAGGACCGTTATAATATTTCCGTTGATTTTTCATCCTCATGGTTGCCCATAGCACTTTATGCCATACCCTATCAAACGCCTTCTTAAAATCAACAAACATATAGTTATATAACTCGGAACAGTACTCTGTCCATAGTGCCAGTACATCATTTTCCTCAGTAAGGCACTTGCCGCTTTTATCCTGGATCATAAAGTTCTTGCCTTGTCTTGGTGTTACCAGTTCTTTGACAACCTTGTATGCTCCTTTAGCATCATTTTTGTTTAATCTCTCTTCGATGTTTGCACATTGCTCACATATCCACGCTTCTTTTGCCTCTCTTATCTTTTGTTGTATCGCTTTCTTGACCTCTTTATATCTGCCGACCTCATCAGGTGGGTGATTGTGGTTTTTCAGTGACCTTCTTTAATCACAAAGGTCTAGAATTTCTTTGATCACCCGTGGCTTCTTTTTTTTTTGGTGGCATCCCAGGATCTGTGATGCTGATTCTATGAGAGCTGCACTAAGAGACTCTGTAACTGTATCTGTATCCAGTCTCTCTCTGAGAGCCAACGGTGGAGCAAATCTCCCTCCTACCCTTGCTTGTAACACTTCAGTGATTTTTGGGTCCATTAGTTTGTCCAGGTCAAACTTTAGTCTGGTCACATCCTTCTTTGCGACTCCCTTCAATCGCAGGCGCATAGTCATCATAACTAGATCGATCTGGGGCTGGTCTCTCGGTGGCACGATTGACTCGCATCCAGTGTGCGTACAGCGATCTCAGTTCCGCCAGGCGGAGTGAAAGCGCGGACTTGCCTAATACGCTCGCCCGCCTTTCCCCGGCACTGTAGCGGGACTAATTTTGTGGAGTAGTATCGCTGAAAAGCGTGCGTTACTGTTTGTATCTCGAAGCTTTGTCAGTCCGTGGTGGTTAGTCGAAGGCGTATAGCCAATCTCGACAGTTCGTCTCACTGGTGGTCATTCTCTCGCAAAGAGCTTGTGACCAGCAAATGGAAAGCAGGAATCGTGCCTAAAGGCCTTGTCCTCGCCCGACCAACCGGTCGGAGAAGGGCAGGCCAACAGGCAAAAATCGTCTCCAGTCCCAGTGAAAATCATCGCCGGGGCCGTTGGGATCCGTTCTGCACAGAGCGCTGCCATCCCTCCCCGAGCGAGATCGGTCGGTTGGTGTGTGTACGGGCCCCTGTCAGGCGGTCCTAGATCGATGGAGTGAGGGGCGGAACAACCGTTCGTCCGTCAGTCGGTCCCTGCGGCCGTCAAGGAGAGGCTTTTTTTCACATCCATCCTTCTTTCCATCGCCGACCGGTGTTTGTGGTTCGTCCGTCTCCGACAGATATCTGGTTGATCCTGCCAGTAGTCATATGCTTGTCTCAAAGATTAAGCCATGCATGTCTAAGTTCACACTGTCTCACGGTGAAACCGCAAATGGCTCATTAAATCAGTCGAGGTTCCTTAGATGACACGATCCTACTTGGATAACTGTGACCTCGCATCCAGTGTTCGATAAAGGAATTGATGGAAGGGCACCACCAGGAGTGGAGCCTGCGGCTTAATTTGACTCAACACGCCAACACTGTAAAATGACTGAGCTCTTTCGTTGGGTCTAATAAGGAACGTGTGCTGAAATTAGACCCACGGAAGACAAGTCAGTTTTACCCTCTTAAGGAAAGAGAGTTGCTACGGTAATCCTGCTCAATTCGAGAGGAGTCGCAGACATTTGGTCCACGTGCTAGGCTGATAAGCCAATGGTGCGAGGCTACCATCTGAAGGATTACAGCTGAACGCCTCTAAGCCAGAATCTCGCCCAAAATCTCAGCACCACTGCGATGGGAGGCTACGATATGGTTGGGACCTGGGGCTCGCGTCTCAGCCCGACCCGGTCGAGCCGCAGAAAGAGGTATATGCTGTCCGCTGATCAAAGCGGGCAGGAAGCTGCTCGATATTCACCCCATACGGCGATGAGGTGTGAAACCACTAGTAGAAGACTTAGTTCTCGGTCGGGGTGTCGTAAGCAGTAGAGCAGCCACCTCACTGCAAACTGTTGAGACTCAACCCTTGATCATGAGATATGTCCAGGCGAACAACATCTCAGTGCCATGGCCAGACTTGTTCCCTGGTTAAAGGCACTCCTGCCTCGCTCTTTACCTCTGTCTGCTATCAGTCATCACAATGGACGCAGAAGAGATGCAGGCCAGCGGACATTGCACATCTGCCCTATTGTGACAACCTCCCAGGTGGCGGGGAATGCTAGGCGTGCCATCACTGCAGATGAGCCGAGAAAATAAAGGGAGCAAAGAGATACCTCACTCACATGTATATGCTACGTTTCTGGCAGGATGTGACGATCCTGCTACACCCTATAGACACGAGTGAGGAAGACTCGATAGTCCTGCAAGACAACTTCCCAAAGTGAGACAACTCTGACCAAAAACAACTGCTGCCTTGCAGATAGGCTGGAGACAGCCAAAGGCTAAGGAGGGCATCCTTACAGAAACGCCTGTTGAAATCGGATGCACTGGGCCACAGGCTTAATGAAACAGTGCAACGTATATCGCTGAATGATGACGGTACAACCTATCAGAAAAAAGTGTGGCGCTCATCCTGTGGAGTGCCGCCGGGCAGCGAGAGTGCCGGGCCTCACGCCTCGAAGGGGCCCACCCAATGCTACTGGTGGTCACCCACCCATGTGCTGTGGAGTCAAGGCACAAGGTGTTGGGGCAAAAACTATTTACCAAAAACACAAGACCCTCAGAATACTACAGTGGAATGCGGAGGGAGTCATTAAAAAAAAGCTTTCCCTAACACATCACCTGCATGAAGGTAAGATTGATGTGGCATGTATCCAAGAAACGCACCTCAACAACAACCACAAATTCTCAATCAGAGGATACCAGACCTTCCGTCTTGATAGAGAAGGTCACAAAGGAGGGGTTCTGATACTGACACGTAACTGCATACCGAGTAGCGCGGTAGCTGTCAATCACACCGGACAATCAGAAATTGTAGGAGTCTACATAATGACCCAAGAAACGAAGATCCGCATCTTCAACCTGTACGGCCCTCCAAACAAAGACCTGTCGCTCTCGAGTATGGAAGTCAAGGACTCCAGCTGCATAGGACTCCAGCTGCATAGGACTCCAGCTGCATAGTAGTTGGAGACTTCAACAGCCACTCGGAGAGATTCGGGATACTCGGACACAGACAACAGAGGTGATGAAGTGGAAGATTAGGAGATAGACACAAATCTCTGCCTTATCAATAGGCCGGAGGATAGCCCTAGCTTCTATTCTAGAACATGGCATACCACCTCTACTCCAGACTTGGCCTTTTCCACGGTGGATATTCACCACAAAATAGACCGCCAGGTGCTCAACCAATTGGCAGGTAGCGACCACAGGCCAATTAGGCTAGAAGTTGATATGGAAGTAGGCCCACAGGAAACAAAACCGCTCCCACGTTGGAACTATATACGAGCCGACTGGGACAGATTTGCAATCCTGACAGATGGGCTGTGCGAAACCATCAACACACGGAATAACAATATGAAACCCATGGTGGAAAGCCTAAGCAAAGCAATAATGCAGGCAGCCACCGAAACCATCCTAAGAGGGGCAAGGAAAAACTACAAGCCTTATTGGAATGATGAATTGCAGAAAGCGGAAGACGAAGTCTCAAATGCTAGGAGCATAGCAGAGAGAGAACAATCTATGGAGGCAAATATCGCCCTCAAAGCCACCACGGAGAAATACAAATACACTCTAAACCAAATAACAAGAGGCAACTGGAAAAACAGAAAGCCTCAATTTAGATAAGGACGGGAACAAACTATGGAAGTTAGTCAGAGCCATGAACGACGAAATTCCATCAAACAAACAAATTACCATCAAGCAGGGCGACAACATGCTCACTGGAAAAAAGGCAGCTAACGCCTTTATAGAACATTATGCCAGAGCACACCACATTGATGTTCCTACAAATAGGCACACAGACATTAATGAAGATCAAAAGAGGCACGACAACATCAATATGGCACCAGAGGAGCACATGATGGCAAAACTAACAATGAATGAAATGGAAGAGGCCATGAGAACTCTAAAGAAAAAGAAATCGCCCGGAAAAGATGGCATAGCAAACGAAATGCTGATGGGGCTGGGCCAAACAGCAAAGAGAAAGTTACTATCAGTCCTGAACCAAAGCTAGAAAAGGGGAATTGTACCTCAGGCATGGAAAGACGCTGTACTTATACCAGTACCAAAGAAAGGAAAAGATAGAACAGATCCAAATGGATACAGGCCTATCAGTCTACTGAGCTGTGTAGGAAAACTGATGGAGCGTATGATAAACACCAGACTGATGTGGCATCTGGAAAAAAAACACATACTAATTCCACAGCAAGCAGGCTTTAGACAGCACAGATCCACTGAGGATCAGATCACTCTCATAGCACAGGAAATAGAGTATGCTTACCAGGAGAAAAAGCATACAGTAGCAGTGTGGGTGGATCTAGAAAAGGCATTTGACAAGGTCTGGAAAGAGGGACTTAAAGTCAAGCTACGAAGAAGTGAAGTTTGTGGGAAAATGTACAGATGGATCAGCCACTACCTCAAAAATAGAACAGCCAGAGTTCAAGTACAAGGGCATATGAGCAAAAAGGTGACACTTGAGCAGGGAGTACCCCAGGGAGGAGTACTGTCACCCACACTCTTCCTGGTATATATATAAATAACATCGCAGAGAATATACCAAGAAGAGTCCATAGCTCCATGTTTGCAGACAATCTGGCTATGTGGACCTCTGAAAAGAATCTCACCATAGCAAGTAATCGGATGCAGCAGGCCCTAACATCGCTGGAGGAGTGGGCGAACTCATGGCTGGTCAAAATAAATGAGGAAAAAACAACATGTACAATATTCTCGCTTTCAAACAAACCCCAAAACACCAAAATAAGTCTTAACGGCAAATATCTGCGGCCAAACAACAACCCAAACTACCTGGGAGTCACATTTGATCGGCGCATGGCATGGAAAAGTCAGATCGAGAGAAACCGAATGAGAGCCAGAGAAAGAATGGCAATCATGAGGAAACTTGCTGGCACAAGCTGGGGAGCAGACGAAAGTATACTAAAGAAACTGTACACTGGAAGAGTGAGACCAGTTCTCGAGTATGGCATTGCGGCATGGACAACAGCAGCAAAGGCGAACTTTGACAAAATTAGCAAACTCCAAAACCAAGCCATGAGAGTTATAACAGGAGGCATGAAGTCAACGCCAATTGTAGAGCTGGAAAAGATTACAAATCTGCAATCCATGAGCGACAGAAAATACTGCAAAGCCCAGCAGCAAGCAGAAAAACTCAGAAGACTGACTGACCATCCAATGCATAAGAGACTAAATAATTGTGGAAATGGGAAACTAAAGCGGAGAAACTTTGCAGAAATAGCCAAAGCAAAGATGAGCGAAGACCCTATGATCACATTAACAACACCAAAGCCCATCGCTACTGTACGCAAACCTACCTGGAAGCAGCATATACTTCCGGGGGTGGTAGAAAATATACCAGGTATTGGAAACAAGAACATCCAGACTGTAAAAGAAAGAAGAGACATAACCCTGAGGTACATAACGAAAAACTACCCAAGCATGGACTGGACCCATGCATACACCGACGGGTCTGTAAAAAACACAACACAGAACGGAGGGGCAGGGGTATTCCTGAGCCTACCAAATGGTAGGAAAACCACACTATCAGTGGCAACTGGAAAATACTTAAGCAATTTCAGAGCGGAGGCAGAGCACTGAGGGCTGCAGTAGAAGAAATGGTGACATGCAAAAGAAATGAAAGTCATATAGTCCTGCTTACAGATGCCCTGGCTGTAGTCACAGCACTAAAAAGCCAGAAAAATACTGAACTTAATGATTTAAGAGCAGTACTCTGTCAACTATGCCAGCAGTCCGCACCAAAAAGAGTAGTGGTGCAGTGGGTTCCATACCACTGTAACATCCAAGGCAACGAGGAGGCAGACAAACTGGCAAAAGAAGGTGCAAGACTAGCACAACCAGATACTAGTGTGACATACGAAGAGTCAAAAAGGCTTATTAGAGCTAGATACATGACCAAATGGGAAACAGAACATACTGGCTACACAAAAAATGATGCCTATTACCAGTTGAACAGAAGAGAGCCAAGCAAACAGCAAGAGAAAGTTGGAAAAATAAAACGGAAAGTCTGAACCTGGACAAAGAAGGGAACAAGCTATGGAAGCTAGTCAGAGCCATGAATGACGAAACCCCGTCAAATAAACAAATTACTATCAAGCAGGGCGAGAACTTGATCACAGGTAAGAAAGCCGCAAACGCCTTTGTCGATCACTATCCCAGAGCAAACCACATCGAGGTCCCTGCAGATAAGCATACAGACATTAGCGAAGAGCTAAAGGGACACGAAAACATAAATACGGCTCCTGAAGAGCACATGATGGCCAAACTAACAATGCGCGAAATGGAAGAGGCTATGAGAACACTAAAGAAAAGGAAATCTCCCGGAAAAGACGGGATAACAAACGAAATGCTGATGGGGCTGGGCCAAACAGCGAAGAAAAAACTACTATCAGTCCTGAACCAAAGCTGGAAAAGGGGTATTGTACCCCAGGCATGGAAAGATGCAATACTGGTACCAGTACCAAAAACAGGAAAGGACAAAACAGATCCAAATGGATACAGGCCCATAAGCCTACTGAGCTGTGTCGGCAAGCTGATGGAATGGATGATAAACACCAGACTGATGTGGCATCTAGAAGAAAAACGAATACTAATTCCACAGCAAGCTGGCTTTAGACAGCACAGATCCACTGAGGACCAGGTCATCCTCATAGCCCAGGAGATAGAAGATGCCTACCAGGCACAGAAACACACAGTAGCTGTTTGGGTGGATCTGGAAAAGGCATTTGACAAAGTCTGGAAGGATGGACTTAGAGTCAAGCTAAGAAGAAGTGATGTCTGTGGGAAGATGTACAAGTGGATCAATCACTACCTCAAACAAAGAACGGCCAGAGTCCAATTACAAGGGCAGATGAGCAAAAAGGTGACACTCGAGCAGGGAGTACCCCAAGGGGGAGTATTGTCACCCACACTCTTCCTGGTATATATAAACGATATTACAGAGAATATACCAAGAAGAGTCCATAGCTCAATGTTTGCAGACGATCTGGCTATGTGGACCTCTGAAAAGAATCTCACCATAGCAAGAAATCGGATGCAGACGGCCCTAACATCGCTGGAAGAGTGGGCGAACTCATGGCTGGTCAAAATAAACGAGGAGAAAACCACGTGCACAATATTCTCGCTCTCACTAAAACCCCAAAGTACCAAATTAAGCCTAAATGGCAAAATCCTGCAGCCAAACGACAACCCAACCTATCTGGGAGTCACATTTGATCGGCGCATGACATGGAAAAGTCAGATTGAGAGAAACCGAATGAAAGCCAGAGAAAGAATGGCGATCATGAGGAAACTTGCTGGCACAAGCTGGGGAGCAGACGAAGGCATACTAAAGAAACTGTACACTGGAAGAGTGAGACCAGTTCTCGAGTATGGCATTGCGGCATGGACAACAGCAGCGAAGGCGAACTTCGATAAAGTTAACAAACTTCAAAACCAAGCCATGAGAATTATAACAGGTGGCATGAAGTCAACGCCAATTGTAGAACTTGAAAAGATTACAAAACTGCAATCCATGACCGATAGAAGAGACTGCAGAGCCCAGCTGCAGTCAGAGAAACTCCGAAGACTGACGGACCACCCAATGTACCAGAGACTAAACAATTTGGGAACTGGGAAACTAAAGCGGAGAAACTTTGCAGAAATAGCCAAAGCAAAGATGCACGAAGATCCCATAAACGCACTAACAACACCAAAACCCATCACTACTGTACGACAACCTACTTGGAAGCAGGATATATTTCCAGAGGTGGTAGAAAATATACCAGGTATTGCAAACAAAAACTGCCAGACTGAAAAAGAAAGGAGAGACACTACCCTAAGCTTCATAACGAAAAGCTACCCAAGCATGGACTGGACCCATGCATACACCGACGGTTCTGTAACAAACACTACACAGAACGGAGGGGCAGGAGCATTCCTGAACCTACCAAATGGCAGAAAAATAACACTGTCGTTCGCTACTGGTAAGTACACAAGCAATTTCAGAGCGGAGGCAGAGGCACTGAGGGCGGCAGTGGAAGAAATGGTAACACACAGTGAAAATGAGAGCCATATAGTCCTGCTGACAGATGCTCTCGCCGTAGTCACAGCGCTAAAAAGCCAGAAAAACACTGAACTTAATGACTTAAGAGCAGCACTCTGCAAACTGTGCCAGCAGTCCGCACCAAAAAGGGTAGTGGTACAGTGGGTTCCGTCACACTGCAACATCCAAGGCAACGAGGAGGCAGACAGACTGGCAAAAGAAGGTGCAAGGCTACCACAAACAGATACCAGTATGACGTACGAAGAGTCAAAACGGCTTATCAAAGCAAGGTACATGACCAAATGGGAAACCGAACATACTGGTTACACCAAAAACGATGCCTATTACCAGTTGAACCGAAGAGAGCAGGTCGTTGTCTTCAGACTTCGCACTGGCCACAACAGACTGAGGTACCACCTATTCAACAAATTGAAGATAGGGTGTACCGACGAATGCCCGTGCGGTACTGGCAAAATGACCACTGAACATCTGCTGCAGAACTGCCCGACATACGAGGATCAGAGAGAGCAGATGTGGCCATTGCCAGTGGAACTGCAAGACAAGCTCTATGGTAGTGGCGAGAGTCTCAGGATGACCGCCGCTTTTTTCGAAAACATAATGGTTACTGTCTGACTGTGTACGCAGAAGAAGAAGAAGAAGAACAGAAGAGAGCAGGTCATGGTCTTCAGACTTCGCACTGGCCACAATAGGCTGAGGTACCAACTATTCAATAAATTGAAGATAGGTGGCACTGACGAATGTTCTTGCGGTACTGGGAAAATGACCGCTGAACATCTGCTGCAAAACTGCCCGACATACGAGGATCAGAGAAAGCAGATGTGGCCATCACCAGTGGCAACACTAGACAAGCTCTATAGCAGTGTCGACAGCCTCAGGATGACCGCTGCTTTTTTCTAAAAAAATAAAGGTTGACGTCTGACAGCGTACGAAGAAGAAGAAGAAGATAACCAGATTGTGGTTGCTTCCTGTATCCGCTCTGAGAAGAAAAAATATATAATTGTAATATTTTAAATCTCCTAAAAGGGATCAAGATGCTGCAGCGGTCAGCGACCCATAGCTGACTGCTAGCGTCAGGGCCAGCGAACCATAGCTGCCAAGACCCTTCTACACCTCCACGTGGTGATCCTGGATAACAGGCTGCAACAGGACAGACCGGCTAAGGAGAAGGGATCAAAGAGGGAATGCTAACCTGGTACTAAAAAAATGCTTGCTGAAGTCGGATGTGTTCGACCGAAAGGTGCAAATATCATAGCCAAGCTGTAAACTATGACACAACGCATTCCGTTCTCTGGACTACATTCTGCTACTGCAGGGTTTGGTAGTGGGAGATTAAGAACGAACGAAGAAGAAGAAATCTCCTAAAAAAATATTTTCCAAAACGATTCCAATGTAATTAGTTTTCTTCTACTTGCTAGTTTTTTCACTGCATTTGAAGCGATCGCTGCGGTTAGTTCCTTACTGGAATCTTACATCTAAACACTTTGTGCATTCTTGCAGTGTTGCTTGCTGTAATAGTATGTTTCACATGATAGGTTTACTAATCCCCTGAACAACCCTCTTTAGTCAACTTTAACGACATGCTACGAAGACTGCAATCAACATGCTCCCTTGTATCTAGATAACTTGTTATCAATTATTATTACCATCAAAAGTTGTTGGTTGGTTTAATAGAAAATTTGTGTAAGCTTATAGCTAATAAATTATATGTATTACGTTTGGTGGTTTCATATAACCCCCTTTTGTTTTGTTTCAACACATCTCTCCATTTATAGAGTGTGGTGCCTGGACCTCCATTTGCATTTGGTGCTGTACTTGTCATCATGGCTCTGCTTGTAGCTGCCTTCATACCTGAGAACCCACACTCTGGAGTTGCCAAAAAGCAGAAGCTGGCAGCCTTAGTTTCTTTTGAACTTCAAGAGGAAGCTGCTGGTTAGTATGGAACATCGTGTTCGGTTTCACTTTTGATGCCATAGGGTTATAAGTGTTACTTTCAACCCACTCATATTTTGGCTGGTTTTTCTCAGATCCTAGCCAGATTCTAGCTGCCTTTGTTTCCTCCCCCACTGACCTTCTAGTTAAATCTCTTTCATGTGGGTTCTAATCCAGCACAGTCTGATTATATTGTTTTGTTTCTTCCCTTACATGTGTTCAAGCAATCCACACTTTCTCTCCTTAATTTCCAGCTGTATTGGTTATTGTATGCTGTGTTGCTATTTATGGAGAAGCCAAGGGGTTGTAGCAGAAACAAGTAAGAAACAGGTGGTAAGCAGAGTTAATGACTAATGTATGCAACAGAAGACCAATTAATTGAGATACAAATCTATTCAATAAACTAAAGATAGAAGCTGTCAGTGGGAGTACATATGCTGATGAATATCTGCTGCAAAAGTGTCCAACATACGAGGAACAGAGAAAGCACTCTTATTTTCTTCTTTACGTTCAGGATCTTTTGGTCATGCTATATCTGCCGGCCAGTCGCCATGATGAAGTCTAGTCTTCACCAGGTAGGAGTGGCTGCCCCACAGCTTTTGTCTCAGCTCCGCACCCTCTGGCCAGGTCTGGAATCTCATTTCCTTATAGAATGGGCTCAGGATTCTGGCCTCCTGCTACACGTGGACAGACATTGATGTGTGAGATCTTTAGTCGGTATAGATGTTCTAATAGTCTGCAGTGTCCAGTTCTCAGGCGAAATAAGGTAGTTTGTTGATTTCTTTCAAGTTGGATCTGGTGTACTGCTCATGTTTCTGTCTTCTCATCATTGGTGTATATTCTTATTTCTGATGATGTTCTTGATCTCTCTGTATGGTACTCGATGATTAAATTGTGTCTTTTTTGCTGCCATCTTTCGCTAGAGCATCAGCTCTCTCATTGTTGAGGATCTCTGGAGTTTTCCTAGTTCCACTCTGATAACAGTGGTTCCTTTTTTTTTTTTTTTTTGTTTTTGTTTTGCCTCTAATAGTACTCTGCAGTCTGTGAATACAGCAATTTTTGTTGATGGTTGCCTTTCTGTTTTACGTATTCTCAGTGCTCGCAGGAGGGCCATAGATTCTGCTCTAAGGTTTGTGGACGACTTTCCTGTTGGGAGGTCCTCTTCTGTTATATTTCCACTTTTGTGTCTTATGAATATGCCTCCTCCCCCATTTCAACAGGCTTGGATACATATCTGTTATCTCTGTTTGTCCCATGTCACATATTTCTAAAGTTATTGGGACATGGTTGCTCCCACCCAGTTGGCTGATGACTGTTCTTGCAATTAGCCGTTGAAGGTTGTCCGTTGCAATTTGCAAGGTCCGGTGTACTCATTTTTTTCCATATTTTAGAGTAATATGTATGCCTATCGTCTGGCCTATTTATTAGAATGTTTATTTTCTATCATCCAATCTTCTACCCCCTCGCCTCTCTGGTCCATTGTTTCGTAGCCCCAGCTTGGGGGGGGGTGACTGTTAAAATCTCCCACAATGAGATGTCTCAACTCTTCAATGTTGACTTTGTGTATTGCCAGAGCTGTGGCTGGTGGACTATAGCAGTTTGTTATTATTGAGTCTCCACTGGGTAGGATTATCTTAACTGTGATGTACTTGAGTTAATCTGGACCAGATCTTTTTTGTTTCTACTGCTGTTATAGAGTTTTTTTTACAAGTGTTATTATTCCTCATTTGGCTCTTTTTTCCCTATCTTGACGGAGACATTCATTCATATCCTCTGATAAAAAAAATTTTCAATTTCTTTTAGGTGTGTTTCTTGGATACAAATGTCTATGTCATTTTCCTTGAGGATTTCTTGCAGTTCGGGTTCTCATTTCCTCTGCTTTCCATTGTTTATCAGTCGCACTACTCTGCCTCCCCCAGACCACTAGGTTAGCAGAGGCACCGGTTGCTTGGATGGGTCCCCTTGAGCCTTTCCATCTCCCGATGGTACCTGCAAAGCAGTAGGTTTGGTTTGTCTACTGTGGTTTCCTTCCTGTGGCTAGAGCATATAGTGGCTCTTACCCGTTTGGTGTACCCATCGTAGGACACATAGGGTATTTCAGTGGGAAAAGCAGTGCCACCTGTTGTCCCACCCCATCCTGCTGGAATACACTGCCGTTTGCTCCACTACTGCTTATTCGTCCAGTTATTACACCTGGCTTATATCGCAGTGACGCTCCATATCTAGAGGTCATTCCACTTTCCGACACCTGTGGACATGCCTGGTTGGGGTTGGTCGCCCCACTATCCGCCACATGTGGACATGCCTGGTTGGGGTTGGTCGCCCCACTATCCGCCACATGTGGACATGCCTGGTTGGGGTTGGTCGCCCCACTATCCGCCACATGTGGACATGCCTGGTTGGGGTTGGTCGCCCCACTATCCGCCACATGTGGACATGCCTGGTTGGGGTCGGTCGCCCCACTATCCGCCACATGTGGACATGCCTGGTTGGGGTCGGTCGCCCTTTCCTCCAGGTGAGTGAGAAAGCACTCTATGGCTATCCCCAGTGCTATTTCTGGACAAGATCAGGTTAACCGCAATTCTCTTTAAATTAAGTTATACACATTTGACATCACTGCATTTCTGCACAGCACCTCAGTAACTGCTCCATCTTTTCAGGTGCTCCCCATTACACAACCCATGCTTGATGTCAGCATTCTGTTACCTGTGAATTACTAGTTTATTAAATGTAGTGTCATCATTCCAATAAGTCATTGTTTCATTTCATGATGTCCCTTTTATCCATATTTAATGATTGCTTGTGAAGCCAAAATGTCAGCTCTGATATTGACATAAGCTCATGAAGGTTAGAGCCCACTAATGCATTAGCCATCCCTTCTGTACCTTCCAAAGCAAAGATTGAGACACACTGATTTCCTGATGAGTTTTCTGAGCTGAAGTAATATCTTTAATATCATTTGTCATACTGGAGATTTTATCATGTGTGCCCGACTCATGTGCAGCGGCCTTGCCTCTCGCTTTGGCAGACAAGCCCCATCCTAATTTTCCACTCTACGGTATAGATCTATCAGTATACTGGACAGCGTTATTATCATGAATATTATCATTTTGTTTAACCTTGAGCTCTGCTTTCCCATTGCAGCACTCTCTGCATTCCCTGCTTAGGGTGATGATTACTCTGTGGTAGTCTGTTATTTTAAAACCGGGGTAAACCCATTCTTCTCCTTTGATTACAGTGTCAATTGTGGTCACCTGTAAAATCAACTTCTTTATTATCAATTATATACCTTCTTGATTTTAAAATGAGTTCCTTTTATGTGACCAGCTCAGCTGACAAATATTCAATGTTCATCATTGCCTGCTGTTTTATGAAGTTTGTGTTTTATAATTACACTTGTACTAACTAGAACATACATTTCTACCCAGTGTTTCTCAGAACCCCCTTTCTTCAAACAAATAATCATACAAGCATGCACCTTTTTTCCCTCTTGTATGAGCAGTATTGATACAGGCATTCTTCACGATTTCAAGAGGTTATGGGTCAGAAGGCCGACGAAAGTCGAAAATTGACAAACGTTGAAGCATAGCATTTATTTAACTTACAAATACATTAATCCTTCAAAAAAATGTTTATAAATTAACTATACACACTGAAAATTATTCAGAACACATACTGGGGACAGGCTGCAGCTGTACGAATAAAAAACACAGTAGGAAACTTCAGGCAGATTAAAAAAGATAGTGAGGCAGAGTGAATTTATAATTCCAATCTGTAGAGCCAATGCCTGGAATATTAATTATTGGACAGAACATAAACAACTTGCTTTACGTTGATGACACTATTAATAGCGCAGGATGAGTCCTGCAGGATTTATAGGATGGAAAAATAAAGGCCATTTGCACCTACAGACGCCACACATTACAGATGCTAGGTTTCTTTTACACCTACTTCAGTATTCGTCCTGAAAGGATATTGTGTCGTAGTTTACAGCGAGGCTGCGATATCTGCACCGTTCATCCTGACACATCCGATTTCAGCTGGATTTTTTTGGGGTACTGGGTTTGCCTTCCCACTGCGGTCACTATTCTCTTAGTCAGACTACACTATCACAGCCTGTTTTCTGGGCTGCCACTTGCAGGCGGTAGAGAGTCTTGATCAGCTCTGGTTCACTGACCCTGATGCAAGCAATCAGTTATGTCATTCGATTCTGTCAACTCATTTACTGTGCTAAATCTTCTACCCTAGATTCCACATTTGACATTGATAACAGAGTTGGTATGAATATAATAGCTGTCCATCGTTGTCGATGAGGACCGCCGGCATCATCCTTGTCACAGATTTCCCTGTTGGGTGTGGGTGCGCATGTGGCTGAACAGGCCAATGCGAGCACGAAAACATCTGCTACATATCGGGCACACGAGGTTTGTAGAAGGGGATGGTGTTCCCGCTGCTCGGGCTTTCCGCGTCTGTTCTGGGCTTTCACAACACGGTCATCTTCACCGGCAGCTACACCCGATTTGACTGCGCTTCTCCAGTCAGATCTGTTTTGCGCAAGACATTCCCAGGTGTCG
The DNA here is from genome assembly GCA_036924085.1 of Ariolimax columbianus. Taxonomy (NCBI): domain Eukaryota; kingdom Metazoa; phylum Mollusca; class Gastropoda; order Stylommatophora; family Arionidae; genus Ariolimax; species Ariolimax columbianus. The sequence goes on along the minus strand of JAVGWX010000008.1, from coordinate 34,783,742 downwards.
ATGTCTATCTGGCAACTTTTTAGTGAGTCCTTCAGACCGTCTTTAAAATGTTTCTTTGGGCGCCCTCTCTCGTGCCATCCCTCTCTCAGCTCGCCGTAGAGAAGCTTCTTTGGGAGCCGCTCGTCTGACATACGGACGAGGTGTCCGGCCCACCCTAGTCGTGCTTTTTCTAGCAGTGCATGGATGCTGGGCATGTTAGCCCTCTAGAGAACCTCGATGTCAGGGACACGATCTTGCCATCGGATGTGGAATATTCGCCTCAGGCAACCTGTGTGGAAGTGGTTTAACCTCCTTGCATGTCCAGAGTATACAGTCCAGCTTTCGCAAGCGTATAGTAAGGTTGGAATGATGGTTGCACGGTAGACTTTCAATTTGGTCTTGACGCTGATGCCACGACGTGCCCAGACCATCGAGCGCATTCTACCAAAGGCTGTGCTGGCCTTTGCTATTCTGCTTGCCACCTCATCGCCTAGGCTGACAGATCTCGACAGCGTGCTGCCCAGATATGTGAATTTGTCTACGGCATTCAACGTCTTCTTCTTCTTCGTACGCAGTCCGACAGTAACCATTATTTTTTCGAAAAAAGCGGCGGTCATCCTGAGGCTGTCGCCGCTGCCATAGAGCTTGTCTTGCAGTTTCACTGGTGATGGCCACATCTGCTCTCTCTGATCCTCGTATGTCGGGCAGTTCTGCAGCAGATGTTCAGCGGTCATTTTACCGGTACCGCACGGACATTCGTCGGTACCACCTATCTTCAATTTGTTGAATAGGTGGTACCTCAGTGTATTGTGGCCAGTGCGAAGTCTGAAGACAACAACCTGCTCTCTTCGGTTCAACTGGTAATAGGCATCGTTTTTGGTGTAACCAGTATGTTCGGTTTCCCATTTGGTCATGTATCTGGCTTTGATAAGCCGTTTAGTTTCCGCTTTAGTTTCCCAGTTCCCAAATTGTTTAGTCTCTGGTGCATTGGGTGGTCAGTCAGTCTTCGGAGTTTCTCTGACTGCAGCTGGGCTCTGCAGTCTCTTCTATCGGTCATGGATTGCAGTTTTGTAATCTTTTCAAGTTCTACAATTGGCGTTGACTTCATGCCACCTGTTATAACTCTCATGGCTTGGTTTTTAAGTTTGCTAACTTTATCGAAGTTCGCCTGTGCTGCTGTTGTCCATGCCGCAATGCCATACTCGAGAACTGGTCTCACTCTTCCAGTGTACAGTTTCTTTAGTATGCCTTCGTCTGCTCCCCAGCTTGTGCCAGCAAGTTTCCTAATGATTGCCATTCTTTCTCTGGCTCTCATTCGGTTTCTCTCGATCTGACTTTTCCATGTCATGCGCCGATCAAATGTGACTCCCAGATAGGTTGGGGTGTCGTTTGGCTGCAGGAATTTGCCATTTAGACTTAATTTGGTATTTTGGGGTTTTATTGAAAGCGAGAATATTGTGCATGTGGTTTTCTCCTCGTTTATTTTGACCAGCCATGAGTTCGCCCACTCTTCCAGCGATGTTAGGGCCTGCTGCATCCGATTTCTTGCTATGGTGAGATTCTTTTCAGAGGTCCACATAGCCAGATCGTCTGCAAACATTGAGCTATGGACTCTCCTTGGTATATTCTCTGTAATGTCGTTTATATATACCAGGAAGAGTGTGGGTGACAGTACTCCCCCTTGGGGTACTCCCTGCTCGAGTGTCACCTTTTTGCTCATCTGCCCTTGTACTTGGACTCTGGCCGTTCTTTGTTTGAGGTAGTGGTTGATCCACTTGTACATTTTCCCACAAACATCACTTCTTCTTAGCTTGACTCTAAGTCCGTCTTTCCAGACTTTGTCAAATGCCTTTTCCAGATCCACCCAAACAGCTACTGTGTGTTTCTGTGCCTGGTAGGCATCTTCTATTTCCTGAGCTATGAGGATGACCTGGTCCTCAGTGGATCTGTGCTGTCTAAAGCCGGCTTGCTGTGGAATTAGATTTCATTTTTCTTCCAGATGCCACATCAGTCTGGTGTTTATCATACGTTCCATCAGCTTGCCGACACAGCTCAGTAGGCTGATGGGCCTATATCCATTTGGATCTGTTTTGTCCTTTCCTGTTTTTGGTACTGGCACCAGTACTGCGTCTTTCCATGCCTGGGGTACAATTCCCCTTTTCCAGCTTTGGTTCAAGACCGATAGCAGTTTCCTCTTCGCTGTTTGGCCCAGCCCCATCAGCATTTCGTTTGTTATCCCGTCTTTTCCGGGAGATTTCCTTTTCTTTAATGTTCTCATAGCCTCTTCCATTTCGCTCATTGTTAATTTGGCCATCATGTGCTCTTCAGGTGCCAGATTGATGTTGTCGTGCCCCTTTAGCTCTTCACTAATGTCTGTATGCCTATCTGCAGGGACCTCGATGTGGTTTGCTCTGGCATAGTGATCGACAAAGGCGTTTGCGGCTTTCTTACCGGTGAGCAGGTTTTCGCCCTGCTTGATGGTAATTTGTTTGTTTGACGGGGTTTCGTCGTTCATGGCTCTGACTAGCTTCCATAGCTTGTTCCCTTCTTTATCCAGGTTTAGGCTTTCCGTTTTGTTTTTCCAGCTTTCTCTTGCTGTTTGCTTGAGAGTGTGTTTGTATTTCGCCGTGGCGGCTTTGAGGGCGATGTTTGCCTCCATAGATTGTTCTCGCTCTGCCGTGTTCCTAGCATTTGTTACTGCATCTTCCACTTTCTGCAACTCATCATTCCAGTAGGGCTTATAGTTTTTCCTAGCTCCTCTTGGGATGGTTTCAGTGGCGGCTTGCATTATTGCCTTGCTTAGGCTTTCCACCATGGGCTTCATTTTGTTGTTTCGTGTGTTGATGGTTTCACACAGCCCATCTGTCAGGATTGCAAATCTGTCCCAGTCGGCTCGTTTGTAATTCCAACGTGGGAGCGGTTTTGTTTCCTGTGGGCCTACTTCCATATCAATGTCTAGCCTGATCGGCCTGTGGTCGCTACCTGCCAGTTGGTTTAGCACCTGGCGGTCTATTTTATGGTGTATGTCCTGTGTGGAGAAGGCCAAATCTGGAGTCGGTGGTACGCCATGTTCTAGAATAGAAACTAGGGGTATCCTCCGGCCTATTGATTAGGGAGAGATTTGTATCTATCTCCCAATCTTCCACTTCGTCACCTCTGCTGTCTGTGTCAGAGTATCCCCATCTCTCCGAGTGGCTGTTGAAATCTCCAACTACTATGCAGTTGGAGTCTCTGACCTCCATACTCGAGAGCGATAGGTCTCTATTTGGTGGTCCGTACAGATTGAAAATGCGGAGCTTCGTCTCTTGAGCCATTATGTCAACTCCTACAATTTCTACTGACAGGTATCGCGCTACTCGGTATGCAGTTTCTGGTCAGTATCAGGACCCCTCCTTTGTGTCCTTCTCTATCGAGACGGAAGGTCTGGTATCCTCTGATTGAGAATTTATGATTATTGCTGAGGTGCGTTTCCTGGATACATGCCACGTCAATCTTACCTTCATGCAGGTGGTGTGTTAGGGAAAGTTTTTTGTTAATGACTCCCTCCGCATTCCACTGTAGTATTTTGAGAGTCTTGAGTTTTTGGTCAATAAAAGTTGCCCCATAGCCATGTGCCTTGACTCCACGACACATGGGTGGGTGACCACCAGTAGTCAAGGGTGGGCCCCTTCGAGGCGTGAGGCCCGGCACTATCGCTGCCTGGCGGGACACCGCAGGATGAGCGCCATACGTTTTTCTGATTGGTTGTACTGTCATCATACTGCGATTTATACATCATACTGCGTCCATTGGTATGGCTGATAGCGTACAGAGGTAGATATCGAAGCAGAAGTGCATTTACCCAGGGGACAAGCCTGGTAATGTCACGGAGATGTTGTTCGCCTGATTTGCGGACATATCTCGTGGTCAAGGAGTGAGTCTCGACAGTTTACAGTGAGGTGTCTGCTCTACTGTTTTCGATACCCCGACCAGGAACTAAGTCTTATGTTGGTGGTTTCGCACCCCATCGCCGTATAGGGTGAATATCGAGCAGCTATCCGCCCGCTTTGATCAGCGGATGGAAGAGACCTCTTTCTGTGGCTCGACCTGGTAGGGTTGAGGCGCAATCCCCAGGTCCCGACCATATCGAAGCCTCCCATTGCAGTGGTGCTGAGAATTTGGGCGGGATTCCGGCTAACAAGCGTCCGGCCGTTATCCCTCACATGGTAGCCTCGCGCCATTGGCTTATCAGCCTGGTACATGAACCGAATGTCTGCGGTTCCTCTCGAGTTGAGCAGGATTTCCGTAGCAACGCCCTGTCATTTGTAGGGTAAAACTGACCTGTCTTCCGATGGCCTATTTCCAGCTCCCGTTCATTTTTTGGCCAGGACGAATTAATCGAGGGCTTTTGTTTGTCCGTGACCAGGTATCTAGAGCCTGCGGTTTCCGCGGTGTTAAGGCACGGTTTCCGTAGCGATCCTTCATAAGAAGGTTAGAGAGCTGACCTGTCTTCCGTGGGTCTAATACCAGCACACGTTCATTATTAGACCCACCGAAAGTGCTCTCGATTTGTCAGTCGTTCTACATTGTTTGCGTCTTGAGTCAAATTAAGCCGCAGGCTCTACTCCTGATAGTGCTCTTCCGTCAATTCCTTTTTCAAACACTGAATGCAGACCAACCGAGCCACAGAGGGCATAACCCCAGATTTCTGAGGGTCTAAATCCAGCACCAGTTCCATATTAGACCCAAGGAAAGTGGTCTCGGCATGTCAGTCATTTCAGTGTTGGCCGTGTTGAGTCAAATTAAGCCGTAGGCTCCACTCCTGGTGGTGCCCTTCCGTCAATTCCTTTAAGTTTCAGCTTTGCAACCATACTTCCCCCGGAACCCAAACACTTTGGTTTCCCGGAAGCTGCCCGCAGAGTCATCGAATGCAACTCCTGCGGATCGCTAGTCGGCATCGTTTATGGTCAGAACTACGACGGTATCTGATCGTCTTCGCGCCTCTGACTTTCGTTCTTGATTAATGAAAACATTCTTGACAAATGCTTTCGCAGTAGCTCGTCTTGCGGCGATCCAAGAATTTCACCTCTAACGCCGCAATACGAATGCCCCCGTTTGTCCCTGTTAATCATTACCTCCAGTTCCGAAAACCAACAAAATAGAACCGAGGTCCTATTCCATTATTCCATGCACCATTATTCATGCAGCCGAGGCCTGCTTTGAACACTCTAATTTTTTCAAAGTAAACGCGCCGGCCACCCAGGACGCTCAGCGAAGAGCACCCGTGGGAGAGAGCCGGCAGACGGTAGGGCAGGAGACAACGGGCAGTGAACCGGCGCGAGCCGGACCGCCCGCCTGCGCCTGAGATCCAACTACCAGCTTTTTAACTGCAACAACTTTAATATACGCTATTGGAGCTGGAATTACCTAGGCTGACATCTCGACAGCGTGCTGCCCAGATATGTGAATTTGTCTACGGCATTCAACGTCTGACTGTAGTCTCTGGTTTTGTGTACGACATGCCTGGTGCTGGTTGGTACATGACCTCTGTTTTTTTGGCATTTATGGTCAGGCCAAAATTTTCGCATGCGGCAGAAAACTGGTCCATTCCAACCTGCATGTTCAGTTCTGAGTTGCTCATTAGAGCGCAGTCGTCAGCAAATATAAGTTCCCTGATTATGTCGCCAGTCACTTTGGTTTTGGCCTTCATTCTTCTGGAATTGAGAAACTTGCCATCTGTGCGGTACTTTATGGGTATTCCAAGCTCCAATGAACTGAAGGCGTCTGTCATCGTGGCCGCGAACATCATGCTGAACAAAGTCGGGGCGAGAAAGGTATGAATATACTGTTAATAAAATGTAGATTTGTCTCTGTTTGAATGTCTTAGTAATAGTATATTTGGTATATCACCGCATTTAGTGTTTGAGTTCTGGCTTATGTCATTTGTGAGCATGTTTTCAAGATATTTTTATTCTCTAACTTCCTTGTTCATTTTAATTTTTTAAATATATGTTCCCCTTCCTCCACACATTTCAAACTATCCACATATCTTCATCTCTCCACATATCTCCTGCCTTCACTTAACATCACATGATCAGTATATGTGAGTTGTATGTTATAAATACATAAGGTCTATGTGTTTCTCCCTGTATCTCAGGAGGCAAGAAACATGAAGTTGAACCCTTGATAACAGACACAGACGTAGAGTTATAGCGAAGAGTACGCCGGGTGCAGCGAGTTATCTGTCCAAGCTGTTGTTGGTGGACCAGACTTGTGTACTTTTATTTTTACCCCCTGCTTGTGTCACTTGACATGAAACCAGCCGAAGTAGTTGAGCTTGACACTTAGTTAATTGTTGTATGCCCAGGTGGATTATGCCTGAGTCACTCTTATGTTACTGGAGTTGGTCACTTTCATGTGAGATGTTTGTTCTTGAATCTGAATCATGCCCATATTATATCATCTAAATTAATAGATGATGTCTGCTTTGATCATTCCATGTGTATTTTGTTCACCATCTTCTTATGGTAATTATAGGATACTATGTTTGTCATCTAATTTTGGTGCAGTTTTCTGCCTTAGCTTAGCAAGTAAAAAATATGTACTGGCTGGAGACAACTGTAAGTGTCACAACATAAATAGTGTAGTCAAACTCTAAACTGTAGATGGTATAGTCAAACTGTATACAATGTCAAACTATACTATATATGGTATAGTCAATCTGTATACGATAGATGATATAGTTGAACTGTATACCATTTATATCATTAAACTGTTGATGTATATCAGACTATAGATGGTATGGTCAAACTGTATACGATAGATGATATAGTTGAACTGTATACCATTTATATCATTAAACTGTTGATGTATATCAGACTATAAATGGTATGGTCAAATTGTATACTATACTCAATATGACCAAACTGTTTACTATAGATAGTGTAGTATCTATACTTTACTTTTTATATCTTCTTCTTCTGCGTTCGTTTTCAATCTCCTGCTACCAAGCCCTGAACAAGTTTTTGCAAGTATCAGGATGTAGTCCAGAGAACGGAATGTGTTGTGTCCCTAGTTTACAGCTTGACTACGATATTTGCACCTTTTTGGTCCAACACATCCGTCTTCGGCAGGTTTATATCATTAACACTGGTGGACTTGCCATTGGAGTATGTGTGTTGGAAGTGTAGGTATATAAGTATTGATTATATGTTTCATTGTGATGTCATCTGGTTTGATCTTTTCTGCACATATCAGGGCATTTATCTCAATAGCCTATGAGGTTGTTTATATCATTGAGTCACTTTGATTACCTTGTTGTGTTACCTAGGAGGACAAAATAGGAACACTGTAATCATCCAAGCATGTCATAACAGATGACAAAAGAGTGCTGTTTATCAGTCTTGAATCTGTAGTGGTATTCAGTCAGGTAAGGGAAGTGCCAGGTGACCAAATGCTGTTGAAACTCAATGTGGTCCTTTGCTCTAGAGCACCATGTTGTACTCATCCCATTGGTGGATGTCTGCGTGGGCACTTAAAGTTGTAGGGCGACCATGACATCACCTTTTGTGACCATTTGTTGTCTGGCATACACACCACATGCCCCGCCCGCGCTTCTGCATATTTTTTTCATTATGCAGTCGTTAAATGCAGTTTGGCGCTTGATTTCTGTGTTGCAAATTCTATCCCTTAAAGAGAAGGTCAATGTTACTCATTTTATTGCCATTTGAGCAACTTGTAGCTTCTCTGCATCTGTTTTTCGTACTTTACAACCATATGTCATGGCTGTTCCAGCCATTATGTTAAATGTATGGGCTCTTCCCTTGTCATTTTCCATCTGTTGAGAAGTATGGGTTTGATACGGTTGAAGCTGTTATCATATGTGGAAACTCTATTTTCATAAACTGCTGCTTTCTTCCTCCTCTTTATTCTCCCACACACACACAATTTTTTGTATGATTTTAGTTTAAGGGCAAATTTATCATTTGATTACTTCAGTCTGTATGTTTCTATTGCAGGCATCGTTGAAGTTGATTTTTTTATATTTTACTGAAGCTGTCCTTGAAAACCATTTATTGCAAACGCATATTCACAGCTAGGCAGTAAAAGTTCAGTCTCTTGTAGAAGAATATTTATTGTTAGCATTGAAACAAAATTCTTGAAATGATTTCTGCCGATATCTTAATTCTAGTGTTCTAGTGGTGGTCTTTTCAATTGGTCTGTTTTCTGCAATTGGTGAAAGTTTGCTGTCACATGTATTTATTAATAATGGGTTTTCTTTGTTGTTAAATATGTAAGGAAATACAGTTTAATAAGTTGATATTTCTTACACAAATGAATGCTAAGTGCTCTTTGTAGGAACTAGATTAGTATTTGTTCAGGCCTTCACATTCCACAGCTAATGCAGATATGACTATACAAAATGGCAGTTTATGAAACTGGGTTGCTGTGTTTGGAAAAGGTTGTGTTCTCAATACATTTAGCCTCATACAACAATGGCAGAAGTGTGTGAATTGTATTATACTACTGTTTGCAAACCACTTGTATTTTATATGGACAATGATGACATATGTCTGTATGTGTTTATGCACATTGTGTGTATGTACCTTCCAAAAAAAGGTTATGATGTTGATATCTGCAACCAATCCTAATATAACCAAAAAGACACTACCTGGGGTTGAATGTAAAGCAGAACTGTACAAAACAACAGTTTGTCGATATAGAAAAAATAAAAGTACAAATTTTTCTGCAAAACCATCTATCAGTGTAGTCCAAATTCCATGTTGTGAATGTTGCTGATAATGAAGCTAGAGTATGGTTTACAGATTAACCTCAATTTTAAATTCACAAGAAAAGCATTGACATAGAAATGTTGACAGACTGTGTGTTGCCATCATAGGATACAATGCATGAAAGAGAACATCAATTCTCGAGCATCACTGACCATAAAACTGAATCACTCCCATTTAAGGATTACACCATCTGTGGGCTACTTGCTGACTCTTCAGGTTTTGCATAGGCCACAACAGGGGGATCTGTTTAAGAAAATTAAAGATAGAAGAAACTACACTACCAATGAGTGTTTCTGCTGTTGATAAATATGCCCAGTATATCTTCTTCTTCTTCTTCTTCTTCGTACGCAGTCAGACAGTAACCATTTGCCCAGTATATGAAAAGCAGATAAAGCAAGTGTAGCCATCCCTTATGGCTTCCATGAACAGGCTCTCATAAAACATTTGAGTTGATATCTAAAAGTACATCAAGAAGACGAGACTCATCTGGGGGTTGTAGTACAAAACAAGAGTCAATATACATCAGCCTACTATTCATGTTTTTCCACACAATGGATGTCACAGTTGACTGCATCTTTTGAAGAGGACAAAAGGAGATACTACAAGGTTCTCACATACTAGACATCAATGCCATCTTGTAACAAAAGCTGTAACACATCCACATAACTCACTGATCATATTGGAGACAAGTTGCAATTGCTTGACATGTTAACAATTATATGAAGACTAGTTTGTGAACACAGCTCATTGCCAGAAGTCATTACTAAATCACAGGTTTTCTCTTGGGTGTTCCCTATCAGTCTAAAACTGTTCTACTTAATCCTCGGCTGTATTGATTGTTCTCACTCATGTTCTTTGCCACAAATTTGTGTTTGTTGCTACTTCTGGACATCTGAACAATCATTTTAATTTGCTCTTTTTGTTCATATTTATTCTCGGTTTTAGTGAGTTCATACGAGAATAATTCTAGTACCAGTAATTTCATCTTATGAGTACAGGTAGAGAGCATATAACAAATTGGTCACCATTAATTATAGCATATTTCTTCTTAGTACGCTTTCACACCTCAACTTGAATATATGTAAAGAAAGCAGTGGTTAGTATGAGGTTATTGGTATCTGGATAGAGCATGTCCAGGAATGGTATTGTTGATGACCACATGTGCTTTCTCTGTTCTTTGTATGTTGGACACCTTTAAAGCAGATGTTCAGCAGTCATTTTATTAGTGCCGCAGTCATATTCATCAGTATTTCCTATCTTTAGTTTGTTGAATAGATAGTGTCTTATTCTGTTGGGGCCTGTGTGAAGTCTAAAGATCACTGCCTGCTCACTTCTGTTGAGCTGATATTATCTGTCATTTGGTTGTTGACCTGTGTGCCTGCTTCTGACTTGTTGCTGTATCTACACCTAGTAAACCTCTTGGCCACACATATTTTACCCATATATCAGGTTGAAGTAGCTTTCCACCTTCCATTTCCAGTCTGTCAGCCTCTCCATTGTCAAGAATGTTGCAGTTAGTTTTGAGTCCATTGTATCACAAATCTCTTGAACATGTAATGTAGTAGAACAGGTATCTTAGTTCCTTTGTCTGTATTTTTGCTCTCCCTTGTGCCACAACCACTGACAGCAAGTCTGTAAAGATTAGTATCATTAGTCTTTCTATGTTTTTATCTGTCACTAGAACTTTTGCTTTATCTGTCACTAGAACTTTTGCTTTATCTGTCACTAGAACTTTTGCTTTATCTGTCACTAGAACTTTTGCTCTATCTGTCACTAGAACTTTTGCTTTATCTGTCACTAGAACTTTTGCTGCAGTTTTCAAAGCTTCTGCCTGTACTCTAAAGTTACTTGAATCTCTTTCAGTCACCACTGATAGCTTTGTGGGTACCATACTGATTTTCAGGCTCAGAAAGATTCTGTCAGCTCCATTATTTGTTGCTGATAAATCTGCATATATGTAGGTCCAGCTGTTGCTTTCATAGTATTTCTCTTTGTGTTTTACAGCCATGAATTCACTTTTTGTTTCTGTCTGGCTGTTTTGGGTTGTTTTTTTTTCACAATAACGAAAATGTTTTCTATCAGCTCTGGGAAGCGCTGTTTTCTCCAGGTGCATGTGTATATGGGACATTGATTTTATTTGGGATGTGCCATTTATAGAATCTGTTCTCGACTTTGTTTTACAGATGCTACAAAGTTTCTCTGCTTGAGTTTCTCCTTTCAAGAGCATTTATTCTCTGCTACATTGGGTGATCTATCAGTCTTTGGAATTTCTCACCCTGTTAGGTCCTGCTGTCCCTTCTGTTCTGCTTTGGTTGCAGGTTCGTAATCTTTCTAGCTCTCCAATGAATGTGATCCTCGTGCCCCCTGTTATGAATCTCGTTGCTTGGTTTTGGAATGATTTATTTTGTCAAAGTTTGATTTGACTGCAGATGCTCGTACTGCTGTGCCATATTCTAGGACTGGTCTCACACATCCAGTGTACAGCTTCTTTAATTTCTGCTCCCTAAGGTTAAAAACACTTTTGAATATATAAGAATGCACTGAGTAGTGGTATGATAAAGTCCCTAATGTGGAAATATACCGGACAGATATCAGTAGCACTTGACATAAGGAGAAGGTGCTGTCATTGGATATGACACACATGGTGGGAAAACAGCTGATAGCATTACAAGACAGGCTCTACTTAAACACTCATGGAGAAGTGACCTTGCCACAAACAAAAACAACAGGAATGACGTGGACAGGGCTGGAATAGAAGGCTCAGTAAAGGAACACTTAGCGTTTATATGTTGATGGCCTATGCTAGGCAGGATTGATTGACAATTCTTCATTTAGTCCCAAACTATTTTTTGGAAGGGTATATATGTGTGTTTTGAGGTTTCTCAGAATGTATGTGTGTCAGTCATTGCATAGACTACCTTTGGAGAAAAAAAAATATGGCTGACTGCATTCATGAATCTGCTGTATTTCTTAGATGTTCTACATTTGCCCCATATTTTAAAAACAGGTGTAGGGTTTTATGTTTATCAGATGTTTTTCTTCTAAATAAGCATATCAGGTAATGGGCGTATTTTTTCCTTCAATTTGGTTTTGTAATCATGGTTTTCCACTCCAACTTTATTGATTAAACACAATCATTGAGAAAATGATAACATAACTAGGTATGAGTTATGTTCTTTGAAGACTAATATAGAAAGCTCTAATTTTTTTGTCAAAAATTGTTCACATTGTATTTTTTGTGCCAGTTTTTTTTTTTAGTTTTTAAATCACTGATTAATTGTGTATTGAATTACAGTTAGATCACTTGTCTGTCATGACAAATTGATTAGTACAGTGTTTAGCTGGATCATGCACCACTCGGCCCAACTGTAATTAGTACCTGCCAAGTTAGATAAGACATTGGCAACAAAGAAGGGAACTAGTCACCCCACTTGACAAAGCTGAGTCTTTGTGCAATCATGTCTCTAACACTTTATCCCTTCTGGCAGTAGTATATGCTATGGGCCTGCCTTGACTTTTTTTAACATTGTTTTTTAAATAATATTTTCATTTGTATTTATTTATGTGTGGACTATTGTCTCTTTGTTTAGTCAATGTTACATTTGTCAATACTGTAGTCTCTTGTCCTATGCTAGTTTACCATTTCAATTCCTAAGCATAGCTGAACTTCTGTTTTTCTGCTCAAATGTCTCAAGTATTTGACTCAAGTATTCAAGAGTTGTGATCAAATATATCGGTGATTCTCAATGTTTAGACTGGGACGTGCTGGCAAAGCTTAAGGCGCATGCTTATGCAGATCTATATGTCCTCGGTTTCTTTCAGCATTTAATGAAGAGTATATATGTTTATAGTTACTGTGACCTGCTGGTTAGACACACTCCTTTCAAGTCCACTTTGGACTATTTGATTCTAAAATTATGCAGTTTAAGAATTATTGAGGATGCCCGCTGCGAGTTTGAAATTAGAACTAGGATGACAGTAGCAAACAAGGCATTCTGTGAGAAACAAACTTCTAACAAATAGCATCAATGGTGAGCTTCGGAAAAGAATAATCATTACATATATCTGGCCTGTAGCCTTGTAGGACTCTGAAACATGAACTCAAGCAAAAAGGGTGAAAAGACACTAGAAGCTTTCAAGATGTGGGACTATCACATGATGCTCAAGAGTGAACTGGACAGAAAAAAAGGAGCAGCAAGTGTTTCTCCTTAAAAAGGGTCACATTGACAACTAATGATGAGAACAAGGCAGATGGTCATAACATGAGACATGGAGATTTAATGTTGAAAATACTGGAAGGCAAAATTCAGGGGGAAAGAAGAGAATTCCAAGAAACAATGACATCACAAAGGCGTGCAAGAACACTGGAGTGCAGACTTGTTCTGAGCTGAAGAGATCTGCTGCGAACAGAGGAGAGGCATGGGATTGACATGTTCAGAAAGACTGATTAACCTGATGATGATGATTGCAATGTCATCACTTAACATGCAATACTGAGTGATTTCACTATGTCCCACCTTATCAAGAACTAATGCCCACACTATTGGGGTTGATATCCAGGATAACATATCAGCTATTTCATTACAATGAGCACAAGCTTAACCAGTTCACTGAAGGATAGTGCCTTTTTCACTGCCCGCAAGTGGGATGTACAGTCATTTCATTCTATATAAGTTCGAGCCAGCATACTCATTTACTGCCAACATCAGAGCCTTAAATTGTGTCTTGTCTTAGTCACTTACATATCAGAATAAAAAATTGCAATTTAACACTTTGTTGCACAAATGACTTCTTATTCAGTGCTAACATTTACGTGTGAATCTATTACCGTATATCTTCTTTATAAATTGATTTTGTTGTTGTCTGATCTAAAACTTCCAGTGACACCTCCTCCTTGTTGATATCCAGAAAGCTCATCATTACCATCCTAGTTATTTCCGACATCAAAAGTCAACTGAAATGAATTCTTACATCAGAAGTTCAGCATGCTGTTTTGATTGGACTTTATTTTATTTTAATTAGGACTCACCATTGGAGGAGAGAGAGAGCGCTCTGGTCTTGATAACAGAACTATATTTGTTTGTTAATTTATTAAGTTAGACATTCCTGTTCCTCAGAAACAGACTGGCCTTGAGAGGTGTGAAGGGACTAATGTATTTTATTGTTCAAATCAAGATCACATCTGTTATGTTGCTTCAAGACTGACCCCAAAATTTATGGATATGTGTTTTGTTTGTTTTCTTAGAGAGAATGGTGAGATTAAATGTAAAGATTTGAATAACTGTTCAAAACCAGAAGTCAACTATCAGTTGTGAATCTGAGGTTTTTTTTTAATCTATGATGCATTTTTTTAACAATACCTGTACAAGGGCATATATTGAAATTTAAGAAACTACAGCTCCAGATGCCAAATACTGTCAGTTTGCTCCATTTTAAATGTGCTTATATCTTGACTTTAAGCATTGTGTATTTTATATTCTTCAAAAGCATGTTAGGTAATAACAACATAAAAATGTTCATTGTTCAATTTAAGGAATGACTTGAGAGTTGTTTGCGCGTATACCACACCTATATCTGTCAATTTGTTTTGGATTACCTGTATACATGTTATTTTTCCAAATAGTTTTGTTATTACAAATTATGAAAATATAAAATACCTTTATAATTTATTCTTGGTGTCTCAACATTTAAAAAGAAAATGAAGTACTTGATTATTATGGTCTCCTGAAACAATCAGTCAAATCACTTTAGAATGAACTATCTGATATTAGTAATAATAATTTTTTTCAGTAATTAAAAATCGTTTAGGATGTCATCTCAATGAAAAATTATAGTTTGACTGCAGTCTTGTCTGCCATTTAGGTCGCATATTTTCTAGAAATCCGCAGTTAATGGCAGATGTTCTCAGATATGTGTGTGTTTTATACTTGGAAATCTAGTACCTTAAATGTCTACTCATTGCTTCGGACATACAAAAATAATTAATTTTAAGGTATTCATTGTCCCCTCTACAGTTTTTAATTGGTTTGGTGTATGGTTTGTCTCTGGTGAAGCTGACAGGTATTAAAATACCATAGATCTTAATGATCATTGACAGGCCTAACAGCTTTCACGCTGTCTACTTTCTAATACACTTCAGAATTTTATTAGAGGACACTTTATTTTAATATATTGGTGCATTGTTGTATTTCTTTGATGTCAACACCAAGAATAACCACTTGATGGCTATGATTGTCTATCTTACTTGACTACATTTCCTAATTTCAGACATGAATAAATTATTGCCAAAATATTTTGAGTCACTAGTTTTTGTTCATTCTCTATAAAAATAAGTATTTCTATCTATGAATTCTGCTTTTTTTTATTTGCATTTTTAAAGCATGAAAATCCATTGAAATTATTTTACTGAAAACTATGTTTAATTGTATGAACATAAGTGAACCGTTTCTCGACAAGGCAGTTAATCTTGCACGGGTCCCAGCCCTGTGACTAGGAGACAATTTAATTGTTCATGACCACTGGAGTCGTACCAGCGCCGACTTGCTGGCGCTGTAGGAGTCGGGCTGATGTATCTGGGGTTAGCATTTGCCATCTCTTTCCTGATCAGAGAGCCAGTCATGATCAGGGCTGTTGGTTTCACTACTGTCCATCGCTCCACCACCCATTTTTTACTTGTTAATTGACTGCCCCTTGAGAAGTGCACTAATGAGAATGCTGGAACGTGGTATGAACATGCATAATGAAATCATCATAACAAATAAAGTTATGGAATATATCAGTCTCACTAAGCAATCTATTTTGTGTTAATGTTGTTTTCGAATGCCCACAATGAGTAGGTTACTCCCTGAAAAAGACGCTAAGTGGCGAGTTGCAGTAGCTTTCCTCATATCCCGAGCGTGCTGATGAAGATGGACCGGGGTCCTACAGGTGGCTGTGCTATGCTTGGCTTCATCTGCTCACTACTACAGGGATCACATTGAATCTCACCTTGTTAGCCAGACTGTTGTCCTCAACAGCCTGTTTCCAGGATGACCAACGAGGAGGTCAGGTGAGAGTCTTGGCCAGTATAATTCTCCTGACCCTGACTAACATTGTCTGAATAGTGTGTTAGCCTCAGCATCCCATTTTGTGTTAATAAAATGTTTTTTTCACATCACAAGTTCCAGTAACTAGTGTATGCAGTGTTTCTTCACATGAGAATTAAAGGAGCGCATGGCTGAATGGTTTCGATACCTGCCTGCTGACAAGGAGGTCAGCGGATTGAATCCCTGGTAAAGCATGTTGCTTTTCTATTGGGAGTGAAATAAACATACATAGCCAGAACACAGCGTGGTCTGTGGTCTTCTGCCTAAAATCCCCTTGACTACTCCAGTTCAGTTCCATCTTCGCATCGAAGGGCGGCTACAATGGATCTCTAGTAACTCTCTCATGACATAATGGTACAATGTGAGAACCTTTTTCCAGTCCATCCCCTGATGTTAACCACCCACTTTAAATGTTGTCTGCCTCTTGAACAACTGCCTTCCACCCTACCCTCTAGTATGGTTTTTAAGTCTTTAACGTAACTGTCTAATCCTGATTTCGGTCATTAATTATTTTTTTCACCCCCAACTTTTTCAATAATTCCACATTTGTTTTCTTCTCTTTCTAAGAAATGCAGTCCAAACTTCTATATACCCACATTTAGAAGACTTTAATACTTGTTATTCTGTGTCCCGGTTTCTGTGCCAAAAAGTTATTATGAGTACACACAACACCTGACAATTCTCATTTTCAAATTCTGATTTATCTGTTTGTATGTCAGTATGTGTCACATCACATATTGTTGAATACCATCTTGACCATACCTATTCTCTTTCTGATTTATTTTTTCTTAAATATTTTTTTAGTCAGAGAGTGGTGAATGCATTGCCTGCCACAAGAAGCAATGTAGGCAGGGACAATTAATGCATTCAAGGATAGATTGTATGCACATAGCTTTTAGAGCAGGGAAATGTAAATGAAACTGGTTGTATACTGACTCTGCAGTCTTCTAAACCAATATGAAGAATTTAAGTTGAGTTATTATATGATGTAGATAGGAGAAACTCTTTACCTGTTCCATTATTTGATCAGTACACATGGTTTCTTGTCACTTTTCTCAATTATCATAGTCTTGGTTTTCTTTATCTTTATGTCTAGTCCAAACTCTTGACTACTTCTTCTTCTACGTTTGTTCTCAATCTCCCGCTACCAAGCCCTGAACAGGGCTTTGCAAATAGCAGGATGTAGTCCAGAGAACGGAATGCGTTGTGCCGCTAGTTTACAGCTTGACTGCGATATTTGCACCTTTCAGTCCAACACATCCATCTTCGGCAGGATATCAGTGCTAAACTGACCCGCCACAGAACTGGAGACGTGATATCAGTGCTAAACTGATTCGCCACAGAACTTGGGACACATGATATCAGTGTTTAGCTGCCTCGTCACAGAACTGGAGATATATGATATCAGTGCTAAACTGACTCACAGAACTGGAAAGTTTGTGATATCACTGCTAAACTGCCCCGTCACAGAACTGGAGACTCACATGACTGGAGACATGTGATATCAGTGCTAAACTGACCCGTCACAGAGCTGGAGACTCACATGACTGGAGACATGTGATATCAGTGCTAAACTGACCCGTCACAGAACTGGAGAAACGTGATATCAGTGATAAACTGACCTGTCACAGAACTGGAGACACACGTGATATCAGTGCTAAACTGACCCGTCACAGAACTGGAGACACACGTGATATCAGTGCTAAATGACTCATCACAAAACTGGAAAGTCCGTGATATCAGTGAAATGATCCGCCACAGAACTCGAACCTCACGTGATGTAATTGCTGCTTATTTCCTTCAATGAGCTTCATCTTCTAGGATTTGTAGAAGTCAGGAGTAAAAGTCACTTTTCCTGGCAGTCGTCGTGCAGGTTAGCACATGTAGTTCACACATGTATCATTTTTTTTTCTAATAGCTGACTTAGCAAAAAATAATACTTGACGCTTGTTGACAATACTGAAGAAAAACCCATACCTGTAAACACCAAAAAATGAACATGAAATGACAATATTGTATATAGCCATTAACGAGGCAAAACGCACTTCTCTGAGAAAATACAAGTGCCTTCCAAATGCAGCTTCTCTGCAATCTCTCAAATCTGCCAGGAGCCAAATTCAGCAAGCAGCTCGCCACTGTTCAAAGGAGTACTGGCTGCACCTCAGTGAAAACATCCAGACTGCGGCACAAACAGGAAACATCAGAAAATGTGTGATGGATTAAAAAAACAAACTATTGGTCATGTACACTGGAAGACAGCGCCTCTCAAATACATCAGTGGCGAGAGAAAATAAAGGCAGATGGAGCGATGGGTAGAGCTCTACTCATGCGACAGTAAGGTCACTTCCACAGCCCTTGATGCTGTTCAAGGCTACCCTAGATTGGAGGATCTAGACCATCTTTAGAAGATCTCAAGACAGCCATTGACAACTTGGCAGAGCAGCAGACAGCGACGGGATCCCACCTGACCTGATCAAGCACTGTAAAGATCCACTCTTGAAACTGCTACACTTGCTGCTATGCCAGAGTTTTAAAGAGGCCATCATACCCCAAGATATGAGGGATTCAAAGATTGTCACACTACAAAAATAAAAGTGACTGCAATAATTACAGAAGCATCTCACTGCTCAGTATTGTTGGCAAAGTCTTTGCCAGAGTGATCTTACTGCAGCTACACAAACTGGCTGAGCATGTGTACCCAGAGTCCCAATGTGGATTCTGATCTGGAAGATCAACAATCGACATGATCTTCTCTCACGACAGCTACAAGAAAAATAATGCGAGCATAACAAGCCTTTTTATGTTGCTTTCATCGACCTGACAAAAGTACTCGATTTAGCAGGACTACAAAATCCTCTAAAAAATAGGCTTTCCTAACAAACTGCTGCAGCTTATAGAGTCATTTCATGAGAATATGAAAGAAACAGTCCAATTCGATGGAAATGCATCACAACCATTCTTCTTCTTCGTACACTGTCAGACGTCAACTTGAATTTGTTTGAAGAAAGCAGCTGTCATCCTGAGGCTGTCAACACTGCCATAGAGCTTGTCTAGTGTTGCCACATGTGTTTTCTCTGGTCCTCGTATGTCGGGCAATTTTGCAGCAGATGTTCAGCAGTCATTTTCCCTGTACAACAGGTGCATTTGTCAGTGCCACCTATCTTCAGTTTATTGAATAGATGGTACCTCAGTCTGCTGTGGCCTGTGCGGAGTCTGAAGACCACGACCTGCTCTCTTCTGTTCAGCTGGTAGTAGGCATCATTTTTTGTGTAGCCAGTATGTTCTGTTTTCCATTTGGCCATGTATCTGGCCCTAATAAACCTTTTGGACTCTTCGCAGGTCACACTAGAATCTGGTTACATCACAGCCATTCAGTATTCACAGTGGTTTTAAACAAGACTGATCTTATTCTGAATAATTTTTTGCGCTGCTTCTGAAGCACTTATTTGGTAATGCTGTCAGGGGCTTTTTATTTTGCTGATGATGCTGCAATTGTCATTCAGTCAATAGGAACTCCAGAGGTTGATAGATCCCTTCTCCCAGGCGTGAAATTCTTTCACCCTTACAATAAGCCTGAATAACACAGGTGTGTTGGGACATGACGTACATACCACCCCAACCATCACTATCGATACTATGAACTAGCAACTGTGGACCACTTCCCTTACCTGGGGTCTCTAATCAATCATAAGCTTTCCCTATACCCCGAAATAGACAATCACATTGGCAAAGTTGCTGCCATATTTTCCCATCTTACAACACGTGCCTGGGAAAACCCAAAACTTACAGCCAAGACAAAGGCCATGGTCTACAATGCCTGTGTCGTCAGTACGCTTCTATATAGCAGAAAAACGTGGAGAGACAAGGTGATAAATGCATATTCTTGCACCAGTCTTCCAAGTATGTACACCCTCCTTCGCCAACGAAGACTACGAGGGCTTGGTCATGTTCGTCGCATGGAAGACTGTCACAACTCCAAAGATATTCTCTATGGACAGCTGACGTCTGGTAAAAGAACAACTGATCGACCACGGCTGATGTTCAAAGACGCATGTAAGCAGGATATGACGGTGCTGGTTATGGATCTGACATTATAGGAAGATATAGCTGCAGATCTATTCAAATGGAGATGCAGCCTGAAGAGACACCTCAGACTGGGCGAAAATAAGCTCATGCAACACAGGAAAGTGAAGAGACAACACCGCAAGGAAAATTAAAATCAAAAACTCAGTAGAGAGTTGCTATTCCAAGATACCATCAACCTATCGGAACACTGAAAGGGTGCTACTAACCTACTTACATAAAAACAGATAATAACTGCTATAATAACTGAAAAGACATAAGATAAATCAATATTTGTGTGAAGGAAATGTTATTTTTGATCACAATTTAGATAATAAAATGTACTTTTCCAATGTGAAACGTGTGCTTGTCATTCGGTACACAAACACTAAATTAGGGGTCAATTATACTTCTAATGTGAATTAAACAAAAATAAAGTAGGTACATAAATTTAAGTATTTGTGAACTGTTTTTACTGAGGACTGCAGACTCGAAATAGAGAGAGAGACGACAGTGCAGAGGACAAAAGCTGTCACCTACCAGTTGTCTGAGACACCCCAAAATTTCTTTCCAAGCAACAACAACAAAAAATGATAAATAGTATCTTCATCCCAACTCCGTGTTACCAGTGTCAGACATGGACATTGAATATGGCCCAGGAGCGAAAGTTAGCCACTTGCGAAATTTGGTAACTGCGAAAGGTCACTAACAACAAAATCACAAATACGAATATTTGGGATAATATTGGAACAATTTCCTGCCTACAGTACATCTAACAACTGAGAATGAATGCGTTTTGCCACATTGTGAGAATGCAACTAGTCCACATTGTTCGTGCAACCTTCTAAAGGAAAACACCAGGAAGAATGTCAAGAGGTAGATCAATGGAAAAGTGTACAGACAGCATAAACGAGACCTGTCGTAAAATGGGGGGAAATGTTACTGCCACGAGAAGCGAAATCCAAATACATAACACTACACTCGGCTAAAACCTGGTAGAAAGTAAGGCGACTAAAGAAGTAAGAAAAAGATACTTCTAAATGATATAACAGACTTGAAGACGTTATTATAATGTCCACGAAATTTCCAAGAATATGTTGTACGTGATTAGTAAAATTTCAAATATTAAATTAAACACAAACATACATGTACAGTCTATTCATTTCCATTTCTCATGGAACACATCTATTTCTCGTGGAACACATATCTATTTCTCGTGGAACACATATCTATTTCTCGTGGAACACATATCTATTGCTTGTGGAACACATCTATTTCTTGTGGAACATATATCTATTTCTCGAGGAACACATCTATTTCTCGTGGAACACATATCTATTTCTCGTGGAACATCTATTTCTCGTGGGACACATATCTATTGCTTGTGGAACACATCTATTTCTTGTGGAATACATATCTATTTCTATTTGAAATATATATCTATTTCTCGAGGAACACATCTATTTCTCATGGAACACATCTATTTCTTGTGGAACATCTATTTCTCGTGGGACACATATCTATTTCTCGTGGAACATATATCTATTTCTCATGGAACACATATCTATTTCTCGTGGAACACATATCTATTTCTTGTGGAACACATGTATTTCTTGGGGAATACATATCTATTTCTCGTGGAATACATATCTATTTCTCGTGGAACACATCTATTTCTTGTGGAATACATATCTATTTCTTGTGGAACATATATCTATTTCTCAAGGAACACATATCTATTTTTCGTGGAACATATATCTATTTCTCGAGGAACATATCTATTTCTCGTTGAACACATATCTATTTCTCGTGAAACATATATCTTTTTCTCATGGAACACATCTATTTCTTGTGGAACACATGTATTTCGTGTGGAATACATATTTATTTCTCGTGGAACATATATTTCCCGTGGAACACATATCTATTTCTCGTGGAATACATATCTATTTCTCATGGAACACATCTATTTCTCGTGGAACATATATCTATTTCTCGTGGAATACATATCTATTTCTTGTGGAACTTATATCTATTTCTCGTGGAATACATATCTATTTCTTGTGGAACATATATCTATTTCTCGAGGAACATATCTATTTCTCATGGAACACATATCTATTTCTTGTGGAACACATCTATTTCTCATGGAACACATATCTATTTCTTGTGGAACATATATCTATTTCTCATGGAACACATATCTATTTCTTGTGGAACACATCTATTTCTCATGGAACACATATCTATTTCTTGTGAAACATATATCTATTTCTCATGGAACACATATCTATTTCTTGTGGAACACATCTGTTTTTTGTGGAACACATATCTATTTCTCGTGGAACGCATATCTATTTCTCGATGAACGCTAGGGTTCCGGGAAACCCCAGTTTAGAAACACTGATCTAGTTAGTCCATAACAATAACTCAATGTTAATTTGAGAAGCCTTTCATAACGTTGTCCTGTGCTGTCTGTGCATTTACATGTTGGGGACATGTGTGTGACGATTGTTCGCTTGAGGTGAAGCATATGTCCACCTTTACTGGAATCCAGAATCCGAGAATTTGTTACGTCAATAGCAATTGTTTTGCATGATGAGGTTGCTAGCTCCATGCGCAACCTTCGCTTTTATTACATGCTTGGAAGGTTACAGTGATTCTATTCTCTTCCGCCCGGTGAAGATGTTTGTATTTATTAATATTGCTTTATGTTGACTTTTTGTTTACTTTGACGCGTATCTATGATTATTATCCTTTCCATCGAATACATGGACTAGTATTAACAACTGGAACATACTCCAATAACTTTGGTGCAGAAGCACAGGCATTGAAGACCGCAGTTGAGCTTGTAATTCAAGATAAAGATATCCACCAAGAAAACGTAGTATTCCTGACTGATGCCGCGTCAGTATTAGCAGCCCTAAAACAACACAAAGATGAAGATCTCAAGCAAAGTATGTTCTCCCTGACAAGGATCACAAAGTTGGGGGCGAAAAGAGAATTAATAACCGAAATCAGGGTTGGCGAGTTACGTTATTTTGGGTATATAACAAGACATACCTCCTTGTTGAAGACCATACTGGAGAGCAGGGTGGAAGGCAGTCGTTCGGGAGGCGGCAGACAACGCTTTAAGTGGGTGGATAACATCAGAAGTACTGGAAAAAGTCTCTCAGATTGCATTATTACGGTAAGATATAGAGTACACTGGAGATCCATTGCAGCCGACCTTCGATGCAGAGATGTCACCTGAACTGAACTCAACACAGGTCTCAGCAGAACATCCAAGGTTGGTCATACAGTGGATCCCATCCCACTGCAACGTTGAAGGCAATGAAGCTGCAAACAAACTAACAAAGTGTGGAGGAGCATCCCCACAAACAGATCTGTGCATCACATATAATGAGGCCAAGACCATAATTAGAGCCAACTTCAGGAGAAAATGGGCTGATCAGCACCCCGACTTCCGAAAATAAGACAGCTACTTTAATTTAGCTAAAGAAGAGCAAGTCATCATCTTCAGACTGAGAACTGGGCATAACAGACTCAAAGGTTATCTTTACAACAAAATGAGGATTGGAACAGATGACAGGTGCCCATGTGGGGAGCATACCATGACCTTGGAACAGATCCTACAAAACTGCATGCTCACGCAGGGAAAGAGTGAACAATACTGACCTCGCGAGACAGATATGAAACAAAAACTGTATGGAGATTAAACAACCTTACAAACAACGGAGTCCTTTGTAAGAGAAACCGGGAGCTTCATCAGAGGATGAACGAAGAAGAGGAAGAAGAAGAAGAGGAAGAACTGGTCATGTGATATGCTGTAACAATTCTGGTCATGTGATATATTGTAAGAACTCTGGTCATGTGATATGTTGTAAGAACTCTGGTTATGTGATATGTTGTGAGAACTGGTCATGTGATATGTTGTGTATTTTTTTTTTTTTTTTTTTTTTTTTGCGTTCGCCTTATTTATCTATTCCACAAGGCGTGTGTGCGTTACACTGTGGTTTTTATTTTGCGCCTGTCGGCCCAGTGCATCCGACTTCAGCATTCATTTTATGTCAGGATCTGCTCCCTCCTGCATTTTCTAAGGGTTTGCTTCCCCGGGGTAACGGCCGGTGCTGTGATGGGGATCGAACCCAGCACCTTCTGGTTGTGAGCCGTGCCACTTAACCACTAGGCCACGCCGTCGCCTATGTTGTGTATGATAACAGTCGAGTCATATATTACTGAATTTTGTTGAATTATGATTGCTCCTTTTCTGCCTTATAAGGTAAAGACCAAAGCAGACACGGCTCTCGGAGATGAAATAGTATAGACGTCATTTCCTCAATTTGATATGAGGTGGAGTTTGACGTTCCCTTTCTCGCTGCTTTATATTCCCAAGCAAGTATGGCAGGTGTCCATTAACGGCTGGTTCGACCGATAACGGAGATCGAACCCAGTATATTTACAAATTGAAACTAGCGTTCTGCTACTCAGCCGTTCTAAATTGTCGGGAGCCCACCCTCTTCATTTTTCCAGACAGATATTTCATGAAACCACATTGCTGCCCCCTTGCCTGTAGTTTGCTGCACGTGTCGTAGGCAACGCAAATATGTAAGTTCTTGTAGTTGTAGTTGTTATTGTTGTTGTTGTTGTTGAATGCATACAATGAGTAAATTTACCATTTTGTGCCTCCTGAAAAGAACGTCAAGTGGCGGTATCTGGTAGCTTTGCTCACATCCCGAGCGTGCTGATGAAGGTGGACCGGGGTCTTCCATGCGGTCGTGTAATGCTTGGCTTCATCTGCGTGTCGCTCACTACTATATGGATCATGTCGGTACCTCCCCACGTTAGCCCTGCTGCCGTGAAAACAGCCCGTCTTCAGGCAAAGTACACTTTGCCTAACACTGACTAACATGGCTGATCAGTATGTTGTGCCTAACACTGACTAACATGGCTGATCAGTATGTTGTGCCTAACACTGACTAACATCGCTGATCAGTATGTTGTGCCTAACACTGACTAACATGGCTGATCAGTATGTTGTGCCAAACACTGACTAACATGGCTGATTAGTATGTTGTGCCTAACACTGACTAACATGGCTGATTAGTATGGTGTGCCTAACACTGACTAACATGGCTGATCATTATGTTGTGCCTAACACTGACTAACATGGCTGATCAGTATGTTGTGCCTGACACTGACTAACATGGCTGATCAGTATATTTTGCCTGACCCTGACTAACATGGCAGATCAGTATATTTTGCCTGACCCCGACTAACATGGCTGATCAGTATGTTTTGCCTAACACTGACTAACATTGCTGATCAGTATATTTTGCCTGACCCTGACTAACATGGCAGATCAGTATGTTGTGCCTGACCAGACGTTAGTCTTCCTTCCCAAATATATAAGTAAAAATAGATGTGTACATACCCAGGATAACAATTGACGTGTACATGACACATGCTCAGGACAAACATAAATGTGTACATTGACGCATGTCCAGGACAAAAATAGATGTGTACATGTCCAGGACAAAAATAGATGTGTACACGACACGCGTCTAGGGCACATTGCTGTTTTTAGCTCTTACTAGTTTATTGGAGGCTGTAAACCGTGTGTAATTACCAGCAAATCAAATTTAGCGAACCTTATCTGGCACGGTGGGACGGTATCAGTTTGACCTTCGGGCTTAACCTTCACCAGCAAAGATGCAGCATGACAAAGTGGATTCCTGTTCCCGAATTATTTTTGGTTTGTTTGTAATTTCGGTGTTTGTTCTTGATAAATGCGACCTGTCTCTCCCCCTTTTGTCCATCAAATAAATATATTAATGCCATATAAGCTATTGTTGCATTTCCAAAATAGTGCTATTGGTTTTTTTTTAATATGTTGTAAATATAAAAATGGCTCAATATTGATCAGACCGGTAGAAATTGAGAGAGAGTCCCCCGCCCCCCCCCCCCCCTTTTTCTACCGCTATCTTTTTAACACTCGATGCTTCTCTCTCTCTCTCTCTCTTTCTCTCTCTCTCTCTCTCTTTCTCTCTCTCTCTCTTTCTCTCTCTCTCTTTCTCTCTTTCTCTCTCTCTCTCTCTCTTTCTCTCTCTCTCTCTTTCTCTCTCTCTCTCTCTTTCTCTCTCTCTTTCTCTCTCTCTCTCTTTCTCTCTCTCTATCTCTATCTCTCTCTCTCTCTCTCATTTTCTCTGACGTTATTTCT
The DNA here is from genome assembly GCA_036924085.1 of Ariolimax columbianus. NCBI lineage: Eukaryota > Metazoa > Mollusca > Gastropoda > Stylommatophora > Arionidae > Ariolimax > Ariolimax columbianus. Next base: position 34,757,625 of record JAVGWX010000008.1, on the reverse strand, counting down.
TGTATTCTGTTTCTCCTCTCTGTTAAGAGGGTCGTATTGAAATTGTCTCAATCATTGTAAAGTTAGCAAACGATGCCATCATTTGATACGCCCTGTTCTGTTAAGAATCGACGTAATTGAACTCCGGGCAGGCCCATAGGTGCTCGGTCCCTCTCAGTTTGTAAGCCAAGTGTGTAGATACTGATGGTTCCTGTAGTTCGCTGGTTGTACACAGCCCTGCTACGTCCTCTCATACGTCCCTCTCTGCTGGACCCTCGTATTATATCAAAACATTGCAGTCTGTGCATTGCTGGTCCATCGACTGTTTTCTTCCAAAAGGCGGTCGTTTATCAACTTCTTCGTTATCAATCTCCCGCTATCAAGCCATGTAAAGGGATTTGCAAGTAGCAGGAGGTAGTCCAGAGAATGGAATGCGTTGTGTCATAGTTTCCGGCTTGACTGCTATATTTGCACCTTTCGATTTGACACATCGGACTTCAGCAGACATTTTTTAGTACGGGGTTAGAATCCCCTCTTCGATCCCTTCTACTTGGCCAGTCTGCCCTGTTGCAGCCTGTTGTCCAGGATCACCACATGGAGGTGTAGAAGGGTCTTGGCAGCTCTGGTTCACTAGCCCTGGCACTAGCGGTCAGATATGGGTCGTTAACCGCTGCACCTCATGCGCTGCTCGGCATCGCGATCCCATTGATCAACATCAAAATGTCATCTCTATACTTTGACAGTGTCTCCAAAGTGGGTTCTCCTATTGCCAGGATGTCAACTCTTTCATTCCTGCAAACCTCAGCACAGTCAAGACAGTAGATTCACACACGATTCCTGAGGTTCGAGGCTTCTATCAGAAACGATCGCTCCGCAAGTCAACTCACAGCAACCTTTTTTTCAACTCCGATGGAAGGGGTGTCCTATTTCCTTGTACTAAATGCAACAGACAATTCAGGGCTTAGATTGGCTTATTTGAACTTCTACCAGGCCATGAGAGTTATAACAGGAAGCATGAAGTCAACGCCAATTGTAGAACTTGAAAAGATTTCAAATCTGCAATCCATGACCGACAGAAGAGACAGCAGAGCCCAGCAGCAAGCAGAGAAACTAAGAAGACTGACAGACCATCCAATGCATCAGTGACTAAATAGATTTGGAAAAGGGAAACTAAAGCGGAGGAACTTTGCAGAAATAGCCAAAGCAAAGATGAGCGAAGACCCTATAAACATCAAAACAACACCAAAGCCCATCCCTACTGTACGCAAACCCACCTGGAAGCAGCATATCATTCCAGAGGTGGTAGAAAATATACCAGGTATAGGAAACAAGAACAGCCAGACTGAAAAAGAAAGAAGAGACATAACCCTGAGGTACATAACAAAAAACTACCCAAGTATGGACTGAACCCATGCATACACCGACGGTTCTGTAACAAACACAAAACAGAATGGAGAATGGAGGGGGAGGGGTATTCCTGATCCTAACAAATGGTAAAAAAATAACACTGTCAGTGGCAACTGGAAAATTCTCAAGTAATTTCAAAGCAGAGGCACTGAAGGCTGCAGTAAAAGCAATGCTGACAGGCGAAAGCAATGAAAGCCAGATAGTCCTGTTTACAGATGCCCTGGCCGTGGTTACAGCAATAAAAAGCCAGAAAATACAGAACTTAAGGATTTAAGAGCAGTACTCTGTCAACTATGCCAGCAGTCCGCACCAAAAACAGTAGTGGTACAGTAGGTTCCACCCCACTGTAACATCCAAGGCAACGAAGAGGCAGACAGACTGGCAAAAGAAGGTGCAAGACTACCACAACCAGATTCTAGTGTGACCTACGAAGAGTCCAGAAGATTTATTAGGGACAGATACATGGCCAAATGGGAAACAGAACATACTGGCTACACAAAAAATGATGCTTATTACCAGTTGAACAGAAGAGAGCAGGTCGTGGTCTTCAGACTCCGCACAGGCCACAACAGGCTGAGGTACCACCTATTCAATAAATTGAAGATAGGTGGCACTGACGAATGCACCTGTTGTACAGGGAAAATGACCGCTGAACATCTGCTGCAAAACTGCCCGATATACGAGGATCAGAGAAAGCACATGTGGCAATCACCAGTGCCAACACAAGACAAGCTCTATGGCAGTGTCGACAGCCTCAGGATGACAGCTTCTTTCTTCGAACAAATTCAAGTCTGACAGATTACGAAGAAGAAGCAGAAGAAGAAGAAGAAGAAGAAAAAGAAGAAGAAGAAGATTGGCTTATTTAACCATCTTTGAAATCATGCGAAAAGTCTTAACTTAACTTCATTATACTGGTTTAGAAGACTCTACAGGGTCTGTTTACAACCAGCTTATTCCACTATAAAAATGATTGTTTTCATCCAATCTATTCTTGAATGCATTAACTGACCCTGCCTCCACCACATCCTGTGGCAGTGCATTCCAAGCATTCACCATTCTCTGACTAAAATAATGTTTCCTATTATCCAATCTGGACCTGCCTTTAAATAATTTAAAGCCATTCCCTCTAGTTCTTGTAGTCGATTGAACTTTGAAAAACTTGTCTAATTTATCCTTTCCATTGATTAAATTATAAACCTGTATTATCATCTCGAATTCTTCTCTTCTCTAGACACTGCAGACCAGTTTTTTTTTCTGTTTCTCCTCATAACTATCATTCTGGAATCCCGCGATCAATTTTGTAGGTCTTCGTTGTGTAATTTATATCATCCACTCTGTGATAAAGACCACACACCTGAATAGAGTACTCCAATTTAGGTCACCAATGATTTATATAGTTTGACTATCACTTCCTTGCTTCGATGTATAATGTTGGCTTTAATCATACCCATCAGGGATCAAGACACTGGGCAGCGCATGAGTTACAGTGGTCAGCAACCCATAGCTGATTGCTAGTGTCAGGGCCAGTGAACCAGAGCTGCCAAGACCCTTCTACACCTCTTAGCGGTGATCCTGGATAACAGGCTGCAGCAGGGCAGACTGGCTAAGGAGAAGGAATCGAAGAGGGAATGCTAACCCGGTACTCAAAAAATGTTTGCTGAAGTCGGATGTGTTGGACCGAAAGGTGCAAATATCGCAGTCAAGCTGTAAACTACGACACAACGCATTCCGTTCTCTGGACTACATTCTGCTACTTAGGCCCATGCCAGGGTTTTGTAGCGGGAGATTGAGAACGAACGAAGCCAAGCCAGCCATACCCATCATTACATTAACCTTTTTCACAGCCACCAGGACTTGCTCTCGAATCTTACACGTATGATCTATTATAACACCTAGGTCCCTTTCCTTTTCTATCTTTCTAATATTGTTCACTCCCATCATCTAATTATGTTTCATATTTGATCTTCCCATGTGAATGACTGTACATGTGTCTATATTAAACTCTATCTGTCAGCTCACATATCATTTATGAATAGTAGCTAAATCTGATCTCAATAGATCCGCCTCTGCCGGAGAAGAGACCCATCCTCATAATTTTGTGTCATCCGCAAATTTTGCAATCATTTATATATATCAAGAACAAAATTTGTCTCAATACCAATCCCTGAGGCACTCCACTTATAACATCACACCAGTCAGAGTACTCCTTATTTATGCTTACTCTCTGCCTTCTGCCTGATAACCAATTTTCTATCCAATTGTCAACTCCTCCATCTTTACCATGTGATTTCATTTTCAGAAATAATCTCTGATAAGGTACTCTATCAAAGGCCTTTGCAAAATCCAGATAAATAACATCTATTGGCTCTCCAACATCCAACATTTTGGTAACCTCTTCCATGAAAGATTTGTTAAGCACGATCTGCCATAGTAAAACCATGCTGACTCTTCTTGATGAGATTAAACTTGTCCAAATGCATAGTTATGTTGTCTTTAATAATAGACTCTAAAATGTTGCAGAGTATGCTGGTCAAACCCACTGGTCTGTAATTGCCTGGATCTGATTTCTTGCCCTTTTTAAACAAGGGGATCACACCTGTATCTTTCCAATCCCTTGGAATAATCCCCTTCTCAATAGTTTTAGAATAAAATATGCACAATGGTTGTGCCAACATGTATCTAAGATCAAATAGCAATTTTGGATGAAACTCGTCCTAACCAGGACTTTTATCTACTTTCAAACATTCCAATTTTTAAAAAAAACAATTTTCTCAGTTATGTAGATTGAGTGTAATCCCTTTGTGTATATGTCCCATTGGAAGATATCTAAGGGCTCTGGGATCTTGGAGCAGTCTTCTTTAGTGAAGACTGAGCTGAAGTAACGATTTGCAGCTTCAGCATTTTCTCTTATTTAATTTCCCGTACTACGGTGTCTTTTGTTTTCTGTTTATGTCTAACATAGGAAGAAAAAAAGCTCTTCCTATCAGTTTTGATATTTTCAGCAAGTTTTTTTTCAAAGTCAATCTTTGCAGATCTATTTACTTTATAAGATTTGTTTTTGTATTTTCAAAATTTTTTAATATGCTTCATTAGACTTTCCACCATCTACACATTTTTTCCAAGCTTTATTCTTAGCTCTTCTACACTTAACCAAGAATCGAGTTATCCATTTTTTTTACATATTGATGTTCAATCTCCACTTGGAACAAAGTCAATGCTGACAAAGTCGATTACGATGGACGAATAACACTACACACATCCACTCGTGCCATTGCCAGCCTTTCTGTTCTTTTCGAACAAAGGATTGATAGGTAGTCCTCATTATAGAGGTCTCAGATAGCCATCTCAGAACCGAAGTCACTATCTTCATCTCTATTTCCAAATCATTGTTGTCAAGTACGCACCGCTCCTCTCAGCAACCACCCTGCTTCTTACTCTAGCAGAGCAGCCGCAACCGGCTTTCTTACCGTGTAGCACAGATCCATCGGTATATATTATAGCTTCAGAATCCTGGACTTTTTCATTTATTAGTTTTTTAACTTCATTCTCTGCATTCTCTCACCACGGTGATAATGATCCGGTGTCATTTTATCTCCAGACTGAATGCATTCCTCCCCTTTGTTTATGGTGTCACCTGCTATTACCTGACCAATCGTTCTCTCTTGTCTGTGCCATCCACGACATCTCTCTCCTGATTCCTGGTTCTTTTATCATTGATATCTGCAATGTTCATGTGAAGTGGATTCCACTTATCTGCGGCTACTCGCATGTAGACTTTGGCCTATGTCAGCGCATATCTAGACTTTGCAGAAAGAAGTCCAAGCATGAATTGCATCTTCACGATGGAGGTATCCCTAATTTACACAAGTACTAATCGCATTCCTTCATATTGAACGTGTTTCAGCCTTTTACACTGTGTCCTTGACAATGTGAGGATGCCCAGTCCATAATCGATAATTGACAGAACCAATTGATTGCATACACTATCCAGTTCTAAGCTTATTTCTGCTCCATTATATGACACGTTCCCACAGCTAGATGGAGGGGGTGTTATCTTGTGGTGGTGTAACATTTCAATACTGCTTAAATAAGTTTGATCAATACTGTCGTATTTAGCACAACACAGATGCCAAATTACTGCGCGCCAATAGTCGTACAATAGGACTGATTTAGCGTTCGTGTTGAAAGTTGTCAAACGCTTCAGTTGGAAATAAAGCAAAAGTACCTTCGCGAGACAGACGTGAGCAGAATAAATTTAGGGCGTAAGTTAACAGCAATACAATCTTACCGAACATACATTCGGTCATAGAAGAACAAGAGGTCAGTTTCGCTGTGGTAGAATTTTGTAACAACGGCGGCGAAATATGGACACACTCAAAACATCTGATGGAGCTGTTGGTCTCATACGTGAAGCAGTGTAACAACACGACGTTCCCTAAATCCATTTGAGAGATACGGTTTTGGCGATTAGGAAAGAATGAGACACACCGCTAATTCTATGAGGGAAATTGATGTGAGTTTAGATATAGAAAACTAAATGCGTTTAGAGCTGAATCCGGCAGAGTGTGTCAGTGTCGGCTCTGTGGTCTCCCTGGAACAACAGCGATTAAGATGAAGAGGAATGCGTAAAGGACAATGCACTTTCAGATAAGGCATAATAGATGTTTAGCAGAGTAAATAGGAGAGACACGTTTAGTAAAACCTGCCCTTCTGTTTCTAAGAATCGACGTCACTGCACTACGGGCAAACCCATAGGCGCTCAGTCTCTCTCATAAAATGACGTAAGGTATGGATGCTGATGGTCCCTGTAGCTCGCTGGTTGTACACTCTCCTGCGCCGTCCTCTCATGCGCTCCACTCCGCTCGAACCTCGTTTATTGTCGAAACTTTGCAGTCTGTGGATTGCTGCTTCATCTATTGCGGTGTCCTCATCCAGCAGGCGGTTATTGATTGATTTCAAAATGTCACTTCTACCCATCACTAATGTGCCCATGATGGGAGCTCTTTCATTGCCCTGAACCTCGGCATGAGCAGGACAGTAGATCCAGGTCGACGTCTAGAGGTTTAAGGCCTCAAAAGTAGCTATCCACTCGTACCTAAGCCCTCCTATCTGTACTTTCTGAAGTACGGCTTGCGCGTCTGTCACGATGACTGCCATTGTTATAGAAGTCTCAGATATCCATTTCACTGCTGAGGTCACTGCTTCCGTCTCCATTCTCATACTGGAGGTTGTTGACATGTATGCCCTACTGCGTTCAGCAACGACATCTCCTCTCACTCTAGCCGAGAAACCCCAGCCTGATGTCCGACTGCGCACGACTGATCCATCGGTGTATATGACATTGTCACTCTCCTGTGTGTTCTTAGTTATCAGCTGATTTACCTCGTGCTCTACTCTCTCGTTGCTCCGTTCTCTGCATTCCTTATGATGATTCTCTGGTACTCTATCATTCTATCACCAGTGTGTATCCACTCTTCCCCTTTTACTATCGTCCCAGCAGGAGTGACGTGTCCGATTGTTGTCTCAGCCTGTGCCATCCATGACGACCCTTGATGTCTGAGATACTACTGTGCAGAGGGTGCCGAGTGTCTGTGGTGACACGCATATAGGCTTTGACTTGTGCCAGTTTATGTCTGGATGTCACCGATAACAATACCAAGATGTACCGCATCATCACAATCGGGGTATCTCTAGTGCAGCCCAGAACCAGTTGCATAACTTCATTCTGGATGCGTTCCAACCTTTCGCACTGTGTTCTTGATAGTGTGAGGATGCCTAGTCCGTAATCGATACAAGAAACATTAGTGACCTAGACTCCATTTTCCACAAGGTCAGGCTGACGAGAACAAACTTGAAGACAATCATTACTTTGCTGCTGGGTTTTTGTCCCCTTTTTTCCACTCGTCTAAATATAGGGTCACTATTACAGTTGGCCACCTTCAGGAAACAGGCCAACGCATTTTGTGTTATTTGCAGTGGTGGTCTCTGTAGCAATTTGTGTTACACAGTGAGGATGTTAGCCCTATGCCCAACTCTGCTTAGTCGCCTTTTACGATATGATTTGAATATAGTTGACATATTCTTAACCTTCTCAGTAAGTGGCCCCGGGATTCACTTGGTGATTGTGCTGCGTTACAGTAGCTTTATTCTCCTAATTTCAACAGATCATATTGTTTTCTATGAAGCACTCTGTCGAGTTCTATTCAGAGTAAATTGTTTTACGCAAGTCACTCCTAGGGATTGTAGTTCAATGTTTCTGATAGTTCCATGATGTTATTGTTACCACTCGTACATATGTTCAATTGACTACTTTCTTTAGTGACAGGCCACAGTGGCTCTCCTCGCATCCTGAGGCGAACTTTAGAATGTGAACTGGGATCTTCCTGACTGTAGTGCAATACGAGATGATTCGGTAAGTTCGCCACTATGGGGATTACATTACAGATCCCCCACCTCGCTAGCCAGACTGACACGAAACAGTATGTCTTCTTGTATAGTTTTTTTGAAAGGGAGGTACGGTCTTGATCAGTATTTTCCTGACCCTGACTAACATAGTCTGATGAGTATGTTTTGCCTGACCGAACATTAGTCTCCACTCCGCATGTTTTCATGATCAAAACCTATCAAGGAGTTTCCGTCAGGCTTGTCGAGCATCTATTTGTATTTTCCAACATAGTGAGAAAAATAAATGCACAAATAGTTTAAAGTTTATTGGAATTAAATGTTTTCAAATTTTTTTTTTAAATGGTATGGTCAGATACCGCACCGAGACGAGAACACAAACGAAAACCTACGTTACATAGCACGTTTTTATCTATCTGTTTTAATGTTTACATATGGTACTGATGAATTGTGTTTCATGCTTTATGGTCACACACCCTTCTTTTATGGTGTTTATATGTGTATTTAGGTGATGTTTTAAATATGTTAATCCCAATTGACATTAGTATGTGTTGACGAAGATCGAGAGCTTGTGCTTTAGAGTTTGAAATAGAAGTTGACATCGTATTAAAAGCGTCGATAAAAACTGTATATGTGAAATGGTTCAAAGCTGTTCAATGTTTCGTGTTGTACTCTTCTTAGGAGAACGTTTGATTCTAAATGTGTTCATACATAAAAGGCAAAGAAAGAACATTTTGTAAAGTGCCTATATACCTTTTTTGAAATTACTTTTTACTAATAATAATGGCTTCTGGCAATAAAATTATGTTTCAATTGGAATTCTTTCTCCTTATGTGCATTGTAGCATAAACAAAGATATTCGAATAAAATATGTTTTCTTCTTTCGTCTTTTTCTATGAACAGTATTTTTTAATGACATGACCATAAAGCCTCAAATGCAGAAAAACAGCAGAACATTCCCCTCTTTTCTCATACCCATTTTCACCTTATATGCTACGTCTCATTTAATAAAATAGTACTGAATAGAAACAGGATAACTAAAGGAGAAGGGAAGGGGTCCAAAAGAAATGTTGTACCTCCTTCCTGATCAAATTAATCTAGGAGGTTCTGACATGTAGGGAGGTAAACACCAAGCATTAAAAGTGGATAACTAGATTTTTAGTTAAATGTAGAAGAGCTAAAATAAAGCATGGAAAAAAATATGTAGAGGCAGGTAAATCGAAAGAAACATATTAAAAATATTTGGGCAAGCAAAACATAGCTCAGAAAGGGAATAAAACAGCAAAAATACTGGGGAAAAAACTTGCTCAGAGGATCAAGACTGATAGTAAAAGATTTTTTCTTATGTTAAAAATAAACAAAGAACGAAAAACAAGGTAAGCCCTCTCATAGATGGCACAGGTAAAATAATAAGAGAAAATAAGGAGAGAGCTAATCTACTAAATCAACGCTTCGACACAGTCTTCCCACATGAAGATTGCTCCAGGATCCAAGAGCCTATTGATATTTTCAAATGTGAAATGGATATAGTGGGATTAAAATCAATCTGTATTACGAAAAAAATGGTTTTAAAAAAAATTGAGAGATTAAAAGTGGATAAATGTCCAGGTCCAGATGGTATCTATCCAAAATTTATATTTGAAATTATAGACCAACTAGCAAAATCATTGGCTATATTATGTTCTCAATCACTTGCAAAAGGAATTGCTCCAAGAGATTGGAAAGATGAAGTAGTGATCCCATTATTCAAAAAGGGAAACAAATCAGATCCAGCAAATTATAGATCGGTGAGTTTAACAAGCATAGTCTGTAAATTAGACCTAGATTGGACTACTGTGTACAGACGTGGAGTCCTTATCGTAGAAGAAAGGATTCATGCTGGAAAGGATACAAAGAAGAGCCTCAAAACTGATAGTGGAATTCCAGAATTATAGTTATGAGGAAAAAATTTTTAAAAACCGGCTTACAGTGTATAGAAAAGATTAGAATTCGAGATGACTTAATACAGGTTTATAAGATAATCACAGGAAAGGTTAAATTAGATTATAACAATTTTTTTCAAAATACAACCAGCAACGAGAACAAGAGGGCACAGATAAAAATTAACTAAAGAAAGGTCCAGATTAGATATTAGGAAATATTTTTTTAGTCAGAGACTGGTGAATGCTTGGAATGCATTGCCCCAGGAAGTAGTGGTTCAGTTCAGTTCATCCTGTAACCCATCAGGTCGTTGGGGCACACATGAAGACATGAAAATCTCACGCCAACCCTCTCTGTCTGTTGCCGCCTGACGTATCTCACCGGGACGAAGGCCTGACCACTCAGTGATATTGTCCACCCATCTCTTCCTTGGACGGCCTCGCCCTCTCTGTCCCGGTACGGACCCAAAGAGTATCGAGTTGGTAAATCCGTTGGACCTCGCGACGTGCCCGCACCAGGCCATCTTTCGTCTTTTGATAGCTGTGAACAGATCTTCAAAAGGACCAATAGCGTCTTCAACTCTCTGACGGATTTCTACGTTCGTGACACGATCTTTATATGAAACATTTAGGAGTTTTCTATAGCACCTCATTTCCATTGCATGTATCCTGCCCGGGATATCTGCTGTAATGGTCCAGGTCTCGCAGGCATACAGAAATATTGATAGCACCAAAGAGCGCATTAGTCTAACTTTTATGCTGAGGGCGAGCCGCTTGTCTTGCCATATAGGTTTCAGCCGAGTCAGCGCCGCTGTTGTTTGTGCTATTCTTGCAATGACCTCTGGCTTCGAACCCTCTTCGCTGATCAATGATCCCAGATATTTGAAACGTTTTACCACCTCAAGTTCCTGCCCATTCGCCTCTATTACAGATTGAAACCCTGCTACGTTATTGGTCATGAGCTTTGTTTTATCTGCATTTATTTCCATACCAAAACTCAGGGCCGTTCTATCCAATCTACCAATCAACTCCTGGAGTTCCCATTCTGTGCCTGCCAATACATCAATATCATCAGCAAAACGGAAGTTTGTGATAAGCCTGTCACCTATTTTAACCGTGCCAACATGTCCTTTCAAGGTCGTCTCCATTATTCTCTCCAAGAAGATATTGAAGAGTATGGGGGAGAGTATACAACCCTGTCTCACACCCACCGTCGTACGGAACCAATCGCCTAGCGTTCCCTCTACTGAGACTGAGCTTGTCGCCTGCTCATAAAGGTTTGCAATTACCCTCACAATATCACTGTTGAACTTATAATGCCTCATTGTTGACCATAGCGCCGCATGCCACACTCTGTCAAAAGCCTTTCTAAAGTCAACGAAGGCATGGTAGAGTTGTTGATGATACTCTGAGTACTTCTCATTCAGTAGCCGAAGATTAAATATCTGCTAGATGGTACTCCTTCCCGCTCGAAAGCCCGCTTGTTCTTCGGCAATGATATTCTCCGCCTGTGGATTCAATCTGTTAAGTATAATTCTCAAGAGAACTTTACTTGGATAACTAATCAGACTCATTGTTCGATAGTTCTGACACATATTTAGGTTTCCTGATTTAGGCAGTGGTATAATGACTGATTTTGTCCAGCAGGTGGGCCACTCTCCTGTCTGCCAAATTCTATTGCATATGCATGTCAGGGTATTAATTGTTGCCTCCGCTCCCACTTGTAGGAGCTCTGCTGGAATATTATCCACACCTACAGCCTTCCCTCTCTTCAGCATTTGCATGGCTTCATATACTTCTTCCCTTGTTATCGTTTGATTTTCCTCTATCAGACTCACTTCAGGAGACATTGCATTGCTTGGGTCACCTCGACTTTCATGCTTATATAGCTCCGAACAGTACTCTGTCCAGCGCTCACGAATGTCTTCAGCTTCTGTGAGACATTTCCCACTCTTGTCCTGAATCGTTGTATTTCGACTTTGTACAGGTCTTACTTAGTCCTTGACTAATTTATATGCTCCCTTGGCATCATTTCTTCCCAGATTTTGTTCGATATCTGCGCACTGAGCCGTTATCCATTCCACCTTGGCCTGTTTCATCTTGGTCTTTATGGTTCCATTTATCTCTCTATATCGCTGAATCCCATCTAGTGTTTTCTTCGCTCTCTTCATTTGTCGTCTCTTGTCACATAAATCCAGTATTTCACTCGTGATTTATGCTTTCTTCTTAATCCTGCACCTACCTAGAACCTCAGATGCCGTGGAGATTAATGCCGAATTCAAGGCTTCAGTCATCGTCTCAACATCTGCCTCCTCGTTTAGAACCAAGAGAGGTGCGAATCGTCCCCCCATCACCGCTCCAAAGGTCTCCACTACATCCGGGCACTTCAACTTCTCCAAGTCAAATCTAAGTCTAAGATATCTCTCTTTTCAGAACTTTCTTTAGTCTGAGATGCAGGGTCATCAGCACTAAGTCGTGGTCGCTCCCTATATCGGCCCCTGGGAAACTTCTTGTCCGGACGCTATTGACGCTAGATCTGAATCTCCTTTGGACCAAAATATAGTCTATTTGACTATGAAGCGTACTATTTGGGCTGTGCCACGTCCACCGTCTCGACATTTTATGTGGTCCCAGCGTATTCGCTACTATCAGCTTATTGTAATACGCAAATTCCAAGAGTCGTAGACCTCTATCGTTGGTGGTCACATTCCCATATGCTCCGCGTGTGCCTTTCCAGACACGTACCATGTCTTCGCCAATTTTGGCATTCAAATCTCCCTGTACAACCAGTATATTCTTCTTCGGTACCTCGTTCACCAAAGCCTGCAATTCCTCGTAGAAGCTCTCAACCTCGCTGTCCTCGTAATCTGAGGTAGGCGCATAGCATTGTATCACCGTGACATTGAAGGGCTTAGCATTTAGTCGTATACTGAGCAATCGCCTTGATACTGGACGGCAACCCAATACACAACAGGATGTGTCTTTGTGCACCAGCATTCCGACACCATGAAGGTGTTTGTCAGGTCTTCCACTGTAATAAAACTTGTGACCTTCTTCTTTGTTCTTCTTCTTCACAGAAGTAGTGGAGGCAGGGACAATTAATGTATTTAAGAATATATTGGATGCGCATATCTTTTAGAGCAGGTTAATGCAAATATAACTGTTTGTATACAGACTCTGATGAGTCTTCTAAACCAGTATAAAAACGTTAAGTTAAGTTAAGTTAAGTATCCCAGCTCGGATGACAGACGCGCAGTTAGCTTTCATGTTGTGCGTGTATTTTTGGTTTGGCTTCTAGTTGCCTTGTGTACCTGGCAAGATTGAAACGAACCGGTTCCTGATTGTGTTCTTTAGATTTCTGCCAGGGTCGCAGACTGCAGCCGTCTCATAGGCATACCAAACCTCTCTATTTTTCGAACTTAGCTGACGGTGGTGTGTAAAAAACTAGAAAATGGATCCCCAAACATATATGGATATTGCCACGGTAGTAACAAAGTTGAAAATGTACCCTTATTTCGACATAGCGCATTATATTCTCATGTGCATATCTGTTCGGGAGGATATTTTGCCCCAGCAAGGTGAGTACAAGACACTGCAGTGAATCATGGCGTGTGCGTGTGTGTGTCGTACATCAAAATATGCTGCGTGCAGTAGCAAATTAGTTGAGGAATCCGTTTTGGTTTTTCATGCGTGTTATATGTTGTATAAACTCATTTTTTAGCATTTATATTTTAACGAACGTTAGTATTTAAAGTCACCACATGCACATGGCATATCAATATCATCGTCTTTTAATCGGTACCACTGATCATAAATTCATGATTGAAAAAAATCATTCTTCATTTCTTGCCTTATAATTGCTTACTTACGTTGTCGCTTCTACCCTTAGATATAGACATTTGTCAGGAAGAGAGTCATACTATTCGATCTATTACCTTCCTCTGCACTTGATAGGCCTAGTCTGGTCTTTTGTTGTATCTTATACATAGTCACTAAGAGTAAGAAAGAGTCACTCCTAATGTTGAAAATAGAGATGTTTTAATCCAAGACTACTTTTGGTCGTCCTCGGGGGGGGGGGGGGGGGTTTGTCGTCTGGATTCTCCTTGGCTCTAAATTCTTCACATGCCCGCCATTGTAGCCGATTTTCTTTCATTCTGAAGACACAGCTAAACCACCAGAGATTGTTCCACTCGAGTCTGATTGAAACTGAAACTCCACTGTCGAGATACAATGACCCCTGACCGTTTTTGTTACTTTGGTACTTTCTGCGAGAACTAGGATTTTCAATTTAGATTACACTATTTCTTCCATAGACTCTTCGTTCTCATTTTCGTTGATACTTTTAATATTCCTAATTCTAAAAATCAGTAGTCTGTGATTCATGCCAGTTGATCATCTTTAAGCCAGGTCCATCTGTTTTTCTTTCTCTGTAGTCTTGTTAAATGTTAGACAAACATGTGATTGACCTAGTGTGTCCATAAAATATATATATATTAATATTTATTTGTCTGAAGACACCATAACTTGCAAATGGAACGACATATCTGAAATCAAGCTTAAATTTTCACTATGGTCAATTTGTAGATCAATCCTGAATCCAACTTATTTTATGTTGCTATACTATATTATTCCATTTACGAATTATAGGCATATTATTTTATATATATAGAATATATATAGATAAGGAGATCTCACGCACGGAGAGTAACGGGTTCATGAAATCAACAATAACCACACAACATTGATAAGGAGATCTCACGCACGGAGAGTAACGGGTTCATGAAATCAACAATAACCACACAACATTGATAAGGAGATCTCACGCACAGAGAGTAACGGGTTCATGAAATCAACAATAACCACACAACATTGATAAGGAGATCTCACGCACGGAGAGTAACGGGTTCATGAAATCAACAATAACCACACAACATTGATAAGGAGATCTCACGCACGGAGAGTAACGGGTTCATGAAATCAACAATAACCACACAACATTGATAAGGAGATCTCACGCACGGAGAGTAACGGGTTCATGAAATCAACAATAACCACACAACATTGATAAGGAGATCTCACGCACGGAGAGTAACGGGTTCATGAAATCAACAATAACCACACAACATTGATAAGGAGATCTCACGCTCTGCTTCAACCCCATAAACCGATACTCCAGCAGATAACGGACGTCAAGGCCAAGACTTACACCTTCAATAGCGGATATCTACGGCCATGTGGTCCGCATGACTGATGATAGATGGACGAGGAGGGTGTCTTTTCATACAACTACAGCCGCCCGCCAACGAGTTAGAGATAATCTGCTCTGCTCCTTTGTACCATCAGGGCGAAGAACAGACACAGATTAAAGCAGCTTTTGCCTACCTGGGATCACACAACCTTGCTTGATTGGATTGAATACCAGGATTCAAGTATATATATATTTGGTTTGATTTAAATACAGTTTTAGAGCATTCTTTTGTATGCACCTTTTATTATCTCTAAACTGATTCAACATACACACACACACAAATAAAGTCGATAATTTAACCTCAATATTGTTGATGTAAACATGAGAAGAATCAAAGATTTACTTTCTTCATTTTAAACATTTCTTTCATTGTTCATCAGTTCCTAATGAAATGTAATAAAAAATATATAATTTCTTTTCAGACATCTCTCTTTTTCGTTTCATTCACATTTAAAATTAACTGTGCTAAACGGACTGTGATTTTTTTTAAAAATAGACGACCATTTCAATCTTATCCCCGAAAAAGATAAACTTTTAATTGATAATGGGGATCAGTTTGTGAGTTGTTGTTGAATGTCCGCAATAAGATTACTCTTTTTTTTTGTACATGAAAAAGGTGTTGAGTGGATTGTTGCAGTAGCTTTCCTCACATCCCGAAGGTGAACCGGGATCCTCCAGGCTGTTGTGCTATACTTGGCTTCATTTGCGTGTCGCTCACTACTACGAGGATCGTGTTGATCTCCATCACGTTAACCAGGCTGTCGTAAAATAGTCCGTTTCCAGGGAGACCTGCGAAGAAGTGGGGGGGGGGGGGGGGGATCTTGAACAATATATTTTGCCTGACCAACAACCTCTCCGCGTCAACTTCAATTGTGTTGGCGCGACCATTCTCTATCTTAACCATAATTTAACTGTAAGTCAAGTATACATTTACAGCCTGGCGGGCCTGATCATATAATATTGTCAATGATTTTCTGTGACAACAAACGCACATATATTTGTAGAGGAGAATTATGGTGCTTTCGTAATTACGTACAATATTTGTGTAACATCAGTGATATGCCGCATTGGCTGACTGCACTTTCAGGATATAGCAAAACTAAAATATGACACATGTACAGACAGTCCCATATGGGATGAAGTGACAGATGACTTCATTGTTCGAGGTCTTAGTTTTTTTGTTAGGTTTGGTGATAGTGCATATTTCTTGCTGATGTGCCTTCGCTAACTCTGAATGGATCTTTTACCAATTTCTAATTGGGTAGATTGAAGAGTGACTCGAACCGTCAGTTTTGCAGTGCGACGCAAGGCAATAGGTGCAGTCACGAAGACAGACACACACATTCAAACAGAAAGAGAGAGAGAGAAAGTCTATAACACTTAATCTCAAGTAACAGTATCTAATATGTGACTGCTTGGCCGTGACAACAACTTTGGCATGAACGTCTAATTATTCATATTTCGGTATATCGTTCACATAAGGATCGTTTTCTTGTGACTTCACTTCTTATTTATCTCGGCATCACGCAACAGTTAGAGCGACAGTAATAAGGAACCACTACTATTGTGACTCTTGTCAACCTGCTGGAGGTTATTCCTCCTACCTTTCCCACACGGGACCGTAATTTGAAAACGATACTAGCCGTGCCCCGCTTGCAAAAGGCTAACCAAGACTCTCCAATCTGGCACTATGCCAGGCAACAATTGTCGGTGTTCTTTCGTTCAACATACACACACCGTAACATTTCCGAATGCCACGTTTCATACAGAAGATTGATTCACACAGCGCCGGCGTAAAGAGTGCTGTTTTCCAGCCGATACAGAAACTAAGCGATTTTTAAAATATGCGATGTAAAAAACATTTACGGACTTCCAAACAGTAACGACGCTCATGGCTTAGATGTACACAACGTTAGTTCCTGTTTCATTTCTTGGTGCACTTTTTTATATTTAGTCAATGGCCTCAGAGTTCGTACAGAATTGACAAGTTTGCGATAACAATGTCACAGCTCGGCATGTGCAGGTTGAATGAACTTCAGCGTTTCCACACCTTGGCCTTTTCCTCAAAGATCTTGGTTTTTTTTGTTTTTTATTGTTTAACCGTAAGTATCTTGGCTTTTCTTCTTCTAAAAACTTTGACTTCTTTTTCCTTCCTGAGCTGGTCAGTCAGTCAAATATGTTTTTAAAAGTTACTTGACGAGACCTACATTAATGCATCCTAACTAAATAATAATAATTCTAATTTATCTCTAAACAACTTCGTTAACAACCTGTTAACAACTTCGCGGAGGTTATAAGCATAAGCTATTGAATGTTGCTCCGAGCTACCCCAACCCAGTTCTAGCCGTACACTCCCCTCCCCTTATCTGCATCCTCAACACACTATCAAAAACTCGTCTTCACTATCGTATTCTGTGCATTCACTCACACTCAGATACCCTCAGGCGGGTGATCTTGACATGATACATTCAATCTATTCATCGTATACTCACATGTGATCACACACTCAATCGATCTGCATATACACACACTCCGGAACACACATCGTTCCTTCGGTGTCCTTCACACACCACACACACATCCAGATCTCTCCTAGGCGATCTGTACACTCGTGTAACCATTCAGGAGATACATCGTTCACAAGGTGTCCTGTACGTACAATACACATTCAGATCTCTTCTAGACACAGGGCGCCCAACACACACCTTATAGAGCGACTGGCCAAGACTCAAAGGTGTATGCTGGTTCAGCAACCCTGTATTCCATTCTATCTCACTAACATTCGTAAAACATCCCATCAATCACTCTTCTATAAAGTCGGTGAGCTAAACAGACTCCTAGCTAAATTTATGTCTCTTTCTCTCTCTCTCTCACCATGGCCAATCTGCTTGAGTTAAACATAGGCGGGTAGTACTAATTTTGAATTTGGTGTATACGTGGTCTCTTTCGGTTGTGGCCAATGCTGAACAATAATGTATGATAATCTTGTCTTTTCAAAAAGAATCATAGAGGGAATTCTGGCATTGGTGAAATTCTCTATACCGGCCATAGAGAAAAGCCGATCTGGAAAAAACTAGCTTAATTGCCTCACAGTCAAGCTACTCCTGCCTGGGGGCAACATGACAATCACAAACTGGTACAGCCCTCCAGGTACATCTCTAGATATACACAAGGTGAAACTAGAAGGACAAAGATATCTAGCCAATCACCAAGCTGGGATATATGAGACAACAGATCAGGGAGGAGAGCAGATTGTGAAAAACAAACTCATCCTCATGAACCAGCCAGACAACAAGCCAACCTACTACTCCAGAGCATGGAAAAAAGTGAGCACACCAGATCTCGCCATGTCAGTCGATAACATACACCGCCTCACAACAAGAATAATGAACAGCCAACTGGGAGGAAGTGACCATGTGCCGATGACCCTCACAATGACTGGAATAGGAAGTAAGGAGCAATGTAATATGACCCCCAGCTGGAACTTCAAAAAGGCAAATTGGGCCCTCTTTGAGGAAACAACTGATCAGCTTTGTCAAAATATCACCAGAACAAACAACACAAATAAAAATGTCGACAGTATTGGCGATGAGACTACAAACCTTATTGGAACGACACCTTGGAAAAACTGCGTAGTTGACGTCAATGAAGCAAGGAAAACCATGGAGCTGAACTTCACAGTCGAAAATACCCAGAGACATAAAACATGCCTTCGACGAACAGAAAAAGGATGAAACACAAAGAATCTGGCACAAAAAGACCAGTAGCATGAACATGGACACAGGCAAATTGTGGAATCTGACAACAATTCTTAACAAAGAAACAAACACAAGATCCTGCACGATTGTGATAAACGAAAATGGAAAACACCACATGGGAAAGATGGCTGCAAACATTCTAGCAGACTGTAACAAGGAAGAAAACACTACAGCACTCTCACAAGCATAGGTCAAGCAATCCAAACAAATTTAAAATAAGCTGAAGCACCAAAACCAGACTCATGCATGAAGTCGTCCTTCACAATGAGTGAACTAAATTCCTCAAAAAGAAAATTAAAGACTAAGAAAGCCACAGGAAAGGATGACATCACAAATGACATGATCAAACATCTAGGACCCACAGCCAGATGCAAGTTCCTACTAATATTTAACCAGTAATGGAGCACTGGAAAATGTCCAGACAGATGGCGAGAGGCAATAATCACTCTAAATAGAAAGATACAACTAGAGATAACCAGAAAAATCAAGCTGCCGACCAATCAGCTTACTGAGCTTCTTCTTCTTCTGCGTTTGTTCTCAATCTCCCGCTATCAAACCCTGATAGGGCTTAAGTAGCAGAATTTAGTCCAGAGAACGGAATGCGTTGTGTCGTAGTTTACAGCTTGACTGCGATATTTGCACCTTTTGGTCCAACACATCCGACTTCAGCAAGCATTTTTTGGGTACCGGGTTAGCATTCCCTCTTCAATCCCTTCTCCTTAGCCAGTCTGCCCTGCTGCAGCCTGTTATCCAGGATCACTGCATGGAGGTGTAGAAGGGTCTTGGCAGCTCTGGTTTGCTGGCCCTGACACAAGCAGTCAGCTATAGGTCGCTGACCACTGCAGCTCATGCGCTGTTAAGCGTCTTGATCCAACTTACTGAGCTGTGTGGGCAATGTCATGGAGAGAATGATAAACACGAGACTGCTTACATATCCGAAGAGAAAAAAAACTGCCTGCTGGACAACTCACAATCTGCTTATAGGGAAAACCGTAGTACCGAAGATCAGCTAGTATATCTAGCCCAGGATGTAGAAGATGCTTTCCAAGAGAATAAAAAAACTACTGGTTGTGTTTGTCAGTCTCACTAAGGCCTTCGACAAGTTGTGGAAAGAAGGGCGCCTTCTCAAGCTAACAAAATAAAATCGAACGGAGAATATTTAGCTGGATACGAGACTTCCTTCCTACAGCAAGAGTGAAACTTGATGAAAAACTAAGCCACCATGTCAACCTCCAGCAAGGTGTTCCACAAGAAAGAATCTTGCCCACTCTCTTCATAATATTTATCAACATTATTGCAGAGTTACTTACCAAGCACATCTTCAGAGCTCTCCATCTGATTGGGGCGTACAAATCAACCCCTCAAAGCCAATAGCAACCTGCTTCTTGCTATCAAACCAAAAAGAAATGGTTTAACTACAATTGCAAGAAAGTAAGTTTGCAATTGAGGAAAACCCCATATACTTGGGAGCGAAACTAGACAAGCAACTCACATGGAAGCCACACATAAACGCCATTGCACAAAAGGCCACCAGAAAACTCTTCCCCATGAAGAAGTTGGATCTCTTGGGGAGATACACAGATCTTGTCCATGCTATTGGCCTTCTTGCATTTTGCCAGACCTTCCTACATAGTATGTGATAGATGCTGACACTGGCTTCCCCTCCTGCTTGAATAAATTCACTGGGTATATCGCATACCAGTGTCTCCCATTTCTTCAAACCTTCTATTGCGGAACGGACTTCTTCTATACTAGGTTCCAGCTCTGGATCAGGTGGCTTAGGCATTGTGTAGAAGCCGACTCCGGTGTTTTTATATACTCTGCAGTATTTTTTCCATCTCTTCAGTATGTCCTTGCTGTCTGTCAGTGCACTGCCATCTTTATCATGTATGACATGCGTGGGCAGCACTGCTTGGATACAATCCAGTTAATGATCGGGTTGTCAAGATCAGGTCACAAAGGAAAAACAGAAACATCACAATAATACAAGTGTACGACGCACCAACTGCAGTAGCAGCGGAAGAAGAGATAACGAATTTTACTATGATTCACAAGACACCCTAAATAAAGTAGAGGTAAGAGACATCATAATAATCGTGAGAAATATCAGTGCGAAAATAGGAAGCAATAGAGAAAAAGAAGAAGAAAGATTATAGGAGCCTTTTGTATTAGGACTCAGAAATGAATGTAGAAAAACTAACAGAATTTTGAATGGAAAACAATCTCTCCATCGCAAATACAACACCCCAGACGACTATATATGTGAACTTCACCGGATGGGAAGAACAGAAATCAAATAGACTACATTCTAATGCCACAAAGATGGAGGTCAGGTGTAACATTCGTGAAGATACTAACAGCTGCAGACTGTGACTCAGACCACCAGCATCAAGATAAGACTGAAAAGGCTGCTAAAAATCGCAAGACCTATATGCTATGCCGTCAGCCTAATACCACCAGAATACAGAAAAGCGGTAACAGATAAGTTTGCGATGGTCATGGCAGTGCAAGAAGACATGACACCCGATGAACTTGCAACACATACAGAAAATATTCTCATCTCACCTGCAAGTAGCATTATACCTAAAAACATCACAAGCATCAGTTACATCACAGATAAGACCATAGACTCATAGAAGAAAGAAAACAGTTAAAACAATCTGGGATAGACTGCAGTAGCGACATATACAGGAACAAGAGAAATTAGAAGCTGATATATATATATTGGTAAAGGATGCAGTTACCCACACAGACAAGGCAAAGGCTGGACAGATCACCTGCTTCAGAGAACTGATGACCTTTGATTCACGTTTTTCTTGTTGCCTTTATGTTTATCACAGGCTCACTTCTCCAGGAGTGTTTAGGTCTGCCCCTACATCTCTTCCCTTGGGAATTCCAACACAAAGCATATTGTGTAATGCTATCAGCTGTTTTTCGCAATGTCGGCCCAAATCAGTGCCTTGTTCATACGTCAATTAATTATTATTATTATATATTATTAGATATTAATCTGTCTAGTTTTTTCCCACAGTTCCACATTAGAGACTTTTATCATACCTTTTGAATCCCACTATTCAGTTAAGATGCCCATTGATGGCAGTTTCTTTTCTTTGACATACGTCTTTGTTGTTCCAAATATTACAGAGGCCATACAATAGTTGTAAATTTGAGCTGAAGATAAATATTTTTGTGGTGGACCTAATTTATTTTGATCTCTCATAAATTCCCAAACACAATTAACACCTCTCTCACCCCCTGTATTCTTTACTCTCAATTTGTACCTCCCATCTTGTCTACATTTGCCACCAAGATACACAAAAAATTACACCTCCTATAGCATCGTGTCTCCCAACATATTGTTATGTGCTTTTATTCCAATAATCTTGTTTTCTCTTTCAGTGTAACATTTGTGACCACCTGTCAAGTATATTTATTCTATTTTGTTTCTAGTTTTGGTTGTGAGACAGAAGAATCAAGCCATCAGCAAAGGTCCAGATCATTATTCTCTAATTTCATTTACGTGTGTTAACTTCATTAAGTTGTATTATGCGTAATCCAGACAATAGCCAACAGAAAGGGAAATAGCGGTAAGAGACATCCCAGTTCTTATCTCAAAGGGCTCAGAAAAGCCGACCTTCAAGTAGAACTCTACACTTCATATGCTCATACACTTTCTTAATTATGTATATGTACTTCAGGGACACTCATTAATGTCTCAGCAACTTTTAGAGTAATATCCTGTCTAAACTTTCAAATACCTCTTCATAGTCCACAAATCCAAAAGTAAAATTATATATATATATGAGCTATCTGGTCTGCACAGGACCAATTTTGTCGAAATCCCCCAACTGTTAATCTACGGCCTCTTTTAATCAGTCTAATATCTTCTTCGTTTATTCTCAATCTCCCGCTACCAAGCCATGAAATTTGCAAGTAACAGAATGTTGTCCGGAGAACGGAAAGCGTTGTCATAGTTTACAGCTTAACTGCTATATTTGCACCTTTCAGTCTGACGTTGTACCCAGCTTCGAAGCGGAATTCTTAGAATGAAAACATTTTCCCCTTTGTGTGATTCTTTCAAGATTGTGGCCTCAATTACGCAAATTTATCTCTGTGCATGCAGGCATCGAAACCATTGAGTCACATGCTCCTCTGTCTGTTGCATCAGTAAACCAGTAAGCAATACAATAAAACATCATTGCCCAAGATGTTATGGTCACATGGTATCTAACACATGCACATTTTGACCAAGAAAATCGGGTCATGAGGTCTCCATTTTTCTAAACTTGTTGGTAAACTATATGATAATATCCTCATAACTCATAAATGTCTTGATATAGAGATGTGAAATAAGTTGGACTGGTCTATAAATCGTCTATAAAATGTTCGGTTATAGTTTCAGCTCGATATGTCGTTCCGTTTGTGAGGTGAGTTATGGTATCGTCAGACAAAGATATATATGCCACCAGGCGTTGATGGTCACTGACAATTAATCTAAGAATATATATATATACACCAGCCGCTGAAGAGCTTGTGTGCAAACTGCAATTGAACATTTCATGCTCGCATCGGACTGATAGGCCATATGAAGTCCATCGCTGCCGAAGACATATGTGTTGGACCGAAAGGTGCAAATATCGCAGTCAAGCTGTAAGCTAGCAACACAATGCATTCCGTTCTCCGGACTACATCCTGCTACTTGCAAAGCCCTATTCAGGGCTTGGTAGCAGGAAATTGAGAACGAACGTAGAAGAAAAAGAAGAATCCCAGAAACATCACACCAAAACATGTCATATAACGCAAAAACAAAATAGAACACATACAACAAGGATGATGTCGGTGATCGTCATCGACAGGGCTTGACAAATATTAGGGTGGCTCACCAGTTAGTCAAAAATTTCACCAGTTAGTCAAAAATTTCACCAGTCAGCATGGGCGGACTACAGTCGTGCAATTTATGTTAACATATTTAAACTAGGCACTATTCCACATTTGTTTCTGCGAAATATGCGTACAATAACACAAATATATTGCATTCAATGCACAGAATTAATCTATTTCTTCTTAAGAAAAAATGCACTACTGTCAGAGGCATGGCGTGTGTGTGTGTCCTTGAACATTCTTTGTAATTTTAGCACTGTAGTACCATTTATTGATGGCTTTAGTAAGTTTAAATTTTGGCAGTGGAGGTTCATTTAGATTTACCATCATAAACTAGGTGATGTACAATCTATTTAAACTAATATCATTAATAATCGTGCGAGATTTGTTATGTAGTTAACGATTAAAAACATATTTTTTTACTCGTCACAGACGAGCGTGTCAAACCCTGGTCATCGACAACGATGGACAGTGATCATATATATATATATACACACAAAATCTAACATATTACCAGCTCAACAAAATTGAATGGGAATCTTCAGACTTTTCACAGGCTGGAATACCATAATTCAACAAATTAAAGATAGGAACTACCGATTTGTGTAACCATGGCAATGATAAATTGACTGCTAAACGTTCTCAGGAGAAGGGTTTAACAATTAGGAATAGACAAGGCATGTATGCCCATTATCTGTATCATTCATAGACACACCTTATGGAAATGTCAGCAACCTCAGGCTCACTGCTGTTTTCTTTAAACATAATTCATTGGACACCTGCAGGCATACAGAGCAGATGAACCACTGACTTTAAATCTAACTTATAAATGAGTTGTTTCACTTGAACATCAGCACTGTACCATTCTGCATTTTCACTCTTCTGCCCCTCCTCTCCCATTACCCCTTCATTTGGTCACCTCTCATTCTATGTAATTTATAAATTTTCTTCTTGTTTTTACAGCAGGTTCCGGTAGCCCAGCACAGCCCTTTCCTCGCAAGCACCCGTTATCAAGCTGGCTCTCCTCTATGCTGATATGTTTTGCAGGCAGTATTATAGCAAATTTGCTGCTTGGGGAACCAATCATCACTCCATTTAAGGATCACCAGAGTATTATCACAGCCACAGCCGTTTGGTAAGACAGCTCATACATTCAGTTCATTTGAACATCACTTTCGTACAGTAGTTCATAGTTAAAACCATTATAATGTTATTACATTTGGTGGAGATATAGTTGATTTTTTAAAATTTGACACTGCAGTGTTTTCTATTGATAAAGATGCACCATGTGCCCGACATGTCTCCCTCCTTCTAACATGGGATGTAGAGGTCTTCTTGTCTTGTTGCTTATATTTTCTACAGAATGGAGTAACTGGATTCCATGCCCAACCACCTCTTATATGGCATGCCTGGCTGTTTACAGTGTTACTATTTTCTGCTCACTTATCAGGCTCCAGTAGTATAGGGGCACAATATGCACATACGATTCGTTAAAGTAGACTGCAATGAGCAAATAGTGTAACACTGGTTGAAGCATGAAATATGAACATACCCCAAATTGTTGTCTTTAAAAGTACTTATGCTGAATGTATATTATACACATTGATACATTACTTTGAATTCAGTGAAGTAATAAGATGGTGATCTTAATAATTGTCTTGACCATCATGAGTGTGAGGTTATTATCTTTAAAGCTCTTTTGTTCTTCTATTATGTTACCTCTTGCACATTTTGTTACTGCTCCTTTAACTGCCTCATTTTATTTTTGTTTTTTGCGCTGAAAGGGTTTCTGTGAAGAAAAATTCTTATGCAATAAAATTGTTAGTTCTGTTAAAGTTCTTCAATTACCATGTTTTATGGTGGCCCCACCACCAAAAGCGAGCTATACTGACAGGAACGTAAAGTCTTGCAGGGTTGTCTATGGCATTCCAGACCACTAGGTCTGAAGGTTGTGGCAACTGGATGACACCCATTTTCTCTTTAAAAAAATACTTTGTTATAGAAACAACAGATAAACTTACTTTACTATGGGATAAAGAATGTCAGGTTCAGCCAAAACATAATGGACAAGATCCTGGCCTTGGCTTCCTCATGGCCCTTCCTGGAAACTCAATGCTTTCATGGCAGCGTGGCTAACAGGTGAGGAATTGACATGATCCCCATAATAGTGAGCAGATGAAGCCAGAGACTTCTATGTCTTTCATATGTACAGCCAGCAATGTATCCGGTGGTTCGATCTCGTCCGTAATGTCGAGGTGTCTACAAAGATGAGTCTTCCCTCCATCTCTGACACTCTGGTCCGCCTCCGCTTGTCTGTGGGTGGCTGGATCGAGAAGTTCCAACTCACCAGATAATGTCCAAGTCAGCTATATGTAACAATGTAACAACGGCCTCCCACCGGCTGGTGGGACAGGCCGTCCGAGTTCTACATAACTCAGACAGATAGCAGGCTCTCCTTCGGCACTGAACGAGGTTTGGCTACAATTCATCAGCAGTTGGACATGGTAGTGGTCGATCGACGCAACAGGCCCTAGATGCCTAAGCGAAGATTATTATTATTAAAAGAGTAATCCTACTCATTGTGGGCATTCAGCAACAATAACAATTGTGGGATAGGCATCTGGAGTACAAATGTCACATAACTGTCAATGGTGAAAGCCGAAAGGGTGACCCTGACATGACCACAGATGTCCTGTGTGCAAAATGTGAAATGAGAATTGGATTTTGGAATGTTAGGACAATAAATGAGGCAGGAAAATGAAAGCAGATTTATAGTGGAATTGAAAAACTATCGATTATAAATGTTAGGAGTAAATGAGATTAGATGGCTAGGAACAGGAAGGATAAAAACAGCAACAGGAGAAATAGTATTCTGCTCTGGAAAAGAGAATGGACAATACAGTGAAGGCTTAGCCATTATCCTAGCAAAGGGAATGGAGATAACATTGCTGGAAAGAAAACAATCAATAACAGATTGATAAGAGCAAGACTGTGAGAGAGATTTATCAATATCATTATAATACAATGCTATGACAGTGCTGAAGTGATAAAGGACGGAGTCTATCAGCAGCTACCAAAAAAATGGAGACAATATCCAGACATGGATCCCATTATAGTAATGGGAGACCTCAATGCAAAGTTTGGAGATGACAGTACATGCAGTGAAAAAGAGATGGGAGCTGTGGAATGCTAAATAAGAATAGGGAACACCTACTAATAAACTTCAGCAACTTGCGTAATTAAGTTATTGGCGGAAACAATCTTCCTGCATTAGGATATCCACAAACTAACATAGGGTTCTCAAATGGCTGTGTCAAACCTGGATAGATCACCCAATGATCAACAGCACGTGGAAACATTTCCTGCAAAATGTGAAAGTCAGAGGAAGTGCATAAATAGGGAACGATCATCACCTAGTAGTATCTTTAATTAATTTGAAGGTCAGAGCAACAGGCCCAAGGTTTACACACCAAAGGAAATATGATATAGCTAAACTGAAGGACCTCCACACAAGAAAAGCATTTGTGGCAGAAATTTAAAAACTTTATCAAAATGCCAGAAGTAGGAATAAAAAAACTGATATTGTGTACCAAAACGTCAGCACAATTTAAACAATATACAGATAAAGCAGCAAATCATGTTTGGGATTCCATGAAATGAAATAACAAGGTTGGATTACACCAGAAACATTAATAACTATAGACATGAGAAGGAAGAAGATGGACGCAAAGCTCACTAAATTTATATCATTTTCTGGCAAAATACCATCACAGATCGAGAACTGTTTGCCCTGAGCAATGAAAATGACGCACACCAGCTTGGCAGATTGATGCTGGAATTAGATCAGCCATGTCCTAAGCAGAGAACCTGACACCATCACCATGAGGGAAGACAAAAGAGAGGCAGACCTAAGACAATTCGTCAAAAGCACCTTGGTAGCTGAATGGAACTCATGTGGCACCGTACAAAAGATGATCACAACCAAATAAAGTGGAAGGAGTTTGTTGCTGCCCTTAAAGACGTCACCATGCATTTTATGGTCACCAACTAAGGATCTAGGAAGGAGAATTACTGAGTTGTCGCTTTTTAAAAGCTGCTCCTAATATTATCTTATCAGATTTGTATTTATTTCTAAATTTGAAAAGGTTTGAAATAAAATTGCCATTGTTAATTTTCTGTGGTGATTTATAAATTTGGATAAGAGTACATGATTCGAGTAATTTGATCTATACATTTGTTTAGTTGATTGAGCCAACGTCTGCTGTTGTGACTTGAATACACTATTGTTCAACTTTCAGGTATTTGGTGAATTACTCTCCCTTTGATGTGATATACAAACTGTGCAAGTTTTTGCCCTTCAAACTAGCCATCTGTGTATTGAAAGAAACGCAGCGAGCTCATAAAGTATATCATGGAGTCTTGGTGGCCGCAAAACTTTACCCAAGTGCTTACCTAATTATTGTGTTAGTTGGAACCATCAAAGGTCAGTTATTAACTCTTTCTAGTCCAGTCTAAATTTTTTTTTAGATTTGTGTCTTGCCGTCTAAGGTGAGAGCAGCAACTCTGTTTGTTAAATAGCTTCTTTTTTTTCAAAATAAAATAAATTAATATTAAACACGTTGAGCCAAAATTAATGATAATTAACAGATGTAAAAATACATTTTCAGACCACAATCCATTTTTTATGAAAGTGCATATACAACTCATAATCACAGAATGTAGATTGACAAAGACACTTAATTAAGACAGATCAGCGCAAAAACAACCAGATATACTGCAAAAGTACCAGGTAGCAGTAAAGAAGGTGTATGAAAACTTACAATCAGAGGACAAGGAAGGAAACACAGAGCGGAGAATAAACACTAAATGGAAACTTATAAAAACCAGTATCTAAGTAGCAAATAAATCATTACTGAATAAAAAAAAACTTAGGAAAAACCAAGAATGGATGACAGATGACATCTTAACTAAAATGGCAGATTAAAAAAATGCTAAAAACACTCCTGCATATTCATCAGTACACAAAGAGATACATACAATGTGCAGGCTGGCCAAAGAACAGTGGTTGGAAGAAACATGCATGGTAATAGAAGACATGGGACTAAAATGCAGTACCAGAGAAATGAATATAGAAATAAAGAAAACAACAAACAAGACACAAGTGACCCAGAGTGATTGGGGGATGCATCTGAGATAAGAATGGTGCCATTTTGATGGATGAGAATGATATATCAAACAGATGGGCGGAATATACAAGGGGACTTGTTGAGGACAGTCACGGGGCCAAGCCATCAACATATTATAAAGGTTCTGGCATCCTAAGATCAGAGGTGGTAAAATGTGATCAAAACTATGTGAAAAGGGTAAGCCACAGGGCCGGATTCCATAAACATAGAAATGATAGATACCCTAGAGGAATTTAGTATAGATGTGTAATCATATGTACAGTACTGGATGCATACCAGCAGACCTGAAAACATCTACGTTTATAACACTCCCGATAAACCCTCATGGAACAGAATGTTCAGACTTTAGAACAATAAGTCTAATGAGTCACACAATTAAAATACTACTCAAGATCATATAAGAGAGAATAAGAGGTCAAATAGAGAGGGACGTTTCAGAAGAACAATTTGGTTTTTGGAAGTTTAATGGAACAAGGAATGTTCTGTTTGCGTACTTTGACAGACAAATATATAGAAATACATAATGACATTTATATTTGCTTTATAGACTACCAGAAGGCTTTTGACAGAGTCCAACATGAAAAATTAATTAAATATCTCCAAGAAATAGGTCTAGATGGTAAAGACATAAGACTGCTCCATAATCTGTACTGGGAATAAACTGCTACAGTAAAATCAGGAACGTTATGCTCTCCAAGTATAGATGTAAAAAGAGAAGTGAGACATAGATGTGCATTATCCCTTTGTCTTTTTAATATCTACACAGAACAAATATTCAAACAGATAGAGGGGATGCCAGGGATTGTCATTGGAGAGGAGTGGCAGTGAACAATCTAAGATATGCTGATACAGTTTTGATGACAAAAAGTGTGAGCAAGAATGACAGGAGCTTGTGATAATAATATACACAATAAGAGTTTGGATTTAGACATAAACATCAAGAAAACCAAGACTGATAATTGGGGAAAGTGACAAGAGACCATGTATGCAGATAAAAGTAAAAGATCAACTACAGAGTTTCTCCTATCTAGGTCATATAACGGAAGAAGGCAGCTAGGAAAAAGAAATCAGAAAGAGAATAGGTATGCCCAGATATTCAACAACATGTAACATATACTGACATCCAAACAGTTAAATCATAATTTGAAAATGAGAATTGTCAGTATAGTCGTCGCTACTTTATGGCGCAGAAACATGGACAATGAATAACAAGTTGGAAAAGAGTATTGAAGCCTTTGAAATGTAAGTATATAGAAGATTGGGTACCATTTCTTAGAAAGAGAAGAAAACAAATTTGGATGTATTGAAAAAGTTGGAGGTGAAAAGAGAATTAATGATCTAAACCAGGGTTAGACAGTTACGTTATTTTGGTCATATAACAAGACATACCTCCTTGTTGAAGACCATACTGGTGGGTAGAGTGGAAGGCTGTCGTTCAAGAGGAAGACAACGCTTTAAGTGGGTGGATAACATCAGGAGATGGACTGAAAAAAGTCTCTCAGATTGCACAATTACGGCAAGAGATAGAGTACACTGGAGATCCATTGCAGCCGATCTTCGATACGGAGATGGCACCTGAACTAAACTGAGCTGAGATACATAATTAAATTATCTATAACATGAAGTATTCATAACAAAAATATATATTATATATATATATATATTTTACCGCAAAATAATTAGAACCGACTTCATTGCACATTGGTGCCCTTTCATTGCTGAAAGTGCAAATGACAGAGGATGAACTCTGTAGCTCTCTAGACGGCTTGTAAATTTTCGCCTGATTACATCAGGTACCAATATACAGCTGGGTCAACTGGAAAAAGCAATCATGCAATGGGGAAAAAAACACGATCGCATGCCCTGTCTGTCAAAACTGAGCAAGCTCAGTATGCCAAGCTCATAGCCCCTAGAATCTTCATTTTCATTTCATTTTTTATTCACAATGTTCATATTATTATGTTATTCCATCAGCAGCATTACCACTATAGTACATTAAGTCTTTGGTTACATGGGTTCAAAGATGCACTGTTGTACTACTTGAAATAACACCACGAAGCTATCATTATGTTTATATTTATGTGTTCGTAATGAAAGTATAGTACTTATCTGTTCATTTTCTTTGCCTCAGTGGTTTCTGGGAGGATTCTTCAGAAAGCTCTAGAAACAATTCCCCAAGATGTTCAAGAATAATACAAATTCATATAGTTTTTATACAGTTCATACATGTTTGTATAAGCATGTACTCAGTAGGACACTAAATACAGTTACAATTTCTCAAAGTTTTCTGTTAGTAAGCATAACCTTTTTAGCTTTAATTATCCTTTGAATTGAAAAAGCATATTTATTTTTAATGTCTTATTTACACATCATTGTACTTAATATAATAATAGTCATCCAACACAAGCGATGATGACAACTGCAGTCAGACATATTGTGTGGCCCCTCACCAGTGAGGCCAGACATGACTGTATAGTTCAATTCTAGTACAGAATCTTCTTCCCCATATGCAACATATAAGGTCAGGGTTGGACATGTGAGTGTTAGTTGTTTTGTCTTTCTGCACAATATGTGATCTCCGAACCTTGGAGATCTAGCATTCCTTAGCAATGGTGGTTCTATGCCATACCTGGCATAGTTCGACCATAGTTCTGTGCCAGTTACTCCCATGAACTTACACTGATGTTGAAGTGTGTCATAGATATTTTGAAGGATTCTTTGAAGTGCTTCTTTTGCCCACTGACCAGACGCATGCCCTGTTTCAGCTCGCCAAACCTAACCTGGTCTGGTCCCTGTCCTGCCATTGTATTTTCAATACTCTACGGAGGCAGCGTATGTGGAAGTCATTAGTTTATCTAACATGCCTGCTGTACACAATCCACGTCTCACTGGCACACAGAAGCGTGATGAGCACTACAGTGCTGTACTCCTTTGAGTTTCATAGCAAGGCTAAGACTCGCCGATTCCACACACTGTCACACAGTCTTCCGAAAGCAGCACTGGAGATTCTGTTATTGACCTCAGATTCAATTATAGTTTCCCTGGAGAGAGTACTGCCAGGGAAAGTAAAGTTGTCTACTGATTGGGGGCGCATATTCTTGACTGATCTCTGGGTCATAATGTACATCATTCTGGCAGGCTGAAATATGACTTCAGTCTTTTTTTTAAAAATAATAGTGAGACCGAAGATGTCACAGGTCAAAAAGAACTTGTCTACATAGGTCTGTATGCCTCTTTCAATACTGGCAGTGAGAACACAGTCATCAAAAACAGGTTGGAGATGGTTGTATTCTTTAGCATTGTGTGAGCCTGCAGCCGCATGTGATTGAAAAGTTTATCATCTGTTATGTATTTAATTTCCACTCCGTTATCAACATAATCCAGAGAGCTATCACTGAGCATGGCAGCAATTGAAACAAGAAAGACATCTGATGTTTCCCTATCACTCAGCTCATGAGCATTCAGACCCTTTTGGAATTGTTTGACGACCACCATGAATCTGCTTGCGCAACCAAATTTCTTCATAGTTCATCTCTGTTGTAGGTGTAAAAAGACTTTGTCAAGTCTATGAAAATCATGTATAGACCCTACTGCTACTCGTGACAATTCTCGTGTAGTTGCTGAGCTACGAATATTATATTCAATGTTTCACAACCCGATCTGAAGAAGACCAAGTGATCAATCAATCGGGTGAGGAGAAGTGCCAGTATCTTGCCTTTGTACCTTTGGAATAAATAAATTATTTAAGTCAAGAACTTTCTGTATAAATATCATATCTTTGTGCTTTTTACTTTAGGTGCTGGAAGTGGGATCATGAAAAACTTTGACAGGCTGATCAGAGGCATTTGGATACCAGGCAATAATGAAGTTCTGCAGCCCACTTTGTAAGTCTTATGTTTTTGTCACTGCTTTTAGCTTCCCAGAAAGGGAAAACACTAATATTAAAAACCAATTTCATACTTGGTGCTAAGGGTATATGTTTTGTTGGTTAGAGACTAGTGACATATTTATATATAGAAAATTCTTGTCTCCACCTTGTTGGGGTAGAGGAGTTTGTGTGCGCCCCCCCCCCCCCCCCCCCCCATGACATTAAAAGATGTGCCCCCATGACCTTAAAAGCCATGCCTGCAGCAGCAGTGCCTCCCAAGCAGGGCAGGTGTAATGGTAGGGACCAGACCAAGCGAAGATACAAATCTTTTACCCTGCAGGCAGAGTCAAGGGCTATGGAAGACAAACTTTACCAAAAACACTTGAAAGTGGATGCACTGAACTACAGGTCTAATGAAACAGTGCAATGTAATTTTTGCTTTATGAGGACGTCATGAATAAAGACAAAGCGGTGCGGTGTTCATCCGTGGCGTCCCACCATGCAGTAAGAGTGTCGGTCCACCCAATGCTACTGGTGGTCACTCTCTGTTCTGTGGAGTCAAGGTGCAGAGGGAAGGGGTAATCGCTATTGACCAATGACCAGAATTTTTTTTTAATGCCACTATCAAATTGACTACATGAATATCAAATTGATGTGGCATGTATCCAGGAAACCCACCTAAATAGCAACTGCAGATTATAGGTTAGAGGATATCCGACCTTCAGACTGAAGCGGGATGGACACAAAAGAGGTTTGCTGATACTTACGCGAAACTCAATAGTAAGCACCGAAGTAGCAGTGAGCACAAATAATCAGGCAGAAATAGGAGTTAATATAAATAACTGTAAATAAAACTATTCTTCACAGGGAAAATTCCAGCCTAAAATTGCCAAAGAAGTTCTCTTTTAACTAGCATGTTGCTATCACAGGCCTATAAGATTAGCCATAAATATAGAATATGTTCCCCCTAAACACAAACCTTTGTCTCGCTGGAACTACAAAACAGCTGACGGACAGATTTGCCATGCTCACACGCAGACTTTGTTGAGATCATAAATACATGAAACTGCAGCATGAAAACAATGGTTGGAAGTCTATTTAAAGCTATTCTGCAATCTGCTGCTGAGACCATACCCTTAGGGGCAAGGAACAAACCCTACTGAAGTGAAGAACCACAAAAGCTTGAGGATGAACTATCAGATGCCAGAAACTAGGCAGAGAGAGAAATCAACTTAAACAAACATCACTATCAAAGAGATTACTGCAAAATATAAAAGAACTTTAAAATCAGGATTTGAAGGTCAAGCTGCGTAGAAGTCAAGTCTGAGAGTTCAAGGACAGATTAGCAGAAAGAGGGCATTAGAGCAGGGGGTCCCAAAAGGTGGTGTTCTGTCACCACATTGTTCTTCATATATATAAATGATATAACGGAGAACTTTCCAAAAAGTGCACACAGCTGTTTTTGCAGATGATTTGGCCTTGTGAATCTCAGAAGAAAACTTAGCATCAGCAAGTATTCAGATGCATCACCCTCTAACATCACTGGAGGAGTGCGCCAACGCACGACTAATGAAGAAAAAAAAATCCACATACACAACCATTTTGTTGATGAAAACCATAACTATTTAGTATAACCTGATCGGCTACTGACATGGAAAATGCAGATAGAGAGAAACTGGATGCGGTCAAGGCTATCATAAAACAACTTTGAAGTGTGTGTCAGATGAAGGTGTATTAAAGAATAAGTATACTGGATGTGTGTGACTTATGCTAGAATATATAGCAGATGGGCAACTGCAGTGAAATCAAACTTTGACAAAATAAATGAAGTCCAAAACTATGAATCATAACAGGGAGATGAAGTCCATCCATTGTAGAACTGGAAACAATTACAAACCTGCAGCCAATGGAGGACAGAAGAGATCAGGGCTCCACAGCAAGGAGAGAAATTAAGAAGGCTGATAAACCACCCAATGCACCAGAGGATAAATGGGCTTGGAAGAGGAAGACTCAAGTGGAGCAGCTTTGTGTTACCAGTGAAAGAAAGTGGGGAAGATCCTATAAATAGCACATCACACACATGATTCCCACCTGGAGAAAACAGTGCTTTCTAGAGCTGATAGAAAACATTCCCAGCATTTGTAAGAAAAAAAGCCAGATAGAACAAAGAAACACATAGAGGGAAACTACCCAAGGGACATCTGGACCCATTTATATACAGATGAATCAGTATCAAATGCAACAGAGAGTGGAGGGATGCATAAAAAACAGTACATAAATCAGTGGCGACTGGAACATTTTGAAGTAACTTTATAGCACAGCCCTTGAAAACTGCAGCAGAAACTTACACACGAAAACAAAGAGATACAAGTTGTACTCTTCACAGATGCACTGTCAGTGATTGATGTACTGTCAGTGATTGCTGTACTGGGGATACAGAAAAATACAGACCTCAAGGATATAAGAGTGATACTCTATAAACTATATCACTGGCTCAAAAGAGTTGTAATACCATATGGTTGCAATGAATAACTTTCAAGAAAAGATGAACAACTACCTCAAGCTGATGTAGGTATAACTTATGAAGAGGCCAAGAGGTTTACCAGGTGTAGATACAGGAACAAGAAGCAGAACACACAGGTCATTAACCAAGTGACATATATTACCAACTCAACAGAGGTGAGCAGGCAGTAATTTTTTGACTGCACAAGAGATACCATCTGTTCAACAAACTAAGAATAGAACATTTATATGAATGTGTCTGCGGCACTGACAAAATGACTGATGAGCATGTGCTACAAAGGTGTCCAACATACGAGAAACAGGTAAAGCATGTGTGGGTGGCCATCCTCGATACTATTCCCGAAAAAGCTTTATGAAGATACCTCAGGCCAACTACTGCTTTCTTTAGATATATTCAAGTTGATATCTCAAAACACTCATTGTAAATTTATGTTGACATTGTCTTTGCTTTGTTTATAAACAGGTTTTGATCTTAACGGTGTCTATTCACTGCTGAAATTAGCTGCTCTAGCCCTTCTTTATAGTATCACTGTGTCGTCTGCGCATCGTAGCTCTGTAATCTGATATCCGCCAATTGTAAATTCGTCTTTTCTAATATTTCTCATTATACATTCTGCAAATATGTTGTATAGATAAGATGAGAGGATACATACCTGTCTTACTCCCTTTTGTACTGCGAACCAATCTAATGTTTGCCCAGATACTCGGACAGTGGCTTGTTAATCTTGGTATAATGTTTCGATGAGATGTATAATATGCACAGGAAACCCCATTTCCTTCATGATCTTCCACAGATTTTGATATTTTACCGTATCAAAGGCCTTGGTATAATCAATGAAACATGTGTACAGGTCTACATTGAACTCTACATTTTTTTTAGATATTTCTCATATTGAATATGTGGTGTCTGGTCCCTTTGTCTTTCATAAAACCTGCTTGAACTTCATGAATTTCAGATTCAAACCTTTTCTCTATCCTTCTTAATAGCATCCGCAAGAGTATCTTGCTAGCTTGGCTGATTAATGTGATAGTTCGGTAGTTCGTGCGCAGCTTTAGATTGTCTTTTTGGGGGAGGGGAATATAAATGGATTTATTCCATGCTTCTGGCCACTCTGCGCTGTGCCATATCTGTTTACACAGCTTGTGATAAACTTGAGCACTGGCCTCCCATCCTGCTTGTATTAGCTCTACTTGGATACTATCACATCCTGGGGACTTTCCCTTTTTTCAGGCTTTTGATTGCTGAGCGTACTTCTTCCAATGTTGGTTCAGGTTCTTTCTTATCTTTTGGTAGGATTGTAACTGAGCGCTTTATGCTATCTCCATATATGGTTCTGCAGTGCTCTCTCCATCTATTCAGTATGTCTTTGGTTTCTGTTAATGTGTTATCATCTTTGTCATTAATGACATGCGGAATTCCCTTGTCAGTGTTCTTACAGCCTTAAAGGCATCTCTCTTTCTCTCCATCTTATTGTAGATTTTCTATGTCCTTACAAGTGTCCGCTATATATCTTCTTTTATCTTTTCTTATTTCTCTTCTAACTTTTCTTGCACAGTTTGTACATGCTGTGTTGGTCCCCTGGCTTCCCATTTGTTTTAATTGTTTCATTTCTTCAATGCGTTTCTGTGTTTCTTCTGATATCTAACTCTGTTTTTTGTGCAACATCATAGGGATCATTTCATTCGCTGTCAAAATTAAAATATCCCTTGCACATGATGTCAACTCATCAGATGTCATCTCTTCATGTGCAGCAAGCAACGCCTCAATTTTGTTTTCTACTTTGATGTTGTATTCATAAGGCATTGCTATTACATCGTGTTGGCTGGAAACCTTTGTTAATCTTACTTACTAAGTCTTGTCTTGAAAACTGCAAACAGTAATTTGTGGTCCTTATCACAGTCTGCTCCTGGTGGTGAAGAAATAGTACAGGTCACGCATTTTAAATATCTGGGGTCCAGAATTGAAAATAATGGCAACTGCTCGAAAGAAATCAGGAGAAGACTAGCCATGGCAATGCAGAGACTGAACAGCCTGAAGAAATTATGTCAGAGCACCAACAAAAACGACAGAAGTAAAAGTCTTGAGAGCCTGTGTTTTTCCTGTGGCAGCTTATGGCTATGAATCATGGACGATAACAAAAACTTCCAGACAAAGAATAGAATCCTTCGAGTCAAAATGTTACAGAAAGATCCTCAGAATACTCTGGACATAAAAAAAGACAAATATATTCGGCAAGAGTTGAGCATAGAGGAGAACTGGTTTATCAATTCCATTTTGGCAAGAAAATGTAAATAATTTGGTCACATCAAGAGACACAATGGTCTTGAGAGAACAGTGATGGAAGGTATGGTGTTAGGTAAAAGAAGCAGGAGTAGACCAAGAAGACAATGGCACCAAGATATCAAGGAATGCTTGGGTATGACTGCGGTGGAGGCTGGAGTTTTGGCAAGGGAAGGAGTATCTTACAGACTGTGATGGGAACGACGTTCTATAAAGGACATGCTACATGATGATGATGATCTCAAAACATGAAGAAGAAGATGATAACAATGAAATGAACAATTTTAATTATACACTTAGTTGAAGAAATGTCCTATCTTTCCATTGCTTTATGGAAAAGAAGCTTGAAAAGGGGATTGGAAAGTCAAGTTGGTTACTTTAATTTGGATAACATATTTTTCTAATAAATTGCAATTGATCATGAACCCCTACTTTGAGTAACAATGTGTTCTAGGTCTTGTTTTCTAGTAATGTGAAGTTGAAATTCAAACATGTTTTGCTGCATACAAATATATTTCACTGTAAAAGCTTGCGTAAACTTGAAGATCTCAAATACTGACAACACACATAAGTATTTACATAGATTGCAATGTATATTAGTAATATCTGAAAATGTGTTAAAATATTGCTGATCCTAACATTATTGTCTCTACAGTGCAACAAAGGCCAGCCTGGTGGCATCAATTATCTTCTTGTGTGAACGACTTAACCTGATCGCCGTGCCACACCCACTGATCTACTTTGGCATAGTCCTGTTCTTTGTCTACTTCAAGATCTCCTCAGTTGTGCTGGGAATTCACGACCCATTTGTCCCACTGGAGAACCTGTTTTGTGCTATCTTTATGGGTGGAATGTGGGATGCACTGCGCCGAGCTGCAACCAAGGAACCAGCAAAGGATGTTGACAGCAATGATCCAAGGAATGATGTGATCAAATCCAAGGAGGAGAAAAAGAAAGATTAGATAAGTGTCCAGCAGTTGTGACTGTCATATAAGGGCAGCCATGCCAGAAAGAACACCAACACACAAAGTATGGTCACATTTAAAAACACCTTATACAGAATATTTAGTCTGGACTGAAACTATTCAAGAAAAGGAAGCTTATATATAACATTATATTTGGACATTCTTGGCATGTATTTTTATATGAAGCTAAATCAGTAACAATTTTGTTCCCGGAAACATGTGGCTAAACATCTTAATATAGCTATTATATTGCAACCTATATTTTGAGCCTTGGCATGTATGTAAAGCCAAGTTAACACAACACAGCTTGTTCCCATTTTCTCCAATAATAAATAGTTGATGTTTCATATTATAACTAATGTGTGTTAACCTCCACGATTCAAGCACATCATTAAAGTTATGTATAGATCTAACTCAAGAACAGCAAGCTTATAAAGACATCACTTTGTATTTTTGTCTGAATACAACTTAATACCAGTTTGTTCCCATTTTTTCCAAAACCTCAACATTTGGTTGTTTGATTTTACAACTAACATATTTTTGCTGTTACAAACTTTTGGTAGCACAGTGGTTAGTGGTGCAATGGCTTCCCAGCAGGGCTCGGTCCCAAGTTGGTGTGGGATTTTCCCAATAGCTAAAGGGCTCCAGGGGTCAACCCAGCCTAATAAATTTGGGTATCAGAAAGTAAAGGTGGACGTCATGATGTTGACACATCACCCCTAGTGTGCCAATTGTCAAGAAAAATATGGGTCTAACACCATATTCCCAATATGGCACACTAGCACTGTTAACAGGGTCTTTAAATCTATATCTTTTGGAGTAGCTTTCTTTGTGGAAACATGAATGTGTGCAGACAATCTCTAGTTTAACACATTTATTTGAATTGTTAGTGTAAAATAAAGCTCACTACAATGTATTTGTTTGCTGTACTGAATGAGTGGGCACATAGTTAACAAGAGTGCTTATCTCGCAGAGCAAACAGACCAGGTTCATGATCTGCTCCCATTTACACAGCTGTAAAAATTGGTGTCCAACAATTGAGAGGGGAAACCAGTCGCCCCACTTCAGACCGCATAACACTTTATCCCCCACAGCAGCATTTGCTATGGGGCTTCTTCAAAATTAAAACTCTTCATATAAGACAGTATTTTACAGCCTTTAATGCTGCAAAGCTTTTAATGTATTTGGTGTCTGAACTCCATATCATTTTTATTCAGTGTCAATTCTTATGCGCAATGTCAAATTATAGTCATGAATGCAGTTGAAATGTGTAATGGACAACAGTATTGTCATAATAGTTTTGCCAAGTTGTACTTGAGTATTATTTTTGTGATGATATATTTTTCACATATCAGTCACGGTTATGTATTATTTATGAAGCTTTTATTAATGTAATATTAAACCCAGCTAATGTGTATTATCTGCAACATGAAGTATAGCACTGTACAACAGAGCATCTGTTAAACACCAGGTCATTTGAGTTTGGTGGTGTAAATACCCCTAGTCATTGTTAGCTTGTTTAATATTGAACAATCAAAAAAACACTTAATCAAGATCTTTATTATACAGATCTCATGTCTATGTAGGAGGAGACAGGCTATGAGGAAACTGATGTGAATTCGTATTTATACGTGTGTGCTCAGATATTTTGCTTTTCATATTTCCGTATGTATATTTCAGTGCCTGTAGTGTTTGCATGCCTTTTTTTTTTTTAGTTCCAGCTTAACTGATTGTGCATTTTCTACCTGCCGTATGCACCTAGTCTATTATTTTGTAACCCAGTCACATTCCACAGCATTTAATTTGCTAGGACTATTTATTATCTACACATGTGCCTACTTGACAATCAGTACAAGGGACAATTCTTGCGTGGCAGAACAGTTACAATGTTGGATTCTAATGTCAAACGGACGAGCTCCAATTCCTAGTTGTGGAACACTCCTGTCTACTCAGCAGAAATAGCTGATGTACATTTATGGAAGGCAGGTCAGTGAGGAAGGGAACTGTCAGCTCACCTCAGAATAAGCTGAGGCCTAGTACTATGAAGGGAACTGATCAGCCCACCTCAGAATAAGGTGAGACCTATTACAGTGAAGTCACTAACACTTTATCCCTGGTGGCAGTCTGCTATGGGATACCTTTGACCACACAAATTAGATAAATCTCATCATAATTAAGGTAAATGCTGAACTTTGATGACAGTAATGTATAAACACCCACTATAAACTTTTTATTTGGTTTGGTGCAATTTTTTTTGTTAATTCAGAAAAGTGTCTGTGTGAACCATTTATTTATTGGTGTAGTTCAATTTTTGGCCAAAATATTTTAAGCATGAGCCATCTGCACATTTTGGTTCTTTAAATGTGTTGCTATTTTAATGGTTAGCAGTGGTCAATAAACCAAATTGTGTCATGCTCCCTTCCCCTCCCTGACATATCATTGTATAAAATCCCACAATCTCCAATACCAGTTATCATATGTGTTCTATGGGGTTTTTTCATACTAATGTTACATGTATTTTTCTACTACGTGTGTGAATTGAGATTGCTGTTAGTTTTATGTAGATTTTTAAAACAGTTTTATCTTGGATAGTAGTGTGCGACTGTCATGTTTGGCTTTGATTTTTTTTTTCTCCCAAGAGATTATTTTTTGTGGTTTTGTTCCACTTTTTCCATCCATCCATTTCTGATTCTAAGTAGTGCAAAACCTGAAGTGGAATTTAGATTAAAAGTGCCTGAAAAAGATGAGTTGTCTTTGTTCTTATATAGGAGTCTGTCTCAGAACTGTGGCTTGCACAGGTGCTTTCATTGAATGAATGAGTTCATTCTTTGATTGAGTGAATGAAGTACATACATACATTCATTGAATGAATGATGAAAGAGACTATACATACATTGAGTGAACAAAGAAGGACAATGCATTCATTGAGTGAACAAAGAATGAGGACATGCATTCATTCAGTGAGTGAACAAAGGACATGCATTCATTGAGCAAATGAGGAATAAGGAAAGCATGTATTAAAAAAACAAACAGGTTGTCCATTTAATTAACATATTGATGGCGTCTCATGACTCTGAGATAGGCAACAAAATTCATGATCATATTCTGGCAAGTCTATTTCATAAAACTTAATTAATTCCTCTTCATCGTTACTTAGTCACTCCCCTTCAACCCTGAGGGGTTGAGGTGCTTTGACAATAAATTACATTTATTTCCCTCATAAACCGACAGTCTGTCTCAGACTTCTCTCATGCAGTTTATCCCTCAACTGGGCTGCAGAAGGCTAACTGTTTGTCTGTTCTCCCTACACAGGAATAAGTCTGTGTATTGAATTTGTTATTCACATCATATTGTCACTTGATCTGTTCTTCGCAAAAAAATTTCACTTGGCAGTACTGATTAAGAAAGAGAAACTCAGTTGTACATAGAATTGAATGAACATGATGGTAATGGCAAAGGATATGATGTTGATTTCAAGACGAACAGTGATACAGAGGCGGCAGTAATAAATAAAACATGGAGGCAACATTTTACTGCAGATTTTCTAGAGAGACAGATTATGGATCCTCATGTACTGTGCGTTTGTACAAGAGACAATGCAGTTTGACATTTCATTCAGCCTTGTAAAATACATAGAATAAGTGACTTGGAATCAATAATGTTAGAATAAAAGGGGGAAAAAATCATTGCTAAAAAATTGTGTTTTCATATTTTTTAAAGTACAAATACCATATTTCTTCGATTCTAAGATTGTCTTACGATTGGCATCAAAATAGAGTTGTCTCGCATTAGAGACTTCAGACATCATTATCTTTACCTAATATATACATAAATGTCGCGAGACAAAGGCTGTTTGGAGGTAAAACAGCCTTACAAACAATTGTGTCCTTTGTAAGAGAAACCGGTACTTAGATCTGAGGATGAACGAAGCAGAAGATATTGTCCCATCACTTTTTTGTTCACTTTGATTCCTTATTGCCATTCAAAATGCTGTAAAAATATTGAAGCCACCCTGGAGACATGAAAATAGATTGGTAGGACACAAATTTGACATTAGTAAAGTTTGTCATTGACATTTTTTTTTTTTTTGGGCGTTCACCTTGTATATTTTCCAAGGCGGTGTGTGTTGCACTGTTTTTCTTTTGCGCCTGTCTGACCAGTACATCTGACTTTGACATGCATTTTATCTAAGGGTCTGCTTCCTTCTGCATTTTCTAAGACTTTGCTTCCTCGGGGTAACAGCCGGTGCTGTGATGGCGAACGAATCCAGCACCTTCAGTTTGTAAGCCGTGTAACTTAACCACTAGCCACCGTCCCGTTTAAGAAATGACAGGAATTCCATATTTTCGTACAAAGCTCTCGATGACTCAGAAGACTATATCAACCAACCGACAAGTGATTAAAAGGAATCAGACTCTGAATGGGATGTTGACTCAGATATTGATTCAGACCACCTAATAAATATTATGTTCAGAGTAAATTTGTGTGCATTCATTGTACTGAAATTCTTACAATCGAAGAAATGCGGTAAATGTAGTTATTTCTTTCAAAAACATAAAACTTACCAGTATACTTTCTGTTTCAAGAATTACAATAGAAACATAAATGCCAAACAAATAAAAGCAAGAAGATAAATCAATTGTGTAACTTTTCTGACAAAAATGATGGATACATGATTATAGAGAACAAAAGAAATGTCTAAATAAGACTCACAAATGCATTTACATTCTAGCACAAGTCTTATTAAAGCATTAGACAAGTTCTGCGACAAAAATTAGCTACCAAACTCTTGACAAAGAAATGTAAAACTACAGGAAAACATTTTCCAATGACATCTTTCCTCATTTAAACAATTTCTTTATTTTTCTTTTCATTTTTATAAAATAATATTTGTACATCTCTTCTCTCACTCATTTAATCAGTTTTGTGTTCACATTCTAAAACTTTCAGAAGGAATTTCATTTATTAAAATTTAAAAATTGGAAAAGATGAGTAATTTTGCATTCCGTCACTTTCAAATAATTGCAGCAGCATACACCATTTAGTAGCAGAGAAGTTGAATTTGTTCGCAAAAAAATATATATCTTCAACATAAATCTGAGTTATTAGCAACATTTTCTTACGTACCAAAATTGATATTTTCAACATAAAATCTGGATAATTTGCAATATTTTCTTTAAAAAAAATCTATATTTTCAACATAAATCTGGTCTGGTCTATTAGCAATATTTTATCATTGGTATGTATGAATCCAGGTCTTTGTTTAGTGCACTTTAGAACAAGATAATCTTGGGTTGAAATGAGTCTCATTTCAACTCCAACTCAGTTTTGTTCTAAATTTTTCTAAACAAAAGCATGAGTGCTATTGCTGATGCACCCTGCTGATCTACTTTCCAATCTGACAAACATTGACACATAGCTGATGTTTTATACTATTTTGTTTTCTTTTCTTTCTTATCTTTATCTATATTATTTTTCGTCACTTCTTCGACCTTGTCTGTCTTTCCTCCATCTTTCTCCTCCACACCACTCCCAAACAGCAAGGCACAGATCGGTAACTCTAAAGGAAGCAATGGATCTTTGACTCCTCCTATCGTGATAGTTAGTCTGAAGATGACAAATGCAGCAACTACCCCAAAATAAAGCAGCTCTATAGGCACAGTCAGCACTTTGATGTGGTGCAGAAGGAACAGTATGCTGGCATAGATGCTGGACTTGGCAAAGCTGTGGATTTGAGACAAAAATAAGAACTATAGTTCCTCCATACTTTTTCAAGCTGATTCAAGTTGGTTTATGATTGTTAATTTGAAGTTTCCAGTTCGAAGGAGTCAAAATTGACCACCATAAAACCTCAAATTGCCACCAGCTACAACCAAAACCGACCTCTGAAGCATGCATTTGCATTTTGTGAAGTTTCATTTTTTAAATGGCTCTACTCCATGGGTGCTCAGTTGACATTTACTGTAAAGTTATTTCCGATAGGTAGACATTTGTGAAAGTTATGTTTGAAAGTCGAATTACACATCACATTACATATACATAGGAAAGTTGAGGTTCAATACTCGAGAAATTATTTGATCAGTCCAATGATCATGTATCTGGATTACTCATGGATATTCAATAGATGCCCAACCAGACTTTTATCAGGGGCACATAATACAAAAGGTATGTATAACTGAATTGAAGGAAATATCAACATTGAGTACAAGAAAATTTGTCCTTCTCCAATTTCTACCTCCAC
Organism: Ariolimax columbianus; assembly: GCA_036924085.1. NCBI lineage: Eukaryota > Metazoa > Mollusca > Gastropoda > Stylommatophora > Arionidae > Ariolimax > Ariolimax columbianus. The sequence goes on along the minus strand of JAVGWX010000008.1, from coordinate 34,712,967 downwards.
ATTAGTGCCATTTAACACTTCATACTGGGACGATGATGCTAATGTCTGGTCAGGCAAAACACACTGATCACTGAATGTTAGCCAGGGTCAGGAGAAATATACTAGCCAAGACCCTCACCTGACCTCCTAGTTGGTCGTCCTGGAAACAGTCTGGCTAACAAGGTGAGGTTCAACGTGATCTCCGTAGTAGTGAGCAACACACAGGTTAAGCCAAGCATTGCACAACCGCCTGGAGGATCCCGGTCCACTTTCATCAGCACGCCCAAGATGTGAGGAAAGCTACTGCAACCCACCACTTAACGCCCTTTTCAGGGCTCAAATAAGAGTAACCTACTCATTGTGGGCATTCGAAACAACACTTACTACTAATATATCATAATTTTTATGAATACTTCCTGTCGTAGATAGTTTAAATATATGTCTTTCGATGTTTCGATCGTAATTTTAGCCCGATTTGTTAAATATTAACTTTTAGTACCTGATACACTCCCTCAGAAACCATTTTCGTTGTCGCGTTTTTCTGGGGCTCCATTTGAGAAACCAAACAACCACTGCCTTTTTTAACACTATTTTTATACAGAGTTACAGACAGTTTGTCAAAATTTTTGTCCAATCATATCAACACTAGACATTTGCATCACATTCCTGAAAAATAAACCCTGTCTTGGCATATCTTCCATTTGAAGTAGTAAACATTACATTTTCGTTACGAGAAATGGCTTTAAACAGTAAACACAAATGATTGCAAGCAAAGATCCTCAGTCAAGCAAGTATTGGCACTTATTCATTCATGGATTGAATTAGAAAATGATGATTTATCTAGTGGGGATAGTTCATATGACTAGTGTTCAAAAAATTATAGTTGACAAAAAAGTTGTCAGATTCTGAAGACATGGGGGCGTCTCCCCTGGCTTGACCTAATGACTAGTTCTAGGCGCAGTTGAAAAGCTACTAGTACTACTTACTAGAGGAACACCAAGACGAATGATGAGTTTTGATTGATTGATGAAAGTCAAAGGTACATGCATCATGCAAAGACACATCAGGCCTGTTTGCACACTCGATTGCAAGCATATACAAAACAAAGGCCCGGTACACCAGCAGGATAGAAGATGATCAACTAAGAGAAGAAATTTAAGAGGTCTTAGAGCTGAAGCAACTGCCTCAATCTGATAGGATGTTGTCATGTATGTTCTGATCTGCAACAACTCTGGCTCTCACTAGCAGATAAACCCCAAACTGATTTTCATGATGCATCTATATTTATGTAATAGTATCCCAAATATTATCACTTAGCCATTCAATCTCAACTTTAACATTTCACCACACTCTGATTTCCTGCCAAGGTTATATGTAATTCAATGGAAGCTGCCATTTTATCACTAATGTAGATCTATTTTTTTTTTCCTTTTGATTTATAGTCTCCGCCGTGGTCACCCTCCCAGTCATCTTTTCTATCAGCAACACTCCTCTCGTGGCTCTAATTAACATTGACGTTTGCACTGGGCACCTCTTGTCTGGGGGCCAGTTCATATCTGGATTCTATAGACATCAGTTTAAGGGTGTATTTCATTGCTATAATAGAGGAATCCATAGTGCAACATAAAACTTAACTTAACTTAACATCTTTATACTGGTTTAGAAGACCCTGCAGAGTCTGTATACAACCAGTTACATTTACATCACCTTGCTCTAAAATCTATGCGCATCCAGTTTATTCTTAAATGCATTAACTGTCCCTGCCTCCACTACCTCCCCTGGCAATGCATTCCAAGCAGACACCACTCTCTGACTAAAAACATATTTCCTAATATCTAACCTGGACCTCTTTTTAATCAGCTTGTAGCTATGCCCTCGTGTTATTGTAGGTGGCTGTATTTTAAAAAACTTGTTATAGTCTAATTTATCGATTCCTCTGATCATCTTATAAACCTGTATTAAGTCACCACGAATTCTTCTCTCTTCGAGACACTGTAGGCCGGTTTTTCTGAGTCGTTCCTCATAACTGTAATTCTGGAATCCCACTATCATCTTTGTCGCCCTTTTTTGTATTCTTTCTAGCATGTTTATGTCCCGTCTATGATAAGGACTCCACACCTGTACACAGTACTCCAATCTAGGTCTAACTAAAGCTTTATACAGTTTGACGATCACTTCCTTGCTCCTATGTTTAATATTTCTTTTTATCATACCTAACATTGCATTTGCCTTTTTCACTGCTACCTTAACTTGCTCACTCACCTTTCATGTATGATCTATTATAACCCCTAGGTCCCTTTCCTTATCTATCTTTCTAATATTGTTTTCTCCCATTCTGTAATTATGTTCCATATTGGATCTACCCATGTGGATGACTGTACATTTATCTACATTAAACTCCATTTGCCAGCTTACAGACCATTCTCGAATTTTATCTAAATCCGACATCAATATATCCACTTCCGCTTTAGATGAGACACTACTGCATAGTTTTGTGTCATCAGCAAATTTTGCAATCATGGATCTCATATCAATGTCCAAATCATTTATATATATCAAGAACAAAATTGGTCCCAAAACCGAGCCCTGTGGCACACCACTTTTCACTTCACTCCACTCAGAGTACTCCTTATTTATGCCCACCCTCTGCCTTCTTCCCGTTAACCAATTTTCAATCCATTTGGCAACTTCGCCACCTATTCCATGTGATTTTAACTTTCGAAATAATCTTTGATGAGGTACTCTATCAAAGGCCTTTGCAAAGTCTAGATAAATAACATCCACTGGCTCCCCTTTATCTATGATTTTAGTAACCTCCTCCATGAATTCTAATAGATTTGTTAAGCATGATCTCCCTCTAGTAAACCCATGCTGACTATTTCTAATTAGATTAAATTTGTCTAAATGCATTACAATGTTTTCTTTGATTATTGACTCTAACAATTTACAGACTATGCTCGTTAAACTCACCGGTCTATAATTTGCCGGATCTGATTTTTTGCCTTTTTTGAATAAGGGGATCACTCCTGCATCTTTCCAATCCCGTGGAACAATCCCTTTTGTAAGTGATTGAGAACATAATGTAGCCAATGGTTTTGCTAGTTGGTTTCTAATTTCATACAGCAATTTTGGGTGAATACCATCTTGACCTGGACATTTATTCACTTTCAACCCCTCCAATTTTTTAAAAACCAGTTTTTAAACAAACCAGTCTATTCTAAACAATATATAGGTTAATACTTACTAGGTAACATCTAGTATGTCGTTTGTTGTTGGGGTCCATTTTCCTCTTATCAGGCGTTCAATAATCTTTATAAATCCATAACCATTTCCTGTATAAGAAAAAACAACAGGTAATAATTGGTTATATAATATTTCAAATATATATATATAAAATAATTAATAGTTCAAATAAATGTTCTGTTTTTAAAACTGTCAATAACTAAATGGTTTTATTTATTCCAAATATCATCCTCATTGTATGCAACCTAGGACTCAGCCACTGATCATGATTATGGGCGGTTACCCTGCAATCAGTCTCTTGTCATCTAAGTGGACTACCTGCCTACTTACCTTTATCAGATTCACGTCTTAGTTATTTGTTGTCACTGTTATAGTGTTGATAGTAACAATTTGTGATTTATTCATTATATTGTAACCTAAGTTGTGGATATGAACTGCTGAATTAGTTTTAGTATTTCTATAAGGTGTGTCAGAACCTACCAAATTTACTATTTCTATATGACAGCTGTTTAGATAGTTCCTCATGCTTATTCTCTGTTGCTGATACATATTGCATTCTATTAGTTGATTGGTATTGTAGTCACTGTGGGTTATTCTATTCTAAAGCAACATTTCCCTAATCTAAGATGTAGCAGATGTTTTTGTTAACTCATATTTTCCTTATTCTGACATTTGTTGTTAGCTTTTTCTTGTAGTTTGTGAGCATGATGAAATTGTATGACTTAAAATTATGAGTGAAAGGTATCAATGGGCTGTTGAAATTATGTGTGTGCCTGTGAAATAGTTGTTAAATCTTCCAGCTGTTTTAGCCACATTCTCAAATCACACATGGCTTCATAAATTGGACCATATGGCTTATTGGGTCATGACTAATACTTTTCTAATACAGCAATTTCAAAATGTGTCTTTCAAAAAGTGTTTTGCACCAAAAGCTCTTCAACTAAAGAACTTGGGGACAGCCATCAAAAGAAAGCTATTTATGGTGATTTTTTTCTTCTTCTGTGTTCATCCAGAAAAAGATGTTATGAGGCTGTGATATCTGCGCCTTTCAGCCCAACACATTCGATTTTAGTTGACTTTTTGTAAGTACCTGTATAGGGTTCAAACCCCTATTTGGTGCATCCCTAGCTTATTGCCCACCCACCACATAAATGCTTCTACTTACCCTTGATAATTCCACCAATAAGAATAATGACGTATGCCCCAGGATAGGCCTTAGCAGCCTGCTGTAGGCCGAGGTAAATAAACCTGACCCTAAGGCATTCTTGTAAAATGGCCCCAGTCATTAGCACTGGCCGGAATGTGACAACTTTGTACACTGCATCAAACGGAGAGTAGTTCACAAGATACCTGTCAACAAAAATATTTTTACATGTTTAGTGACACGAGAGTACATATGAGAACATTAACATAATTTGATAATGGAAAGTCAGGCCTGTATAATGCGACAAAATTTCTACTGCTGCAAAGGTCATTATTGTCGTCAGTTCTTTTGTGTTTACTGAAGTAGCAGTCATAGGCCACTGTATTTATGTGTTCGTGTAGAGCTGATTTCTATGGCACGTCCATGTATATGATGTGGTTGCAATACTCATGCACAAACCTACTTAGGTCGCCTTATATGATATGCAGGAGTGTGTTGCAGCAGTTCTATTTCCTACCTTTAGGGTAGAAGGCACTCGCCTCTCACAGTGATGAAAGGAAACGATGGGCGATCGAATCTCACATGCTTCAAGCGACCCCTGGTCTCATGGCCAGAGTGCCTGTAAACCGAGTTACCTTCAGTCGTCTCGAGCAATAGTCTTGCCACTGATCCAAGATAACTCGGGATAAGACTGAGATTGATGACCAGCACATATTCTTCCTCACTATAATCCAAATACATCGCACATCATATTATTAAGACAAAACCATCTTTGGCTGTCTGTTTTCTACCAACAAAGTAATTGCATTCCTTTTTTTCCCAAAATTCTTCTGTGCGTTCTCTTTGGTTATCCCTGTAGGTACCAGTTAAATTATACTTGTAAGTTGTTTCTTAACTTAACGTCTTTATACTGGTTTCGAAGACTCTGCAGAGTCTGTATACAACCAGTGTCATTTACTTGCTCTAAAAGCTATGCGCATGCAATCTATCCTTAAATGCATTAATTGTCCCTGCCTCCACTACTTCCTGTGGCAATGCATTCCAAGCATTCACCACTCTCTTAATATAAAAATATTTCCTAATATCTAATCTGGACCTTTCTTTAGTTAATTTGTAGCTATGCCCTCTTGTTCGTATAAGTGGTTGCATTTTGAGAAAACCTGTTATAGTCTAATTTATCCTAAGAGCGTGTCCTATCCATCTTCACACTATGTCTCTGTAATCATCTAGTTGTACTTGTTCTCCTCAACAAGTCTGTGTTTGCTTCTACTTCCAGGTCAGGTCAGGTCATCCCGTAACCGGTGAGGTCGTTGGGGCACACATGAAGACATCCTCACAACTCCATGCCATCCCTCTCTGTCAGAAGCCGCTGCTTCTACTTCCAGCCATATCAAAAAAGTATTATGGAGAAAGTCTTTGATAAAGTGTGAGGATTGGGGATACAAAAAATACTCAAATATGAAGTCTGTGGGCACATGTACAAATTGATAGGACACTTCCTCCAAAATAGATATGTTGGGATAAAAGTAAAGGGCAAGATATGTCATAGAATAATTTTGGAACAAGGAATGCCACAGGGCAGTGTCCTGACCCAAAAGAGCAGAATGCACAACTGCACAGTCAACCCTTCACATGAGTCCTAATAGCCCTCGGGCTTATCAAACCTCCTCAGGAAATTCTGCCTACAGGGCACCATGTGAAATGTATGATATAAGTCGGTCGCTGCGCACAACCAGGACAATAATGTCCACCATGTCACAAGTGGACATTATTGTCCCGGATGTGCGCAGCGGCCGATTTATGTCACAATATCCACCATGTCACAAGTCTCAGTTACAATCCTACCAACGTATGAGAAAGAACCTGAACCTACATTGGAGGAAGTACGCTCAGCAATCAAAAGCCTGAAAAAGGGAAAGTCCCCAGGATGTGATGATATCCAAGCAGAGATAATACAAGCAGGAGGGGAGGCAAGTGCTCGAGTCTATTACAAGCTGTGTAAACAGATATGGCACAGCACAGAGTGGCCAGAAGCATGGAAGAAATCAATTTATATTCCCCTCCCCAAAAAAGGCAACCTGAAGCTGTGCACGAACTACCAAACTATCACGCTGATCAGCCACGCTAGAAAGATACTCTTGCGAATCCTTTGAAAAAGGTTTGAATCTGAAATTCACGTAGTCCAGGCTCGTTTTAGGAAAGACAGAGGGACCAGGGACCACATATTCAATATGAGGAATATCTATGAAAAATGTATAGAGTTTAATGTAGACCTATACACATGTTTCATTGATTACACCAAGACCTTTCACACATTTTGAATATCTGAGCTCCAGAATTGACAAAAATGGTGACTGCTCGAAAGAAATCATAAGAAGAATAGCCATGGCAATGCAGAGACTGAAGAAATTATGGCAGAGCGCCAACAAAATGATAAAAGTAAAAGTCTTGAGAGCCTGTTTTTTTCCTGTGGCAGCTTATGGCTGCGAATCAAGGACGATTACCAAAACTTCCAGACAAAGAATCAAATCCTTTGAGTCAAAATGTTACAGAAAGATCCTCAGAATACCCTGGACAAAGAAAAAGACAAATGTAGACATTCGGCAAGAGTTGAGCATAGAGGGGAACTGGTTTATCAATTCTATTTTGGCTAGAAAATGTAAATACTTTGGTCACATCAAGAGACACAACGGTCTCGAGAGAACAGTGATGGAAGGTATGGTGCCAGGCAAAAGAGGAAGGGGTAGACCAAGACGATGATGACACCAAGATATCCAGGAATCTGGGTATGACTGTGGTGGAGGCTAGAGTTTTGGCAAGGAAACAAGTTTCTTTCAGACAGACTGTGATGGGAGCGACATTCTATAAAGAACATGCTACATGATGATGTCACAAGTAAAATAGAATGGGTGCTGTGTATTCATATAAGGTACAAATGTCAACACAACACATGTTCAGAAAAATACGTATTGATTAGAAACACATTTCAGCGTATGTAAGCCGGGAGCTGTTTATATATATATATATATATTTATGACGTAGCTTCAAAAAGTGCCCAGAATAGTCGATTAGTGTTTCTGGGAGTCACATTTGATCGGCGCATGACATGGAAAAGTCAGATCGAGAGAAACCGAATGAGAGCCAGAGAAAAAATGGCAATCATGAGGAAACTTGCTGGCACAAGCTGGGGAGCAGACGAGGGCATACTAAAGAAACTGTACACTGGAAGAGTGAGACCAGTTCTCGAGTATGGCATTGCGGCATGGACAACAGCAGCAAAGGCTAACTTCGATAAACTGCAATCCATGACCGATAGAAGAGACTGCAGAGCCCAGCTGCAGTCAGAGAAGCTCCGAAGACTGACCGACCATCCAATGCACCAGAGACTAAACAATTTGGGAAATGGGAAACTAAAGCGGAGAAACTTTGCAGAAATAGCCAAAGCAAAGATGCACGAAGATCCCATAAACGCACTAACAACACCAAAACCCATCACTACTGTACGAAAACCTACCTGGAGGCAGGATATATTTCCAGAGGTGGTAGAAAATATACCAGGTATTGCAAACAAAAACTGCCAGACTGAAAAAGAAAGGAGAGATACTACCCTAAGCTTCATAACGAAAAGCTACCCAAGCATGGACTGGACCCATGCATACACCGACGGTTCTGTAACAAACACAACACAGAACGGAGGGGCAGGAGCATTCCTGAACCTACCAAATGGCAGAAAAATAACACTGTCATTAGCTACTGGTAAGTACACAAGCAATTTCAGAGCGGAGGCAGAGGCACTGAGGGCGGCAGTGGAAGAAATGGTGACACACAGTGAAAATGAAAGCCATATAGTCCTGCTGAAAGATGCTCTCGCCGTAGTCACAGCGCTAAAAAGCCAGAAAAACACTGAGCTTAATGACTTAAGAGCAGCACTCTGCAAACTGTGCCAGCAGTCCGCACCAAAAAGGGTAGTGGTACAGTGGGTCCCATCACACTGCAACATCCAAGGCAAACAGACAGACAGACTGGCAAAAGAAGGTGCAAGACTACCACAAACAGATACTAGTATGACGTACGAAGAGTCAAAACGGCTTATCAAAGCCAGATACATGACCAAATGGGAAACCGAACATACTGGTTACACCAAAAACGATGCCTATTACCAGTTGAACCGAAGAGAGCAGGTCGTTGTCTTCAGACTTCGCACTGGCCACAATAGACTGAGGTACCACCTATTCAACAAATTGAAGATAGGTGGTACCGACGAATGCCCGTGCGGTACCGGTAAAATGACCGCTGAACATCTGCTGCAGAACTGCCCGACATACGAGGATCAGAGAGAGCAGATGTGGCCATCACTAGTGGAACTGCAAGACAAGCTCTATGGCAGTGGCGACAGCCTCAGGATGACCGCCGCTTTTTCGAAAAAATAATGGTTACTGTCCGACTGCGTACGAAGAAGAAGATTCGAATGAAAGATTATATTATGGAGAATATATATTTATAAGTTGGTAGTAACCTTGACAAAATGGGATGGCAGACATGACCTTCACATATACTCTCAAACAGAAGTTATATAAATTTGTTTGTGTGTTGTGCTCATTGCATTGTCGGAGTTGAAAATATCCTTGATTGAACAACATACAAATGTCAAATTCAGTGTTTTGCTTAAGAAATCACCCTCAGAGACACAAACATTGCTTAATAAAGCATATAGTAATCATGGAGAAATCGCATGTATTTGAGTGACATAAGTGTTTATGTGAAAGTTGTGGTAGTGTCGATGATGATGCACGTAGTGGACGACCGTAAACCTCGATCAACAATAAAAACATTGAGCGTGCTCAAAATGTTGTGACAGAAGACTGTGTCTAGAAAATATCCTCAGAAATTGGAATATCAGTTGGAAGTTGCCACAGTATTCTCCTCAATGAACTGCACATGCACCGTGTTTGTCAACACATGGTTCCAAAAATATCTCCTGAACAGAAAGAAACCCCTGGCAGGAGACCTAATCACAATGGCTGATCAAGATAGCAATTTTCTCAACAACATAATCAACTGAGATGAGACCTGGTGTTTTTTATATGATCCTCAAGACAAAAGCGTCAGTCCTCTGACTGGAAATCTCCCACATCTCTCCAGATTTTGTTTGGACAAGAGCAAAGGAAAAGTATGTTGGAAGATTTTTTTAATTCCCAGGGTGGTCTACCATGATTTCATTCCTGAAAGCTGAAAGGTTAACAAGGAAATGTCTGCCATCTAAGAAATACAGGCAGAAGAAAACAACCATAAAAATGGAGAACAAACAGTTGGATTATGCTGCATGACAATGCAGCAGCACATCGACCCACTGGTGAAGCAGTACCTCGCAAAGCACGTGAATACCTTGGAAAATCCTTCATATTCTTCCGACCTGGCACCGGCTGATTTTTTTCTTGTTCGCTCGACTGAAATCGGCACTGAAAGGACAGCAATTCAAGGATGCTGAGGACGTTATCACCAAAGACAACTGAGAGAGGTGTCAAAGAATGGGATCCACGAATGTTTCCAGCAGCTATATGTACATATGCAAAGTGTGTTGTTGTCAAAGAGAACTACTTTGAAGGAAATGTAGTGTAGATAATTCTATTGTAACTTATTTCTATACAATCCACTAATTTCTTAAACTTTTTGAAGCTACCTCGTATATATAATATATATATATATATGCATATAGCAATAGCTGATCATCGCAAGTGAAGATCGAAGATGGCAACAGCATCAGATTTTGTGCTGCATGATGTATCATGTTGAAATACATAGAACAATCCTGGCATGGCAGACTTTCCTGCACCCGAGGCACCCATTCGAGGAGTCAGCTGTTGAGTCGCTATGTGTTCTGCTCTTTTGGGCAGCTGACTTATCTTCAGCCTCCACGATGGAGTTTCACTCTGTGATCTAATCACTTTTGGTGATGCTAGCATGCCAGGTGGAACAGTTATGTGCAAGCAACTCCCAGGAAGTGGCATCAATGTTGAAGCTTTTCACAGACACTTTCCATTTCAAGGTGTCTCTGTATTGTTTTCTGTCCTCCTAATGAGCAGCTGCTTGCTCTGAGCTCACTGTATAACAGATGCTTGGTGATGCACTCATCAGACATGTGAACAACATGTACCGTCAAGGCGAATCAAAATATGGGCGCTAAACATTGCTTACCTCAGAGTTAGGCACTTTGTCCTTTCATCCAATCCTGAGCAGACTATGCAGGTGAAAATGATTTAGTTGTCTGGTGTGTCTACTATACATTGTCAATGTTTCGTAAGCATGCAGCATGTTCTACAGCACAATACATGTTTGCCTGGTGGCGACAGTAATGCACTGTTAGCTCCAGCCATTTGCTTGCAGCCTCCCAAATGCAGAGCTAGCCTTTGCAATCCTGCTGTTGACCTCAAAGTTGACATTCACCTCTCTGTTTAGGGTAAAGGTGAAGCTATCGACTGCCTGGAGATGTTTGTTCTTTATGGTAATGTTCGGTTCAATGTACCGTTCCCCGGAAGCAGGCTGGAAGAGTACCTCAGTTTTTCTATTGTGTTGACCATGAGGCATAAGTTGCTACATGCCGCTGAAAACTCTGTTATGGTGGATCTTGTTCTGAACAGGTGTTAAGGGCGCATTCCTCAGCAAACAGGAGATCCAAGATCGTAGCCTCACTCACCTTCGTATAAGACTTCAGGCATCTCGGACTGAACAGCTGACCTTGAGCCCTGAACTTGATATGCATGCCAGTAGCAGGGCCATGTACAACATCAGAGAGCATTGCTGCAAAGACCATGCGGCACACAACCCTATTCGTGACACGCACTCAAACATACATTTTGCTTAATTTAAATCCACTTTCCCTTGAAAGTCTAAATTAGTTTATTTGTATGTTCTATGAATGATAATTCTGATAAGAAATTGTGTAATACTTACCATAAAACTGTAATGAAAGCAACCAATATGTTATCTTTCAAAATGTCTATTAATGGATCACCAAACAGGAAATTTGCTACAAACACTCCTGACACACTAGCAACAACTGTGCAAAACCATAATGCGAATGGGTGGTTCTGTCGAAATTTTGCACCTGAAGAAAATACATGTTTATTAATCAAAGTACCAGTAAGTTAACTCATACAAGCCAACATAAGCCTAGTGCTGGTGATTTACCATTCTTGTATAACTAAATTAGCTGTACTAACTTACAGCTTCACCTTTCATCATTACAGCCTTTTTTCCCACCTAGCGGATTTTTAGGGCCAATATTTATTGATTTATTTAAGAATATATAATTATCATCATCATGTTCCCTGCTGTTTGATGTTGACAATCATAGATTTCCACCTCCTCTTATCATGTGTGTTGTTTATCAGTTCTGCCATTGATTGTCCCCCATGTCATTTTTTCAAGCTGTCCAATATTTTCTCTTTCATTCCCACTCATTCAATTCTACCCATTGATAATACATTTATTTACTTATTTATTCTAGAAGCTGTTTGCAACTTAGTCCAAATAATTGTTACTAACTAAAGTTTTGACTCCTTATGGATACAAGTCTTTAACTGCTACAAACAATTTCACTTTATAAAATTTTAACTTCTGTTTATATTTTTTTCTACCAGTCTTCTAATAATTCTCATTTTACTACACTGGGACAGACACAAAACAAATCCAACATTACAACCACAGGGACAAAGAACAAATTAAAACTAATGAATAACAAAAAAAACCAGCGAGAATGGACATGACAACAGATTCAATTTGTCTTACAACTGCAGCCATTACCAAAAAAGTGTCCAAGAATGGTGTGAATTATGGTATGTCAGCAGACCAAACAAGAAATGGTCAATATGATTACACTAAAACAACTATATTACAGAATGAACACAAATAAATAAGTACATACATTAATACATATGCACAAATACAAATATGTATAACACATTGCATAATGAGTATTGGCTGGTGAGAGACACAAATATATATATATTTTGTTTTTTACGTTCACCTTATTTTTCGATACCTCAAAGCAGTGTGAGTTGCACTATATTTTTATTTTGCGCCTGTCGGCCGAGTGCATCTAACTTCAGCATGTATTTTATGTAAGGGTCTGCTTCCCCGAGGTAACGGCCGGTGCGGTGATGGGGAGCAATCGCAGCACCTTCGGTTTGTGAGCTGTGTCACTTAACCACTAGCCCCCAAACACAAATATATGCACATACAGACACATATACATGTTTAAGGATACAAAAATGAATGAACATAATAAGAAATAGATATATAGAAAGAGAGGTAGAACAAGAAAGCGGAAATGAGAGAGAGTTCCAAAGAGATAAATGTACAGGGGAGCCTACGCAGAGGTATGGAATGCATTGATACCATGCAGCTGAAGGCAGTCCATGGAGTAATAGATTTCTTAAATCTTCCTCTTTTCCCTATGGTGAATTCCTGTAAAGAGTATGTTCTATTTATCACCAGTTTGTCACTGATCTCCAACAGCATCGTCCTGTCATTTTGTTATCTTACACAATATTATAGCTATGACCACTTCTGGTCAGGAAAGATGTGACAGGGCCATATGTTGGTGGCCATCAGCAACTTCAATGTGATATGTTTTTGGTTATACACCATGTTTTTGCACCATAAATTAGAACAGATTTTACGTTGTGTGCTCATCGGCCTAATTTTATTTTTCTGGGAGAGAGATGCTGAGTTATAAATTGATCAGAGACAGTTTAAAACTATTCTGGTATTGTTAAACCCTACATTGTCACTGTTAAACCCTACACTGGCATTGTTAAACCCTACACTGGCATTCCAATTTGTTGTTTCCCTTCTATCACTGATGAATTCTAAATAAATAAAGATGCCATCTGTTTAAATTATCTGACCATTAATCTTTATTTGATAATTGTTTCTATGATTGATGCCTATTTCCTAAATACAAAATTAAAGAGAAATTTCACATTAGAACAGTAAAAGTTATCCTGCATTTCTACCTAAATACCTTTATCAAGGACGAGAGAAAAATAGAAAAAGAACGGTAGAATAAGGAATATAAAATAAGTATAAAAAATATATAGAAAATCCAAGGAAAAATAATTATATGAATCTCGTATCAGCAATTAAGAAATTATGTAGGATGAAGAGATACGGAAAATGAATATAAAAATTAGATCAGAGGGGATGCGATAAGAAAATTAATAAATATATAGCAGAAATGTTAGTATCATTTAGATGAAGGCATGTGAGGTGTTCAAATCACATGGTTTAAGAGCAAATTAGACGTTTTCATGGGAAAACTTCTTTCTATTTTTCTTATTCTTCCATTCTCAGCCTCCTTTCTTGTGTGTCGTTGTTTATGTGACTCAGACATTAAATGTAAAATCCAGATCTTTAGTTATTATCAAATATCACTTGTTATCACCTATAACATCTGAATATGAGGAATCTCATGAGCAGCTAAAAAGTGATGAAGAAGGACAAGGCACAAAGCCAACTTATTACAGACATTAGAAAGATGTCACCCTATTTGTTAGGGATTACTGTAAGAACAGGCAGGTTGTTTCTGGTTAAAAAAAACAACAGAATGACAAAGAGAGAAGATACTTAACAGTTTAACACTGAAGAGAGTAACAAAATGTATAAACATCACCAAGGGCAGGAAATTGTGGAGATACAAAATCACTTGCCCCAGTCAAAATTACACAAGAAGATAAAACACGATTGCACATTCGATAAGAATGATTAATCCAGAAAACATATAATCATATCAGTTCACTGATTTCTCACACACACAACAGATGGAGGTGTGTGTGTATTTATTAAGCTATGTGGTTAGTGGCACAGCTCACAAACCAAACTTGCATGTGTTTGGATTCATGGACTGGCAAGGTTGTTACCCTAGAGGAAGACAATCCATTTAAAAATGCATACTGGGCTGTAAGGTGCCACCTGGGGAAACACAGCAAATGAGAAGAAAACAAAATACCATTACCAGTGTGACTATTTTGATGTTTAATTGTTGATTTCCTGTGCTCTTTTGTTAACAAATGTTATGCAAAGATTGGTCACTTTTATAGATAGCTCTACTCATTCCTTATTATCCTTTTCATCTGGACTAAAAGGTACACGATGCTGGCTGGTCCATTTGTATTAAAAGTTATGAAACCAGTCATCATCTCATCTTTCCCATTGTGTCGCGAGGAAGTCTTTTATGTGCCACCTGCACGGACACCATTTTCAATCTATTTCTCTGTGTCCAGAGATAATGACAAACAGAGATATGGGAAAGGACATGGCAACAAGCAATGTAGGAGGAAAGATGGCAGATAGAAGACATGAACTGGATTGGAACCCACAGGGAAATAGATTAGTGGGAAGGCCAAGAAACACCTGGAGGAGTTCAATTGGAGTCTCAAGGGCAGAACTAAGATGACAGAATAGGAACAGATGGAGAGCATGTGTTGCTGCCCTATATACCAAGGGGAACCAGACGGATAAATGAAAAATGATGATGTCTATGTTAATCTATCTTATTCTTGATCTGAAACGCTGCTGTTTACATACTCAGACTTCGGGACACTCTTCCTTCCTGCTGTCTACTCACCCAGATGGTAGGTTTGGAGACACTCTTCTATGAAGTCAGTATATATATATATATATATATTTAGGCTGTGACTCTATCTGATAACATGAATAATTAGAAATGTAGAAATCACTGCACAATATTTACCAAGATCTTTGGAATCTTCTCTGATACTAAGAGAAGCCAAGGTGAAATGAGCAGTAAAAAATACAGGGAACATGTCCACATTCATGATAAACAGAGCCAGCTGGGAGATCTGCTCCTCCAATGTGCTGATGTTGGTAGCCATTGTTAAAGTTTACTTTGCTAACTTGATGATGAAGCCACTGGTCGTCTTAAAATATGAAAACATATTATTTATTGATACAATTAAACTGGTTATTCTGAAATAATGTATTTGAGGTTTTCCCAAACAGAGTTTGTCTATCTATTAATGACACCACCAGTTCTTGAATATCGGTCGCATCAATTTCACTTTGAAAAACTGCTATAGTTCATTTGGAAACATGAGCCCTCAAAATTAATATAATTTCTCCTAAATTCAATAACATATCAACACAATTTTTTGCATTTGGTCTTATATTTGCATGCCATTTCTTCCTGTTCTTCGAAAAGACATTGTTTCATAATTTATAGCAAAGCTGATATATCTGCGCCTTTCAGTCTGACACATCCGTTTTCAGCACAGTATTTTGGGAACCGGCTTACCTTCCCTCTTCGTCCCTATTCTCTTAGCCCGATAGCATGGTTGCAGTATGTTTCCATTGGAGGCAGAATAGGGTCTTGGTCAGCTATGAGGAGCTGACCCTGATGTAAACAGCCAGCTATCACTTACTGCCAGCTCATTCACTGCTGAATCTTCAGCCCTACAATTTTATCAAAGTGGATGTTTTTTTAAAATCTTTTTCGGTGATGAAAATATTTGGTACTCAAATACATACTTTACTGTATTTGTGAAAACGGCATAATGTTTATGGTTACCATGTGGTGAGATTTCTACACGTATTCCAAATAAGATGCACTGATATTTATCTTATATTTAATTTATGTTTGTATCGGATGGTGTAGGAAGTTATATGCCTAATGTATGTGTGTGTAATATTATGAAGTGATTTTCATGATGCGTATGAACATCAAATATTTATTATATGATTATTTGTACAAAGAGTCTGCACTCACTTTTAGTTCAGTACTGTTTGTCTACTTTTGGACTGCATAAGAAAGTTTGTTTTATCGCATAGTTTAAAAGATTTATCTTCAGCTGCTACCTGTCCTTTAACTTTTGCACACACACTAGTTCTATTGGATTTAAGTGTGAATGGTAAGGTGGCTGTCACAAACCGCCATGACCATACTCCTGGATCATCTTGTCAATATGGAATGCCTTTTTTTTGTATGCTTCCTTTACAAGGGACAACAATTCGGGTTTAAGATAAATTTTGCTAAATTGAATGTGTTCCTTTGTTAGCTACACTTTTACTTCATCATTCATGTAATTAAATGGGGACAGTGTCTTCTTGTCCAACTGCATTGTGCTATGATGCATTGTCCATTATCAGGCAAGAAGGTATATGTATGATAGTGCCAATTGTCTGTCAATTTTGGAATGAAAATGAGTTTAGCATTCTTCATAGTCCATTATGCATGCATTGGTTATTACCTACCGTTTTCCTTTCCTACTTGGTACAATTCTTTTAATTTCATCTAATAACTGCCATTCCATCCTTCCTTGCATTCTCATGGTACTTGAAGATGGGACTTCCATAGTCTTGGGCCCAACATAAGATTGCCCCTGCATTGTTCTCTTCTCTGGATTTGAAATACAATGACTTTCATATTTAGCCTCTCTAGAGAAACATTTCTACAGCTTCATTGTGATGTTTTGGAGCATTACGAATTTAACTTCTATCCCCGTTGTAATGTACGGCATGTTTATGCCTTTGAATAATATGCTAACATATTGTAATGATCTAGACCCACATATTTTGTGTGCATAGTGAAACATTTCATGCAGTGGCGATCAAGTGTCATCCATTTCCCACAACAGGGGAATTTTTCTCTTCATGATATTCAAAACAACAAAATTATCAATGAGTTAGTGTAGAACTGTGAAAAGACTTAAGCCGAAGTGCTGTTTTTTTTTGTTGCATAATAGGAAATAAGCTACACTGAAACCCATATCTGTAGTAGTAGTAGTCCCATTTCCATTATGTCTGACTAAAGGTCGATGCGACCTTGAAGTAGCAACTCTCTACTGAGTTTTTGGTTTTCCTTTTCCTTTTGGTATTTCTTTACCCAAGTGATCTGCCGGGGTCTTTGTGTGTGACAAGGACAAGAATAGTGTCACTGCCTCATAGAGAGCATGTGGTAAGAGGCAACTAACTGTGTGACATGGCATAACACCGGTCATGGTTAGGTGGTTTGTTTAGAGCAGCATAGATGGCGACCAACAGGCTGCGGATCTACTTTGCTCTAGTGTTTGAATCTATTAAGATGGACTCGCACATTGGTTAACCACCCTCCGTAAGTGTTTGTCTCAACGCAGCAGAGTATTAAGTTGCTCGAGCCTAGCCCGCTTTGCAGGAAACCCTTCTCCCGGCTATATCCAGCTCATACCAGAGCTGGGACCTGCACAGAGGCATCTGCCCCTGGAGGAGTACAGGTCGACTAAGAACTAATAACTCTTTACTTACCTTTGTTGCATGAGCTTATTTTCACCCAGCCTTTAGGTTACATTTCCATTTGGATCAGTCTGCAGCTATGTCCTCCCAAGATGTCCGATCCATATCCAGAGCTTTCATGCCCCGCTTACATGCGACTTTGAACCGCAGATGTAGTCGGCCAGCTGTTCTTTTACCACAAGCCAGTTGTCCATAGAGAATATCTTTGGGGATGTGACCGTCTTCCATGCGACAAACATGACTAAACCATCGCAGTCTTTGTTTGTGAAGGAGGGTGGTACATACTTGGAATATCGATGCACTTCCCCATTTGTCACCTTGTCTCTCCATGAGTTGTCAAGAGTGGATCTCATGCGTCATTGTTGAGCCTATGCTCTTGCTTGCCATATGTTGTCCACTTTTCGCTGCCATATAGAAGCGTACTGACGACACATGCATTGTAGACCATGGTCTTGGTTTTTACTAAGTTTGGAGTTTTCCCAAACATGTATTGTAAGACAAGAAAATATGGTAGCAGCTCTGCCAATGCGATTGCCCAATTCGGGGTCTAGGGAGAGCGTATCATTGACTAGAGACCCCAGGTAAGTGAACTGGTCCACAGTTGCCAGTTCATAGGTATCGATAATGATGGTTGGGGTGGTATCTACGTCATGTCCCAGTACATTTGTTTTATTCAGACTTATTGTGAGGCCGAAATCTTTACATGTCTGGGAGAAGTGATCTATCAATCTAGTTCTCGTAGTTTGTAAGCCTTAATTTTATTTTCTCCTTGTGTGTTATGTTTCATGCTTGCTGATGGGTGTTACCTGGCTGGATAGTGTTTTTCAATTTCTCTTTTTATTTTAACTAGGTAGTGGTCGCTTCCTATCTCTGGTCCTCTGAACACTCTAGCATCCTTTACATACTTGAAATCAGTTTTCCTCACTATTGCATAGTCAATTTTGGATCTTTCATTTCTTGCCGGCTCACATCTTGTGTAGGCATGGACACGCTTGTTCCCTGCAGAATCTCAGCAGTCATTTTCCATTGTCATTAAAGACATCTTCTCCATACCTACCGATCACTCCAACCCATCTAGAGAAGTCGTTTCCAACTCTTGCATTGAAGTCTCCAAGGAGAAGTATTTCATTATGAAAATCATCAATGGTCCTTTGAAGGAGCTCATAAAATTCATCTTTTATGTCAGTGCTCTCATCTTCATTTGGTGCATATACAGTGACAATATCCATTTGACTATCCTCCTCTTGTAGACTTAGAACCATCAGTCGTTCTGAAATGAACTTCCATCCTTTAATGTTTGCTTTGTTATTACTATCCACTATACAGCCAACCCCTGCCCTGGCTCGTTCACTCACGGGAACTCCGCTGTAGTATAACATGCTGCTGTCATGGTCCAGAACGCCCTGCCCCTTTTTCTTTGTTTCTGTAAGTTACAGGACTGCCAATTTTGCTCTCTTCATCTCCTCTATTAGTTCATGTTCTTTTCTGTTTATACTTCGTACATTCCATGTTCCGTAAATCGTGGTCCTTATTTCTCGCCTGTTCGTCGCCGTTGAGATCAGTACGGTTTTCTCTGTTGTGTCTTTGCATGGTGGAGGGATTGCCTCCTTTCAGCCTCCATGCCTGCCGACCCGTTTTTGTCCACGGCTGCTTATTTATTCGCAGCTAACCTCCAAATTAGGAGGCCTTTCAGCAATCCGCAACCCTGCTGACGCGCCTGGTAGGAGGTAGTTTCCTGCCTCAGGAATGTTGTTCTTGATATATATAAATGATTTGGACATTGATATAATATCCATGATTGAAAAACGATTACAGACGACACAAAACTATAGCAGAAGTGGATATATTGAGCTTGGATTTAGATAAAATTCAAGACTGGTCGGTGAGGTGGCAAATGGAGTTTAATATAGATAAATGTACAGTCATCCATATGGGTAGATCCAATATGGAACATAATTACAGAATGGGCGAGAACAATTTGAGAATGATAGATACAGAAAGGGACCTACTGATTATAATAGAGCATACAGGTAAAGTGAGTGAGCAAGTCCAGGTAGTAGTGAATAAGGCAAATGCAATGTTAGGTATGATAAAAAGAAATATTAAAATCATAGGAGTAAGGAAGTAATAGTCAAAACTGTATAAAGCATTAGTTAGACCTAGATTGGAGTACTGTGTGGAGTCCTTATCATAGAGGAGATATAAACTTGCTGGAAAGGAAACAACAAAGAGTGACAAAACTGATAGTTGGATTCCAGAATTATAGTTATGAGGAAAGACTCAGAAAAACTGGCCTACAGTGTCTAGAAAAGAGAAGAATTCGAGGTGACTTAATACAGGTTTATAAGATAATCACAGAAAAGGTTAAATTAGACTATAACAAGTTTTTTTCCAAAATTCAACTACCTACAAGAACAAGGAGGCATAGCTACAAATTAACTAAAGAAAGGTCCAGATTAGATGTTAGGAAATATTTTTTTACTCAGAGAGTGGTGAATGCTTGGAATGCATTGCCACAGGAAGTAGTGGAGGCAGGGACAATTAATGCATTTAAGAATAGATTGGATGCACATAGCTTTTAGAGAAAGGAAATGTAAAAGAATGTGGCTGTTTACACTCTGCAGAGTCTTCTAAACCAGTATAAAAACGTTAAGTTAAATATGATGTTTCTAACCCCATACACAACTGTTTTTATTAATCTTTTACAACGTGCATGGAGGTGCATTGGCCACATTCCTTCTTTCCCAATAAAGAACCCCAGGATCCACTCAGGAAAAAAAAACTATTATTTCACTAACACAACAGATTTTCAATTTATTTGCTGGCAATGAGTGACAGTAATACCACTCCAGAATGCAAAGGATCATCATGTATCTAATGAATGGTAAATAAAGAGAAATTGTAAACACAAATGTACATAGATTTGTACAAGTTAAGAGACAAGTAAACAAGGAGTTATTGTAATAATTATGTACACAAAAAAAACCATTGACAAAATATTCAGTGTCAATAAAATAATAAATAGTTGAATGAGCAATTTGAAGGAAATTAATATTGTAAAGAGGAAATGGATAGCTAAATAAATTAATGAGAACAGATTTACTTTGTTTAGACATTTTGACAGAAGATTGGCTCTAGTTACACACCAAAAACCAAAAAAATAAAAGTGTCACCTTTCCTGTGGTATAGGAGAAAGCTGTTGAAAATTATATTTTATGGAAAAGTTGAAGCAAAGATAGTGGAAAGCTGTTGAAAATTGTATTTTATTGAAAAGTTTCAGGCTAAAAATTACTATAAGTAGGAAAGAGACATCTAAAAGTGGACAGAAAATAGTTTGTGTGAGATTAAGAAAATATAATAGTGGAGATAACAAAAAGAAAGATTTTCTGCAGAGTACTATGCTGCCGGTGTGTTCGCATTTATCTCCTAGCTTAAATTATCCCACACAAGGTCCAGCACTTTACACTATACAGTTTAACTTAGGAGCCGGAGCAGCAGCAGTCAGTGACCCATAGCTGACTGCTAGCTTCAGGGCCAGCAAACCAGAGCTGCCAAGACCCTTCTACAGCTCCATGCAATGATCCTGGATAACAGGCTGCAACAGGGCAGCAGAATGGCTAAGGAGAAGGGATCAAAGAAGGAAAACTATCCCGGTACCCAAAAATGCCTGCTGAAGTCGGATGTACTGGACCAAAATGTGCAAATATTGCAGTCAAGCTGTAAACTAGGACACAGCACTTTCCGTTCTCTGGACAACCTCCTGCTACTTGCAAAGCCCTTTTCATGACTTGGTAGCGGGAGATTGAGAACAAATGAAGAAGAAGAAGAAATTAGAAGCCGACAAAGCAAGGTTGACTGAACTAGATACAATCATTGTTTAATCTTTACTTGCTTGTTTTATGTATCAATCACTTTGGAGGTGCTATGTTCCTCATTAAATTTACTTATTAGAAAAAAAGTTTGTAAAGTGACTTAATTTTGACCTCAGAAGAATCCTGGAATGAAAGCAAGTGCCTTTTAAAAAATTGTAACTGAACAATCATACAAATAAAATTGCTGGAAATAGAAATTTGAAATGTAAGTCATTAAGACTTTATCATAAAATTGTATGTCACAGTACAGATTACAAAAATAAACATGATAGAAGTGACTGTAATAATTACAGAGGCATCTTACTGCGACTACACAAACTGGCTGAGCATGTGTACCCAGAGTCCCAATGTGGATTCTGATCTGGAAGATAAACAATCGACATAATCTTCTCTCTACGACAGCTACAAGAAAAATCATGCGAGCATAACAAGCCTTTTTATGTTGCTTTCATCGACCTGACAAAAGCATTCAATTTTGTTAGCAGGGGTGGAATCTTCAAAATCTTTTCAAAAATAGGGTATCCTAACATACTGCTGCAGCTTATAGTGTCATTCCATGAGCATATGAAAGGAACAGTCCAATTCAACGGTAACACATCGCCTTCATTTAATATTCAATGCAGTGTTAAACAAGGCTGCGTCCTGGCCACAACACTATTTGGAATCTTCTTTGCGCTGCTACTGAAACACGCATTTCATAATACATCAGAAGGGATTTGCCGTCACATTAGATCAGATGGTTGTCTGTTTAATCTTGCAAGTCTCAAAGCTGAGGATTCTGCAACTGTCACTCACAGTGTGCATGAACGGCGATTAAGAGGTCTAGTAGAGCCAAATATGGATGAAACTCAATGTGGGTTTGAGGCAAACAGAAGTACTCAAGACCTTATCTTAACACTAAGATAGCTAAGTGAAAAGGCTCTTGAATATGATAAAGAGATGCATCTCTGCTTTTTGGATTTGGAGAAAGCATTTGATAAAGTTCCTTGGGACAAACTCTAGGAGTGAACAAGGAAGAACATCCCAGGACCCCTGATCTCTGCCATACAGAGTTTCTATAAAACATGCAGAAATTATGTGCAGACATCAAATCAAAAGTCAGGAGAGTTCAAGACCACTAGAGGAGTAAGAGAGGGGGACATTCTATCACCGTACCTTTTCATACTCCTCATGGATGAAGTCATCAAAGCCTGCAAGGAATGGACAAAAAAGTATGAAGTAGGGTACTGGAAGATGAGACCAAGTCATATATCGGAACTAACATTTGCACATGACGTGCCCCTGATCACGAAATCCGAAGCACATCTCCAGATCAACTTGCAGGTCTGGGAAGATGAGTTGAAGAAGAGAGGAATGCACATCAGCAACTCCAAAACAAAAACCATGGCGATCGCCAGAGATGAAAAGAGACATCAGATAACCCTGGGAACACGAGCACTAGAGCAGGTCAGCAACTTTAAATATCTAGGAGTGGTAATAGACAGCAGGGGAGGAATCAAAGAGGAGTTAACCGCACGAAGGGCAGCAGCAGGTAGACTTTTCCATGCAATAAACAGAGGATTCCTCAGTAAAAGAGAAATAACCAGGAAAACAAAGATGGATGTATACCACTCGACCTATGTGCCTGTCCTGACATATGGATGTGAGTCATGGGCGATGACTACAGCCCAAGAAAGGCAACTACAAACTTCAGAAATGAGGTACCTAAGAAAGACGGTTCAGGTTTACGAAAAGGGACAAGATCCGTAATCAGACAATACGTAGCAATCTTGAAGTTCAACCCCTGCAGACACGAGTGGAGCTGTCCCAACTACAGTGGTTTGGCCATGTCTGTAGAATGGAAGAAGATCGGATACCAAAGCAGTCATGGGAGATAAAAAGTCAAGGACACAGACCCCCAGGACGTCCCAAAGTACGTTGGGAAGACAACATACGACAGTACCTAAGTGAAAGAGGGCTGGATTGGAAAGAGGCCAGGAAAAAGACGACGGATAAAGCAGTGTGGCGTTCTCTCTGGCAAACCTCTACACCTCACGGTAGAAGAGGAGCGACTAAGTAAGTAAGTAAGAACAACATTGGTCCCAAAACTGAGCTCTGTGGCATTTCCCTTTTTACTTTACAACACCCAGAGTACTCCTTATCTATGCCCACTCTCCGCCTTCTTCCCATTAACCAACTTTCAATCCATTTGGCAACTTCCCTACCTATTCCATGTGATTTCAACTTCAATGAGGTACTCTATCAAAAGCCTTTGCAAAATCTAGATAAATAACATCCACTGGTTCTCCCTTATCTATCATTTTAGTAACCTCCTCCATGAATTCCAATAGATTTGTTAAGCATGATCTCCCTCTAGTAAACCCATGCAGACTATTTCTGATTAGATGAAACCTGTTTAATACAATGTTTTCTTTGATTATTGATTCTAACAATTTACAGACTATGCTTGTTAAACTCACCGGTCTATAATTTGCTGTTGGATCTTCTTCTTCTTCTTCATACGCTAATTTGCTGGGTCTGATTTCTAACAAACTAGTCAGTGTAGATGTCAGGAAGTAGATGCCACGCCAAGTCTTAGCATCGATAATTAAGTACTGGCAGCTGTGCATCAATTCACACATACCTGGGATCCCTAATCAATTCAATAACAAGCTCTCTCTAGACCCAGAAATTGACAGTCGCATTGGCAAAGCTGCTGCTACATTTGCTCGCCTCACAGAAGCTGACAATTAAAACCAAGGTCATGGTATACAATGCATGTTTTGTAAGCACACTTCTATATGGCAAACAAGAGCACAGGCTTAACACATTCCACCTACGGCGCCTGCGATCCATTCTTTGAATTACATGGAGGGACAGAGTGACAAATGCAGAGGTGCACTCTCGCACTGGTCTTTCAAGCATGTAGTTGTACACTCTACTTAGGCAGCGGAGACTACGATGGCTTGGTCATGTTCGTCGCATGGTAGATGGTCGCATTCCCAAAGATATCCTCTATGGACAGTTGGCGAATGGCACAAGAACAATTGGCAGACCACAGTTGAGATTCAAAGATGTGTGCAAGCGTGATATGAAGGCCCTGGACATGAATCTGCCATCCTGGGAAGATGAAGCTGCAGACCGATCCAGGTGATGTACCCTGAATGGCCAGCACACTCTTGGTGAAGCAAGGCTCTTGCAACACAGAGAATTAAAAAGACAATGCCACAAGGTGAACAACAAAAGCTAAGTATACATTTTGTTATTATTTTTTTTCCACTCCAAGTCATATCATGATCATCCTATAGTCAGTCATGAACTGCTCAGTAGTCAGTGTGTATACAATTTGAATCTCTGCTAAATAACATTAATTACATAAATCAAACACCAGCTGTGCCAGTGATCTTGTCAACTCAATGAAGATCTTCCCTGCTAAACCCCATCTGTGCCAGCGATCTTGTCAATGAAGACCATTGCGCTGATTTTCAAGCAAAGTTAATGGGCAAGAGATTCTGATACCAGATCTATAAAATCAATACTTCAGATTAGACCTGATATTAACACAACAAGATTGATATGGTGTTTGTTGCACAATCAACATCTACAAACCTGCTTAGGAAGGATGACAAGGCACAAAGCTAGCCGGCCTGCAACACAATACACATGGCCGATACTACACTACACTACACACATGACAGAAAACATGTCACATGATACGTCATCAAGAAAGATATTTAATAATAAATACACGGCAGTAAACACACATTGAAACTCTCACATTACAGAAACATGATATCAACTCCTTTATATTTTAATGTGTATCACTTTGCAGCTGCAGGCAAACATTTTATAATTGTATCTTGTCCAATGACCAGTCTTTTTTAGTCAATCTTACCCCGTCTGCTCATAATGCTGGACCGTGGACCTTGGTGTGCATTGTGTGTGTGATAATTTTCGCATGGAGATAAATCATTTATCATGGGGGCATTTCGGCAGCATAGTGCCTATGGTACACTTATTTTCGTTTTATGTTCGCTTACAAATATAATATTTAATTTTAACAGATAACCAACACACATGTCTTGTCGAACACGAACAATATAGACTATAGAATAGACTAGTAGTAGTAGAGTAATACGGCACATGTCAGGTGAAATTGAATGAGTATGACTACAGTATCATAGTATGACTATTAACATCATCAAGCCTGCACATATCTGTGCTGGTGTAGTATGTACCTTGTCAAGGCTTGTGCTAAAGTTATATACATCTGAATAAAACGCTTGCTGAAAAATACATTATTAATTACATATTATAGATATGACTATGAGCATACGCGATGCATACCCATGTTATATATAATTATAATACACAGTTCACGACTTTTGCCGGGAAAACTCACCACTTCAAATATAATAATATTGTAACACGGTTTCAAAGACCAGTGCAGACATTTATTACTTTACAAATTGACAACATGCTCCCACTCACAAAGGTGGGCGGTCTGATAAATAGTGTTGGTGTTTCTTCTCAATTGGGCTTGTATCAGTAATAAGTTAAAAAAACATGTGGCAGACACAACGTCAACAGTAACACACTAGGTGGTCTCAGACCTGGAAGTCGTCGAGTGCTGGTAGTGGTATCTGGGTCGGATGTTCTCTCGCTAGCAGTTTTTGTGTGCTAGGATGTTCACACACGCTGGCCCGCCGCGCCACCACAGGCTAAAACAGGGTTAGTCAACTAGTGATCTGTGGAAGATTAGACTCGAAAAGGTCTCTAAGGCGGAGGTCTTGCTTATGATCAGGTGACAAGACAAAGTGCCTAACTATGAAATTCTTAGCAATACTAACATGTTGAGCATCCATACACTTCTGAAAATAGCTCAGCTAAGATGGACGGGACGTGTTGCTCGCATACCAGATGAGCGCATCCCCCAGCAACTGTTATACGGTGAGCTCACAACATGAAGACGCTCATTAGGAGGGCAGAAGAAACGCTATAGAGATTCCTTGAAAGTGTCTTTGAAAAGCTTCAACATTGATATTACCTCCTGGGAGATGCTTGCACAAAACCATACCACATGACACTAATATCACCGAAGGTGATCAGACTGTATAGACATCCAGGAGGCTGAGCTAAAAAACAATACTCATGATTCCACAGCCGGCATGTATATCCTGAATCTGGCAGGGTATGCCGTTCCAGGATTGACTTTTACAGCCACCAGAGAACACATTTCGCAGCATTAGTCTGATGCTGTCGCCATTTTTTGCTTGCGATGGTCAACTATTATTAACTCGCCAATAATGACGGAAGTAAATACAAACTGTCATATATTTTGAAAATATTTGTAAAACAATTGGAACGCCCTTTCATCACTAACGAAATGCTTTTCAACATGGGAAAAGTAGCAAAGAATAAACTGCTACACATCTTTAACACAAACTGGAAACAAGGAACTGTCCCCCACAGTGTGGAAAAAGGCAAGGACTATTCCCATCTTTAAACATGGGAATGACAACATGAAGTCAGGCAGTTACAAGCCTATTAGTCTTCTCAGCTTGTGTGGGAAAACTAATAGAACGAAGAGTTAACACTAGAATAACCTGGCATATGGAATTTTAAAAATGTACTTATCCCCCAGCAAGCAGATTTTCGTAGAAATAGATCGACCGAAGATCAGGTGACATATATCTCTCGCAGGAGATAGAAGATGCAATTCAAGAAAAAAATAAAACACTGGCAGTCTGGATATACCAAAAAAAAAGCATTTGATAACATATGGAAGAGCTGGTTAAAACTCAAACTACTGCAAACAACAACATGTACAAATGGGTCAGATATTACCTAGATAACAGGACATCAAGAGTGCAACTCCAAGGACACCTCAGCAAAAAGATAAAATTGAAACAAGGAATTTTCTTTGTAGTGATGCTATCTGGTCATGGTGCATTTACTTTTTTTCTTGATCTTGATGAACCGTTCCTCAGCGCAACTGCGGATCTCAACTTCGTCTCCAGCGAACTCTGTCTTGTGTACAGAGGTCCAGTGTACAGTAAACCCTCCTCTAGAAGCATCTCAGATGTTAGTGTGTACAACAAGGGAGTCTGACCAACGCATTGGATGTCTTATTCGCGGTCTCATTTTACCTAGGGGGTACCAGAATCCTGTGGCTGTGCTCCATCGACCATTGTTTCCGCGCAACATGTGACCTGCCCATCAATGTTTTGCCTTGTCTGCATAGATTACCGCATCATTCACAAAGGACAATCGTTTGTCAGAAGTGTAGAGATTTTGCATACGTTGGTTCCTGAGAGTGATTCCAACCAAGCGTCTCACAAGAGAGGTCTCGGTGACTCTTAATTTGTCTTCTAGTGATATTGTTGGTATTCATATCTCAGTACCGTAACATATCACAGGGAGCACAGTGGAATTGAAGAGAAAGGCTCGTATATTCTGTTCTTGGCAACTGTACAGGACCGTGTAAATGGACAAGAAGGATGTCCAGCATTCGCGGCGATGTTTTGTCAGTTTAGGTTCTATGTTATTTTGCATATTGAGGAGGCGTCACAGATAGATCTACTATTCGACATACTCTAATAGCACGTCCGCAAAGGAAGACTGGATCACAATTGACGAAACGATTGCGCAACACTTTTGTCTTCGGCACATTCATCTCCAGTCCCGCTTTCCTGCCCTCACCATCGAATATGTGCATTATTGGTTTGGCTTCTGCTGACTGTGATGAGCACTATGTCGTCAGCAAGTCTACGGTGATTGAGGCGTCTGTCGTCAATGTGTATACCATAGGTGTCCCAGCTGCATCGGCTGATGACTGATTCCAAACAGGCGGAGAAGAGATTCTGTGAGACAGGATCCCTTCTAAACTGGTACCACAATTGGACGTTGGAAGGAGCGAAATTGGACGAATGTGGCAAGAATTCTGATGCAACCAGGATCGACACCTTGTTCCAATAGTGAGCGCCAGACAAAATGTAGTTCGAAAGCTAGTTTGTAGTTTAAGAAGGTAAATATCAAGGGTGTCTGGAACTCTCGGGCTGCTTCAATAAAGCGGCAGCAGGTTGAAATGTGGTCCATTATGCTGTGCGAACGTCGAAAGCCTGCTTGTTCGACTGGTTGCAAGTCTTCGAGAAAGTGTATTTCGTAAACGGCTTGTAAGTGACTGGGAGAAGATAAATGGACGATAATTTCTAAGATCCTCTTTAGTTGCGCCAAGCGGTAGGTGTTCCTCCAAAATGAAGATAACATGTAAAACGTTGAGCTATATCTTTGTAAAGGCGTAAACCGTAAACCTAGATAATTCGATGTTGACTCGACGGTATGGCGAATTTCTGAGAGCAGGATATGCAGATGAAGAGGAAACGGAAGGGCAATTGGAAGGGATTATGACGATATGAAAAGGTCGCTATAGTAAGCTTTCATGATCTACTCCCTGCCCAGCTTTGTCGTTGTGCGACACCCTACGGAAGCTTTCATGATCTACTCCCTGCCCAGCTTTGTCGTTGTGCGACACCCTACGGAAGCTTTCAAACAAGAAATGTTTTGGCGAGGCGAGGCTTCGAGTAGCTAATTTGATGCTGTGCCGATATTTGAACCTTTCAAGAGACGTTCGCGAGCAAAGGTCTCATGATCTTCTTTAAGTATTTGACGGCCGATCTTGCTTACGGTGGTGAAGGCTATGTGGTTGTCCGCAGGACGAGTCATCTTACGCCGTTCCTCTAACACAGCTCGAGTGGCAGGTGAAATGCAATTTGTGGTGAGTGGGTGCTGGGAGACTGACTGCCTTTGATATGGATGTGATTGTTGCAATCAGATTTGCATATTTAGCATTTATGTCGGTGCTGATGGGAGCCTCGAGTTGTTTGCTAGAGACCCCGATATAATCACTGCTGCTGGATCTTTGTAAGTTTTAGATTGAAGTGGAAACGGGCACGGGGAAGGCGATGGTAGCTTCCAGTGCAGAAGGAACCAACCACTGAGACATCAGTTGCCGATTTACGATTGGGCAAGACATTGTCAATTTAATGACAATGAGTCCACTTGGTCCTATATGTGTGTACCTCTTGTGGATAGGCATCTGGGAAAAGTGGCCAGAAGGTCGCATCTGTCGTTCCTTACTACTCCATAGTCTAACATATGGTTCACCATGTTGGCGAGGTCCTATTCTGACATTGAAGGGGCTGACAATGATATTGTAGTAGCTGTGTCGTCAGGGAGGTAGTAGTAGAAATCAGCGTGCTCTTATTCGTGTTTGTTCGTGTATGTTCGTGTATGTTCGTGTTTGTTCGTGTATGTTCGTGTATGTTCGTGTTTGTTCGTGTATGTTCGTGTTTGTTCGTGTATGTTCGTGTATGTTCGTGTATGTTCGTGTATGTTGTACACACTTGATTGGTGGTAGCAGGAGGGCGTTTGAAGATGATTATATTTTAAAAAATGCAGCCTGTGGTCTACAAATGTCACATATTGAACGAGATGGACGATTGGGGGGGGGGGGGGGTGACGAGGAAACCAACTCCTCCTGGTGTAGAGTTAACAGTGCCATAGCATATACCAAGGTATCTCTCTCTCTCTCTCTCTCTCTCTCTCTCTCTCTCTCTTTCCCCGTGACGTCATTCCAAATCGCTGACAGTTCTTGTTGGTCTAATGAGGTGTCAATGAATAATGTCGTAACTCAATCTGCTACTCCCGTCAATAAGGTGACTCAGCTGTGGTGCAGAGCATATGGAGCGGCAGCTGAAGGTACACACTGTTAGATGAGTATCGCGCTTCCGGGTCTGGAGATTGACTTCGAACCTAAGTGTAGGGCGCATCTGTTTACGCACGTGGCTTGTTTAGCGCTAACGGACCGATTAGCAGTGCCGAACTGCAGCAGACTAGGGTTGTTGTTGAAGTTGTAAGTAATCAAATATGTACTATTGCCTGACCCGAGGTTGAAGTTGTAAGTAATCAAATATGTACTATTGCCTGACCCGGGTCTGAAGTTGTAAGTAATCAAAGATGTACTATTGCCTGACCCGGGGTTGAAGTTGTAAGTAATCAAAGATGTACTATTGCCTGACCCGGGGTTGAAGTTGTAAGTAATCAAATATGTACTATTGCCTGACCCGAGGTTGAAGTTGTAAGTAATCAAATATGTACTATTGCCTGACCCGGGTCTGAAGTTGTAAGTAATCAAAGATGTACTATTGCCTGACCCGGGGTTGAAGTTGTAAGTAATCAAATATGTACTATTGCCTGACCCGGGGTTGAAGTTGTAAGTAATCAAAGATGTACTATTGCCTGACCCGGGGTTGAAGTTGTAAGTAATCAAAGATGTACTATTGCCTGACCCGGGGTTGAAGTTGTAAGTAATCAAATATGTACTATTGCCTGACCCGGGGTTGAAGTTGTAAGTAATCAAATATGTACTATTGCCTGACCCGAGGTTGAAGTTGTAAGTAATCAAATATGTACTATTGCCTGACCCGGGGTTGAAGTTGTAAGTAATCAAATATGTACTATTGCCTGACCCGGGGTTGAAGTTGTAAGTAATCAAATATGTACTATTGCCTGACCCGGGGTTGAAGTTGTAAGTAATCAAATATGTACTATTGCCTGACCCGAGGTTGAAGTTGTAAGTAATCAAATATGTACTATTGCCTGACCCGGGTCTGAAGTTGTAAGTAATCAAAGATGTACTATTGCCTGACCCGGGGTTGAAGTTGTAAGTAATCAAATATGTACTATTGCCTGACCCGGGGTTGAAGTTGTAAGTAATCAAATATGTACTATTGCCTGACCCGGGGTTGAAGTTGTAAGTAATCAAATATGTACTATTGCCTGACCCGGGGTTTACTCTTTCCGGCCGTCGGGGGTGAGTCTTATATCGACCTCATAAATGGGGTCGAAATGTAACATGCTCTTAGTAGCAGCAAGAGCACTGCCCCAAGTCCTGACGGAGTTTAGTATTGCCACATGAAGCAGATGGATGAAGTATGTATTTAAAAGGTGTTGACGAATTTTAAAACCAGTATGTGGAGCAGAGAATGAGGACCGGCTACACATATATCTCCATGCTCTTATTGAACTTGGCAAGGACCCCACGAAGCTAAGCAATGTTAGCTTCATCACCCTGCAGAATGTCTACGGCAAATTACTGAGGAAAATAGGGACCATACAAGTCGTGTCCCTTCTAGAGAATGAATACATCCTGCCTGAAAATATGGGTAGTTACAGTAAATGAAGGAGACATGTGGCAATGATGGGACACTTTATTACGACACGACGCTTAAGAAGGTTTTCTGTTCAAACAAGAAGCAGACGACGTGTCTCTGGGTCTGGGGGATGCTTACAACGGTGTAGATTATGGGACATTGATGCACTGTTTAAGAGAATGTGAAATCGGTCCATGGATGATGAGCTGGATAGAAGCTGATGTCGATGAAATAACAATTGCACTCCGCTTGTGATCAGGGACATCATGGACGCACGTGTGAAGTACTGTGTGAAAAGTAAAAAAAGCTGACACTCGCATGTCCAACTCTGACCTTCAATGGTGCATATATTGAATGGGATTCTGTGCCATAATTGCTCTATACAATCACCTCCGCACTCTCCAGTGAGGTGCAACACATGTCTGACTGCTGTTGTAATCATCGCTTGCGATGGATGGCTATTATATATCTGTGGATCTGTGCTACGCTGTAATAAAAATCCGTTTGGTGCTTCTCTGCTAGAGTGAGTGACAGGCTTGTTGCTGAGAGAAGCGGTGCATACTTGACAGCAACCTCTAGTACCAAAATGGAGATCGAGGCAGTGACTTCAGCTCTGATGTGACAATCCGGAACCCCTTTAACGAGGGTAGTAATCGTCTCTGGCTCTGCCAAAGCTTTGGAGCGTGTAGAAGGGCCGACTGTGGCATTAGTGGATAGCAGACACAGTAGCATCGAACCTGCGGGAAGGTGTGGATCTGCTGTTTTGGTCGCGCTAATGTTTTCGGGAAAGAAAGAGAGGACATCCTGGCCCCAGTGACATCCCCCAGTGGGGTAACGGATAGAGGTGACAGTTTGAAGTTGATCAACAACCGCCTTTTCGATGATGATACTGCAGTCGATGAATCAGCAATGCACAGATTGCAGGATTTTGAAATCATACGCGAGTCCTGCAGAAAGGGGCATCTGAGAGGATGGATCAGGAGCTACCTTAACCATCAGTATCTACAACTTTGCCATTTGCTGAGAGGGACTGACCAATTATGTGTCTGCTCACAGAATAACAGGACACATGAGAAACAAAACATCAGTTATTTATGTAGGAGGAAGGTGGGCGGCTATCCCCTCCTCTTGCAACAACACAGCGTCGATAAGTAAAATGAAACGTGAATTTAATGGAACTTGAAACGACTACAATAAGGCGGCACAATCGGAAAAAGGCTAGCGTTTGAAAACTGATCACTTTCAAAGGGAAGGCCACAAAGAACTGAGATGAATACATTGATTGCAAAAATATGACTAGCATTGAGTGAGTAATTGGAAGCCATATGTGCAACACCCCGTGTTTTCGCCGCTTGCGACAATATGATATCTACAGATAACTAACGGAAACAACCAAGCACAGGCGTACTTTGAAGTACTTACTTTCCGTGTCCAAGCACCACGTTATATATCTTGCATCCAGTATTCAGCGACATGGATTGCCTTGTCATTTGCCTCCAGCATGTCGCGCCTATTGCATGTTTCCTGGAGGTTGGGGCAGGTCATCAGGTGGTCTGGGTCCCGTATTGCGCTGCATATATGCATGCCGGTAGCAGCGCCATATTAGTGAGCATTGCTGCAAAGACGATGCTAAAGAGTGCCAGTACACAACTTTGTTTGATACCGTTGGTGATTGAGATTGCTACAGACAATTCTTCCTCGTGCGGTACAAGAGCAACCACGACATTGACGGACAATCGCAATGATTCTGCAGGGGCACTTGCCAGTGCTCGTCCCTATTGACGGTATCAAAAGTTTTGGTCAGATCGACAAAATCTGTGTTCCACCATTTTTGTTCTTTATATATTTCTTGTAATTGACGTACTGCATATATTACTCGTTCCATGGCCCACGCATAAACCATACTGACTCTATGAAAGTAGACGTTGCTCAAGGTGACAAGTTAGGCGGCTGAACAGGACTAGGGCCAGAATTCTGTCAACGATTGATAGCTGGGAGATACTCCTGAGATTGAACCAAAATATGAACCTTGTCGGTAAATATCGCTTTGCCGTCAGCACAAAGGACAAGAGATGAGTGATGGGACGGAGAGCCGTAGACAGCCTTCAAATGACAATAAAACCGCCTCAATTAATTGGAATCAGCATATCTTTGAATCTCTACCGCCTTGTCGTGGAGCCAGGCATTCTGCATGGACCTGGGCCTGCATTGACAACCATACGTATGTTGTTGAATGCAATCTCATTGGATTGTAAGAACGGCTGATTTGGAACAGTCTGAACAGGCGTTGCTTTTATCCAGCAGGATCGTGATAGCTGTGACTGCAAGCGTCAAGGACAGTAACCAGAGCTGCCAGTCTACCTGCACGAGGTGATCCTGGATAACAGGTTGCAACAGGGCAGACTGGCTAAGGAGAAAGAGATCGAAGAGTGAATGCTAACCCGGTACACACACACACATGCTTGTTGAAGTCGGATGTGTTGGACCGAAAGGTGCAAATATCGCATTCAAGCTATAAACTACGACACAACACATTCTCTCAAAGATGAAAGAGGCGAAAGAAGCGTGGATATGTGAACAATGCGCAAACATCGAAGAGAGACTAAACAGAAATGATGCTAAGGGAGCATACAAGGTGGTCAAAGAACTGGTAACACCAAGACAAAGCAGGAACCTTATGATCCATGATAAAAACGGCAAGTGTCTCATTGAGGGAAATGACGTACTGGCAAGATGGACAGAGTACTGTTCTGAGCTATATAACTATGAAAGGCGAAACAAAACTGAGAAAACATTCCCCTCAACACCAACAAATATAGAGGATAACCAACTGATAACGAAGGAAGAGGTAATTGCAGCGGTAAAGACATTGAGAAGAGGGAAGGCGGCCGGCGTGGACAATATACCAGCAGAGCTCTTACAAGCAGGTGGAGAGGTAGTGGTGGAAGGCCTGACACACATCTGTAACAAAATATGGGCGACAGGAAACTGGCCGGACTTATGGACGAAATCAATAGTCATACCGTTACTTAAGTCTGGAAACCTAAAGCTGTGACAAAATTACAGAACAATAAGCCTCATTAGCCACCCTAGCAAGGTCATGCTTAGATTAATCCTAGACCGATTGAAACCCCAAGCAGAGAACATTATTGCCGATGAGCAAGCAGGGTTCAGACAGGGAAGAAGCACTACAGAACAGATTTTTAATTTAAGACTTCTAAGCGATAAATATCTAGAACAGCAGCAAACACTGTATCATGTGTTTGTGGATTTTAAGAAGGCGTTTGATAGGGTATGGCATAAAGAGCTTTGGGCAACCATGAGGATGTATAATATCAACGGAAATATTATAAAGGTCATTGAACACCTGTATAACAAGGCGTCTAGCGCAGTTCTTGTGAATGGGAGGCGAGGAGACTGGTTTCGCACATGAGTTGGTGTGAGACAGGGGTGTACACTCTCTCCAACTCTTTTCAATATATTCCTTGAAGGAATTATGAGTGAGTCACTTGGAAGTCAAGTTGGTACTGTCAAGATAGGGGGCCGAACGATTACCAACCTTCGTTTTGCAGATGATATCGACGGGTTGACGGGTTCAGAAACAGAACTCCAGGAATGGGTCAGAAGGCTCGATGAAACAGCTCTTGACTATGGTATGGAGATAAACGCTGGAAAGACAAAATTAATGACCAACAACGCTACGGGCTTCAACAACAAGATAAAAGCTAACGGTCAGGAACTCGAAGTGGTTGACCGTTTTTAATATCTTGGGTCGATTGCCAGTTATGAAGGATCAAAATGTGAAGTGTTGGCCAGAATATCACAGACAATAGCGGCGCTTGCACGGCTTAATAACAAATCTGGCAAGATAAACGGTTAGCACTAAGCACGAAAATCAGATTAATGCGTACACTGGTCCTGTCAATATTCCTCTATGCTTGTGAGACATTGACCGTTACAGCTGACCTTCAACGAAGGATACAGGCCTTGGAGATAAGATGTTTCCGAAAAATTTTAAACGTCACGTACAAAGATCGAGTTACAAACGAGGAAATACGAGATAGAATTACAACAGCAATAGGGCCTTTCGAAGATCTCTTGGCAACTGTCAAAAGAAGGAAACTCACTTGGTACGGTCACATATCGAGATCAAGTGGTCTTGCAAACACAATCCTCCACGGGAAGGTGCATGGCAGACGACGAAGAGGCCGGCCCAAAAAAAGATGGGAGGACAACATAAAAGAATGGACCAGTCTCCGACCAGAAGAGTCACAAGCAGCGGCATCTGACAGAGAGGGAAGGCGTGGAGTTTTGAGGATGTCTTC
Organism: Ariolimax columbianus; assembly: GCA_036924085.1. Lineage (NCBI taxonomy): Eukaryota > Metazoa > Mollusca > Gastropoda > Stylommatophora > Arionidae > Ariolimax > Ariolimax columbianus. The sequence goes on along the minus strand of JAVGWX010000008.1, from coordinate 34,676,924 downwards.
ATGTGTGCCCCAACGACCTCACCGGTAACTGGTTGACCTGACCTGACCTGACCTGACAACGCATTCCGATCTCTGGACAACATTCTGCTACTTAAGCCCTTTTCGTGATTTGGTAGCGGGAGATTGAGACCAACGAAGCCAAGAGACATCACCTACGAGTCATATTACCCGAGCACTTGTTTGCAAAGAGGAAGGTTGCATCCCCGATAAATGTCCATTTATTTTCCACATTGCCTGGTGTGGGCTGCTCTGTTTGTCAGACGGCTGTTCGTGGCAAAGGTCTGTGCGTGTTTCCCGTTTTGTAGCTTCGAGATGTTGAACATATTCAAAGGCTTCCGTCCCCGACGATGAGGTATAGGCTTCATACAAATGTTGAGCTTGGAGACAATAAGTCTGTAGTCTGTCCATCACCCAGCGCAACACATGACCTTAGTCACACGCACATCCCACTTTTCCATCCATTTAGTGATAAAATAGTCGATGAAATGCCACAACTTAAATCGAGGGTGCCGCGGGTGCTCTTCGCTGAGCGTCCCGGGTGGCCGGCGCGTTTACTTTGAATAATGGTGCATGGAATAGGACCTCGGTTCTATTTTGTTGGTTTTTGGAACTGGAGGTAATGATTAACATGAACAAACGGGGGCATTCATATTGCGGCGTTAGAGGTGAAATTCTTGGATCGCCGCAAGACGAGCAATTGCAAAAGCATTTGTCAAGAATGTTTTCATTAATCAAGAACGACAGTCAGAGGCGTGAAGACGATCAGATACCGTCGTAGTTCTGACCATAAACGATGCCGACTAACGATCCGCAGGAGTTGCTTAGATGACTCTGCGAGCAGCTTCCGGGAAACCAAAGTGTTTGGGTCCCGGGGGAAGTATGGTTGCAAAGCTGTAACTTAAAGGAATTGACGGAAGAGCACCACCAGGAGTGGAGCCTGCGGCTTAATTTGACTCAACACGGCCAACACTGAAATGATTGACAGGCCGAGAGCACTTTCGTAGAGTCTAATATGGAACGGGTGCTGGATTTAGACCCTCAGAAATCTGGGGCTAAGCTCTCTGTGGCTCGATTGGCCTGCATTAAGTGTTCGATAAAGGAATTGACGGAAGGGCACCACCATGAACGGAGCCTGCGGCTTAATTTGACTCAACACGCCAATTCTGTAGAATGACTGAGAAATCGAGAGCACTATTTTTGGGTCTAATAGTGAACGTGTGCTGGTATTAGACCCACGGAAGACGGGTCAGTTTTTTTTTCACCTCTTAATGAAAGAGCGTCTGCTACGGCTCCAGACACCTGGGCATTGACAAAGAAAAAGCCCTCTATTGATTCGTCCGGTCTAATTGTGAACAGGTGCTGGCAATAGACCATCGAAAGACAGGTTAGTTTTACCCTACTAATGACAGGGCGTTGCTACGGTAATCCTGCTCAATTCGAGAGGAGTCGCAGACATTTGGTTCACGTACTAGGCTGATAAGCCAATGGCGCGAGGCTACCATGAGAGGGATTACGGCCGAACGCCTCTAAGCCGGAATCCCGCCCAAAATCTCAGCACCACTGCGATGGGAGGCTTCGATATGGTCGGGACCTGGGGCTCGCGCCTCAGCCCCACCCGGTCGAGCCGCAGAAAGAGGTCTCTACCGTCCGCCGACCAAAGCGGGCGGGTAGCTGCTCGATATTCACCCCATACGGCGATCAGGTGCGAAACCACCAACAAAAGACTTAGTTCTTGGTCGGGGTGTCAAAAACAGTAGAGCACCCACATCACTGTGAACTGTCGAGACTCAGCCCATGACCATGAGATATGTCCGCACACCAGGCGAACAACATCTCTGTGACATTACCAGGCTTGTCCCCTGGTTAAATGCACCCCTGCCTCGATCTCTACCTCTGTAAGCTATCAGCCATACCAATGGACGCAGAAGAGATGCAGGCTAGCGGACATTGCACATCTGCCCTATTGTGTCAACCTCACAGGTGGCGGGGAATGCTAGGCGTACCATCACTGCAGAGAAGCCGAGAAAATAAAGGGAGCAAAGAGATACCCCCCTCACATGCATATGCTACGTTTCTGGCAGGACGTGACGATCCTGGGATACAGACACACTGGACTGCCTCTCTTCCGGGTAGTACAAACCAGTACATAGTCCATATCATATCTCATATATCATCACCGCACCCTATAGACACGAGTAGTGAAGACTCGTCAGTCATGTAAGACAACTTCAATAGGAGAGACAACTCTGATCACAAACAACTGCTGCCTTGCAGATAGGCTGGGGACAGCCAAAGGCTAAGGAGGGCATCCCTACAGAAACGCCTGTTGAAATCGGATGCACTGGGCCACAGGCTTAACGAAACAGTGCAACGTATATCGCAGTATGATGACAGTACAACAGATCAGAAAAAAATATGGCGCTCATCCTGTGGAGTCCCGCCAGGCAGCGAGAGTGCCGGGCCTCACGCCTCGAAGGGGCCCACCCTTGACTACTCGTGGTCACCCACCCATGTGTTGTGGAGTCGAGGCACATGGCTATGGGGCAATTTCTATTGACCAAAAACACAAGACCCTCAAAATACTACAGTGGAATGCGGAGCGAGTCATTAACAAAAAGCTTTCCCTAAAACATCACTTGCATGAAGGTAAGATTGACGTGGCATGTATTCAAGAAACGCACCTCAACAACAACCATAAATTCTCAATCAGAGGATACCAGACCTTCCGTCTGGATAAAGAAGGTCACAAAGGAGGGCTTCTGATACTGACCCGAAACTGCATACCGAGTAGCGCGGTATCTGTCAATCACACCGGACAAGCAGAAATTGTAGGAGTTGACATAATGGCTCAAGAGACGAAGATCCGCATCTTCAACCTGTACGGACCATCAAATAAAGACCTATCGCTCTCGAGTATGGAAGTCAAAGACTCCAACTGCATAGTAGTTGGAGACTTCAACAGCCACTCGGAGAGATGGGGATACTCGGACACAGACAGCAGAGGTGACGAAGTGGAAGATTGGTGAAGGATACAAATCTCCATCTAATCAATAGGCCGGAGGATAGCCCTAGCTTCTATTCTAGAACATGGCATACCACCTCGACTCCAGACTTGGCCTTTTCCACAGTGGACATTCACCATAAAATAGACCGCCAGGTGCTAAACCAATTGGCAGGTAGCGACCACAGGTCAATTAGACTAGAAGTTGATATGGAAGTAGGCCCACGGGAAACAAAACCGCTCCAACGTTGGAATTACAAACGAGCCGACTGGGACAGATTTGCAAGCCTGATAGATGGGCTGTGTGAAACCATCAACACACGGAACAACAAAATGAAGCCCATGGTGGAAAGCCTAAGCAAAGCAATAATGCAAGCTGACACTGAAACCATCCCAAGAGGGGTAAGGAAAAATTATAAGCCCTATTGGAATGATGATTTGCTGAAAGCGGAAGACACAGTCACAAATGCTAGGAACATGGCAGAGCTGGAAAAACAAAACAGAAAGCCTCAATTTAGATAAAGAAGGGAACAAACTATGGAAGCTAGTCAGAGCCATGAATGACAAAACTCTATCAAACAAACAAATTACCATCAAGCAGGGCGAAAACTTGCTCACTGGAAAAAAAGCCGCAAACGCTTTTGCCGAACACTATGCCAAAGCAAACCACATAGATATCCCTGCAGATAGGCATACAGACATCAATGTAGAGCAAAAGGTGCACGACAACATCAATATGGCACCAGAAGAGCATATGATGGCAAAACTAACAATGAGCGAAATGGAAGAGGCCATGAGAACATTAAAGAAAAAGAAATCTCCCGGAAAAGACGGGATAACAAACGAAATGCTGATGGGGGCTGGGCCAAACAGCAAAGAGGAAACTGCTATCAGTCCTGAACCAAAGCTGGAAAAGAGGTATTGTACCCCAGGCATGGAAAGACGCAGTACTTGTACCCGTACCAAAGAAAGGAAAAGACAAAACCGATCCAAATGGATACAGGCCTATCAGCCTACTGAGCTGTGTCGGCAAACTGTTGGAACGTATGATAAACACCAGACTGATGTGGCATCTGGAAGAAAAACGGATACTAATTCTACAGCAAGCAGGCTTTAGACAGCATAGATCCACTTAGGACCAGGTCATCCTCATAGCCCAGGAAATAGAAGATGCCTACCAGGAGCAAACGGCCAGAGTCCAAGTACAAGGGCAGATGAGCAAAAAGGTGACACTTGAGCAGGGAGTACCCCAAGGGGGAGTACTGTCACCCACACTCTTCCTGGTGTATATAAATGACATTACAGAGAATATACCAAGATGAGTTCATAGCTCAATGTTTGCAGACGATCTGGCTATGTGGACCTCTGAAAAGAATCTGACCATAGCAAGAAATCGGATGCAGCAGGCCCTAACATCTCTGGAAGAGTGGGCGAATAATGGCTGGTCAAAATAAACGAGGACAAAACCACATGTACAATATTCTCGCTTTCAATCAAACCCCAAAACACCAAATTAAGTCTAAACGGCAAATACCTTCAGTCAAACGGCTATCGTGTTTTAGGCCACACTAATTAAAAAATGCAGGATTTATGTAATTGTAACTTGTAGCATAAAAAAAATTATTATTTTGAAAAAATTTAAATAGTCTACCCGACTGGTAATATTTAAATAAATAATATAAATCTATTTTTTTGTAACATTTAGGAATGGCAATATAATTTTCAGTCTCTTTTATCCAGATGAACAAAACCTCCAAGAACATCTTAATGCCATTGACAATGCCTGTGATAGATATAATATGAGGATTAGTAGAGCAAAGACTGAGATAAAATTAAAAGCAGCAGAATTTGGGGGGGGGGGGGGGGGGGGGGGAGATCCCCAACACAGCACCGTCCGTTACTCCAGGAAAGCAAACCCTTAGAAAATGTAGGAGCAAGCAGACTCTAACATAAAATGCACGCTGAAGTCGAATGCACTGGGCCGACAGGCGCAAAATAAAAACAACAGTGCAACGCACACCACCTTGAAAATTAGAGAAATAAGGCGAGCAAAAAAAAAAAAAAAAAAAAAAAAGGAGTATAGAGAAAACACTGAATATATAGGTAAAAAGTACAGAACAAACAAGTCAGTGAATTCAAATACTTGGTAATCAATCAAACACCAAATTAAGTCTAAACGGTAAATACCTGCAGCCAAACGACAACCCAAACTATCTGTGAGTCACATTTGATCGGCGCATGACATGGAAAAGTCAGATCGAGAGAAACCGAATGAGAGCCAGAGAAAGAATGGCAATCATGAGAAAACTTGCTGGCACAAGCTGGGGAGCAGACGAAAGCATACTAAAGAAAATGTACACTGAAAGAGTGAGACCAGCTCTCGAGTATGGCATTGCGGCATGGACAACAGCAGCAAAGGCGAACTTCGATAAAGTTAGCAAACTTCAAAACCAAGCCATGAGAGTTATAACAGGAGGCATGAAGTCAACGCCAATTGTAGAACTTGAAAAGATTACAAAACTGCAATCCATGACCGACAGAAGAGACTGCAGAGCCCAGCTGCAATCAGAGAAACTCAGAAGACTGACTGACCACCCAATGCACCAGAGACTAAACAATTTCGAAAATGGGAAGCTAAAGCGAAGAAACTTTGCAGAAATAGCCAAAGCAAAGATGCACGAAGACCCTATGAACGCACTAACCACACCAAAGCCCATCCCTACTGTACGAAAACCTACCTGGAGGCAGCATATATTTCCAGAGGTGGTAGAAAATATCCCAGGTATTAGAAACAAAAACTGCCAGTCTGAAAAAGAAAGAAGAGATACTACCGTGAGTTTCATTTCGGAAAACTACCCAAGCATGGACTGGACCCATGCATACACCGACGGTTCCGTAACAAATACAACACAGAACGGAGGGGCAGGAGCATTCCTGAGCCTACCAAATGGCAGAAAAATAACACTGTGATTCGCTACTGGAAAATACACAAGCAATTTCAGAGCGGGCAGAGGCACTGAAGGCGGCAGTGGAAGAAATGGTGACAGGTAAAAGGAATGAAAGCCACATAGTCCTGCTTACAGATGCACTGGCCGTAGTCACAGCACTGAAAAGCCAGAAAAATACTGAACTTAATGGTTAAGAGCAGTACTCTGTCAACTATGCCAGCAGGCCGCACCAAAAAGAGTAGTGGGTTCCATCTCACTGCAACATCCAAGGCAACGAGGAGGCAGACAGACTGGCAAAAGAAGGTGCAAAACTACCACAACCGGATACTAGTATGACATACGAAGAGTCAAAACGGCTTATTAGAGCTAGATACATGACCAAATGGGAAACCGAACATACTGGCTACACCAAAAAATGATGCCTATTACCAGTTGAACAGAAAGGAGCAGGTCGTGGTCTTCAGACTTCGCACTGGCCATAATAGACTCAGGTACCACCTATTCAACAAACTGAAGATAGGTGGCACCGACGAATGCCCGTGTGGTACCGGCAAAATGACCGCTGAGCATTTGCTGCAAAACTGCCCGACATATGAGGATCAGAGAGAGCAGATGTGGCCATCACCAGTGGCAACACTAGACAAGCTCTTTGGCAGTGTCGACAGCCTCAGGATGACGGCTGCTTTTTTCGAAAAATATAATGGTTACTGTCTGACTGCGTACGATGAAGAAGAAGCAGAAGATCGAGGGTGCATCCACGATGCTTTTTTTTCGGGTGGGAAAACGAAACAGGGTATTAATGTTGGAGAGGTTATGAAAGGCACAGAGGTCCAGCAATAGTTGGCCATTACTGTTAGACTTTCCTATGCCGTGTACCAGGAGAGGTGGTCAGAGCCGACTCTAGCATTTCCATTTCCAAGTGTTACAAGCTTATCGAACCTTGATCGAGCGGAGCAAGTGCTTGTGTTCCCCATGAGAACAGGACACACTAATTTGAATAGCCACTCACACTAGATAAATGTGGCTCCATCACCCACGTGTATGTGCGAACAAGCAGCTGAACATATTATACAAGACATACTGTTATATGCCTATCAATCATGTATTGAGCACTGGCTAACGGAGACGAACATCTACACAAAGTTATTCGAGAGACTTGACCATACCAATCTTTACCAGAGAGCTGGACTTAACGTGTAGACATAATAAAAAACGCGGCGAACGAGAATAAGACAATTTTGTCAATGATTATATTATATCTGAATTTAGATATTTTTTTTTTTTTTTTGCGTTCGCCTTATTTCTCTAATCCCCAAGGCGGTGTGCATTGCACTGCGTTTTTATTTTGCGCCTGTCGGCCCAGTGCATCTGACTTCAGCATGCATTTTATGTAAGGGTCTGCTTCCTCCTGCATTTTCTAAGGGTTTGCTTCCCCGGGGTAACGGCCGGTGCTGAGATGGGGATCGAACCCAGCACGTTCTGGTTGTGAGCCGTGTCACTTAACCACTAGGCCACGCCGTCCCCGAATTTAGATATGATTCTTCAGAGTTCATGTTCTTTTCCTCTAATAATTGAATTAGTTCTTTCTATTCTTGTTGTTTATTTTTACTCTTTGTTTAGTATACACTGTTTGCCCTAACTGAAAAGAGATGTTTAGCTATGGCAGTGTCTGTCTGTTTCTGCATATGCAGGTATTTTGGTGGCTGTGAAAATTTTTAAATGGTGTTAATTAAAAAAACAACAATTTGTCGGTTAAAATGTTGCCACTTACGCCATGAAAACCAGTTTTAATTTTATTTAGCATCTGACGAGATTACTATTCTCTGCAGCTTTTTAATCCTCAAACAAAATAAACCATATGTAAAATATTATAATAAAGGTGCGTTTCAAAATTGTGCTGCTCCAAAGAATTTAATGTGTTTTTTGTAATGAAAGTATATTAATTGCTGGCAAAATATTATTGTTAGACATAAATCTGGTAAGACAATATTCAATATGGCGGAATTTGTGTTCTTTGTCGTCGGCCAGGGTACCAACGTTCAAATTATGTTACTATAGCATATTAAGAAACCCTCGACAATGACTATTTTGCCACATATAATAAATTCCTTGTCAAGAACATCGCTCTGGAATAATATCACCGACCTCTTATAACTACAGGTTTGGTGGACTCAACTGTCTTTAAAAAAATCCTAAATGAGATTGTGAATGTGGCAGATTGATCATTGAATATTGAACTTGAAGTCTGTTGTTAGTATGTTAGTATACTGTGTTAGTGTTAGTCTGCATTTGAATGAAATGATTGATAATGTTGATTGAGTATTCAAGTATTGAGTTTTATCACAATTTCAAAGTTTGATGAATCATTGACTTTCGTGCATATTAGTAAGAAATATATTCTGTGTCATGTGTTGACTGGCGTCGTAAGGTAGACCGAGATCATCATCATCATTATGATTATTAATATATAATCTTAAATCTAATTCATTCATCACTCCACAACTTCTTGTCCCTGATGATTGTCTTCCAGCCCTAAGACTTGAGTTGAAGTTAATGATTTCATTCATTAAATCAATCAATAAATGAGATTAAAATGAACTCAATTAAATACAAAAATACTATAACTATAGTAATATAGTAATTAGTAATACTAATACTAATAACTCAAATAGTCAAATTAAATTAGATTATTATGATTAGGTCACTTGTTAAAATAAAGTTTAGAGTTTAGGTCCAGTTAACTGTCAGTACTCTCAAGTGTCACTCTCCATCAGTTTTGTGATTTTTGTTTTATTTCGAAACACTCAAAGTTGTTGTTTTCTATTCTAATTATAATACAGAAATGATCAGAGCAGTATGAGTATATCAATTAGTAATACTATTATTATTACTAATAGTATAATCATGATGGAAGGAAAGAATAGAATTGTTGCATCCTATTATTAATAGGCTGGCAACCTCATCTAAAACAAATTACTGTCTACATCTCAAGAGCACATCAATGTTTTCACACAGTGTAACACAGGCTTCCAGCAAGGAGGCTAACTGTAGTGGTGAGCACATACTCTGATAATGATGATGAGATATTTCAATTATTTATAGTTATACCAAACCAAAAGTATACTTTTAGTGTCTGAAAGAAAAGTAACAAAACATTAAATAAAAATATGTGTTGGTCAACAATGCTGGATAATGTGAAAGCTTCTTTTGCAATCATGTGAAATTAAGTCATCAATACAGGCCTAACGTGTCTTAATAAAAGTAACTGTTAAGACTTAAAATTAATAAAATAACATTGCAAAAGGCATGGGTGTGACAGTGTTTGAACAACACCAGCCAAGGAGCATATTGAAATATTTTATATGACTTATTCCATGTGGGTATTCTAGATACATAAGTAAGGCTGCATTGATTTGTTCTCTACCAATTCCTATTCTCGGCTGCCTCCACCAGAGTTGTTCATGACTTCCATTGACTGACTTTCATCAGGTTGCGTGTCCTTGGCCTCAGCTGTGACTGTTCTTCCAGAGTTGGCAATTTTAATAATTATTTCCAGCTTCTGAATTGTTTATTACAGGTGTTGGTTGTTAGGCATAAAACAATCTCTGAACCTGGAGGACCAGCATGCTCTTTTGATCTATCTCAATTCCAGTGACTGTTTCAACTTGGTTGTTGTTGAATGCTTAAAATGAGTCAATTTACTCTTTTGTGTGCCCTGAAAAGGATGTTAAGTGGCGGTTTGTTGCAGCTTTCCTCGCATCTCGAGCATGTCGGGGTCCTCCAGGCGGTTGTGCTATGCTTGGCTTCATCTGTGTGTCACTCACTACTATGGGGATCACGTCGATCCCTCACCTTGTTAGCCATGTCGCCATGAAAACAGCCAGTTTCCAGGGAGGACTATTGGGAAGTCGAGGTAAAGTATATTTTGCCTGATCCTGACTAACATGTCTGATCAGTATGTTGTATCTGACCAGACGTTAGGCTTCCTCCCCATTTCAATTTGGTAGAACTTGCCAGGAGCACAAGGTTCCCACTGATATGGCCAAGGGGTCACTAAGGCATACAGAAGTTGAAGAAACTGCAGCAAGAGGAAAATTGAAAGGTCTGTAGGACACAACTAGAAAAGTGTAAGGAAAATACTAGAAAAACAGACCAGTAAAAGACATTTGGAAGTATAACCAATCTTGAAAGACAGAGTAAAAATGGATGGAATACTTTCAAGAGCTCCTAAATAGTCCACCATGAGTCAATCCACCTGCCATCTTACCTGCTGAAGAAGCCTCGTAAGTTAACTTTGATAAGTCAAGTAAAGAAGATATCAAGGAAGCAGTTAGCCTTCTAAGGAATGGAAAACCTCCAGGACCTGAAGCTATTTAAAGCAGACATTGAAGCATCAGCCAACATGCTTCAGTTTTATCGGAAAAATAACGATTACAGCAAGCTTTACAAAAGATTGGAGAGAAGGATATCTGGTTAAACTGCCAAAGGAAGGTGATCTGTAAGAATGTATTTTAAAAAAACACAGAAGACTAATGCTATTGTCAGTGCCAGATTGCCCTCCTATCTCACAGTCAATTGCAAATGCAGAAGACAGACACACTAGACAGAATCTCCCAACAAGTAGGTCTAGACATTCATGTAGAAAAGACATAAATTGTAAAATAAAATGCAAGCAGCATTGCTCCTATCAAACTGAAAAAAGGAGGTAGAGAGCTTCACATACCTAGGGAGCACAAGGTGGTGTAGGCAAAGAATGTAAAAAACACATGATATAAAAAAATAGTGGCTTTTGTTGAAAACCATATAGAACTTTAAAATGATTCAAGTGCATACCAAGCTATGGATCTTCTACTCCAATGTAAAGTTGGTCTTTTAATATAGATTGGAAAGGAAATATGACGGATGGACATCCAAAAAAGGCTAGAAAAGTCCAAAGAATGCAAGGAGAAGATACCTAGAGGCTGATATAAGAAAAACATGGAGAAGCTGACAGGAGCTTAAGAAAATAGCACATGACAATATTTTTTGCATCTGTTTTGTCTTGCAGAGTTTCTTTTTAATCTGTAATGATTTCTTCCAAGTGCAAAATTCTTCTAGAGAATTTGGCCCAAAATGTAGGCTAGCGCTGGTGTAAGTTTAAAGGGGTAGAACACTTAAAAACAAACATCAGAGCGAAGTGTATCTGCAGCCAACATTAATCACTGAAATTGTGTACTTGGATATATTAATTCAACAATTGTGAGCTGTTTATGTTAGCCATTATGAAAACTGTGATAGATACGTTGAAAATGACAGGTGAGCATTGTTCATAGCCTACCAAGACCACAACGAGACAGCGCACACATGTGATAAAAGGAGAGTAAATGGATGAAAACTTATACCAGTGATGGCCCACAATCAAGATCATATTCACTGGAACAAAATTGTACGTATAATAATAATGTTCACATAGGCAAATAAGGCCTGTTGCGTCAAACTACCACTACCATGTCCAACTGCTGAGACATTGTTCATGCATAGTGTGTTGGCCGAAATCCCTAGACTCCCTAGAAGCCGAGTACTCCGCTGCCTTGGGATAAGAGCAGCGAGGAGTATGTATTTGACCAATGTTTGTGTCAGGCTTTCTTTGTCCGTGTTTGACTCCCTGTTTTTTCGCATTCCGCCCCTGAGGCCTCTGGATTGTGTCTACCTTTGGGTTAGTGTGACTCTTGCTGTGCAGAGAATACAGGGTTTGGAGAGGTATCGTGTAACCTATGGTGCAGGGGGAAGGCGGCTTCAGTCCAAGTAGGAAGAAGTAGGAAGGTCTTTGAGTAATGATAACCTGGGGTGCAGTTGAACGCCATCATGGACTGGTTTTACATAGCTTAAACCAGGCACAGCTGCAGCAAGATGCAGCATAACAAACAGGATAACCGATCGAAAGCACATAAATTCCACAGAATAAAGTCCTTGATACCTCTTGGTGAAGGAGTTGTCAATTATAATCTGAACAGGAACTAGCAATCAGCAGAAAACAACACAAACACTGGGGCGAGTCGAGAGCGTAGCCAGTCAGACGCTGCTATCTTACTTGTCATCAATTGTGAAGTGTTTTTGTGGCCATTTTGAAAACTAGGATATGTGCATTAAAAAAAATGACTAGTGAACACTGGTCACAACAATAGCAGAGACAGCGCACACGGGCCAGAAAATGAGGCCAAAACTGGCTTCCAGCATACCACTCGGCAACTGTGTCGAATACCACGCAGGATATCTTAGCACCGCTATTTGTACATGCGACCCATCCCCCCACCCAGTTACAAACATGCTCAATACACATCACTCATACATTGAACTAGCAGCAGTGATATTAGATGCCACTATGACCTCTTAGGGTTATGGGAAAGATGAGACGAGCATTCCACCAAGATATTTGTTTTTTGTCTTTGCTTTGGTTTAAGTTTTTTGTTACACATTTCTATTGATTGTTCTGTCATGGCTGTTTTAAAGATGGTCTATTCATGGCCATGGTTAATTTACGGGCTTCCCAGTTGAGTGATCTAGGTTCAATCACCCATTTTTGCAGGGTATTTTTTACATGTCAAATGGTTTCTGCTGTCGATCCAACTTCAAGAATTGGGTACCAGAACAAACCTGGGAACAAAGGTGGCCGGCGGTATGATGACCACATCATCCCTAGTGTGCTGTTATTCAAGAAAATATGGGCTCAACAACATATTCTCAATATACCATATGGTGTGTAGACATACAAAAAAATATTTGTCATTTCGTGGCATATTTATTTTCTAAAATGTGTGGCGACTATCTTTTCACATTTTTTGTTACTTCCTCTGCTAAATTGTTTGTCGGTGAGCTGAATCTATACAGATGTTTGGGATTACTCTGAATCTATACAGATGTTTGGGATTACTCTGAATCTATACAGATGTTTGGGATTACTCTGAATCTATACAGATGTTTGGGATTACTCTGAATCTATACAGATGTTTGGGATTACTCTGAATCTATACAGATGTTTGGGATTACTCTGAATCTATAGAGATTTTTGGGATTACTCTGAATCTATACAGATGTTTGGGATTACTCTGGAGCACTTCTTATTTGTTTGGGGTCTCATTTATATGTATTCAGTTTGTGATGAGTTGTTCCACCTATACTATATTTCAATATGGCTTTTTCAGTGTTGGAAAACTGAATGATAATTATGAATGGTTAGACAAAAGAAATGGTGGGGTATTTTATTTTTTACATTTGTTTCTACATCTGTTTCTGCAAGACAGAGATATTAAATTGATGACATACTTTTGTTGTTATTGTTGGAAGCAACTTGTTTTGAGTTCATTTAACTCGTGACATTTCTTTGTTGGGGGTTTAGAGTGGCTGATCTTATATCTTGAGGTGTGCTTTAGAGGGTGGATCAGGATCCTTCTGACTATAGGTTCCTCTTTTAGTGCACTTTATTTTGTCCATATATTTTAAGGGTCCTGTAGAACAGCTTCTGGTTTTGTCTGGCATTCTTTTCTAGTTTTTCTTCCAAGTCCTCCCAGGAGTTTTGTTTTGCTGTTAGCACTGTTTTCTTGGCTTTTGTTCTGACTATTACTTATTTCTGTTTTTCGTGGTGTATTCTTGACTTTCAAGAATATTTTGATTTTATGTCTTTTTTTGTCTTAGTTCGATCGGTTCATCGCCAAGGAGTGGTCGCCCTTGAGCGGGTCCCAACTCAGGTTCCAGTTGTTTCTGTTGTGGGAGCGTATCGTCCATTGGGATAGTAGTCTGTTTGTTGTGGAGTCGTGTGTGCTGTGCATGTCTAGTAAATTTTGCCAGCGATTTGGAGGCCGTCCCCAATGTCTCTTTTTGCAGCGCAGGTACCACATGGTGGTTATGGTACTCCATCTTTCGTCTTGTCGTCTAGCTATATGACTAGCCCAGCGATGTTTTAAATGGTTGACATACTGTAGGACATCCTTTAATTTTGACTTCTGTCCACCAGTTTGACCTCTTTATATTTTTCTTGACTGACTTCACAACATGCTTCTGCTGCAGCTGCCTTGAGGCTAGTTTTAAATTTAAACCAAAGAGTATAATATATAGCAGTGAGGTGTAAATCTTATGAAAAGCTAATCTAGATAGACTCTGTGTTGCCCTACGAGCTATGGAGCGAAGAACATTGAAGATCTCCCTTCGAGACCAAATTCACAACGTAGAGGTCAGATGTTGAACTTCCTTCACTAACATCGTAAATGTCGTGCTGGCCATATGGGGCGCTTATCGGATAACAGATGAACATGTAGAGCGATGTCCTAGTGGCCTACAACTTCAGATGCCATTGTGCGTGACCAAGGTTGAGGTGGAGAGATGACCTAAAGGAGGTCCTAGGTCCAACATGGTACACCAAGGCAAAAAAAAGCAAAATGAGCTTACTCAACATTTGGCTACCTGGCATCAGATACACGGGCCTGATTGAATATCAGGATTTAAAGATTTAGAGAGAGATTAGAGAGCATCTAGATCCTCAGGTGGTTCTTCTGCATTTTCTTTTGTTGTTGATATAAGCTACTGGTATATGATTTTAGCGTCATGCTCTCTTAGCTTGTATGCCTTTATTCTTGCTCTGGTGTTTGAATTCTTACTTGATTGTGGATGTTGTTTTGGTGGGAGCACTCTTTTGGTTGTTCTCTTTATTGTCACGAGATAGTGGTCACTTTCTAGTTTCTGATCCTTCTCAGGCTCTGGCATCTCTCACATACATTAATGTATCTTCCCTCATGATGGCATAATAAACGATTGATTTCTATTTCCTTGTCGGTTCGCACTCAGTGTATGTGTGTATGCACTTGTCATAACCATCTTTTGCTTGCTGCAGAATCTCTGGATGAGTCTTCTTCCATTGTCATCTAAAACATCTTTACTATATCTCCCAATCACTTCATCCCATCTAGAAAGATCTTTTCCAACTCTGGTAGCGAAATCTCCAAGAAGAATAATTTAAGCATGATGATATCCACTGTCTTTTCTTCAAGCAGTTCAAAGAACTTGTCTTTGACATCTGCTTTATCTCTCCCATTCGGGACATAAACAATGACAGTGTTGACTAACTTGCCTTCTTTTCTAAGGTCCAGTACTGCCATTTATTTGGAGACAAATTTCCTTTCCTTGATGTTGTCCTTTTGACTCCTGGACACAATACAGTCCACTCTTCCTTTGGCTTTAGAGAAGCATATTACCCTCAAGATATATTACCCCTGTAATTTTTTTCTTAGTTTCTGTGAGAGTTTCTAATTTGGATTTCTTTATTTCTCTATTTATTTTAAATTGACAGCTAAACTTCAAATATAGAGGTCATTTAGCTATCCACCAGTCAGCTGACAGACCCGGTAGGAGGTCTGGCTCCTCCCCTAGGGTCACAATTCATATTTCTCATTAAATTTCAATGAATTCATTTGATCTTAGTTTTATTATGCAATTCTTGTTTAATAACTTATTACTAAGTCAAACCCACAATTCAGAAATGGGTTTTAACGTACCATTTATGCATGCACATGTCACAATTGGGTAATGGGGGTCACCATTCAATTTTTCTATGCTACCTTTATAAATGTATAGAAAAATTGTATAAAATATTATTTTCTATAATTTTAAACCTAAATAGCAAGTAATGTCCTGAAGGTCTTTGGCAGTAACTATGCAAAATTGAGTTCATATCAGTAAAATAAAGGGCATAGAATTGTATAAGGAATAAACATATCAAACAAACTTTATGGTTTATATATATATATATATATATATATATATATATATATATATATATATATCAGTATTTTGTGTCAGTATTGTTTATCTCGACCATTTATATATTTTCATGTTTTCCCTATCTGCTAATGGGAGACCACTTACTTTTTAATTTATTATTTTCATAAAGTAAATGAAAGTTATTATTCATGCTAGCTAACTCAGCAATGATTTTCTTTAAATATTAATTCTTTCTTACAGTGGAACTGAAGGAATCTTGGTGAATTCAGAAGTGTCAAATCAAGTTGATGTTTCGATTTTATTGCCCATGTTCAGTCAGTATTGAAACATGGCAGCAGTCACAGAACAGCCTGTAGTAATCCAATCCATAGAACAGCGTGTTGAGAGTCTTATTGACTCTGTGTTTGTAAGTGATTCAATTTTATTTTCTTGTTTTTCATAAATATCATACATGTCAAAGTGTTTTATTCAGCTGGCTACACAAGACTTTGGCTATCCTGTTTTAGGCCACACTAATTAAAAAATGCAGGATTTATGTAATTGTAACTTGTAGCATAAAAAAAATTATTATTTTGAAAAAATTGAAATAGTCTACCCGACTGGTAATATTTAAATAAATAATATAAATCTATTTTTTTGTAACATTTAGGAATGGCAATATAATTTTCAGAGTCTCTTTTATCCAGATGAACAAAACCTCCAAGAACATCTTAATGCCATTGACAATGCCTGTGATAGATATAATATGAGGATTAGTAGAGCAAAGACTGAGATAAAATTAACACTTTCAGTCCCAAACAAAAAAGCAGGTTTGACCCAAGCAAAAATGGCTACCACTGAGTGTGTTGATAGTTAGCCTTTATAAATTAATGCTTGTGATGCTCATGTATATAAAGACATGTGTTGTTATATATGAAAATAAAGGTATGTGGTTGTAGATTACAGGTATGCATAATATAAACATGATTTCATAAAAAAATATATAGTTATGCCAAGTCAAATGTAGGCAGAAAGAAGGATGTGATCAAATTTTGCTATATAAAATTACACTTTTTTTGTTCTGAAACTGCTTGCAATGTCAATATTCTTGTAAAAACTGCAAAAATGTCACAAACAACTATATTCTCATAACATATAATTAATTTGTTGCTTTAAAATCAATGGAAAATAATAAATTTCTCAGAATACAAAAGTAGGTCATTAGGCAAAAAAAAAACCATGACATTTCATAACATATCAAGACAGTAGAAGGAACATATATTTGTGATGTTTGTGTGCAAAAATCCATATCTTGTTAGAAATGAAAATGATGACAAATGGGTGTAGATAGCTGTTGTTTATAATGTATATATGTTTTCAATTAAAAAAATGTTAGTTATGCTACATAACTTGATTATTTAAAAATGATTTCAGTGAAAAATTAATTGTTTGGCATATAAAATTGACAGTGTAAACATGTTTTCATGTATGTTTATGTATTATAAAATTGGTACTCAAAGAAGATGATGATGAGACAATAGTACAAAGTGTCTTACCTTGTTGTTGAACTGTTATATCCATATCCAGAACAAATATCACAAAGCTGCATACAATGATGATCCAAGTAAAAGATGCACACAATAATAATCTAAAGTCCACAACTCAACTAGCTATCAATACTACATGCTATTTCATTTAAACTAATCAGATCAAGCTAGCTGTTTTGCTTATGGAAAGCCAGAAAGCAATTTTTAGGGCAAAGGTGAGGTCTGCCTGTGCAGCCTGAACACACATAGCTAGATCTTCGACGCCCTTTACCGCGGCCTTGGCTGCAGTGAACACAATCTCTGTCCTTCCCAACAAATTCCACAAGATGCCTAGCGCCAACTGTCCTCTCCACTTCTGTTCCTTTCATGGAATGTTTGAAGTTTTTTGATGGACAATTTATCAGTCCATCAGGTGTCAGCTTCGCAGCTTCAATGACCAGATCATTAATTAGCCGCTGTTTGAATTCTTGAAGTGAGAGCTTCTTTTTTCCATTACCTTCCTGGCACAAACTGTAAATAATGTGGGCATTGATCTGGGTTATCTCAATAACCCAATGGTAAATTTTTTTCCACCACTTTCGGCTTTTACGGTTGTGCATGCCATAATAGCCAACCATTTGATCCATCCGATCACAGCCATTCATGCTCATATTGTAGTCATCAACCACTTTCGGCTTTGTTGTTTTATTCCAGGTACCCTTCTCAACAGTTGATACTGTGGCTTTTGTTGAAACAAGTATGCAGGGCTTCTTTGCCTTTTTACTCTTCCAGGCAACGCATAATGTTTTGTTCACTGAGTCCAAAAACCACTTCATCTCTTGGTGTCCAAGCTTCAATGCCTTTATTTCCGGGGGAAAGCCGACGCGGTTGACATTTAGTGTTCCTGTATAATTGTAATTGTGCGAAAGCAGATAATCAATTACAGCCTTGGAAGAATAAAATCTGTCTGCAAAAATATGATGTCCAGGTCTCAACGGCTTCAAAAGAGTGCTGAAAACTTTCACAGCATGTGCGGAGCTGGGATCAACATCCGGATTATAGACAGTATTCTTACCAAAATAAATTTTTAAATTGAATACATAGCCCGTGGCGGAATCACAAAGTCCAAATGTCTTGATGTGGTACTTGTGTGGCTTACTGGCATTGTACTGCTTATACTTGAATCTCCCTTTCCATCCAATAACCATTTCATCAATGCACACATTCTCAAAAGGGTAGAAAGCACTTTGAAATCTTGTCAGTAACAGATCCACAAATGGCTCAATCTTGGCTTGATCTTGTGACTCTGGTTCACAAACATGTAGCATGCTGTGAAAAATACACTGGAAGCGGTTTCTTGAAAACATTTGATGGAACCATGGTGTATAATAATTTCCAACAGTACGCCAGTAGTCTTTCATTTTGGGTCTTGGATCAATGCCCATGGCGATCATCACAGCTGTAAACTTGAGCCATTCATAATGTGTTAGTGGTGTCCATGAAGCAAATGTAGAGTACTTCCTTGGTGGGTTATTGGCTTCAATAACCTTTGCAGCATAAGCATTTATGCTTGCTATTAAAATGCCAACAACAGCATTATCTAGAAAAAATTTTAAAAAATCCAAGGGTGTTTCCATTTGATAGAAAACTGGATTTATATTATTTCTAGTCTGGCGAAAAGTAAAATTTGAGTTGGTCTCGCCAGTTTCTACTGATCGCCAAGCTGATATATGATTATTACCCTCATGTCCATGGGTAACATTGTAATCATTGTTTCTAACAACGTTATGATCCTTCCTCATTTTCTTCCTTCTTGGTTCAGACACAGTCGCTGATGTTGTGGCAATCTGACTTGGTTGTCCTGTGCTCATAGTCGAACTATCACTTTCTGTATCGTCGTTCAGTTCGTTTTCAGACTCCTCGTAGTGATAATCTGACAATTCTCCATCGTCAGAGCTACTGTCATCCATATCGGAATTAGATTGTTGACTTCTCATCTCTTCAAACATCTTTATAGCTTGATCTGCTGTAAAACGACGAGGCCTATTACTGGTATTACCTGAGGTGGGCGTTGCCATTTTAAATACTGTCGAATACACACTGAATATTTGTATAAATAACAGTAAAATTTACCAAACTTTCAACAGCAATGTGAATTTCTTACCTCGCTAGTTTCAAAGCTAGTAAACGGAAGTAAAAAACGATGTCTGGTGTGTATAAAAGTGACAATATAGCGATAGAAACGAAACAAAATGTAAGCGCCGAATAATCGGCCCAAAGAGAAAAAGTGACCGCACAAATGTCCGACTATTCGGCGCCCGGGGCTTATTGAGTTAAAAGCAGCAGAATTTGGGGGGGGGGGGGGGGGGGGGGAGATCCCCAACACAGCACCGTCCGTTACTCCAGGAATGCAAACCCTTAGAAAATGTAGGAGCAAGCAGACTCTAACATAAAATGCACGCTGAAGTCGAATGCACTGGGCCGACAGGCGCAAAATAAAAACAACAGTGCAACGCACACCACCTTGAAAATTAGAGAAATAAGGCGAGCAAAAAAAAAAAAAAGGAGTATAGAGAAAACACTGAATATATTGGTAATAAGTACAGAACAAACAAGTCAGTGAATTCAAATACTTGGTAGGGGACGGCGTGGCCTAGTGGATAAGTGGCACGGCTCACAATCCGAAGGTGCTGGGTTCGATCCCCATCACAGCACCTGCCGTTACCCCGGGGAAGCAAACCCTTAGAAAATGCAGGAGGAAGCAGACCCTTACATAAAATGCATGCTGAAGTCGGATGCATTGGGCCGACAGGCGCAAAATAAAAACTACAGTGCAACGCACACCGCCTTGGGGATTAGAGAAATAAGGCGAACGCAAAAAAAAAAAAAAAAAAAAAAAAAATACTTGGTAATCAATCAAACACCAAATTAAGTCTAAACGGCAAATACCTGCAGCCAAACGACAACCCAAACTATCTGGGAGTCACATTTGATCGGCGCATGACATGGAAAAGTCATTCCGAGAGAAACCGAATGAGAGCCAGAGAAAGAATGGCAATCATGAAAAAACTTGCTGGCACAAGCTGGGGAGCAGACGAAAGTATACTTGAAAAGAACTTGAAAAGATTACAAAACTGCAATCCATGACCGACAGAAGAGACTGCAGAGCCCAGATGCAATCAGAGAAACTCAGAAGACTGACTGACCATCCAATGCACCAGAGACTAAACAATTTCGGAAATGGGAAGCTAAAGCAAAGAAACTTTGCAGAAATAGCCAAAGCAAAGATGCACGAAGACCCTATGAACGCACTAACCACACCAAAGCCCATCCCTACTGTACGAAAACCTACCTGGAGGCAGCATATATTTCCAGAGGTGGGAGAAAATATACCGGGTATTGGAAACAAAAAACTGCCAGTCTGAAAAAGAAAGAAGAGATACTACCGTGAGTTACATAACGGAAAACTACCCAAGCATGGACTGGACCCATGCATACACGACGTTTCCGTAACAAATACAACACAGAACGGAGGGGCAGGAGCATTTCTGAACCTACCAAATGGCAGAAAAATAACACTGTCATTCGCTACTGGAAAATACACAAGCAATTTCAGAGCGGAGGCAGAGGCACTGAGGGCGGCAGTGGAAGAAATGGTGACAGGTAAAAGGAATGAAAGCCACATAGTCCTGCTTACAGATGCTCTGGCCGTAGTCACAGCACTAAAAAGCCAGAAAAATACTGAACTTAATGATTTAAGAGCAGTACTCTGTCAACTATGCCAGCAGGCCGCACCAAAAAGGGTAGTGGTGCAGTGGGTTCCATCTCACTGCAACATCCAAGGCAACGAGGAGGCAGACAGACTGGCAAAAGAAGGTGCAAAACTACCACAACCAGATACTAGCATGACATATGAAGAGTCAAAACGGCTTATACGAGCTAGATACATGACCAAATGGGAAACCGAACATACTGGCTACACCAAAAACGATGCTTATTACCAGTTGAACAGAAGAGAGCAGGTCGTGGTCTTCAGACTTCGCACTGGCCACAACAGACTGAGGTACCACCTATTCAACAAATTGAAGATAGGTGGCACCGACGAATGCCCGTGTGGTACCGGGAAAATGACCGCTGAGCATTTGCTGCAAAACTGCCCGACATACGAGGACCAGAGAGAGCAGATGTGGCCATCACCAGTGGCAACACTAGACAAGCTCTATGGCAGTGTCGACAGCCTCAGGATGACGGCTGCTTTTTTTGAAAAAATGATGGTTACTGTCTGACTGCGTATAAAGAAGAAGAAGAAAATACTTGGTAGAGGGGACAACGTGGCCTAGTGGTTAAGTGGCACGGCTCACAACACCGAAGGTGCTGGGTTCGATCCCCATCACAGCACCGGACGTTACCCTGGGGAAGCAAACCCTTAGAAAATGCAGGAGGAAGCAGATCCTTACATAAAATACATGCTGAAGTCGGATGCACTGGGCAGACGAGCGCAAAATAAAAACCACAGTGCAACACACACCGCCTTGGGGATTAGAGAAATAAGGCGAACACAAACAAAAAAAATACTTGGTAGCATGTTCACACAAGTTGAAAAGCTAGATAGAGAGGTAGAATCATAGAGCTAATCTGGTTTCTTATCAGCTCTCACCATTAATAAGACACAAACACATTTCAATAAAGACAAAGAGAGCTGATAAATAATATTTTTATACCAACTATCTGCTACCAGTGTCAGACATGAACTCTTACCAAGGCACAAGAAAGAAAAATCATGGTATGCAAAATGAGGTGTTTGAGAAAGGATGTTAGGGTCACAAGGCTGGACAGAGTATGAAACAAAGTAATCAGACAGAAGGTGGGTGCATAGAATACATGGAAAAGCAGAGAATAAAATAGTTCAGACACCTGACAAGAATGCAATCAAAGTTACCAGCTTCTTGTATCAACAATACCAGACATCAGGGTTGCAGAGCAAAAGGGAGACAAGGAAAAAGATGGATGGATGCTATCAATGAGACAATAAAGAAACACAGAATGATATCATCAGCGACAAAACTGGCACATGACAGAAAGCTACACCTCCCCACGACATCTAACAACACAAGTGTATAGAAGATGATGATCATGCATATCATTTTCATACGCCCAGCATAAAGGCATACAACATTGTAAATAAATTCTTTGCTTTGGCTGTCAGCCACATCAGATATTCATACTGGCTGCACATGACCCATGAGTCTGAGGTTGCCCAAATGTGATATAAATATTACATTTTATTATTCAGCATTATAACTTATCTTTTTGGTTGTTGTTTCAAATGCCCACAATGAGTCTGTTTACTCTTTTGTGTGCCTTGAAAAAGACGTTAAGTGGCAGGTTGCAGTAGCTTTTGTCACATCTCAAGTGTGCTGATGAAGGTAGACTGGTGTCCTCCAGGTGGTTTTGCTATGCTTGGCTTCATCTGCGGGTCGCTCACTACCACATTGATCACGTCGAGGCCAGTATATTTTGCCTGATCCTGACTAACATGTCTGATCAGTATGTTGTGCCTGGCCAGACATTAGTCTTCATCCCACTTTGGAGGAAAGAATGAGATCAGTATATCCCTTACATATTGTTAAAGATGGCAAGTTAGGTTGTGCATGCTTTTGGTAAAAACATCTCTTTGTCCAGTATAGTATATTGAGCAATTCTTTATCTTTACTTTGTTCTTAAGAAGGTTAACACAGCAATCATTATGTTATTGTTTAATGCCCACAATGAGTAAGTTAACTATTTTGTACAACCTGAAAAAGACGTTAAGTGGCTGGTTGTCATAGTTTTCCTCACATCCCGAGCATGCTGATGAAGGAGAACCGCAGACCTCCATGCAGTTGTGTTATGCTTGGCTTCATCTGTGTGGTGATCACTACTACAGGGATCATATTGATTTACATCTCATAAGCCAGAAAACAGCCTGTTTCCGGGGAACACTACATGGAGGAGAGGTTGTGGTCTTGGTCAGTGTATTTTGCCTGACCCTGATGTGACATCCTGGTTAGTATGTTGTGCCTGACTGAACTAGCATTTCAGATCCCCACATCAATTATTAAAGACATATCAAAGTCAAGAACATTTTTGTGTAGTAAATTGTAAATAATATACGGTTTATTTTGATCTGCATTTCTTATTATCAGTATATCAATGTCCGTCGCTCCTCTCGGTGCATAGGCCACAGACAACATCTTGCCAGTGTTAACGGTCCTGGGCTGCTTTTTCTGCATCTCTCCAAGTGTAATTATTTAATTTTAGCTTCTTCTCACATTCTTTGCACGTATTTTTGGGTCTACCTCTCTCTCTTTTCCTCTGAGGATTCCATGTAAGAGCCTGTCTGGCTATATTAGACTCTGCCTTCCGCAGCGTATGTCCTATCAAGCCCCATTTTCTTTGCATAATTTGTCATTCCAATGCCTGTTGTTGGCTCCTTTCCAAGTCTTCATTCCTGACCATGTCTTGCCACTTTACGCCCATTATCCTTCGTAGGCATCTGTTAATGAAGGACTGTAGTTTTTGTTGTATGACCTTGGTCGTTCTCCATGTTTCCTCTCCATACAGCAACACCGACTTGACACTTGCGTTGAATATTATAATTTTGGTGTGAATCTTGCTATCTCTGTATCTCCATATATTGTTTAGTGTCAGGAACGCCTCTCATGCCTTTCCAATTCTGATCCTTACATCTGGATCTGTATCTCCTAGTACTCTCATATTTCCTCTCTCTGATGTCTTCTGTGCCTGTTTGTCAATATATTCCCTTTTATTTTTCCTTATACATGTCTTGACCTCTTTGTCTGTAACAGTATAATTACTCTGTGCTTCTGCTTTAGGGCTCGTGTTCGGCGATTGTTGAGTATAGCTTTCTTCTTTTTCCTTTCTTCTATTTTATGTAATGTCTCTGTTGTGATCTATTCTTTGTGTTGGATTTTCTTGAATACCACAGTTTCTTCACATTGTCTTAATCCACATCTCTTTAGCCTGGTCCCACATACTATTAATGTCCGTTTCTTCATCCTCATATAGCCCTTGTAGCGCTTGATATCTATTATTAAGTTTTAAGCTAAATTCTGTCTTCTTCAACTGGTGTTGCAATAAGAATATGTTATATCTTGTTCTCCTTGCACCCTGTACCGGGTACTTTTTTAGTTTGAGCTGCAAAATCCCCAGCAACATGAAGTGGTCTTACGCTACATCTGCACCTCACTTTATTCTGACATCTTGTAGTGTACTTCTGAACGCTTGCCTGACACAGATGTAATCAATCTGATTTTCCGTTAATGGTCTGGAGATCGTCATGTGGCCTTATGAATCTTTTTATGTGCAGATGCTTCCTCCAATTATCATTTTGTGTAGCGCACATAGCTCTGCAAACATTTCTTCATTTTCGTTCATCTGTCCCATTCCTTGTCATCCCATAATCTGTTCGTAATCTAGGTTGTATGCTCCCACTTTAACATTAAAGTCTCCCATTAAAATGAAGAGATCTTTCTTTTTCTGCGTCTCAAGGACCTCTTCCAGCTTGTTGTAGAACTCTTTGCTTTTTATCGTCAGTCTCGTTAGTTGGGGCATATCACTGAATGATGTTTATATTGATGTGTTTGGATAGGCTCATGATGCAGTTGGTAATAGCCTCCCACTTTATGAATGCTAGCTGTGCTTCTCTGAAGAGCATCAGTGTTACTCCTTCTGTATGTTGGGCATCAGTTCCCTCGTTTCCAGATACATTATCATTTCCCCAGTAGTCAGTCTCATGTTTCCTGATTGTGTCCATCTTGTTTCGCATAGTCTTAGTGCTGCCAATTTGTAATTCCTCATCTCTTTAGCTATCTGTGCTGTTTTACCTGCCTGGTATATTTTTCTAACATTCCATGTCGCTATATTTGTTTTCTTTTTGGTATTCAGATAGGCATTCAGTGGTGGAGCTTCCTTGTGGCTTTCACTCCACTGCGTCATTCTTCTCCCTCAAGTCTGTTACCTTGAAAAGGTGGTGAGGGAGCTTGCATGTCTCAATGATCACAGGAGCTAAGCCAACGGAAGTGAAAGCTTCCAGAAGGGTCACCCAAGTTGGATTAGGTCATGGTGGAGGGAATAGACTAAACATGGACAACTCACGTAGAGTATATTTAGGTTAGGTTAGGGCCGACCACCGAAATCTATTTTTTTTAAAGTCGGTTATGAAAACATTGATAACAATGCAAAAGCAAATGGCCTTGGGAAAGGAAGGGCCTTCGGAATTAATACATCCGCCGAATATATTGTATTTGTGAGATATGCCAATATAAGAAAATGAAACTTATTAAATGGTATCCTGTTCCCAGTTCTTGTCATCACCTCATCAGTTTGCGAGTACTAGAGCGACACCAAGAGATATATCACAATAGTATTATGTAACTTTCTTCCCCAAAATCTGCCTTCACAATAGATCGGATGGTAGACTTCAACCTTGTAATGCTCAAGGCCAATGTGAAGATCAGGTTGATCACCATCAGGAACTTGCTTTTCACTAATGATGCTGCAATTGTCACTCACAGTCAGCAGGAACTTCATATGTTGATAAGATATTTTCTCCCAGGCATGCAAAGATTTTAGTCTTATAATAAGTCTCAACAAAACAAATCTGCTAGGACAGGAAGTAGATGTTACGCCAACTCTTAGCATTTATAATTATGAACTGTCAGCTGTGCACCAATTCACATACCTGGGGTTCCTCATCAATAGCAATCTCTATCTAGACTCAGAAATAGACAGTCACTTTGGCAAATTTACTGCCACATTTGCTCGCCTCACAACACGTTTAGGAAAATCAGAAACTCATAATTAAAACCAAGGTCATATGTCGTCCTACATGGTAGTGAAACTTGGAAAACCTATGCCAAACAAGAGCCCAGGCTTAACACCTTTTATCTATGGTGCCTACGATTAATTAACGATTCACATGATAGAGTGACAAATGCAGAGTGCACTCTCGCACCTGTCTCCCAATCATGTACACTCTCTCTCCTTAGGCAGCAAAAACTACGATCTACGATGGCTTAGTCATGTTTGTCACATGAAAGATGGTCGCATTCCCAAATATATCCTCTATGGACAATTGACTGATGGCATTAGAACAGTCGACCAACGACAACAGGTTCAAAGATGTGTGTAAGTGTGATACGAAGGCTGACATCCTGGGAAGATGAAGCTGCAGACCGTTCTAAATGGAGATGTACCCTGAAGAGGCACCTCATGCTTGATGAAACCACCTCATGCTTGATGAAAAGAAGCTCTTGCAACACGAAGAAGTGAAGCGACAACACCGCAAGGAGAAAAAAGACAAAAAAATGCTACGTAGAGAGTTAACACTCCAAGGTCTTATCAGCATATAGCCAGTCATGACTGCAAGGGTCTGCTGGTACTACTACTACTACTATATTTCTCCCACACAGGAAAGATAAAAAGAAATTAACAAAGCCAAGAATAACATCTTACTGGCAGTTGGTTTGATCCGTGCAATAGGTCGACATTTGTGATCTTATCATACCACTTCAAACTCAAAATTTTGTGCAAACACACATACACCTGCAGCCTGCTTGTTAACTTGTTTGTTGTCCAGCACTCTTCTGAACCATAGAGTAAAACCAATTTGACATTCGAGTTGAAAATCATTATATTTGTCATGGCCCTGATTTCCCGAGATCTAGAGTTTATCCAACATAATAAATAAATGTGTGTGCATGCACACATAATTTTTCAATTATGTGGTATACTCCTCCCTCTTCCTCCCCTTTCTACATTAATGACATTTTAATACTTCATACTAATATATATTTTTGTTTTTAATACTTCATGTCATAGATAGTTTAATTATGTGTCTGAAGATCTTTAGATCGTAATTTTAGCTCAATTATAGTTTGAATAAAACCCAACTATTTGACATATGGAGTTACAACACTTGCCTTTGGCTGTAAGACAAAATTGTAATTATAGAGAGGAGCAGACTAAATTGGCACATTTAAACAAATGTCCATGTTGTATTCTATTTTTCTAGGTTTGTTGTGTTATTGACAGGTTTTTATGTTTGACAGCACTGTGTCCCTTTCCGTGATTTTCAGTTTAAAATAATTTTTCAATGTGTTCATTTTATTTACAGGAGAACTCACTTATCAGGGCAGCCTTTAGTAGCATACAAATAAAAAGACCAGGCCTTACTTTACAAAATACGTGTATTGAAGCAGTAAAGGAGTTCTGGACAACACTTTCCACAGTAATTACTCAATTTATTTTGTTGTAATCTTCATAGATCTTTGGTCAATGTCTGATGTTTTTAAGGGCAGCAATGGACCCACTCTGACCTCACTTGGTCTGAGGTCCATTTTTTGTACAGTGCCCACCTCAGGGTCATGACTTCCATTCTGGCTTCTGTGGTTCTTTGCCAAATTGTTTTAAGTCTGCCCCTTTTTCACCTTCCCTCTGGGGTCCATAAGCACAGTGGTTCAGGTGATAATATCAGGTTCTCTTCTCAGGACATTGTCATTCCAATTCCAGTGTTGTCATGTTATGATGGTGTGCATGTCGTTATTGTTGCTCAGAACAAGTATTTGGTGATTGGTGATAATGTTCAGTCAGAAAATTCTGTTAATCCATCTCAGACAGGTTGTGTAGAGAGATGACAATTTCTTTTTCTGTTACGTTCAAACACTCTGCAGCATGTAAATTACACAACTCTTGTATGTTCATTCTCTTGAATATGTTGGTGTGAGTGTGCATATCGTACAATGTCATCTGCATAACTTGTTTTAACCTTTACCACACCACACAAAAAATCAGGTTTTATTTCCACTATACAAATTATTTTTCAGCACGGCACGTCATGGTTGTTGACTTTGAGAGACTAACCAGTTTTTTTGTTTTGTGTGTTTGTGTGTGGAGACATATATTAATACAGAACTTGTTGGTGTTATTGTTTTTTTTTGGAGTATGTTAGTTTCTGAGATACAAGAAGATGAAGGTGATAGTGTTGAAAAACAGCACAAACATATAGAGACTCACCTGCCTTCGGCATCCCTTGGTTGAAACATTTTTTTAAAAATTCGCAAATAATTCCCAAAATGGTTTATCTATGTTTACCGTAATGGCAATATCTGTCACTTTAGACTATAAACTTAATTGTTTTATCTACATAAACAAACTAAAAAGATCTACCTCAGAAAAATCCGTTGCAGAAACTTCCCCATTCTCAATAATAGGTGAATTTTCAAATATTAGAGAAGAAGAATCCTTTCCAAAAGCATAAAACAAATTTAAAACTCGCCATTGTTTATATCTAACCGTACGGCACAGAAGTCAGAACTCTCTACAACAAAAAGAACAATATGTTCAGCCGTTTCAATGGCATAAATCATGTAGTTTATATACGATAAACCAATGACCCTGGAACTGGCACTGTAGTGTGCCATTGGAAATGGACGTAAGTCTGTTTAGACGCTTTTGCGTGTCGTTGGTCTGGTAAAGGTTAATAACATAACTTGTTTCTTTCCGTAATACTTTTTCATTTCTGTTTTTAAGGAACTTGGAAACAACAATACATATAATATATTTGAAAACTTACCATATTCTTCTTTCATTCACACCAACAGTTTCTGTACTATGTGTATGTATAGGTTTTCTAACATTCTCCCATAAAGAGAGATGATCAGACATATTTAAGACTTGCCGTACTTCGCAGATAAATTATTCTTACCACTTGATGCAGAGATAACACAGTATGTTCAGATTTGCTGCAGGAAAGAATATAGATTATACAGGATGCTCCATCTGCACTCCTGTTTGTTATTATAATAATAATAGTTGCCTATCACAAGGGAAGATGGCACCAGCATCAAACTTGTGCTGCGAGATGTTCTCATATGACTGTAAAGACTAATCCTGGTATGGCAGACGCTACTGCATACGGGACATATGTCGGGGGTCGGCTGTGAAGTCGTCATGCATTCTGTTCTTTTGAGACTCGATGATGAAGTTACGCTGTGCAATCTGAGCACCTTGCGTGATGCTAGCGCGCCAGGTTGAATGGTTCTGTGCAAACATCTCCCAGGAGGTGACATTAATATTAAAGCTTTTCAGAAACACTTTCTAGAAGTCTGTAGCGTTTTTTCTGTCCCCTGATAAGCATCTGTCTGTTCTGAGCTTACCATATAGCAGCTGTTTGGGAGGTGCTCATCGGACATGTAAACAACATGTCCCATCCACTGCTATAAACCGTCCATGTTTGGCAGACATGCAGCAGAGTGGTTAACACTACAGCATGATACGCTTTTACCTTAGTGGCGACATTGATGTTTTGTCAGTTCCAGATGTTTGCTTGCAGCCTTAAAAATGCAGAGCTTTCCTGTACAATCCTGCAGTTGATCTCAGAGTCTATATTCGCCTCTCTTGTGAAGGTGCTGCCTAGGTAGGTGAAGCTGTCTACAAACATGTTGACATTGGTTCTGTACGGTAGTGTTTTGTTTGCTTTACATTATTGGTTTATTTGGTCCTTTTATGGTGAACATATAATTTGATTATTTTTGCCTGTTTTCAGGAACCAAAAGAAACCCGTGATTTGGCCTTGCGACTCCTTGTGCAGCATTTACACAAGCAATGGAATCAGGCAAGAGTAGATGCTCTCTGTGCTGCACTGGAAGGCCTTGTTGAAAATTCACTTGTTGAAGCTAAGTAAGTGCAATAACCTCATCTGAGCCTGTAAGCCTAAACTCTTTCACTCCTGAATTTTGTTGCAGCCTGTGCCGGAATTTTTATGTGTGCTGAGTTTTAAACAATGGAGTGTGCATGCTCATATCTAAATATCTTGTTCATTGTTTTTATGAACATGTACATATTATATATCAAAATGAAGGCCATAGACAGATAACAATGATTTGGTAAGTAGTAACAACCATGCTATTATTATACATAAAAAAACATTGCATGCTATTTTAAAAGCAGCAGAAAATTAACAGCAAATTCTATACTTACCAAAGTCCATTTTCATTATTATATTAAAAACTTCTGTCTGAATGTGAACCCAACAAGTTATTTTCTTCATCAAGAATGGTCTCCAGAAATGACATTGCTTTAGTAGTAGATATTCCTATAGAAGACTTGGAAAAATAAGCTAAGTGGCAAGTTATGTTTCAAATAACAAGAAAAAACTAATTATCATGAAAGGCTTTGTAATAAATAAACACACACGTCCTACCCGATTCAAATGTGGAACCAAAAAGGCTGTTTAACTCATGTGGGACAGTAATTAAAAACATGGACTAGATTAAACAGTCATATTAATATTTATATATTATATTGGCAAATGCCAGAAGTGTTGGTCCGGTATATCGTTTGAAATGGACAAATGCTAGCGGTGTTGGCTTGGAGAGAGTTAAAGTCATGCTGATACAGCTGCTAACTGTTACCATATTTAACTAGTAGTTGTGCTGAAAGCTGAAACAATAGCATTTATTTGAGAGGTTTGTTCATCAAGGTTTCTAGTGTTATGTGTATGTCATCTGAAACCTAACTAGATCATCCTTGTCTTAGATTCTTGGTTCTAAGTGCCTGATGGCATCTTTAAGAGCAACAACAAAAAACTCCACTTCACCCAGTTTACACCAAACAAGGAGACAACTATCACTGCCTTGATCGAGTGGAGCAAGTGATCCTGTTCTGCATGAGAACAGATTGAATGGCCACATACACTGGCTAAAATTGACTCTATCACCCATGTGTGGACTAGCAGCACAGACAGATGAACATATCCTATAAGACTGTTATATGTTTAGCCAATTATGTCACAGAGCACTGGTCCACTGAGATTAACCTCCACACAAAACTGTATGGAAGTCTTGAAGAACTGTGCTGCACCGCAGAAATCGACTGGACCTCACATGTGAACATAATAAAAAAAACGGGGTAGAAGAGAAGTGACTAAGTAAGGTAGAAGACTCTATACCTCAAGGTAGGAGAGGAGTGACTAAGGTAGAGGACTCTATACCTCAGGGTAGAAGAGTTGTGACTAAGGTAGAGGACTCTATACCTCAGGGTAGAAGAAGAGTGACTAAGTAAGGTAAATGACTCTATACCTCAGGGTAGAAGAGGAGAGACTAAGTAAGGTAGAAGACTCTATACATTAGGGTAGAAGAGGAGTGACTAAGGTAGAGGACTCTATACCTCAAGGTAGAAGAGGAGTGACTAAGGTAGATGACTCTATACCTCAGGATAGAAGAGGAGGGACTAAGTAAGGTAGAAGATTCTATACCTTAGGGTAGAAGAGGAGTGACTAAGGTAGAGGACTATACCTCAAGGTAGAAGAGGAGGGACTAAGTAAGGTAGAAGACTCTATACCTTAGGGTAGAAGAGGAGTGACTAAGGTAGAGGACTCTATACCTCAGGGTAGAAGAGGAGGGACTAAGTAAGGTAGAAGACTCTATACCTCAGGGTAGAAGAGGAGTGACTAAGGTAGAGGACTCTATACCTCAAGGTAGAAGAGGAGGGACTAAGTAAGGTAGAAGACTCTATACCTCAGGGTAGAAGAGGAGTGACTAGAGGACTCTATACCTCAGGGTAGAAGAGGAGAGACTAGAGGACTCTATACCTCAGGGTAGAAGAGGAGGGACTAAGTAAGGTAGAGGACTCTATACCTCAGGGTAGAAGAGGAGGGACTAAGTAAGGTAGAGGACTCTATACCTCAGGGTAGAAGAGGAGGGACTAAGTAAGGTAGAGGACTCTATACCTCAGGGTAGAAGAGGAGGGACTAAGTAAGGTAGAAGACTCTATACCTCAGGGTAGAAGAGGAGTGACTAAGTAAGGTAGAAGACTCTATACCTCAGAGTAGAAGAGGAGTGACTAAGCACATATGTTACAATATCACTAATGTAAAGCTCTGTCAACTCAGGGCCATCTGTGATGTGCTGTTGTCATGTGACAAGCTAACAGTTGATGAAGAACTGCACTGGGTGGCTAGTTTCAAGCTTGTTCACAAAATTATTGGAGGTGTGGATTACAAGGTCAGCTATTTTCTATATTTATTGTGCTGTGTTTTTACTCCTTTGTTTATGGTAATGTTATTATTTTGCTGTTTAGTATATTCGTTGTGTATTTTTTTCCCCATTTGGTGTATGCATTATGTAATTTTTATAAAATGTGTTTTATTTGTTGTTGCTTATGTACTATTTAATATATGTATTATTCCCAATTTGTTGCACTTTTTAACAAATTTGTTGCATTATTTTGGCACTATTTGGTAAATATGTTTGTTACTTTTGTATTATTTTGGTATATGTATATATATTTATTGTGTTGTTTTGACACTATTTTGGTACATCCTAGTTTTTAAAAAACTATTTGTGGGGCGGTGTGGGCTAGTAGTTAGCGACATGACTCACCATCCAACGGTGCTGGGTTCACTCCTCAATCATGGTACCGGCTGTTACCCTGGGGAAACAAACCCGTAGAAAATGCAGGAGGAAGCAGACCCTTACATAAAATGCATACCGAAGTCGGATGTACTGGGCAGACCGGCACAAAATTAAACATATTGCAATGCACACCGCCTTTGGAAAAAAGAGACAGGCGAACGCAGCAACAACAAAAAAACTTGTAATTCGTGTACAATTTTGTTCCTACTTCTTCAAGGGTGTCGACAAATTTGTTTATAATCTAGAAGCCAGGTAAAAAAATGTACGGGCAGACAGTGATTGAAGAAGTTCCTTGTAGGGTTGTACAACATGTCAGAGAGAATGGGTGAATTGATCTTGAAAATTTGAATTGCAAATATGCAGATTTAACCCTTTGAACCCTGGTCACCTGGCCTGTAAAACCCCACTCCCCCTGGGCTCCTGAAGAAAAAAAGCCCAAAATGGATACCTGAACAAAACTAGTTACAATGACAAAACTAAGCGATCTGTTTCAATTATTTTATCTCAAATTGACTGACCTGATCATCTCCAATATTCCTGCTTATTATGCCAGTCCTCCCAGAATGTAGACCCATCCTTTAGGTACAGATAAGTTTCACAATGTTTACACCAAAATTTTGTCTTGACTTGTTTGAATGGTCTGTCTTTGTAGGCTATGTTTGGGAAGTCCTTGACATGCTTGTTAAATTTAAATGAGCATGCTACACAAACATTATATCCTGTAGCTTTTGGAGACATTTGTGGATGATGGGAACCAACATTTTGCAGTCTCTGTTGTGCCTCGACACGGTTGTGAAGTTTTGCAGTAGCTGTTCTATAATCCCCAATGAGGGATAAACAAACTCCGTTCATGAACATCCCAAATGTCCTGTAGTGTCTTCCTGTTGTATTGTGGGGACTAATAATGATCCATAAGTATGTAGGCATTATTAGATGCCCACATAAAGAATTTCACAATTAGCCTCCTAGGCCAGCGATAATGCCGTCGTGTCTTGTTGAGACGACAAATTTGGTCGTTGACATCTGTGCCCTTCATGAAAACATTATAGTCAGTACAAAGTTGAGGAGTTGGAACATCTACAGCTGTTCCATCCTTTCTTCTCCTTCTAACAGTTCCAATTTCTGTTGGGTTGTGGTAGTTGGATATAAAATTTACAGGTCTTTGGTCCATCCAGACAAGGCATAGAATGTTGTTATGGCAAATAAATTCTGAATGACCCCTGTCCATTTTCTTCTTTTCTGCCAGTACTTTTGGATAAAATTTCCTATTTGTCATTGCTGTACCTACAGCAAGTGTACCATAATCAGTGTACAACTTATCAAAGAGAATTACACTGTTGTAGAATCTGTCCATAACAACAATATAGTTTTTGTTGACCAAATTCCCAGAAGTTAAAATTCTAATAACGACGCTACCAACAACACCAAGGTCTGGAATAATATTGTCTGCTTTTCCAGTGTAGATTTCCAGATTCAGAATATATCCAGAGCTTGTTTCAAATGCCATATAAGCCTTTATTCCTCACTTTATGGGCTTTGACTTGATATACTGTTTGAAGGCAAGTCTGCTCTTCGAGGGGATCATACCTTCGTCTAAGCTCACGTGCTGTGAAGGCGAATAATAGTGTCAAAATTTTGGTAGTAACACATCCAACATAGACTTTACTCTGTAAAGTTTGTCTGCTTTATACAAAGCCGGGTCCTCCTCATCAACAAGATGAAGAAAAGTCCAGAGAGCAAGGAAGTGATCACAGTGCGGAAACCAGGAGTATGAGACACGAAGTTAGCAGACGAGCTAGACCAGTACTCCTCGTAACGTGGTTTACTCACACTGTGTTCCATTTGAAGACGCAGTCCAAAGAATGCTTTCATCTCTGGCACTACTACACTTTAAAAATTGTTTGCATAGTAGCTAGTTGGTGTCTTGCTTCTCAACTGCTCAGCGCGTCGAGTTGTCTGCTCACACAAATTGTGCCAGAAATCATTATCCAGGAAAAGTTCCAAAAATTCACTGGCTTTACTTTCTGGATTAATAGATTCTGGAATGTTCTTAGGGCCTATCTGCTCCATAAATGTTGTGTCTACTGCAGACACAGGTCTGAATATATTTATTGGAGACCAACTTGCATCAAATTTACTAGAGACACTACCTGGGAGACGCCCCCTTCCACGCCCCTGTAAAACAGCCTGATCGCCAGAAAAATCAGGAACAGGGTAAGATGTAGCTTCATCAGAGTCTAATGAACACATGTTATCACTCAAATGATCATCTGATTCAACTTCTATATCAGTTTCAAAATAGTTGCTATCTAAATCTAATTCATCGTCCTCCGAATCATTGAGAACAATCTCAACAGCTTGTTCCATTGTAAGCCTTTTAGAACGCTCATTATCTGGGGCTGGTCTCTCGGTGGCCCGATTGACTCGCATCCAGTGTTCGTACAGCGATCTCAGTCCCGCCAGGCGGAGTGAGAGCGTGGGCTTGCCCAACAAGTTCGCCCGCCTCTCCCCGGCACTCCAATTTAGTGGAGTCGTACCGCTGGTAACGGTGCGTTACTGTAGTCCATATCGAGAAGCTTTGTCAGTCCGTGTAGTTCGTCGAAGGCTAGCGCGTATAGCCAATCTTTACAGTTCGTCTCGCTTGTGGTCTTTCTCTCGCAATAAGCTTTGGATCGGCAAATGGAAAGCAGGAATCGTGCCTAAAGGCCCTGTCCTTGCCCGACCAACCGGTTGGAGAAGGGCAGGCCGGCAGGCAAAAATCGTCTCCAGTTCGAGTGAAAATCATCGCCGGGGCCGTTGGGATCCGTTCTGCACAGAGTGCTGCCATCCCTCCCCGAGCGAGCCCGGTCGATCTGTTGGTGTATGTACGGGCCCCTGCCAGGCGGAGCTAGGTCGACGGAGTGAGGGACGGAACAACCGTCCGTCAGTCGGTCCCTGCGGCCGTCAAGGAGAGGCTTTTTACACATCCATCCTTCGCCGACCGGTGTGTGTGGTTCGTCCGTCTCCAACAGATATCTGGTTGATCCTGCCAGTAGTCATATGCTTGTCTCAAAGATTAAGCCATACATGTCTAAGTTCACACTGTCTCACGGTGAAACCGCGAATGGCTGATTAAATCAATTGAGGTTCCTTAGATGACACGATCCTACTTGGATAACTGTGGCAATTCTAGAGCTAATACATGCTTACCAAGCTCCGACCCTCGCGGAAAGAGCGCTTTTATTAGTTCAAAACCAATTGTCGTACCCCTCGCGGGGTTGCGGCGTCCCCATAAACCCTTTAACAAGGATCTATTGGAGGGCAAGTCTGGTGCCAGCAGCCGCGGTAATTCCAGCTCCAATAGCGTATATTAAAGTTGCTGCAGTTAAAAAGCTCGTAGTTGGATCTTGGGCGCAGGCGGGTGGTCCAGCTCGCGCCAGTTCACTGCCCGTTGTCTCCTGCCCTACCGTCTGCCGGATCTACCCGCGGGTGCTCTTCGCTGAGCGTCCCGGGTGGCCGGCGCGTTTACTTTTAAAAAATTAGAGTGTTCAAAGCAGGCCTCGGCTGCCTGAATAATGGTGCATGGAATAGGACCTCGGTTCTATTTTGTTGGTTTTCGGAAGTGGAGGTAATGATTAACAGGGACACACGGGGGCATTCGTATTGTGGCGTTAGAGGTGAAATTCTTGGATCGCCGCAAGACGAGCTACTGCGAAAGCATTTGTCAAGAATGTTTTCATTAATCAAGAATGAAAATCAGAGGCACGAAGATGATCAGATACCGTCGTAATTCTGACCATAAACGATGCCGACTAGCGATCTGCAGGAGTTGCTTCGATGACTCTGTGGGCAGCTTCCGGGAAACCAAAGTGTTTGGGTTCCGGGGGAAGTATGGTTGCAAAGCTGAAACTTAAAGGAATTGACAGAAGGGCACCACCAGGAGTGGAGCCTGCGGCTTAATTTGACTCAACACGCCAACACTATAATGATTGACAGGCCGAGAGCACTTCCGTTAGGTCTAATAGGGAACGTTTGCTGGAATTAGACTCTCGGAAATCTGGGGCTAGTCTCTCGGTGGCTCAATTGTCTCGCATGCAGTGTTCGTTAAAGGAATTGACGGAAGCAGGACTGACAGGCTGAGAGCATTTTTGTTGGGTCTAATAGGGAACGTGTGCTGGAAGTAGACCCTCGAAAGACAGGTCAGTCCACCCTACAAACGACAGGGCGTTGCTACGGTAATCCTGCTCAATCCGAGAGAAATCGCATGTTTTAGACACTTGGTTATTGACTGACTAAAAGCTCTCTCTTGATTCGTTGGGTCTAATAGGGAACGGGTGCTGGTATTAGACCCTCGGAAGACAGGTCAGTTTTACCCTATTAAGGACAGGGCGTTGCTACTGAAATCCTGCTCAATTTGAGATTAGTCGCCGGTCTCAGGACACTTGGTCCACGTACCTGGCTGATAAGCCAATGGTGGGAGGCTACCATCTGAGGGATTACGGCCGAACGCCTCTAAGCCGGAATCCCGCCCTGAATCTCAGCACCACTGGAACGGGAGGCAACGGCATGGTTGGGACCTGGCGCTCGCATCTCAGCCCGACCCGGTCGAGCCACAGAAAAAGGTCTCTGCCGTCCCGCCGATCAAAGTGGGCGGGGAGCTGCTCGATATTCAGCCCATACGCCGTTGAGGTGTGAAACCACTAGTAAAAGACTTAGTTCCCGGTCGGGTTGTCGCAAGCAGTAGACCAACCACCTCACTGCTGACTGTTGAGACTCAGCCCTTGATCATGAGATATGTCCGCACACCAGGCGAACAACATCTCTTTGCCATGACCAGGCTTGTCCCCTGGTTAAATGCACTCCTGCGTCACTTTTTACCTCCGTCTGCTATTAGTCACCACAATGGACATTGCACCTCTGCCCTATTGTGACAACCTCCCAGGTGGCGGGGAATGCTAGGCGTGCCATCACTGCAGATGAGCCGAGAAAATAAAGGGAGCAAAGAGATACCCCACTCACATGCATATGCTACGTTTCTTTCTGGCAGGACGTGACGATCCTGGGACACAGACACACTGGACTGCCTGTCCTCCGGGATAGTACAAACTAGTACATAGTCCATCATATCATATCATTGCCACACCCTATAGACACGAGTGGGGAAGACTCGATAGTCCTGCAAGACAACTTCCCTAAGAGAGACAACTCTGACCAAAAACAACTGCTGCCTTGCAGATATGCTGGGGACAGCCAAAGGCTAAGGAGGGCATCCCTACAGAAACGCCTGTTGAAATCAGATGCACTGGGCCACAGGTTTAACAAAGTAACACAGTGCAACGTATATCGCTGTAACCAGCGTACGAAGAAGAAGAACGCTCATTTACTGGTTTTTCTGCATGTCTTTTCATCGTGAAAATATTGTAAAAATTTGTCGCAATGTGATCAGTTCATGGTCGCCACCATTTTGAAGTAACATTCCGGAAGTAGTATGTAAATTCTGCCGTGTCTATCCATACTATGCCCGTTCTTATAAGATACGTGTGCTCTACCGGCAAACCGGTGCGTGGGTTATGTACACACACCTGTTCATCTGGATCACGGGTTCAAAGGGTTAAGCTTCTTTATCATGAAGTGGATAAATTATAAATATGGTGTAAAGGAAATCTGATTACCATAATAAAATAATCAGTATTAATATATGTATAATATCAATAAAAATGAATATCAATACATTTCTGCCTATTGCCAGAAAGTACATTCTTTTCACCTACAGGGGTTTTTGTTTGTTCAAATAGTTTTCAGTGGTTACAGATTTTCAGTACCAGTAATAAAATACTACCCCAACTAGAGCCCCTTTTTTCACACGGAAAGAATAGTACCACAGGACATTAGTGTGCAGGAGAATGGCAACCTCATCAT
The DNA here is from genome assembly GCA_036924085.1 of Ariolimax columbianus. Classification (NCBI taxonomy): domain Eukaryota; kingdom Metazoa; phylum Mollusca; class Gastropoda; order Stylommatophora; family Arionidae; genus Ariolimax; species Ariolimax columbianus. The sequence continues at coordinate 34,638,346 of JAVGWX010000008.1, read as the reverse complement.
GGAAAACAAAGTGCTACAGAAACTACCATCACAAGAGCACAACAATGATTGATTCCTATCATGATGTCATCTTCTGCCGGGGTTGTTCCTTGGTTCTACTGGAGCAAAAAAGGAAAGAACAAACAACACCACCACCACGACCCAAACCCCTCCCTCCCCCCCCCCCCCCTTTTGTAAGGGCATAAATATGTCACAGAATCCTAAGTTTACAATGTTTTGTACAACTGTTGTAGAAAAATTAATAAACAATTCAGCTAATGACAGCAACAAAAATGATATTTCCCTGAGTATGTGTGTCTAACTTGTCTGAGACGCATACTGTTTAATTGTTGGCTGGACAAGTAATGAAGTCCTGTCCAGAACCAGCATGCCTGTCATTCATGCACTTTTGTAGAAATCCAAATAGAGGAACTGGCCACCTTGCTTGACTACCAAGCGAAGGGCTCCCAAAGAGGCTTCTTAATAGTGAATTGAGTAAAGAAAGAAGATCACGGGGATGCCGAAAAAAGCATTTCAAGGACAGTCTGAGTCTGAAGGAGGTCCTTAATTGGTGTCAAATAGACATTACTACGTGGGAAAATCTGGCTCAAAATGGCCGAACCTGGAAAGGTGCGATCAAAAAGGGCGTTGCAATCAGTGAGGGCCTCTGTGTTCTAGCAGCCCAGGATAGACATGCAGTCAGAAAATCTAGAGTGAGGAGACTAACGTCTGGTCAGGTAAAAAATGCTGGTTGGACAATGTTAGTCATGGTATAATGACCAAAGACGCCAATATCACTTCCACGCAGATCTCCCTGGAAACAGGATGTTTCATGGCAGTCTGTAGGTAGGGGAATTGACCTTATCCCTATAGTAGTGAGCGACACACAGATGAAGACAAGCATAGCACAACTGCCTGGAGGACCCCAGTCCAGCAGCACACTTGGGATTGGAGGAAAGCTACTAATGTCTCTTTCAGGGTGCATAAAAAAGTTGTTATGCTCATGGACATTCAACAATAACAAACAATTTACAGAAGATAATAAATTTTCTGTGTCGTTTTCTGTATATGCTGATACATTGAAACCATTGGTTACATGCTCATACACAAAGCTAAAGGCCTGATTGATGATGTCAGTGATAGTAAATTTACTGAAGACACAAGGCTTGAGATTTTTGAATTTTCCTTCATGAAAATTGTTAATGTGAGTCCATTGCTTTATCTATTGACAGGGTGTTCGAGACCTTCTCAAAGTTGTTTTAGAGAAATGCCAGCTTCTTCATAACACCAACAATGTTGCTTCTTTGCCCCTTATCAAAGTGGTTGTTTCTGTAAGTCCATCATCATCATCCTTCATTTTCCACTCCAGTTAGAGGTTATGGCCACCACAGCAGTTGGCATCCTTGAAGGAAGTGTACTGCAAAGTATTTACATGCACTTGCAGTGGTGTTATGTGTTGTATATTTTGGGGGAGAAGGATAGGAGATAATATATCCCTTAATTGTTAAACTGCTGTTGTTGTTTCTCTTATATTGTACAGTTTGATAGGTGGACAGATCTTCTGCGTGGGTATTGCTAGTTAATTATTTATTAATTGACATATCAGAAAACTTTACATTGTTCGTTTGCATTAGAGTGTGCTTTACTCTATGGAACACATCAGGTCAGGTCATCCCGTAACCAGTGAGGTCGTTGGGGCACACATGAAGACATCCTCACAACTCCACGCCATCCCTCTCTGTCAGATGCCACTGCCTGTGACTCTTTCTGGTCGGAGACTGGTCGATTCTTTTATGTTGTCCTCCCATCTCTTTTTGGGCCGGCCTCTTCGTCGTCTGCCATGCACCTTCCCATGGAGGATTGTGTTTGCAAGACCACTTGATCTCGATATGTGACCGTACCAAGTGAGTTTCCTTCTTTTGACAGTTGCCAAGAGATCTTCGAAAGGCCCAATTGCTGTTGTAATTCTATCTTGTATTTCCTCGTTTGTAACTTTATCTCTGTACGTGACGTTTAAAAGTTTTCGGAAACATCTCATCCAAGGCCTGTATCCTTCGTTGAAGGTCAGCTGTAACTGTCCATGTCTCACACGCATAGAGGAATATTGACAGGACTAGTGTACGCATTAATCTGATTTTCGTGCCTAGTGCTAACCATTTATCTTGCCAGATTTTGTTAAGCCGTGTAAGCGGCGCTATTGTCTGTGCTATTCTGTTGGTGGCAAATACGTTTGGGTTAAACAAGCTGTCGAGACACTGGACATGGCATAACCCAAGCAATGAAGTGCATAGCCAGATTGACTATATACTGGTCCAGAGGAGGTTCCGATTGAGCATCAACACCGACAAAACGAGAAGTTTCCCCGGAGCTGATATAGGAAGCGACCACGATCTGGTTATGATGACCATGCGTCTGCGATTGAAGGGAGTCGCAAAGAAGGATGTGACCAGGCTAAAGTTTGACCTGGACAAACTAATGGACCCAAAAATCACCGAAGTGTTCCAAGCAAGGGTGGGATGGAGATTTGCGCCATTGTTGGCTCTCAGAGAGGGACTGGATACAGATACAGTTACAGAGTCTCTTAACGCAGCTCTCATAGATACTGCAACAGAGATCCTGGGATGCCACCAAACAAAAAAGAAGCCATGGGTGACCAAAAACATTCTAGACCTTTGTGATAAAAGAAGGTCACTGAAAAAACACAATCACCCACCGGAGGAGGTCGGCAGTTATAAAGAGGTCAAGAAAGCCATACAACAAAAGATGAGAGAGGCGAAAGAAGCGTGGATATGTGAACAATGCGCAAACATCGAAGAGAGACTAAACAGAAATGATGCTAAAGGAGCATACAAGGTGGTCAAAGAACTGGTAACACCAAGACAAAGCAGGAACCTTATGATCCATGATAAAAACGGCAAGTGTCTCATTGAGGGAAATGACGTACTGGCAAGATGGACAGAGTACTGCTCCGAGCTATATAACTATGAAGGGCGAAACAAACCTGAGAAAACATTCCCCCCAACACCAACAAATATAGAGGATAACCAACTGATAACGAAGGAAGAGGTAATTGCAGCGGTAAAGACATTGAGAAGAGGGAAGGCGGCCGGCATGGACAATATACCAGCAGAGCTCTTACAAGCAGGTGGAGAGGTAGTGGTGGAAGGCCTGGCACACATCTGTAACAAAATAAGGGCGACAGGAAACTGGCCGGACTTATGGACGAAATCAATAGTTATACCGTTACATAAGTCTGGAAACTTAAAGCTGTGCCAAAATTACAGAACAATAAGCCTCATTAGCCACCCTAGCAAGGTCATGCTTAGATTAATCCTCGACCAATTGAAACCCCAAGCAGAGAACATTATTGCCGATGAGCAAGCAGGGTTCAGACAGGGAATAAGCACTACAGAACATATATTTAATTTAAGGCTGCTAAGCGAGAAATATCTAGAACAGCAGCAAACACTGTATCATGTGTTTGTGGATTTTAAGAAGGCGTTTGATAGAGTATGGCATAAAGCGCTTTGGGCAACCATGAGGATGTATAATATCAACGGAAATATTATAAAGGTCCTTGAACACCTGTATAATAAGGCGTCTAGCGCAGTTCTTGTGAATGGGAGGCGAGGGGACTGGTTTCGCACATCAGTTGGTGTGAGACAGGGGTGTACACTCTCTCCAACTCTTTTCAATATATTCCTTGAAGGAATTATGAGTGAGGCACTTGGAGGTCACGTTGGTACTGTCAAGATAGGGGGCCGAACGATTACCAACCTTCGTTTTGCAGATGATATTGGCGGGTTCAGAAGCAGAATTCCAGGAATGGGTCAGAAGGCTCGATGAAACATCTCTTGACTATGGTATGGAGATAAATGCTGGAAAGACAAAATTAATGACCAACAACGCCAAGGGCTTCAACAGTACAATAAAAGCTAATGGCCAGGAACTTGAAGTGGTTGACCGTTTTAAATATCTGGGTCGATTGTCAGTGATGAAGGATCAAAATGTGGAACACATACAGCTTTAAAAATGCTAGATTTTTTAAAGTCAGGACAGCAAGTGTTTAAATTAATTTTGCAATGCTGAAAAGAAATTATTTTCTTTTTTAAATGTACGTTCAAAATATGTGTTGCTATTTTAATGTCAATCCAGCCTTTGATCTATCTATAATGCCATGGAAGAACTTAATTCAATCAGTAGGAGGATTTCAACCTTCTCTGCCTTTAATTCCAAGCTTGTGTTTCCTTTGTGTAGACTCAGTCATTTTCTCGATACGTTTTGTTAAATCTGTATAAGAACAACAAATATTTATATACGCATCAGTATATAAATGCTATGCATTGCAATTTGTAAAATAATAAAATATAACAAATTTCAAAGTCAATATTGTTAGTCTTATGCTACGGAAGAGACACTAATCGGAATCGGATTGAAAAACTTAACTTCTAAGAACACAGCTGAGGGTGATGTTGCATACCTCAAATCATGAAAAAATTAGCTGGTACCATATGGGATGCTGATGAAAACACCCTCAAAAAGTTGTACACAAGTCGAGTGAGACCAGTCTTGGAATATGGCATTGCAGCTTGATCTACAGCAGCATAATCCAACTTGGACAAAATAAAACACACTCAAAACCAAGCAGCCTGCATTATAACAGAAGCCTTAAAATCCTGACAAATAAAAGACATGGGAACTAATAGAGGGCTGCCTGCCAGTAGAAGATGGATGAGGTGACAGAATCCTACAGTAAGATGAACATTTGAAAAGACCCATGGACCACTTTATACACCAGGCTAAAGCAAAGTAACTTTGCAGTCTGGGCAAAAGAGAAATTCAGAAATATTGATAAGCTCACAAACACAACCATAATACCAATGACAACAAGTTCTATCCGCCTACTCTAGAAAAGAGGACACTTTCCCAAGCTTATCTGCACTATTCTCAACAATGAATACAAAAAGTCACAGACAGAAGAGCAAAGAAAATAGATAACCACTAAATACATCAACCATAAATTTCTACCAAAGTCCTGAACCAATGCATATACATATGACTCAGCAAAAAATATAATAGAAAATGGAGGAGGAGGCATCTGATGATGTGATCAAATATTCTGGAAACATTCAACACGGATGGCATGTTAAGGGAGAACGACAAGGCAAGCCACGTGGCTGAACATTGGAAAGATAAAGAATATCATCAGAAATCATTATATACACAAATGGAGAGAAGCAATACATTAGACCCAATTCATCAACTCAAAATAAACCTAACAAACTGCCCTATCTTGCCTGAGAACTGGTCACTGCAGACTACTAGAACATCTATACCGACTACATAAAATATCTCACACCGATGAATGCCCATGTGGAACAATGTGTCAGAATCCAGAGCACACACTACATTAATGACCATTCTATGTGGAAATAGATACCAGACCTGGCTAGAGGGTGCGGAGCTGAGGCAAAAGCTATGGGGCAGCCGCTCCGACCTGGTGAAGACGTCATCATAGCGACTGACGTGCAGATATAGCATGACCAAAAATCCTGAACGCAAAGAAGAAAAAGAAACTAAATAACATAATAAAACACGTATAGTAGAGTGTTTAATACAAACACATACTTATGATAATGTATGCTTGAGGTTAGTTTAATTCAAAGTAGGTCCTTGTATTCAGTCCAGGACAACAGTGAATGAGCTGACAGCACCCAGTGTCTCGTATCTGGCTGCTTGTATCAGGTTCAGCAAACCATAGCTGACCAAAACCTTATTTTGCCTTCAAGTGGTGCTTAGAAACAGGCAGCATCCATGCAGTCTGGCTAAGAGAATAGGGATCAAAGAGGGATGGCAAACCTGATACCAAAAGTGGCATGCTGAAATTGAATATATCGATCTGAAAGGTCAAAACTACCTTTTCAGAATGATCACCATAGAAGAAGAAGTATCCAGCCCCAGCAAATAATAATAAGCTGAATGCACTGTTTGTATTTTAGAATACTATTTATACAAAATCAAACAATTTGCAGGAAAACCATACCAGTTCACTGATGTACATGCTTGTTAAAATGTTGCTTCTTTTTGTCAAAGATGATATTCACTGACTAGTATTCAATTCATTTTGTTTTTTGCAGCTTTTGAAATACATCATAAACAGAAATTCCTGTCTCATGCCTGCATATCTTGCTATCTACGAAATCTCAAAATTTGAGTCGGACAAGAATCAGCTGTGGCCTCACTGGGTAAATAGTCTATGTGTTTGAACTGGGGATGATCATTCACATACATACATACACACACGCACATATGTATATATGTGTGTAATAATAATAGTTGTCCATCATAAGGGATGAAGGACAGTCGTATCACTTGCTGTGTCCGCTGAAATGGGTGACTTGCGCTGTGATTTGGATTAAAGTGAGGAAGAAACTGTACCTTTTGTCAACCTCACTCACAGAGCCTAAGCTACCTTTTGCGAGTGGCAAGACATTCATCGAGATGACTGGAGATAGCATAGTATGCAGATTTTGCCTCAGGGTTACCACCGAAGCCTTTCCGTAAACAGGTAACCCGCAGGGTAGAAAGGTGGGAAGGCATCTAACGCAGTTTGTCGTGAGTGACTCTGGCATCTCTCCCCATCTGTATTCAGCTCATCATAGTAGCATCTAAAATTCCCACACGCCATATTCCGGAAGGTGAACCGGCAGAACTAACCCGTGAAATACGACACAGGTATAAGCGTAGCGCCATTCAGCCGGCGTCCAGACCAGGATAAACGGATGGAAGAAATCACAAAAAAAGAACGAAATAACAAGTCCAGACGGAAAACAACTCCACGTTTCCGTGAACACAAGTGTAAGTCGTCGACTAGTGTGAATTCCAGGCAAATCCGTCGTCTGGCGGCATCCATAATGATCCAAAACAGTAGAGAAATGTAGACTCGCAGCCAGTTACGGCGCCATCTTTGCCAGATTTATGTGTGTATATATATATATATATATCCTCAGTTATGATATCATCCATGGCCGTGTTCATTTCTTCCTGGGATATGCGTTGGATGGCCTCTTCATTTAGGGATGATGGACTGTTAAGAAAGTTGCAGAAATGTTCTGCCCACCTGTCGAGGATCTGAGCTTTCTCTGTAATCAGCGATCCATCAGTGTTGCGAACTGGAGAGTTACCAGAAGGCTGTGGAACATATAGTGATTTCAGGCCCCCGTTGGACCCATTGAGGACATGGTGCAGAGCAAACGCCTCTATCTCATCTGCATGTCATGCTTAGCCAGGTATTTTGTAACTCCCTGAGTCTCTTTTGAACTGTTCTTTGAGCACTAGTGAAGACCATTTTTTTTAACATGGTCAGTGTGTCATTTTGAAGAGCCTTGTGCGCTTGACGCTTTGCATCGAGAAGAATATTAATTCCACCATCATTTTCGTCGAACCAGTCTTTGTGCTTTCGTGTAATAGATGGGCCAATGTGTTTTAGAGCTGTATAGTAAACAGTGTCCCTTAGGGTCGCTAGTTTTGATCGATGTTGGAGTTTCCAAGCTGAATCTCATCCAGTCTGGTTTCTAGCTCAGCAGCAAAACTGCTTCTAGTGGGTTCCCACTTCAACTTCTCAACATTTAGTCTCCCCGTTGCTTTTGTCCCCTGAGGATGCCTCTTGGGTTGGACTTTTAGAATAAACTTGGTTATCATGAGACGATGGTCAGTCCAACATTTCGTGCCACACACACTCTTAGTTATTTTGACATCACTTCAATCCAGACGTCTGACAATGATGTGGTCGATAAGATGCCAGTGACGAGCCCTGGGATGCATCTACGTTGTTCTTTTTCTAGTTGGAAGTCAGAAGCAGGAACATGTCTCACCAAAAGGCTTACTGAACTTCTCTACTCCATGTGGACTGAAGGAGTAATCCTACGGGAAAAGAAGAGGCAATCACCAGGAGCATGACAATCACCGCTAAATTTCATTGCCATCTATTGCCGGAAAGATCCTCGCGCACGTGCTGTTTAACCGCCTGAACATACATCTTGAGCTAGACCATCATCTTCCGGAAAGTCAGTGTGAATTTAGAGCTGGTCAAGGAACTGTGGACATGATACTAGCTGCGCGTCAGGTGCAGGAGAAATGTCGAGAACATAACCGCGAGCTCTAAATAACGTTCATTGACCTCACAAAGGCATTTCATACGGCCAGCAGAGGTGGGCTATGGCAGATTTTATCTAAATTCGGCTTTCCTAGCAAATTTGTAACTGTGGTGAAACAGCTCCACGAGGGCATGACAATTAGCACAAAGAAAACTGAGGTCATATATCAACCGGCACCAGGCACATCGTATAAACAGCCCGTAGTTACAATGAAGGGACAGAAATTACAAGCGGTTAAAAAATTTGTCTACCTCGGAAGCACGCTGTCGAGATCAATGACTATTGTTGATGAGCTGGCTAATAGAATAGCGAAGGCCAGCTCAGCTTTTGGCTGAATGCGCTCAAAAGTATGAGAGTGTTGAGGAATCAGCATAATGACTAAGCTGAAGGGAGCAACGTGGGCTAGTGGTAAGGGATACGGCTCACAAGCCGAAGGTGCTGGGTTCGATCCCCATCACAGCATCGGCCGTTACCCTGGGAAAGCAAACCCTTGAAAAATGCAGGTGGAAGCAGACCCTTACATAACAGGCATGCTGAAGTTGGATGCACTGGGCCGACATGCGAAAAAATAAAAACCACAGTGCAACGCACACCTGCCTTGGGGAATAGAGAAATAAGGCGAACGCAAAAAACAAAACAAACTAAATTAGCTGAAGGTCTACCGTGCCACCATTGTCTCCACCTTGCTCTATGTGTGTGAGAGCTGGACTGTATACGCTGGGGACGCCAGAGGGCTAAATCATTTTCACATAGACTGAGACGCATATTGCATATACGCTGACAGGACCAAATCACAAATACTGAAGTGCTGTCTAGAGCCAACATGCAAAGTATTCATGCACTTCTGAAAAAATCAGAATTGAGATGGGCTGGGCACCTTGCCCGAATGTCAGATGAAAGGCTTCCAAAGAGGCTCCTGTATAGCGAATTGAGTGAAGGAAAACGATCACAAGGTCGTCCTAAATAGCGTTTCAAGGACAGTCTGGAAGAGTCCCTTAAGTGTTGTCAAATAGACATTAACACCTAGGAGAACCTGGCTCAAAATTGATCAACATGGAAGAGCATGGTCACAGACGGCGTTGAATTCAGCGAGGGTCTCCGTAGCCAGGAAGCCCAGGATAGACGTGCAATCGGGAAGTCAAGAGCAGAGAAAATTTAAGAGACAACTGCTGATTACATTTGCCAGTCGTGCCATAGACATTTCCGGGCTCAAATTGGCTTGATCAGTCATGAGCGCACACACAAACTCAAGGTTGCATTATGACACGTGCTGATGTTGGTGGTACTCATCACAACAATGACTGCTGACTGCTAGCATCAGGGCCAGCGAACCAGAGCCTCCAAGACCATTCTACATCTCTATGTGATGATCCTAATTAACAGGCTGCAATAGAGCAGACTGGCTAAGAAGAAGGAATCGAAGAGAGAAGGCTGACCTGGTAGTAAAAAATGCTTGCTGAAGTCAGATGTGTCGGATTAAAAGGTGCAAATGAGAATGAACGAAGTAGAAGACAAAAATATCTAAGAAAAGTAGTTGATTATCACCAGGAGAGATAAAATGAGAAATGATGACATTATAAATATGGTGAGAACTACCCATTTGGCTGAATACAAATCAAGATCGAAAATAAGATAGTTCAGTCATTTTATGAGAATACAACCTGGTAAACTACCTTTGAACACTGGCAAGCGCACAAGAATATCTGGCGACAAGATGCAAGGAAAACTGCGTGGCTGATGAATAGATGGCATAACAGAAATCATACAACAGTGACTTAGAACTGACACAGCACACTTGGCCAAGTAATGCAACTTTAGCATTCCACGATGCTTGAAAAAGTAAAATAAGTAAGAAAGACGTGATTAAATGGCATTAAACTTAGCTTAATGTAGTTGAACATTTGTTTAAATCTGCAGCCTTTGGGAAAAGTACTGTGTGACTTTGTGGACAGCTTCAGACACTGTGCACAGATGGTCTCCATATCAGGTGAGAGTTACACTTGTTTTTGTTCAACTTTTGGGTGCGGGAACCATGTTCACATAGGGTTTAAGAGTTTGAACATATGAATATGGGTCTAATGTGGAAATACTTTAATTCTAAAATGAATTAATGCTGATATCAATGCATTCAATCCCAGCTGATTCCCCAGCTGAAAAACTCACAACTGAATTACCAGTGCAAGGAGAATAACTCTACAAAAATTATATGTACTTGTGCAATAAAATGAATAAAAAATACAATTTTCAATTTATTTGTGTGATTCAAACTCCATTTTACAGATAAATGGAAGAGGCACTGATCTGTGCACATTTTTATTGTGAGTGTCATGTATGTTGGATGCGGGAAAAAAATAAGTGAAGACAAACAAAAATGTGTCAATATAAAATGTCCATTTCACGCTTGTCAATTTTGTTGTTGATCAATGTCCATGTGAAAAGCTGCAAAGCAATCTCCATTGGTTCATTGCAAATAGTCCATTTTTCATCTTGTCTGACTTACACCTCAAAGTTATAGAGGTCATTTGTATGAGGATCTGCGGCACACCAAATTTTAATTCAAGGACATAGTTTATTTTTTATATGTTACTTAAACTGGAGTCTTCCTGTAAAAGCAACCATATGTTCATCAATACTAATATCCTGTTCAGGCCTCATTAGTTCTCTAGACTTGGCTAGGATAAGATCAAGTAGAGGTCTAATCTTAAAAATTGCATCATATCCATCTTGTGAAATGAATTTGGAATTATCATTGAGGTGCAAATATTTTCTGACACTTTCAAACTTATTTTTTGACATTACACTTGACAATGCAGTCACATTTAACAGTTCATCAGTAGACCAAAATATTATGTAGGATGGTAACTGATGAACCCCAAACATATAGTTAACCTAAAATTCTGATGCAGGCATATGCATTGGTTTGCTCTTCCCAGTAATCAAAAAAGGTCTGAGGTAGAAATAGTTAAAGATAATCAAAAGCAGAGTAACCTTGATCTGGATCTATGTCCTCTGCAAGACCTGTTTCCTCACTAAATCGTTCAATAATGATATTACTCAGTTGCTTTGACCATTCTCAATCACCACTAGGGTCTGGCTGTCGGGTGGGGTGGGTCACATTGTCACCGTCTTCTACCTATAATTCGTCATCACTAGTGAGGCGAGTGTTACGATTTTCATCTTCTAAATCCTGAACTTATTCCTCATCAACGTCCGATTCGTTCTCTTTCTCTACAACTCCCATCAACAAATTCTGCATCACCATCGTTTGACTCATAAGTATCTCCAGTCCGCACCAAATTTTGAAGAAAATTAGAGGCCATCATCATCATCATGAAGCATATCCTTTGTAGAACGTCGCTCCCATCACAGTCTGTCTGAAAGAAACTCATTCTCTTGACAAAACTCCAGCCTCCGCCACTGATTTAATCAGTATATCCACGGCGGCCATTGCCAGTTTGGCTGGAAGTTAATTCTTCTTCGTATGCTGTCAGACGTCAACTTGAATTTATTCGAAGAAAGCAGCCGTCATCCTGAGGCTGTCGACACTGCCATAGAGCTTGTCTAGTGTTGCCACTGGTGATGGCCACATGTGCTTTCTCTGGTCCTCGTATGTCGGGCAATTTTGCAGCAGATGTTCAACGGTCATTTTCCCTGTACCACAGGTGCATTCGTCAGTGCCACCTATCTTCAGTTTATTGAATAGATGGTACCTCAGTCTGTTGTGGCCTGTGCGGAGTCTGAAGACCACGACCTGCTCTCTTCTGTTCAACTGGTAATAGGCATCATTTTTTTGGTAGCCAGTATTTTCTGTTTCCCATTTGGCCATGCATCTGGCCCTGGGAGTTAATTGATAGCGGCCGTTGCCGGCCGGGCTGGAATTGAATGGATTAATAAATATTGCAGATCTTCACACACAACTGTTTCATTTATCATAATGGCTTGAGGGAACTGAGATGCTAGTCCGGTCCAGCACAACATACTGACAAGGATGTCACGTCAGGCACAATATACTGACCAAGAACACTATCACTCTTCCATGTAATGTTCCATGGAAACAGGCTGTTTTTAAAGTAGCTTGGCTGACGAAATATGGATTGATGTGATCACCGTAGTAGTGATCGACGCGCAGATGAAGCAAAGCATAGCACAACATCCTGAAAGACCGCGTTCCACCCACTTTCATCAGCACTATCAGGATGTTAGGAAAACTACTACAACCGTTACTCAACGCCCATTTCAGGCCGCACAAAAGAGTAATCTTATTCATTGTAGTCATTAACCCTACCAGACCGCTGTACCCAATTTCCTGTAATTTCCTTAATTGCCGCTATAACGCTGGACCGAATTTACGGTACTTTGGGTAGTACGTGAATAAAATGCGTCAGAATCTAAAAATAACCAACCAATTGTGGTCAAACCTCATGGTTAGTCATTGCAAATGTCTGCCCCCATGTTTGAATTGAGTTTGTGGGGTTTAACGTGAACAAATTAGGAAAATTGACAATGAAACGAGCGGCTGATGAACCAAGCACTTCAACAGGAAAGCAAAGTAAGTCTAGGCTTATGACAGTCCAACAGGTGATCAATAATTTGGTTGATTCAGACTCTGAGGAGTCAGAATTTAATCAAGAATACTTTTCCAGTTCAAGTGAAACAGACAGTGAGAGCTCGAGTGATGAGGAGAATCTTGAACCTTGTAGATCTAGAGCTAGATCGATAGTAAGAGAAGGGGGGCGTGTCCCTCAAACAGCTGATGGGGGGGATCTAGGTGGTGATGAAGGTTGGACAAGGAATTTTGTATCACCAAATACAGATCTGAATTTTAATGAGGATGGAAAAGGCCCAGTGAACATTCCCGGATATATCACAGAGAAGAGTGAACTGATTGACTTTTCATCCTTGTTTTTGGATGATACTTTCTGGCAAAATTTGACAGAAAACCAACCTCCGGGAACACCAATTGCATATAGCAAAGGCCAACTCCTACAATGCCAAACATTTCAAGGATGCCACAGTGGAAGAAATGAAGGCTTTTCTTGGACTGAGGATCTATATGGAATACTTATGTATAAAGCCCAGCTATCGGGATTATTGGACAAATGAGGGCTCTTTGTTGGGTTTACTCCCGGATTTCGAAATGTTATGACTCGAGACAGATTCTTGGCCTTTTGCTGGGTGGATTGGCACACAAAGGTAGAATATTGACGCTTGATGAAAGGTAAACCTATTTTCTACAATGTCTCCAAGTTACATCTTATTCTAACCACTTGTTTGCATGTAACTAACATTTTTCTAAATCATGTTGGTTTTTTTCTCTTTAATGCTCAGGAGCCTAGGTATGGGGGACAGTTAGGTTCAGGGCCTCAGGTCTGGTAGGGTTAAACAACAACAACAGTCATTATGGCTTATATCAACACTTATAGATAATTGTGTTGATTGACAGAAACAAAGGGTCTGTTGTCAAGTTGTTGTCATCATTCGTTCATACATTTTCTCCTTTTGCTCCATGTGAAGTATAAGGCCACAGCTACAGCTGTCCCCCTTAAAGGAAACTATATTTGAGAAGTTGTAGTGATGGTTTCAATAGCAGTAATTTGACATGATGAAGTTGCTAGCCTCATGCACAACATTCTTTAGTGCTTTTTACAATATGCTTGGAAGGTTACAGTAATCCTATTTGTGCACTTCCGGTACCACTTGAGTGATTGGGAATTAGGTGGTTTCCTGATTTCATCAAGGTTGTACCATTCGAGTAATTGGGAATTAAGTGGTTTCCTGATTTCATCAAGGTTGTACCATTCGAGTGATTGGGAATTGAGTGGTTTCCTGATTTCATCAAGGTTGTACCATTCGAGTGATTGGGAATTAGGTGGTTTCCTGATTTCATCAAGGTTGTACCATTCGAGTAATTGGGAATTAAGTGGTTTCCTGATTTCATCAAGGTTGTACCATTCGAGTAATTGGGAATTAAGTGGTTTCCTGATTTCATCAAGGTTGTACCATTCGAGTAATTGGGAATTAAGTGGTTTCCTGATTTCATCAAGGTTGTACCATTCGAGTGATTGGGAATTGAGTGGTTTCCTGATTTCATCAAGGTTGTACCATTCGAGTGATTGGGAATTAGGTGGTTTCCTGATTTCATCAAGGTTGTACCATTCGAGTAATTGGGAATTAAGTGGTTTCCTGATTTCATCAAGGTTGTACCATTCGAGTAATTGGGAATTAAGTGGTTTCCTGATTTCATCAAGGTTGTACCATTCGAGTAATTGGGAATTAAGTGGTTTCCTGATTTCATCAAGGTTGTACCATTCGAGTAATTGGGAATTAAGTGGTTTCCTGATTTCATCAAGGTTGTACCATTCGAGTGATTGGGAATTGAGTGGTTTCCTGATTTCATCAAGGTTGTACCATTCGAGTGATTGGGAATTAGGTGGTTTCCTGATTTCATCAAGGTTGTACCATTCGAGTAATTGGGAATTAAGTGGTTTCCTGATTTCATCAAGGTTGTACCATTCGAGTAATTGGGAATTAAGTGGTTTCCTGATTTCATCAAGGTTGTACCATTCGAGTAATTGGGAATTAAGTGGTTTCCTGATTTCATCAAGGTTGTACCATTCGAGTAATTGGGAATTAAGTGGTTTCCTGCTCAGACTAGGACAGGCAGTCCAATATGGACACGTTTTCAAACCATGCTCTTCTCTTGATCTCACAATAAATACAACAAAGATTGAGGTCCAGTGGCACATCAATGTAGGTCAAGATTCAAATATATTGTGCCATCTTTCTTCCCCCCCCCCCCAACCCTGCCCTTGCAAAGCATGTCATGCTGGATGGCTTAATCACTTCCACATGAGCTGTCTGCACTAATTGCTGAAGATCAACTGCCAGGATAGTCAGTGGGCTGGACATGTTGTTTGCATTCCCACCACCACCTGCATATGTTCATTGGGAGGGAAGAAGAAAGATACAAATATTTGCTAAAGACCTTCATGTTGATGTTGCTTCTTGGGAGCCGCTTGTGCCGAACTGCTTAGTCTGGTGATCTACAATCATACAAGGTGATTGAACAGAAAATCTCAGATGCAACTAGGGACAAGCAGGCCGCAACACAGGACTACCAATGCCTTACATATGCGCCCCTCGTGGGAATGGATGTGCATATCCAGGATAGGACTGCACAACCACATGCATATCCATAAGCAACCACATGCAGACCCATAAGCAACCAAATGCAGACCCATAAGTAACCACATGCAGACCCATAAGCAACCACATGCAGACCCATATGCAACCACTTGTACAGCCACATGCAACCACTTGCACAGCCACATGCAGACCCATAAGCAACCGCATGCAGACACATGCACAGCCGCATGCAGACACATATATGCAACCACTTGCACAGCCACATGCAGACCCATAAGCAACCGCATGCAGACACATGCACAGCCGCATGCAGACACATATATGCAACCACTTGCACAGCCACATGCAGACCCATAAGCAACCGCATGCAGACACATGCACAACCGCATGCAGACACATATATGCAACCACTTGCACAGCCACATGCAGACCCATAAGCAACCGCATGCAGACACATGCACAACCGCATGCAGACATATGCACAGCCACATGCAGACACATGCACAGCCACATGCAGACACATGCACAACCGCATGCAGACACATTATGCAACTACTTGCAGAACCATATGCACAGTCACATGCAGACCCATATACAACCACATGCAGACCTATACGCAACCACATCTCTGCCCACACAAATCTGATGCTGTCATCTTCATTCACGATGGACAACTGGTGCCACTGTTACTACTAATGTTGCATTTCATGGGTTTGGTGTTGCTGTGTAAAGTGTGTAACAAATGTAATATTATGTAAAAAATGTATTATATTTGCATATATTATCGAATTTTAAACAGAAAAATATATAAATTGTCTTTTCATTTATACAAGGTCGACATCAGCTGCTTCCAATTGTTGGTCATTCTATGTCTGCCAGCAATGTCTGGAGACTAAACAGAACCACTTTAAAATTTGCTCTCAATGGTCATTTACCATACAACAGGGTATGTTACAGTCTGTGTGTCTTTTCTTTGAATAGAAATACAGCAATATCAGTTATTTATGTTAAATGATATTTTATACAGGGTACTTGACTTAACAGTTTCGGCACAAGCTGCACACTAGATTTTAATTTCATTCTCAATAGAAAAATCTATACCCCCATCTCAGAATAGGAGAGCAGTACCCTAACTGCCCATCCACTATGACAAGAATAACATATATCTAATCCTTTCATCTTCTTTGCCATTCGCTCAAAAGCCAAAAAATAATGACTTGTTGTACAAGCATAGTTTAGACAAGCTCTATGGCAGTATCGACAGCCTCAGGATGACAGCTGCTTTCTTCGAACAAATACAAGTTGACATCTGACAGCATAAGAAGAAGAAGAAGTACAAGCATAGTTTCATAAAATTTTCAGAAATGACATAGGGACATCAGATCCAAAGTTCAGTAGTTCAGGATCAATAGCAGAGTTAGACCTGGTGTCATCCTATTACCGTACTGTTTCATACCAAATGTGGCAGTGATTGCAGAATACAAGACTCATAGTCTCTCCTGCTCAAGTCTACTCACTTAAACGTTGGTTGACCCAGTAATCTTGGCAAAGGTTGGGTTAACTCCAGTGGGAGGTAAGATGAAACAGTAATCGAGGTTAAGACGAAGTCAAAGCCCCTCAGACAGACGAGGATGTGGAGCACACTCCACTATAGAACAGATGTTGAAGACACAGGTGCCAAGCCAGAAGACTCACCAACAACCATGGTACCATGCAACCCACGCAGCCTTTTTAAAAAAATGTCTACTCAATTGTTTCTGAGCTGTATCTTATAGCAAACAGGTTTGTAGGTGGTTTGCATCTAAGAATTTTCCTACACGCATCAAATGTAATAATCTCTCCAGACAATGAACACTTCATTTAACTATTTTGCTAATCTCTAGTTTGTTGTAGCCTTTTTCTTAAATTAAAGTTTCAACACTGCAGTTTTATACCTCCCAACTTTTATATTTTTCCTCTAATTTAATTCTCTGAACCTCTGCTACCGCATTTAAAAAATTTATTGTGGGTTTCAAATGAGGTCTACGATTTTGCTACCTGCCTGGCTCTTTCCATAGTTTCTTAACACTCTAGGGAGTGCTGGGCCAGTATGGTGTGTAGTGGCACCAGAATCCATTGGGAATAGTTTCTTTTGCAGCTTGAAGCATCTGTTGAAATCCTTTACTACTACCGTTATGTCTGCATCTTGAGATTAGACAATTGTGTATTCACCCAATGCCCGAGTAGACCCCAGTTGACATTTTTTATAGTTTCATCTTATGATGGCTAGACCTGCACTGGTTGTTACATCCTGAAGATTGGGAGATAACCACTTCCTCCGGTTGGTCCCCAACTTCTCATGCCCAGCTGTATGAGGGGTGGCAAAGGAAAGATCTAGAGTGGAAGTTGTGTGCCATATTCTGGAGCAGAAGGTAGGAGTATCTTTTACACGGTGCTGGCTGAGTTTAGGGAGTGGACATTTTGCTAGGTTTCAACCTCTTCACCTCTATGATTGAGATGGTTATAACCCCAACCCTGAGGGACTGTTAGTCCCCCGCATGCTGTGAAGTTGGTGGCTGATACATGTATAGAGCTGAGACACATATGCTTGTCATTTCAGCATTAATAGTTCAGAAGTTTTATTTTCATCTTGTCTAAAGTGGAGAAATTACTGCTCAGCTCTATCCGTGAATACTTTCCTGTCATGTGCCTGAATCTTATTGCTTACAAGGGTAAGTATTCCACCTTTACGTCTATCTTTGATCTGAGTTATTGGTAACCTTTAATTTTCAAGGTTTGATCCGCCTTCAATTAAGTCTCTTGAATACAATAGATACTGGCTCACTTTTCAAAAAGTGTGTTTTCCAACAATATATTGTCTTCTTGATGTACCAATCCTGCCTGTTGCTCACTCTTTCTGCATTTCAGTGCATTGTGACAAGTACCCCTCTTGGACTCTCTGTTTCTGTTTTGTTTGTAGCTCTCTACTGTCTCCTGGCTTTAAGGCAGTTCAGATGGGCCTCCAGTAGCTGACGGTAGGCTCTGTTCAGGCTTAGAGCCTGATGCTGCATTTTCGTGGTGGAGCCCCACAAGATGAGCACCATCACAAAATTTGTCTAAGGGTGTACTCATCCATAAAGCATGGAAATTGTGCTATACCGTAGCTTGCAGTATACCTTCTGGCCCAGTATTGATGTCTTCAGTGCTTCTTTGATGTTAGAGTGGACTTATTCTGTAACAACTGACTGGGGAGATACAGATTTCACCTAAACTTCATCTGCTGTCACATCCAGCTTCCTGCTAGGGGTTGAAACCCTAGCCTTCAGCTGGATTACTGTAAAGTACGTGGTCCACCACTATTGTAAGTTATTATTTAATAGCGCTTTAGTAGCCTACTTGATTACTAAAATGCTTGTTTTTGTTTTGACTGACAGGAATTGCAAGAGCCTCAAACTAATCTTCTACATTATGTGCTGGAACAGCCTTACTCCAGGGAGCTAGTATGTAACATGTTGGAACTAAACATTCAGGTAATGGTGATATTAACACATTTGTATTACATGTCATCAGAGAATAATGAATACATATATAGCCATGACTATTGTTGTTTTGATTAAAGTTAGAATTAAAAGAAAAATTGCAAAGTCTCTGTTTTGACAGCCAGACAACTAATGTAATGATCATGTCTAAAAAAAATTTGTGTATTTCTTTTAAAAAAAATATGTAATCTTCAACACAATAGCTGGGTAGATTTACAATATCACATTGGAGGTGCAGTTGAGAAATAAAGAACAGACTTTCCAAAGCAAAAGCAGCATAAGAAAATAGTATTTATAGAACGTGTATCATATGCCTCATTAGTCACTCTAACAGGAGTATACAGTCAGCACTATAATTGTCTTCCTTGCTTCAAATAATTGATGTGCTCTTGTAAAGATAGTCTCTGTGTCACTTTATTTTACATGATGGAGTTGCAGGAAATAAACATGGCTATTTAAGAATGTACTACAGATAACCAACCCATCTGTTTGAATACTAGGATTCTAAGTATGAAATTGTCAGCCACATGGACAACCTTACTTAACACCTCTTGTGGCATGCATAGTAAGGTTCAAAAGTCCTACTCTGCCCTTCCCAGTAATGGTCACTGGAATTCATGTGGGTAATTTCTAGAAATGCTGCTATGGTAATCATATGATTGTGTAGAACTATATTTGCTCTGCAAAGATTTCATGTCTTTCTTGAAGAAAAATCAGTGACAGTATGGGAGAATTTAATTGACAGTTACTGACCTCTGTAACTTGGATATTCTTTGGTCAAAAACAAATAATTGATGACACATATTGAACCAGAATCAACTAACCCATGTTGTCTGCTTATGTCTATGTTATTTTGTTTCTTCAAGGCAAAACAGTTGTGTGAGGTGTTAGAACAACAATTGGTTGATCTTTTGGTGCTGGCATTGGAGAGGTTCGAACATGACACCACTGGACAAGCTGACTCACAGCTTCATTGGCAGCATCTATCTTCACAGCTCATCTACTTTGTACTTTTTCAGTTTGCTAGCTTTTCACATATAGTACTTTCCCTTTATGAAAAGGTATTGGTGCCTGTATTGTATTACATTTATTTGGTGTACATGTATGTTGTTGTTGTTCAATGGCCACATTGAGTAAGTTTGCTCTTTTGTGTGCCCTGAAAAGTGCCCTTGTTTCCAGGGAACGCTACATAAAAGAGAGATAGTGTTCTTGGTCAGTATATTGTGCATGACGCAACATCCTGGTCAGTATATTGTGCCTGACGCGACTAGCATCTTAGTTCCCTGGTGTGGATGTTTATTCAAGATAGAAGATGCTATAAAACGGACTGCTTCAAACTATGATTTGGACATTTGTACAAATTATTGTTGTGATAAGTAAATATACTGTCAGGTGTTATAATTTTGTGGCATGGCTAGGTTTAGAAGCATTGTCATGCGAAAGATGTTAACAAACATTGTTCAGTAGACAGTAGTTTTAATCTGCAATCATTCTCTCATTGCAGCTGAAAGGCAAAAACTTGAAAAAAGGACGACATCACCTTATGTGGGTGTTATTGCAATTCATCTCTGGAAGTATACAGAAAAACCCTGTAAGCCTGTCATTGTATTTTTATGATAAATTTATTAAATGAATGACACTGCTATTGTTATTGTTTCTACAGAAGGGAGTGGCCAACTTCATGTCCACCCTGTTTAGCTGTTTCTTACAATATCCCTGGCAGGCTACAATGATATTATTTTTGTTAACCCTCAGACACTGGCAGAATTCTGAATTCTTAAATTTACATTTCTTAATTTCAAGCACAATATTGCTTCATTTATTCTTCTCATGGCATGGTGTGATGTTTTATTTGTTGTACAGGCATGGGAGGATGTCATGGCTGCGTTGATAATTATTCCACTGCGAATGCCAGTTTATCGAAAGATGTCAAGACAGCAGCTCATTTTTTCAATTTGTACTTGTATTTGCCAGATTGACGACTTTCTGCCTGTGATGAAACTGTATGATCTGCTATATGATGACAAGGAAGCTATCCCTGTCCCTGACATCAATAATCCTCAGTCCACTCACGTCATGGCAGCAACCTGTATTTGGATTCACCTGAATAAAAAGGCTGGCTCAGTCAAACTTCGACCCATTCCAGCTTCACTAAGGGAGCATTTAGAGTAAGCTGAGTGGCACATTGGTTTGAATGATTAGCTCTCATGACAATAATGAGAGGTTATATATCACATTCGTGGCATTTTCTTCTTTGACATTTTCTTCTTCTTTGACATTCGTCCTGAAACGGATGTTTGTGACGCTGTGTAGTAATGACGTTGTGTAGTAGTGTACAGTGAGGCTGCAATATCTCCATCTTTTGGCCTGACACATCAAATTTCAGTACATCGTTTTTGGGACCTGGTTTGTCTCTCCTCTTTGATCCCTAATCTTTTATCCAGGCTGTGTGGTTGCTATCAGTTTCCAGGGCCAGCTATTGAAAGCAGAATAGGGTCTTGGTCAGTTATGAGTCACTGGCCCTGATGCAAGCAGCCAGCTATGAGCCACTGGCTGCTGTCAGCTCATTCACTGCTGTATCTTTGGCCACTGACACTTTCTAGTTCACCCAACAGTAAGTCTGTCAGTGCTAAGGAAGACAAGGCAGTGAACTGGTAACCACAACGCACAAAAATGTAGACCTTATATTATGAAGTTGCCCCTGCCGAAGACATGTGTCGGACCGAAAGGTGCAAATATTGCAGTCAAACTGTAAACTAGCAACACAGCGCAAATCTGTTCTCCGGACTATATCCTGCTACTTGCAAAGCCCTGTTCAGGGCTTGGTAGTGGAAGATTGAGAATGAACGCAGAAGAATGAAGTGGCTGAAGTAGTTTCAGGGGATATCTATGACATAGAGAGGGAGCATGTCATAGAAAACAACGAACATTGTAGTCTAACCTCTCTATGGTGGAATCATTTTTGTCTTTGCACACCTGCCATTCACTCAGCAGACGGAGTGTAGACTAGCCTTCTGAGTTTAAAAGAAAGCTCTATAAAACAATATCCCATATATAAATCCAAGAATTGACAGAAGTTGTTGTTACTAACACTTCATCCCCAACAACAGTATCAGTATGGGACTACCTTGACCTTTCTTGTTAGTTATATGCTATTGTTATGCAGGGTGTTGATACCATTGCCACCAGGCATAACACCAGGTGATAAGCTATTATGTAAGTGTAACTGAGCTTAGTTTTACAGCATTTAGAGGGGAAATAGTATAAACTCATAGATCTTAACTCTTTCTGGACCGATAGCCACTAAAGTGGACAACAAGTTCCATTGTTTTGCAGAATGGCGATTCAGGTCTTTATGTGACCGGATACTTTACTGCTGAGACTAGAATAGTTCTCTTCAACTAAATATTACCAAAACGAGCGTGTTAGATGTCGCACACGAGTTGTTTATTTAAAGTATGTTCACTGTTTCTATTTGGATACATTTTTCATATTGTTATTGATTCTAGAGTCATTGACAAAAATTTACATGTTCATCTTCTTCTTTGCGTTCAGGATCTTTTGGTCATGCTATATCTGCAGGCCAGTCGCCATGATGAAGTCTGTAGTCTTCACCAGGTCGGAGCGGCTGCCCCACAGCTTTTGTCTCAGCTCTGCACTCTCTGGCCAGGTCTGGCATCTCATTTCCCTATAGATTGGGCATTCTTGTAGAATATGCTCAGGGTTCTGGCATCCTGTTCCACATGGGCACTTATCGGTGTGTGAGATCTTCAGTCAGTATAGATGTTCTAGTAGTCTGCAATGTCCAGTTCTCATGCGAAATAAGGTAGTTTGTTGATTTATTTTGATATAGTGAATTGGGTCTGGTGTACTGCTTATGTTTCTGTCTTCTCTCCATTGGTGTATATACTGATTTCTGATGATGTTCTTGATTTCTCTGTATGGTACTCGATTAAATTGTGCCTTTTTGCTGCCATCTTTTGCCAGAGCATCAGCTCTCTCGTTTCCCGTGATTCCGCAATGGGAGGGTAGCCACTGGAGCGCTATTGTTGGGGATCTCTGGAGTTTTCCCAGTTCTGATCTGTGTTTGTTTTTTGTATTGTCTCTAATAGTTCTCTGCATTCCGTGAAAACAGCTATTTTTGTTGGAGGTTGCCTTTCTATTTAAAGTATTCTCAGTGCTCACAGGAGGGCCATCGATTCTGCTCTAAGGTTTGTGGACAACTTTCCTGTTGGGAGGGCCTCTTCTGTTATATTTCCTCTTTTGTGTCTTATGAATATGCCTCCTCTCCCGTTTCGGCCTGCCCCCTCTGCTGAACCATCTGTGTACACCTGTGTCCATTCCTTAGTATTATATTTCTCCTCAATCATTGTTTGTGCTAAAATTTTCAGCTTGTGGACACTGTGTTGGTCTTTTCTTCTTATTCCTGGGATCTCTGTACTTATTTCGATGTTGTTTATGTTGCAGCTTGGCTCTTCATAGTTAATAAGCATTTCTATTTCTGTAGGTTGGTTGGGAATTAGTTCTCCATATTTTTGGTGTAGGTGGTTTGATATTTGAATGAAGCTGGTTACATGTTCAATATTTATGGACATAAATGAATCAAATAAACTGTGTTTTGTAGTCCTTTTGAATCTTGTTTATAAAAAAGCCAGGGTCGATGCTGCTAACGTCTGGTCAGGCAAAATACACTGATCAGACAATGTTAGCCAGGATCAGGAGAAATATACTAGCCAATACCCTCACCTGACCTCTTCGTTGGTCGTCCTGGAAATGGGCTGTTGTCGAGGACAACAGTCTCACTAACAAGGTGTAGTTTGACATGATTCCCGTAGTACTGAGCGACACGCAGATGAAGCCAAGCATAGCACAACCGCCTGGAGGATCCCGGTCCACCTTTATCAGCACACTCAGGATGTGAGGAAAGCTACGACAACCCGCCACTTAACGCCATTGTTAGGGCGCACAAAAGAGTAACCTATTCATTGTGGGCATTTGCAAACAACAATAAAAAAGCCAGAAAAATGAGTAGCAACACTTTCAAACTGTGGCAAAATTTTTGAGAATTAACAATATTTTGACACATAAATTATCTGCTTCTTAACATTTTTTGTGTTTTTACAAACTATTTATTCTGCCATATAATCAAATATAAAAAAATGTAGTGATATTTTCATTTTTTGTAACCATTTCCCTTTCTAGTGATATATAATATTAGTATGTTTATCTATATTATGGTGTGAAGTAGTAACATAAAAAAAGGCATGCAGTGATTTTTTTCTCAAAACTGAAAATTAATTTGTTTCAAACCTAAAAAAATCAAGTCCTGAAAAGTCATTATATATCTCACAAATCTACGACTTTATTGAAGGTCATATACCATGACTGAAACAATCATGCTTGTTGAAGGTTTGAGCTTTTGCCTTGTAATGTCTCATCTGCTGAAGTATGGGTTTGAAATGATTAGAGTTGAGCCTTCTTGTTGATATCTTTCAGCACCTATTCCGTATTGTGTGGCTTTTTCTTTTAACTGTAATCTTTGATGTGAAGAAATCAGTGTAAAATGTTTTCTTCATCTGCGTTTTTCCTGAAAAGGACATTGTACCTTAGTTTACAGCAAGACTGTGTTACCTTTGGCTCAGCACATCCAGTTTCAGCTAGCTTTTTTGGGTACCAAGTTTTCCTTTCCACTTTGGTCCCTATCCTCTTAGCCAGACTACACTAGTACGATATGTTTCCAGGGCTGCCACTTGGAGAAAGAATAGTGTCTTGGCCAGCTCTGGTTTGCTGACCCTGATGCAAGCAGCCAGCTAAGAGTTGATGGCTGTCAGCTCATTCACTGTGTCACATCTTCAGCCCCATTTAAAATGTCTTCATTTATTTGAGATGTATTTCAATGGACACATTATAGGATAACGTCGAACACAGAATACATAAGATCGATTAAAAATAAATGGCCAAGATGAAATCGAGGCCAGAAAAAGAATACAGAAATGCATAACCTTCAGAGTGAACCTGTGACGCCATGCTTGAGTAGACAAGGAGATCATATTAAAATTCACAATGTGGAGGGATACATTTCCTGGAGAGGGATGGGCTTCATACAGGTGCACAACGGCCCAAGACACACCGATATTGCAGAAAACATTGAGAAAAATCAGAAATGCACCAGCCGTCTCAATACACAACAATGACAATCATAACAGCACTCGTCGAGACGGAAGATTTGATATCCTGGCACAAAACCAAGTGGAGTGGCGGGACATTCTAACAATCTGCAGTATTGGTGCCCCAATGACCTTTCAGGTTATGGGACTGATGATAATAATGATATTAGCAAAGTTCTTGAAGACCAATATCTGTACAAAAATACATAAAGAAATATGAAAAACAGACCACTGTAAGTTGGCATCTATATATCATTATAACGATGAACTTAGTTTTATCAGAGAAAGAACTGAACAAAGTTTTACAACTATCTTTCTTATTGCAGGTTTTTTAAGCAGAACTTGAAGTCCTTGACATTGCATGGATTTAGAATAGCCCTGATGTGCAATGCTTGTAAGTAAGAACATCATCTTGAATTGTTTTCTTGTTTATCTGAAATGCTTCTCCCTTTGTATCGTTAATTTATTCTAACTAGTATTATTTGTCATCTCTGAGCTATATTTTCTGGAGAAAAGAATAGCACAACTGTGCCATACTATGTATGTTTTGGTAATTAACAAAGAAGGGCTGTGTCTGGGACTTCCAACTTCATGTAAAAGAAAGTGCTACAAAAGCAACTACTGGCGTCATCTTCTGGAAAGGTGGCCAGCTGCATTCATGTGGTCCCATGCTCCATATTGGAGTGAGAAAAAAAGAATGATTAAATATTATTTTTTCTTTTAATTTGGCATTTTGTGAACATCCAAGAATATAGAGAAGTTAACAGGTTGATTCAATACACTTGTACATCACATATGTCAATGGAAACATCATCTATATTCTTAAGAGAGACAACATTGACACGAGTCTTCACATTCATATTTCTTGGTATCTGAATGAACTCATATTTCTTCTTCTGATCTCAAGGCAAAAGAGTTATCACTTTTGTTTCTTTATCATAGATGAGGTATTATTTGTAAAGCTCTCATTTTTTAAAACACAGATGGTTACACTCAGCAGACTTTTGGCTGTGTGTGTAATCCCTTGAGATAGAGAGTCTTCTACCTTATAGAGGTTAGATTGCTACGTTAGTTGTTGTTTGCGAATGCTCACAATGAGAAGGTTGCTCTTTTGTGCACCCTGAAAAGGACGTTAAGTGGCGGGTTGAAGTAGCTTTCCTCACATCCCGAGAGTGCTGATGAAGGTGGACTGGGGTCCTCCAGGCGGTTGTGCTATGCTTGAATACATCTGCGTGTTGTGCTACTACTACGGGGATCACGTCAATACCTCACTTTGTTAGCCAGGATGCTATGAAAACAGCCCGTTTCCAGAGAGGACTACTAGGAAGCCGAGGTTACTAGGAAGCCGAGTTGAGGGTCTTGGTCAGTATGTTTTGCCTGACATTGACTAACATGTCCGATCAGTATGTTTTTCCTGACATTGACTAACATGTCCGATCAGTATATTTTTCCTGACATTGACTAACATGTCCGATCAGTATATTTTTCCTGACCAGAAGTTAGTCTTCCTCCTCTGCAGCATTAGTTACCTCATATGACATGCTCTGTGCATGGTACTAGTCCTATTGAGCAACACAGCCATCCCAGAAACCACTTGGGCAGACTCATCATGCATCATAGCTCTGCACTTGTATCCCTCTCTTTATATATCTGTCTATCTATGTACCATAAGGCAGAAACAAGTGCTCTCCAGATTGAATGGTGTGTGACTACTTTTCTAAGCTCTTGTATGTTGTTTAGACCCATAGTTGAGCCCTCTCTGATGACCATTCTGCAAAGTGCCTCTTTTGATCTTCCTCTCTTTCATAACTGCCTGAAATGTGGGTTTGTTGCTGTTCATTCTAAGCACATGTCCACCATTTTTTTCTTATGATTGTAGAAACATATGCTGGTTGGTGATTTCTCTTATTAGCTTGTTGGTCTTGAATTCTTCCCAGTCAAAGTTTTGTTGTTTTCAAAAGCACTCAGTTTATTTTCTAGTGTTTTTGTTGTTTTCCAGTGTTCATATCCATATGTTAGCACTGATATTACGTTGAAGTTCAACAGCCTGAGCTTTGTGTATTTGCTCATTGATTTCCAAATGTTTGTCAGCTGGTTGAAGACACATGATGCCAAATCAATTCAAGTGGAAATGTCTTTTGTTTGTCTTCATTTTGTGTCACATAACTTCCAAAATAGGTGAAACTTTCAACCTTCTGATAGTTCATTTCTGTTTATACTTATGGTTATTTCATTGATTAAGTAGCCTCTGCTTTTAAAACACATTGGCAGTACAACTCTGCAGTTTGATATCTTTGAAATCTATTCTTAATTACAGACAGCACAGACACAGAGAATTTTAGCCGGCCTATGGGTTACTTGGTAGAAACCATCTACGGCAACAACAAAAACACCACCATTCTGCCAGGCAATGTTGTTGCATCAGCACCAATCACTCCACTCCAGATGAGCTTCCTCGACTCTCTCACTGTCCATGCTAAAATGAGGTACAGTTACTTGTGTCATGCATTCAAAGATAACAATAGCATTTGTCATTTTTATGTATGCATAACATTTTTACATTTTTAGTGCAGTAATTTCAGACCAACTTGTCAATGAAGTACTTGGAATATGAGGAAATAACTATTTTATCACATAGAAATTAGGTCTGAGGGAGCCAAGAGAAAAAAATGCGGATTGGGACAATAAAAACACTTACAGCTATTAGATTGTTCTGGGAGACACGGTACTACAAGAGGTAGACTCATTCATATATCTTGGATGTAATGTAGATGAGGTTGGAGATACTGATAAAGATATGAAATTAAAAGATCAAGATGCTGAGCAGTGCATGAGCTGCAGCTGTCAACAGCTGAACATTGGTGCTAACCATAGCCAGGGTTATGCATGTTACAGGTTAGCCATCTGTCAGTCTTACACACAAAACATACAAGTGAACATTAGTGCTGACTATAGCCAGGGCTAAAGCTGACTGCTAGCGTCAGGGCCAGCAAACCAGAGCTGCCAAGACCTTCTACACCTCCACATACTGATCCTGGATAACAGGCTGCAACAGAGCAGACTGGCTAAGGAGAAGGGATCAAAGAGGGAATCTGGTTCTCAAAAATGCCTGCTGAAGTTGGATGTGTTGGACCATAAGATGCAAATATCACAGTCAAGCTGTAAATTATGACACAACGCATTCCATTCTCTGGACAACATCCTGCTACTTGTAAAGCTTTTTTCAGGACTTGGTAACAAGAGATTAAGAACGAATGGCAAAAAATAAGAAATTAAGAGTACAAAAGGTGAGAGGGGCTTTTATTGCTCTAGGGAATTTGTTGAAATCGAAAGAAATTAAATCCGCCACAATAAAGTCCGCCCATATTGTATGGCTCTGTGACGTGGGGAACAAAAAAAAGTACAACTGAAAAGATCTAAGTTTTCTTCAATGGATTCTTGCACCGAATTGAAGGAATAAAAAGGCATGATAAAGTCATTCATATAGAACTGTTAATATCGTGCTTAGACATGCTTTTGGAACTGAAACAGAAGGAGTCTTTCTGCATACTAGGTCAGATGGGAGACTATTCAATCTAACCAGACTGCGAGCAAAAAGTAAGAGAAGGGAGACTGTCATTCAGGATATGCTCTTCGCAGACGATGCTGCCCTGGTTCGCCTACACCGAAGCCGAATTACAGATCCTCATGAATCCTGTGATCTGTTTAGACGAAAGATGAAAGTGATGGCTCAGGGTGCAGATCCTCCAGGCATTGTCTTAAACAAAAAAAATCTGGAGGTAGTAAATCACTTCAACTACCTCGGATCTATCATCACCGACAACCTGTCATTCTACGCAGAGCTGCAGAAACGATTAGGAATAGCCTCATCAGCACTTGCCAGGCTCTCACAGAGAGTGGAATAACAATATGCTGACCATCTCCACAAAGGTTGCTGTGTACAGATCATGTGTTATGAGTACCCTGCTCTATGGCAGCGAAACATGGACTCTGTATGCCTCACATCAAACAAGGCTAAATGCTGTTCATATTGGAATTACTTGGAATGACAGAGTGACTAACAACGGAGTGTTGGACTGTGCAAAGATTTGTCAGCTTAGCTACGATCCTTCGCCAGCGCCGCTTGCAGTGACTTGATCATGTGTTCAGAATGGAGGATTGGTGAATATCAAAAGATATCATTTACAGAGAGCTGACCACAGGCAAGCGTAAAAAAAGGTAGACGCTTCTCCACAAAGATGTTTGCAAGCATGACGTGAAGGCGTTGGATATGAACACCTGCAACTGAGAGGAACTTGACAAAGACAGACCCGCCTGGAGGCAGGCTTTGTCTGCAGGCAGGGGAAGACAGAAGGCATCAAGATGCAGACTACAAATGTTTGCAATGAAAGCTAGGGCAACAACTGATAACTGATTGTCTCTCACTCGAGACTGACAAGATGCCAATCAATAGAACTGTGGGAAAGAGCCAGACAGATGCCAGTGGGACTAGACTTAAAGAGAAGTCATTGATGATAGATAGGACACACATTGCAGAAACCAGCTGATAGCATTACAGGGTAGTCACTGTTCTGCAATCCTCAGGGCAAGAGAAATAGGAGCACACCTAAATACTCATGGAAATGGAAACCAAGACACACTTTAAAAATGACAGGAAAGATATGGGGGAAACCTGAAGATGAGGACCTATGCTGCACAGGCAGCTGAAGAGTTTTGACTGATTTGATTGATCACATGGAAATATTTCAAAAGGGTTTGTAAAAAGAAAGTTGTAGGTAAGAGAGCAAATAATGGGGAGGCAGATTTGTTGAGTGCCATGGTGGACATGCATTGGCTGTGTTAGTGGATCTGTGTAATGGTTTCAATTGTATTTTCAATCCTGAGCTCATGTAAGCATAATTAATATGTTTATATCTTTTCTTATCTGCATGTCCATTTGTACTTTCTTTTGAATTTACTAAAATGTACCGGAGGTTCACTAAAAGCCAAGGGGTTACTGGAAGGTTAAACAGAAAGCCAAGGGGTTACTGAAAGGTTAAACAGAAAGCCAAGGGCTTACTGGAAGGTTAAACAGAAACCAAGAAGGAAGCTGGGTGGTTTACTTAAAATTTGTGATAAACTGGATGGTTTACTCAAAGTTTATGGTCAACTGGATGGTTTACTCAAAGTTTATGGTCAACTGGATGGTTAACTCAAAGTTTATGGTCAACTGGATGGTTTACTCAAAGTTTATGGTCAACTGAGTTGTATCAGGGTAAACTGTATGGTAAGGTTTACTAAAACCCAGGAGGAGGGTGTAGTAATTTTTACTAAATGCCGAAGGGGTCCAAGGACCAAAAACAGTTTGGAGCCTGTTATAAGAGTAGCTCATAGATGTAATGCTTGAATATTCTTCAGCCTGATACACAGCATCGTGACCAGGGTGATCAAACTCGCCAAGAGTAAAGCAGCTGCTGCACTTGCTCCATCTCTGGTTGAGACATACAGCCGTCTACTGGTCTACATGGAGATTGAGAGTCTGGGCATCAAAGGCTTTATTAGTATGTGCTATTGGTGTTGTTTTGTAAAGTGAATGTTGTTTTGTTTGATTTTGTTTGCCCTTAGATGTAGATGTGCTTTTTTCTTTTGTTTTGGGCAACAGAATAATGGCTGTAGATGCGGAATGGAAAGAATTTGTGAAAGAATAGCAACTCAGTACTACTTATCTAGTCAGTTTCTGTTCTCCCCTAAACCATCTCCTGTCCACAACCGGCTCAGCAAAAGACAAAAGCACATTTAATTAACTGTATCAAAATTACTGAATCATTGATGACTTGGAGAGTGGGTTATTTACAGTCTGGTTTATTGGTGTCATGTGTTCAAAGTATTAAACGATTCATGCCTTTGTCAAGTAATACTCTGTAAATTTTCTGCTATATATTTTTGCTGATCTCATTTTTAATTTTATTGCCACAATTTTTTACGCTCTATGTTATTTCTTGTCTAATTGCTAACACAATTCATAGGTTTTTTTTCCTTCAGAATTTTCATTATATTTTATACTAATTTTACAATTCTTTGTCTGTGTTCTCTTGTTTGTTCAATCGTTGATAAATAAAGACCTAGTTAGGCAGAAACATTTGTTTAATGTCTGTTACAGTTTCCATGTAACACTGCTCTTCTACCTTGTCTGTATCGGGAGGAAGACTAACGTCTGGTCAGGCACAACATACTGATCAGACATGTTAGGGTCAGGCAAAATGTGCTGGCCAAGACCCTCACCTCGGCTTCCTAGTAGTCTTCCCTGGAAACAGGCTGTTTTCATGGCAGCCCGGCTAATGGGATGAAGGATCGATGTGATCCCCATAGTAGTGAGCGACACACAGATGAAGCCAAGCATAGCACAACCGCCTGGAGGACCCCTGTCCACCTTCATCAGCACGCTTGGGATGTGAGGAAAGCTATTGCAACCCTCCATTTAATGTCCTTTTCAGGAGGCACAAAAAAGTAAACTTACTCATTGTGGACATTCGAAACAACAACAACAATAGCTTGTCTGTATTTCTTAGTCGACCTGTACTTCTACAGGGGTAGATGCCCTTGTGCAGGTTCCAGCTCTGGTATAAGCTGGATGTAGCCGGGAGAAGGGTTTCCTACCTAGCTGGTTAGGCTCAAGCAGCTTAATACTCCGCTGCGTTGGGACAAGCGCTTATGGAGGGTGGTTAACCGAGGTGTGAATCCATCTTAATAGACTCTAACACTAAAGCAAAGTAGACCCGCACCCTGTTAGGTACCATCTATGCTGTTCTAAACAAAACACCTAACCATGGCTGGTGTTATGCCATGTCACATGCCTCTTACGACATGCACCCTATGAGGCAGTGGTGCTATTCTTGTCCTTGTCATACACAAATACCCTGGCAGACCACTCGGGTACTTGTCTGTATTTCAACCATCAAATAATGATGACTCCCTTGCTTTGAAATATGTGTATTATCAGATATGACACAAATGTAGCTGCACAAATATACAAATACTTAAATGTAGATTACTAGTTATTTTACAGGCAAAAATATTTGTAATTCTTTTACTACTTAATATTTTCTGTATAATCTTATATTTTTTATCAGATTATCATTTATTTTGTGTTGTCATCTCTTCTGCTTTTCAGATCAACTACTGCCAACTGTGGTGGAGAATCAAGCTATTGGTATCTTACATACTCTTCTAGAGATGTTCACGTATAGGCTGCACCACACGCAGATCAATTATCGTATCCAGCTTTTGGCACACCTTCATCAGATGTCTAGCAACCAGCCCATCAATCAGAACCAGCTGTACATGTGGTCTGTGACTTTTACTTCAGTGCTTTACTTAGGCTGTCATGTTTGCTCCTTTTTTTGTTCTCTCCCTCTCTGACCCAGTCTTTCTTTTTTGTTCTCTCTCACTGTCTCTTTATTTCTATCTCAGTGATCAACCCTCTCTCTATCTCACTTTCTCTGTCTCCCACCCTTTTGCTCTCACTTCTTTAGTGTTCATACAAATAGTGAAATTCTGGAACAACTCAAGGTAGAAAAATAAAATATGTAAAATTTATATTGGAGGGAAGAGAGCCAGAGAGTGGCAGAGGTACAGAGAGACAGACAACACCAAGATGTGGTCAGGATACAGTTTTACTGAGTGAACCTACCTGGCATTGGACAGAGACAGCTTGAGATCCATTGCTGTGACACAAGATGCGGAGACAACAAGATGCGGAGGAGACAGCAAGATGCGGAGACAGCAAGATGCGGAGGAGACAGCAAGATGCGGAGACAGCAAGATGCGGAGACAGCAAGATGCGGAGGAGACAGAAAGATGCGGAGGAGACAGCAAGATGCGGAGACAGCAAGATGCAGAGACAGCAAGATGCGGAGGAGACAGCAAGATGCGGAGGAGACAGCAAGATGCGGAGGAGACAGCAAGATGCGGAGGAGACAGCAAGATGCGGAGACAGCAAGATGCGGAGGAGACAGCAAGATGCGGAGGAGACAGCAAGATGCGGAGGAGACAGCAAGATGCGGAGGAGACAGCAAGATGCGGAGGAGACAGCAAGATGCGGAGACAGCAAGATGCGGATTAGACAGCAGGATGCGGCGGAGACAGCAAGATGCGGAGACAGCAAGATGCGGAGGAGACAGCAAGATGCGGAGACAGCAAGATGCGGATTAGACAGCAGGATGCGGCGGAGACAGCAAGATGCGGAGACAGCAAGATGCGGAGGAGACAGCAAGATGCGGAGACAGCAAGATGCGGAGGAGACAGCAAGATGCGGATTAGACAGCAAGATGCGGAGGAGACAGCAAGATGCGGAGGAGACAGCAAGATGCGGAGACAGCAGGATGCGGCGGAGACAGCAAGATGCGGAGACAGCAAGATGCGGAGGAGACAGCAAGATGCGGAGACAGCAAGATGCGGAGGAGACAGCAAGATGCGGAGGAGACAGCAAGATGCGGAGGAGACAGCAAGATGCGGAGACAGCAAGATGCGGAGGAGACAGCAAGATGCGGAGACAGCAAGATGCGGATTAGACAGCAGGATGCGGCGGAGACAGCAAGATGCGGAGACAGCAAGATGCGGAGACAGCAAGATGCGGAGGAGACAGCAAGATGCGGAGACAGCAAGATGCGGAGGAGACAGCAAGATGCGGATTAGACAGCAAGATGCGGAGGAGACAGCAAGATGCGGAGGAGACAGCAAGATGCGGAGACAGCAGGATGCGGCGGAGACAGCAAGATGCGGAGACAGCAAGATGCGGAGGAGACAGCAAGATGCGGAGGAGACAGCAAGATGCGGAGGAGACAGCAAGATGCGGAGGAGACAGCAAGATGCGGAGGAGACAGCAAGATGCGGAGGAGACAGCAAGATGCGGAGGAGACAGCAAGATGCAGAGACAGCAAGATGCGGAGGAGACAGCAAGATGCGGAGGAGACAGCAAGATGCGGAGACAGCAAGATGCGGAGGAGACAGCAAAATGCGGAGGAGACAGCAAGATGCGGAGGAGACAGCAAGATGCAGAGACAGCAAGATGCGGAGGAGACAGCAAAATGCGGAGGAGACAGCAAGATGCGGAGGAGACAGCAAAATGCGGAGGAGACAGCAAGATGCGGAGGAGACAGCAAGATGCAGAGACAGCAAGATGCGGAGACAGCAAGATGCGGAGGAGACAGCAAAATGCGGAGGAGACAGCAAGATGCGGAGGAGACAGCAAGATGCAGAGACAGCAAGATGAGGAGGAGACAGCAAGATGCGGAGACAGCAAGATGCAGAGACAGCAAGATGCGGAGGAGACAGCAAAATGCGGAGGAGACAGCAAGATGCGGAGGAGACAGCAAGATGCGGAGGAGACAGCAAGATGCGGAGGAGACAGCAAGATGCAGAGACAGCAAGATGCGGATTAGACAGCAAGATGCGGAGGAGACAGCAAAATGCGGAGGAGACAGCAAAATGCGGAGGAGACAGCAAGATGCAGAGACAGCAAGATGCGGAGGAGACAGCAAAATGCGGAGGAGACAGCAAGATGCAGAGACAGCAAGATGCGGAGGAGACAGCAAAATGCGGAGGAGACAGCAAGATGCGGAGACAGCAAGATGCAGAGACAGCAAGATGCGGAGGAGACAGCAAAATGCGGAGGAGACAGCAAGATGCGGAGGAGACAGCAAGATGCGGAGACAGCAAGATGCGGAGGAGACAGCAAGATGCAGAGACAGCAAGATGCGGAGGAGACAGCAAGATGCAGAGACAGCAAGATGCGGAGGAGACAGCAAAATGCGGAGGAGACAGCAAGATGCAGAGACAGCAAGATGCGGAGGAGACAGCAAAATGCGGAGGAGACAGCAAGATGCAGAGACAGCAAGATGCGGAGGAGACAGCAAGATGCGGAGACAGCAAGATGCGGAGGAGACAGCAAGATGCGGAGACAGCAAGATGCGGAGGAGACAGCAAGATGCGGAGGAGACAGCAAGATGCAGAGACAGCAAGATGCAGAGACAGCAAGATGCAGAGACAGCAAGATGCGGAGGAGACAGCAAGATGCGGAGGAGACAGCAAGATGCAGAGACAGCAAGATGCGGAGGAGACAGCAAGATGCAGAGACAGCAAGATGCAGAGACAGCAAGATGCAGAGACAGCAAGATGCGGAGACAGCAAGATGCGGAGGAGACAGCAAGATGCAGAGACAGCAAGATGCGGAGGAGACAGCAAGATGCAGAGACAGCAAGATGCGGAGGAGACAGCAAGATGCGGAGGAGACAGCAAGATGCAGAGACAGCAAGATGCAGAGACAGCAAGATGCAGAGACAGCAAGATGCAGAGACAGCAAGATGCAGAGACAGCAAGATGCAGAGACAGCAAGATGCAGAGACAGCAAGATGCAGAGACAGCAAGATGCAGAGACAGCAAGATGCGGAGGAGACAGCAAGATGCGGAGGAGACAGCAAGATGCAGAGACAGCAAGATGCAGAGACAGCAAGATGCAGAGACAGCAAGATGCAGAGACAGCAAGATGCAGAGACAGCAAGATGCAGAGACAGCAAGATGCAGAGACAGCAAGATGCGGAGGAGACAGCAAGATGCGGAGGAGACAGCAAGATGCAGAGACAGCAAGATGCGGAGGAGACAGCAAGATGCAGAGACAGCAAGATGCGGAGGAGACAGCAAGATGCGGAGGAGACAGCAAGATGCGGAGGAGACAGCAAGATGCAGAGACAGCAAGATGCGGAGGAGACAGCAAGATGCGGAGGAGACAGCAAAATGCGGAGGAGACAGCAAGATGCAGAGACAGCAAGATGCGGAGGAGACAGCAAGATGCAGAGACAGCAAGATGCGGAGGAGACAGCAAGATGCGGAGGAGACAGCAAGATGCGGAGACAGCACTTGATGTTGTCATTACAAATGAATAGTAGATCTTGTAACCTTTATAAATGGGAACTAGACAGGTCTGAAAAGATAACAACTTGATATAAGCAGTGTAATCGCAACAAGTGCGGTCTGTCAGAAGGGATCATTTTGTAACAAGTATTGTTTAGCCAATCAGAATTAGCATTTTACATTATTGTCATCCTTTCTTTCTTCCTTCCCCCCCCCCCACATAGTAGCATCTGCTCACCGCTACAGTTGGCCTCCTTGAGGAAAGCCTGCACTAAAGCAGTTATGTGCTCATGCTTTAGTGGTTTCTGTAGCACTTTGTTGTACATGAAAAGATTGCTAGCCACATGTGCAGCCCTCCTCAGTCATTTTAGCAACATTCATAGTAGGCTTCAGAAGCCTTATTCTTCCCTCCCCAGTAAAGAGTCCCTGGTCCACATAAACAATGGGCAACTTTTTAAGCCAAGACCTGTTCCACTGTTCGTGTGCACTGTTACTACTTGATCTGAGACTTATGTACTTATTGTGTGGTATCTTTGTAGTGTTGAGAGTACAATACTCAAGTTGATTATTGGACTGGGCAGCTCAGAAGTACAGCCACAGTTATCCAGACTGTCTAGTGAAGCCAAAGGAGGGGCATCATTCCTTGTCAGTGACTCAGAGGAGCTCAATAGGGCATTGGTGCTGACCATAGCCAGGGCTATGCATGTTACAGGTTAGCCATCTATCAGTCTTACACAAAATAAATAAGTGAACATTGGTGCTGACAATAGCCAGGGCTATGCATGTTACAGGTTAGCCATCTATCAGTCTTACACACAAAATAAACAAGTGAACATTGGTGCTGACAATAGCCAGGGCTATGCATGTTACAGGTTAGCCATCTATCAGTCTTACACACAAAATAAACAAGTGAACATTGGTGCTGACAATAGCCAGGGCTATGCATGTTACAGGTTAGCCATCTATCAGTCTTACACACAAAATAAACAAGTGAACATTGGTGCTGACAATAGCCAGGGCTATGCATGTTACAGGTTAGCCATCTATCAGTCTTACACACAAAACATTCAAGTAAACATTCTGAAAATGAGGACTTGTACACTTCATACAAAACTTTTTTGTTCACCCAGTTTATCAAGAGACTGAACACCTATGGGTATGTCTGAAGTGCAGTGAAGACAATTCATAGTAACAGAATAGACACCATATGGCTACTACACACTTTGTGGGCTTTTAACTATGTTATTGGTAGGGTTTGTAGGTCCAGAGTTGGAGAGTCTTCTACCATGAAGGGGTTAAAATGCACTATTAATTGCCTCTTACGACATGCTCTCAGTTTGGTAGTGTTCCTGTTCTTGTCACAGCTGGAGAGGAGCATGACGCCACCATTATAGTTGGCCTCCTGGCAGGTAACCTGAAACAGAACATTTATGTGCTCTTGTTGTAGTGGCTTTGTTTCCACTCCATTTTAGATTATGAGGATGCCAGCATCAAGCATAACTCACTTTTAAAAAGTGAAGGTTTGTTCTGTAGTGGTTACACTACTGTCAGGGAATGAAGTTATTAGAGTTTTCAGTATACTAAACCACAGCTTGTATGAGGTAGGGTGACCAGTTCCTTTCCTCGCTGCCTTGTATTTTGTCTGTTTAAGTTACATCACAATTGAAGGTCTGCCATGATCTGTATGTGTGCCCTGGAGATATCAGTATCTCTAAATGATTATAAGTAAATTGTTTGGGGGTGTCATAGCATGTTGAAGCTTTTCAGATGAGTTATTCATTCTACTTCCCAGCTGTAGACAACATGTCCAGTGTGTGGTGTGAGGACATCCTTAACGTCATCATGCAGAAAACCCCCCTCACCTGGTTCACAAACACACTCCAGTGTTTTCCACAGGTACCCTGGTTCACTATTTGTGTTTTCTTGTCAATGTCTGTTGTATTGTCTTCAATGCAGTGTGACAGATTTAGTCTGGGCAGGCGAATCTTGTCTCCCCACGGACTTCCCACCAGAACCTGACCACTCAGTCGGCGAGTACCGTGACGGATGGCGGAGTAATAGTGATGCCATCTTGCAAGTAGCGCCGACTAAGAAAATAGTCTCGTATTATAAAAAGCCTGGCCTGAAGGAGGGAGGAACTTTACGCAATTTAGAAGAGGATCCTCATCTTACACGAATTCGCAGAAAAGACTAACGTTACACAATTTTTGTAGATGAAGAGCAGCCTTAGTTAGATTAGATAGAGCAAGACCCTGTCCTCTCTGCTACATACGGATCATGTTGTATGATGTACCATTGTTTTATTAGTGCATTATGTATGATATTGCTTTTGATTATGAATGCATTGTGTTCAGACGGGTTAACGAAGTTGGTTAACTTGGTCGATGTTCAGATGATTTGAACTAAATTGCTTTTATAAATATAGTTTGCCAAGATTGTTTGGCTGATAATAGGAGTAGTTCAATGATAAGAGTTCATGGGACGCAGGATACCCCATGGAACTTGAAGACTATAGAGACCTGAAAAGGCAGTTGCCTCAGGGTTAATGGTTTAGGGAGACCTGAAAAGGCAGTTTCCTCAGGGTTGATGGTTTAGGGAAACCTGAGAAGGCAGTTGCCTCAGGGTTAATGAAGATTAGGGACACCTGAGAGGGGGTTGCCTCAGGGTTGATGATTTGGGAGACCTGAGAAGGCAGTTGCCTCAGGGTTAATGAAGATTAGGGACACCTGTGAGGGGGTTGCCTCAGGGTTGATGATTTGGGAGACCTGAGAAGGCAGTTGCCTCAGGGTTAATGAAGATTAGGGACACCTGAGAGGGGGTTGATGATTTGGGAGACCTGAGAAGGCAGTTGCCTCAGGGGTGATAGGAGTTCATGGGACGCAGGATACCTCATGGAACTTGAAGACTAGAGAGACCACAAGAGAAGGGATTTGGCTCATGGTTGGCGCTCTTAGCAGGCGATAGCCTAAGAGCATAGAAATGGGTAGAGGAGCATGATGATGCCTACTGCCATATATGCATGAAGTGGGGAGTTTGCCTCGTTATTTATACTGTAGGACCGCTGTCAGTGCAGAAAAGGTTATGTACAGATTGAATGGTTGAACTCAAGGGAGTTCAAATTCTGATGTAATGATGCTAGTGTTAAATGCTATTGTTTTGTTAAAGAATTTTGGTGAGTATGATGGTGGAGGAGCATGGTGATGCCTACTGGCAGGTGTGCGTAATGTGGGAGGGAATGTTGCCCCATTGTTTATTATGACCGCTGTCGGTACAGCATAAGTTATGTACAGGTTGAATGGTTGAACCCAAGGGAGTTCAAACTCTGATGTAATGCTACTGTTCAGATGCTATTGTTTTGCCTAAGAATTTTGGCGAGCATGATGTGTAGGGGAGGTTTAAGGCGGGTTAAAGGCAGGTATATATGTTGGGAAAAGAAAGGAGTTTAGAAACCCTTTATTTTCTCTGGCCATAGGAGATGTGTGACAGATTTAGTCTGGGCAGACAAATCTTGTCTCCCCACGGACTTACCACTCAGTCGGCGAGTACCGCGACGGATGGCGGAGTAATAGCGATGTCATCTTGCTAGTAGCGCAGACTAAGATAATAGTCTTGTGTTATAAAAAGCCTGGCGGGCCAGGAGCAAGGGCCTTTTCTTACAACATGCGATTGGGGAACACGAAGCATTAGACTGCACAATTTGAGAAGATAGACTGGGAGACATTTGCAGAGAAGACTTCACACGATTTAGAGAACGATTTGAAGGAAAGACGAACCTTAACACGATTTGAAGGAGGGAGGAACTTTACGCAATTTAGAAGGGGATCCTCACCTTACACGAATTCGCAGAAAAGACGAACGTTACACAATTTTTGTAGATGAAGAGCGGCCTTAGTTAGATTAGATAGAGCAAGACCCTGTCCCTCTCTGCTACAGCAGGTAATTAAAACAAACTGGCGTAAGGAAAGAACCATTTCATTTTGTTTGTTTAAAAAAAAAACTGTTGTTATAATTTGTTAAGGGTTGATGGATAACCATTTTTGTTGTTGGAAGCTACTCATGTGGAGAGGGTTACAGTAGCTCTACATACGTCCCTTGAGAAGGTGGACCAGGGCCCTCCTATAGTGTAATGCAATGCGAGACTTCTCAGTAAGCTCACCATTGTGAGGATTATAGTGTCTATCCCTACTTTATTGTTGAGAATGCTGTGACACAGGCTGTTTCCAGGAGTAGAAATGAGGACAAGATGTGGGGTCTTAATCATTATGTTTCACTAAACATATTACTTATTAATCTTGACTCCCCATGGATAACCATTAAACAAACAATGGAACTGAAGATGCAGCAGTCAATGAGCTGACAACAGCCAGCGACTAATGCCTGTCTTCTTACATCAGGTCAGCAAACCATAAGTGACCGAAACCCTATTCCACTTCCAAGTGGCAACCCCAGATTGACCCATGCAGGTCGACTGAGAGAATAGGGATCGAAGAGGATGCAAACCCTGTCCTAAAAATGTTTTGCTGAAACCAGTTGCTTTTGGGCTGAAAGACACAGCTTGGCTGTAAACTGATACATACAATGTTTTTTCAGCGCAAAAACCGAAGAAGAGGAATACTTGGAATCCTGGCATTCAAACAGGCATGTTTAATGTCTGTTGCCAGGTAGCCGAAGACTTCGGCTAAATGTAGTAGGTATTTTAGAGCTTACTAGGCCTGGAGGAAGGTACAACTAATTTGGGTAGATTTTTAACTAGACTTTTTGAATTTTGTTTGGGCAGCGGCCATTAAGTCTACTCTTTTCGAATTGTGATTTATTGAAAAGGGGACAGTGATCAAGATGATGAGCTGCAGTGGTCAGCGATCCATAGCTGACTGCTAGCGTCAGGTGCCAGCGAACTAGAGCTGCCAAGACCCTTCCACACCTCCACGCGGTGATCCTGGATAACAGGCTGCATCAGGGCAGACTGGCTAAGGAGAAGGGATCGAAGAGGGAATACTAACCGGGTTC
Source organism: Ariolimax columbianus (assembly GCA_036924085.1). Taxonomy (NCBI): domain Eukaryota; kingdom Metazoa; phylum Mollusca; class Gastropoda; order Stylommatophora; family Arionidae; genus Ariolimax; species Ariolimax columbianus. Next base: position 34,597,486 of record JAVGWX010000008.1, on the reverse strand, counting down.
TTGATGAAGTCGGATGTGTTGGACCGAAAGGTGCAAATATCACAGCCAAGCTGTAAACTACGACACAATGCATTCCGTTCTCTGGACTACATTCTGCTACTTAAGCCCTTTCAGGGTTTGGTAGCGGGAGATTGTGAACGAACGAAGAAGAAGAAGAAGAAGTGGAACAACATATGATAGAAGGTGTCAGCTGCAGAATTAATAAATAACATTGGGTAGGAATTTATAGAGGTCCCTTGATAGTCTGTGATTGTCACCATCACACATGAGGATGCTGATGGAATTTCTACTAGGCAGATATTTTAAACAAAATTTCCAAATGGAAAAACCTCTTCTTTTGTATTCATTGTTTTAATGGCTATTTTCCTTTCTTCATTTAGAACATATTTTCTGTGTTTAAATTTGAAATTATGTATAATGTTCTATTTTCTGTGTCTAGTTTTGAAATGAATTATTATGTTCTAATTTATGTGTCTAGATTTAAAACTCATCTATAGTTACATATTTAATGTGTCTTCATAATTAATTTGTAGTTACATATTTTCTGTGTTAAGTTTAAAAACTATAACCATCCATAGCTTGATATAATGATGCTCCTGCCTCCAAAATCATTATTAAACACAACTTTCTCAAATAAAATTGGTTCTTAGATTATATCAGCTAATGGGGAGAGGAGACTAACATCAAGTCAGGAAAAACATGTTGGTTGGGGTTAGGTAAAATACACTGGTCAAGACCTCCCCCACCTAATGAGGTCAATATGATATATGTAGTAGTGAGCGACACATAGATGAAACCAAGCATTCCACAACCGCCTGGAGGACCCCGTTCCACCTTCATCAGCATGCTCGAGATGTGAGCAAAGTTACTGCAACCCGCTACTGCAAATAACGCTCTTTTCACGGCGCACAAAAGAGAAATCTTACTCATTGTGGACATTCAACAACAATATCCAATTGATATATTTTGTATAAACTTTTTGTGTATTGTTTCTAATTACTGTGTAAATATACATTTGTTTTTCGGCAATATCCAAACTGCATCTGTTTGTGCTTGTAGAGCCTGGCTGACTATTTCCAGAAGAATAGTGTCAACATTAAGGACAACAAAGTACAGCTGAAAAACTCTGTGGAGAATGAGTACAAGAAATGGAGAAGTGAGTATTGACTTTCATTTCTTTATGCAACAAGATCAAATTAAGGAATCTTTTATTGTTTAATACATACCTATCAATGTGTACGTGGTATCTGTAACTTTGTAACTGTTTGCTTCCTGCAGTACATCTTTTTGAATTTTTATCCTGACAGAGTTTGCTGCCATATTTATAAATGGCTCAACAAATTATTTACAAAATCAAGAATGCACTTTCCTATTTTCTATTTCTGACAGTGATTAAAATTAGCCCTGGTTCATTTCATTATAGAATAGCCTGCGGTTTTGTTATCTAGTCAGGACAAAAATGTCATTGAATTACCTCTCCATGAAATAGTCACGATTGAGTGGGTTTAACTGTAATTGATTTTGAAATGGTATTTCTTGAAAAATAAATAACTAATTATATTAAAGCAGCCATTTTGTTTCTATGCTAACATAGCATGGCAGCCATGAAAACAGCCCGTTTCCAGGCAGGGCTACTAGGAAGCCGAGGTGAGGGTCTTGGCCAGTATATTTTGCCTGACCTGACTAACATGTCTGATCGGTATATTTAGACACTAGACACATTTTTGTAACACTGTAGCACTTTGAGCTATCAGTTGGTTGTTCTTAATTACTTAATATTTAATTTTTAATGTAAGTAGACTTGAGGAACACAACTTATTGTGTCAAATTTTCACTCACTAATCACACGCATTCAAACGAATATTAAAAGCCACTATTTAGTAAAACCCTGCTATAAATTCCTTCGGTAACCCCAGTAGTTGGTAAAATGCAGTAATTGTAGTTAATGTTCTTAAAAACTGAAAGACACAAGCAAGACAAAATGAAAAGAAGTTCTGGTATAAAAGAGCTGGTCAAGAGGAAGAGAAGAAAGCTAAAATATTTGGTAGTCTAGTCTTCAGAAAGCCGCTGCCGTTCAAGTTAAATTAAAAAATTCAAGTTAAAAATCTACCCACGCTATTTCTAACTTTCCCCAGGTGGTTTGTTAAGAGCAGCTATAGATGGCGCTTAACTGGCTGCGGGTCTACTTAGCTCTAGTGTTTGAGTCTATGAAAATAGACTCGTACATCGTTTAAACCACCTTCTAAGAAACTGGTTGTATACAAACTCTGTAGAGTCTTCTAAACCAGTATAAAGATGTTATGTCGGTGCAGTGCATGAAATATGCTTTTGATTTATTGATGTTCCATTTCTGGGAGTCAGCCATTGGTGCGTATGTGTTTACAAGGTCTAAATGTAAACAGCAGTCCTTGTAATATCAAATGGGTTTTTTTATAAACCACATTTTTAATGAAGTCAGAATAAAAAATGCAGTGCTTGCAGAGCATTTTCTTTGAGGTTCAGATAATGTTAGAAGTGACGAATGAAATGTGTGTTGCTCACATTCTTGAAGGATTTCAGTCTGTTATTGTGTTTATGTTTAATTGTTTAGATTTTTTTTTCCACTCTTGAAAATTGTAGCATCCTGTATTGGAATTTGTGTGTGTGCTGTGTTTTACACAGTGGAGTGTGCATGCTTACACCTAAATATTTAGTTCACTGTTTTTATGAACATGTACAAAATTATATTTCAAAATGGACAGAGGACAGAGAATAATAAATAATAAAATTATGCTATTAGTACATACAAAATGTTGCATGCTATTTTAATAGAAGCAGAAAATTAACCTCAAATTTTTTATTTACCAAAGGACATGTACTGTTTTATTATTAGATGAAAAGCTACTGTCTGTGTCTGAATCCAGTAAGTTATTTTCTTCATCAAGAATGTTCTGTAGAAATTTAATTGCTTTAGAAGCAGACATTCTGGTAGGAGGCTTAGAAGAAGGAGCTAAGTGACAAGCTGTATCACAAATAACAAGAAAAAAAACTGATGAAAAATTTTTAATAAACACACACAACATCCTTTCCAGTTAAAATTTAGAACCGGAATGACTGAATCTCATGTGGGAGTATCAGGGATAGTTTATAAAACAGGGACTAGATTAAACGGTCATATTATATTGGCAAACACCAAAAACATTAGTCTAGCATAGCATAGCATGTGATACAGACAACAGTAATGGCGTTGGTCCAGAGAGAAAGAGTTAATATGTATATATAAAAGGTTTAAAATTGTGTATTACTATGGAATGCATGTGTTACCCTTACCTTAATAAGGCGCAAAGCATAGTTATAGGGTATGTAACCTACGAGATATATTATAATGGGCATCCAAGAAAGGTTGGTCATGAGGTTGGCTACCTCATCCTGTTGAAACTATAAGCCACAAGAAAAATAAAGGAAGACCTTTACACCCCAGAGTAGAAGAGGAGGGACTAAGTTAGTTATTGTTTTGATGATAACAAAGAATTATCATAGCTTCAGGGGGTCTGAGCTCTGGAAATGGTTTAAAAGCACTGTCTCACTGCTATGGGACAACCTTCACCTTTTGTTACATTTGAGAATTGAATATGTGGTAGCTTGAGCATAATGTGTGTATGTCTGTGTGGTTTAAAAAAAAAATCCAATAAGTGTTTAACTTAAATGTTAAATAATGTATCATTTCTTTTGAATCAGATATGATTAATGGAAACGAGAGTGGCACCATAGCTCATTTCTCAGTGCAGAGTAATCCTCCCCTCTTTCTGTGGTAGGTACTTTGTGACATGTAATATTTGCACCTTTACTTGCATTTGTTGCCAGATTTTTCCGTTAATCAGAATCAGCATGTCGGAGTAATGTTGATAGAAGTCAGAGAATGCTAAATGTATTTTGCTATTTTAATTGATGTGCATAAATGCTTAAGTGTAGAATTCCCTCTTAGAGCCAAGCTGCAGAAGTGGGTCCCCCATGCTCCTATTGGAGAGTAATAGGAAACATAATGATGTATTTCTGGGTGTAAGTTGGCCAGGTTTTTGATTGAACACATGTTCTTCTTCTATGTCTGTCCTGAGGACATTGTGATGTTGTATCATAGTTTGCAGCAAGGCTGCAATGTCAGTACCTTTCAGCTCGACACATTCAGTTTCAGCTGGAATTTTTGGGGGCTGGGTTTGTCTTCCCACTGGGATCCTCATTCTTTTAGCCAGACTACAGTAGTGCAGCCTGTTCCCAATGCCACCGCTTGAAGATGGAATAGTCTTGGTCAGCTATGGTTCGCTAACTCTTATGCAAGTAGTCGGCCAGCAATGGGTTGCTGGCTGGCTGCTGTCAACTCATTCATTATGCTGCATCTTTGGCCCTGAACACAGATTGACACAATTTATAATTATCATCATCATGTAGCTTGTCCTTTGTAGAACGTCGCTACCATCACAGCCCGTCTGAAAGAAATTCATTTCCTTGCCAAATCTCCAACCGCTGCCAAAGTCATGCCCAAGCACTCCTTTATATCTTGGTGCCATCATCTTCTCAGCCTACCCCTATCTTTTTCCTGGTAGAATACCTTCCATCACTGTTCTCTCGAGACCATTGTGTCTCTTGATGTAACCAAAGTATTTCAATTTTCTGGCCATGATGGAATTGATAAACCATTCTCCTCTATGTTCAAGTCTTGCAGAATGTCTATATTTGTCCTTCTCTCAGTCCAGGGTATTCTGAGGATCTTTCTGTAATATTTTTACTAGATTCTCTTTTTAGATGTTTTGGTATAAATATATACACTTTTGGCTATCATATTCAAACAAGTGGTTTCTAGAAGGGTTCAATGTGTTACCTAGACAACAATAGGACAGCTGTTGTACTGAGAGCATGCCGTAAGAAGTGACTGTTGTTTCCTCTTACCACGTGGGGTAGAAAACTTGCAACTCGCGGTATTATGCATGCCTTTATTCACACAGGCTCAAAGTCTTTCCCAAATAGGGGGTAGACTTCTGGGTATGAAAGAAACAATATTCCAATATGTGATTCAGTGTTCAAAGAGTGAATAACTTCATTTTTCCTAGGGATCAGAAAAAGATTCTGCTATGTTTAGATGTAAACTGTAAACATTTTTATATTTATTACTTCTCAGCTTTAGAGAATAGAAGTTCAGTTTTTTCTCATGTACTCCATGTCTTTTCTATAGCATCATTTGGAAAAATATTCAAGATGAAAACAGAGTCCCACCAACAGCATTCAAGTAAGTTATGTTTGTACAGCATTGTTCTTCTTCGTTCGTTCTCAATCTCCTGCTACCAAGTCCTAACCAAGTCTTTCCAAGTAGCAGGATGTAGTCACGGAAAATGGAATGCGTTGCATTGCTAGTTTACAGCTTGACTGCAATATTTGCACCTTTCAGTCCGACACATCCGTCTTATGCCCGGTTCAGCATTCAAGTAAGTTGTGTTTGTTTGTGCAGTATTCAAGTAAGTTGTGTTTGTTTGTGCAGTATTCAAGTAAGTTGTGTTTGTTTGTGCAGTATCCAAATAAGTTGTGTTTGTTTGTACAGTATTCAAGTAAGTTATGTTTCTACAGTATTCAAGTAAGTTGTGATTGTACAGTATTCAAGTAAATTGTGTTTGTGAAGTATTCCAGTAAGTTGTGTTTGTACAGCATTCTAGTAAGTTGTGTTTGTACAGCATTCAAGAAAGTTGTGATCTCCAAGACGTCCTTATTTGATTTTTGTTTTTTCCTTATTGTTTTTTCGTTTTTCCTTATTTGTTTTTTATTTGATTTTTCGCATCATCTACATGGGTTCCTACAGCATTGAAGTTTGCTTGATTTTGACATTTGTTGTTCAATGCCCACAATGAGTATGATTACTCTTTTGTGCGCCCTGAAAAGGGCATTGGGTGGTGGGTTGTAGCAGTTTTTCTCACATCCTGAGCATGCTGATGAAGGTTGAAAGGGTCCTACAGGTGGTTGTGCTGTGCTTGGTTGGCTTCATCTGTGTGTCACTCACTACTATGGTGATCTGATTTTAACAGCATCTGACATTTATTTCTGTATAATCTAATTCTTCACATGTTAGTTAAGACCTTATTTCATATACATGTTCTTTTTTCTTTATTTTGTTGTTGCTGTTGTTGGTATATACATCAAGAAGGTAAATATTCCAGTTTTTTTTTTAAACAACGTACTTCTATCTACTAAATAATACATTTTATTCTATTTTGTTTTCTTGGATGACATACATTTGTTAGTTCTAAATGGTGACACAAGTGAGGGATAAATAATGAAAAAATAATTATGCAAAAAGACAATTTTTAGTTAAAAGTTGTCACCAAAAATGTAGCTACGAAATGTGTATTTTTTTTTTTTTTTTTTTTTTTTTTTCGTTCGCCTTATTTTTCTCTAATCCCCAAGGCGGTGTGCGTTGCACTGTGTTTTTATTTTGCGCCTCTCGGCCCAGTGCATCCGACTTCAGCACGCATTTTATGTAAGGGTCTGCTTCCTCCTGCATTTTCTAAGGGTTTGCTTCCCCGGGGTAACGGCCGGTGCTGTGATGGGGATCGAACCCAGCACCTTCGGGTCGTGAGCCGTGCCACTTAACCACTAGGCCACGCCGTCCCCTTGAAATGTGTATTTATTTGAATATTGTTTTAACTGCTAGAGTGACCTAGTTGATATGATAAGTTTACATTTTCAGAGTTCTGGACCGACTGGGTCCTCGTGCTTTAGCATCTCACCTGAGGATATTTGCTGACTACCTCGTGTATGAGATTGCTTCAAGTCCTGCTATGCACACTTCTTCCAAGGTACATCTCTCATTAATGCTTTTCACTGACTTAAACTCAGAAAAGTTGCATAACTTTTTACTTCATATACTGAAAATGTTAACGGATGATTTTGGTTGGAACTGGATTTTCCCTGTATAAAAATTACCAATAGTGCTGCTTAGATGATTGTGTGTCTCTATATCTCATCATCGTGTGCCATGCTGACGTAGTGTAGACAATTATAGATCTCCACAACTTCCTATGCCAACTGTTGATTAAACTTTACCGCACCATAACTGCGGAAATGCATCAGAAAAAATGTTCTTTCTCCTGCCGTTGTCACGCAAACCAAAATGGGGTAAAACAGCCGATCATACACTATTTTAACCATTTAATTACCAAACCAGGCTACCGTAGAAATAGACAGTTTATTATAATACGTCACGTCCATCTCCACAGATTTTCAACTGGCAAAAGTATTTTGTGTTAGGTTATAAATGAATTTGAAATGATTTATTTTATTCTTTTACGCAGATTGGGGCCAGCCCATTATTGAGAATGGTGAAGTTAAGTTGTTGCAAAAGATCTGTGTGCGGTTGATTTGTTTAGTTTGTTTATTTAGATGAAATGAAATATGTTTTAAGTGTAAACTAACAGTTGCTGATATTATAAAAGAAGAGTATCGGTACTTTGTTGTGATTTATAGAGGAGCGACATTCCCAAATCGGTGAGTCCAAATGTTTGTGCTTTGTTTTTATAAATTTTCACCACCACCTTCTTGTATCTCAGAAGCTAACACACACACACAACAAAACAATAACACCAACAAATTCTTTATTCATTTATGTCTCTACATACAACACAATCATATTTATTAACCACAAACAGAAAGGTTACAAGCTCTCAAAGTCAACAACCATGGTATGTGATGTGCTCAAAATGATGCCAGTGACGCTAAAGTGGTGTTCAATATTTAAAGAGGTGTGGTAAAGGTTAAGTCCAACATCCATGCCATAATGTTAAACTTTCCAGAATGCTCTCTCTGTTGTCCTCAGTCCCTTATCCAAGAATGTTGCTATTGTTGCAGTATACTCCAACCCTTTGGTTATTGTTGTTGTCTGCGAATGCCCACAATGAGTAGGTTACTCTTTTGTGCGCCCTGACAAGGACATTTAGTGATGGGTTGCAGTAGCTTTCCTCACATCCTGAGCGTGCTGATGAAGGTGGTCTTCCAGGCGGTTGTGCAAGGCTTGAATTCATCTGCGTGTCGCTCACTGCTACGGAGATACCACACCTCGTTAGCCAGGCTGCCATGAAAACAGCTAGTTTCCAGGGAGGGCTACTAGGAAGCCGAGGTCAGGGTCTTAGCCAGTATGTTTTGCCTGACCCTGACTAACTTGTCTGATCAGTATATTTTGCCTGACCAGACGTTAGTTTTCCTCCCTCCAACCCTTTAGTGATCTCTATAACATTTCCATTCCTCCCTCCAACCCTTTGGTGATCTCTATAACATCTCCAGCGTATAGAAAGATCCTAATAAATCGCAGTTAGTCTGTCAGTAGAAGAAATTTACTTTCACTTTAAATTGTTTTATTTTAGTAATCGATCAATTTGTTTTTTTTACCTCTACAAGACCATACAAATTTACGTAATTTCCCCTGCAGCCGCGGTAATTTTAAGCACGTCACACTACGGTTGTTGACTTTGAGAGCATGTAACCTTTTTATTTGTTGGGCTATAGATATGATTTTGTTGTGTGTAGATACATAAATTAATAAAGAGCTTATTGGCGTTATTCTTCTTGTTATCAATGTGTTAGTTTCTGATATGCAAGAAGGTGGTGAAAATTTATAAAAACAAAGCACAAACATTTAGACTCACAGATTAGGGAACGTCACTCCTCAATATAATTCTTCGAAATCACCACACTGTTACTGTTCTTTTCAAGATAGGCATATCTTACGTATTTTATTACACCTATATAAATGAACTAAACAGATCTATCTGACAAAGATCTTTTACAACTTACTTCACCATCTCCAATAATGGATCCGGTCGACACTGATTTAAAAAAAGGATATATCCTTTCAAGTCTTTTTATCTAAATCCACCTACATTTTCAATGTTAATAATTGGGAAAGACGGAAGTGACCTTAGTGTAAAATCAAATGAGCCGCATTTCGTTGTTTTCAATGATACACCGGTTGTTTATATATGATAAAATAGTCATTTAGCGTCAGACAATTATTAAAGCAACTTTGGCTGTAATGCTGAAATTTGTGTCCGTCAGATAAAAGCGACAAAGGCGTAGTAAAGGTTAATAACAAAATTTGCTAAATTTGTGGTCCTTATTATATTTCAACTATAACAGTTGCAACAAAATGATGGCCATGACAGATATTTGATAGTCTCTTGGCTGAAAAATAAATATTGGCACTATGAGATTCAGACCTAGTCCATTCAGATGTCCTTTGACAATATTACTTCAATGCAATAAAAATGTTTGGAGACTTAGTCAACTGTACAGTGTTGTGTGATTGGGTCAACTGAGTGCTTGTAAGGGGCTGTCCATAAAAGACTGAGAGGAGTAATTTCAGTTGAAAGTGGACTCTCACTCGCATGCATGTCTATCAAGACATCACATGATAAAACTTTACTTTTTGATTGACTGTTTTAGTACTAAAAATAATGATTGTGTTGTGTTAAATTTAAGGATATGCATATAACAATGTTTACATAGCTTTCGTGTTTTACTAAATAGTGGTTTTCGAACAATAACCGTAAACATGTAAAGAATACACTATGAAAATCAATGTAGAAAAAACTGAGGTCATAAAAATATCTAGAAAAGCCGAAGACATCAATATTGCCAATGAAAAACACCAAATCCAACATTTGAAAGATTTCACATACTTATAGTGAGCACATTATCAGTAAACGCAAGAATTACAGCAGAAATCCAACAAAGATGAAAGAAAGCAAATCAGATCATTTGACAATTTGCTCCAAAAATTAATTACAAACATGTGACAATAACTACCTAAAGAACTTTATATAACACGTTTTTCATCCCGAAGCTATGCTATCAATGTCAAAACTGGACACTAACATCAAAGGAAAAACGACACATCGTTACAACAGAAATGAAATGCTTGCGAAAAATATATAACAAGAACAGACATGATCAGATACTATGACATCAGGAGACTAGTGGAAACAACACCAGCATTAGTTTACATTAAAAGACAGCAACTAAAATGGTTTGGCCACGTAATAAGACTAACCACCACACAGCACACACCACACACACACCCCCCCCTCCCCCTTCCCAACAAGCTTTCAACTTTCCAGAAATAAAATGGGATATGGCAGAATCACTCGTAGAGTCATAACCTTTTGTTAAGTGCATAACTAACAATTTTCAAATTCATCATGTAGAAGCAGCCACCAGAGGCAAAAACACACTCAACTTAGTTTTTACTACAGAGGAAAATATGATTATAGCAGGGAAAGAAGTAAACATAAACACACGAACATATGACTATTCTAAGGCAGATGTTAAGAAGATGAAAGAGGCAGCAAGTCACATAATCTGGAAAGATATTGTCGGAGGAACAGATGTTGAACAAAAGTGGAGGATCAAGACGTTGAGCAGCGCATGAGCTGCAGTGGTCAGCGACCCATAGCTGACTGCTAGCGTCAGGGCCAGCGAACCAGAGCTGCCAAGACCCTTCTACACCTCCACGCGGTGATCCTGGATAACAGGCTGCAGCAGGGCAGACTGGGTAAGGAGAAGGGATCGAAGAGGGAATGCTAACCCGGTACTCAAAAAATGCTTGCTGAAGTCGGATGTGTTGGACCGAAAGGTGCAAATATCGCACTCAAGCTGTAAACTATGACACAACGGATTCCGTTCTCTGGACGGGTTTGGTAGCGGGAGATTGAGAACGAACGCAGAAGAAGAAGAAGAACAAGAGTGGGAGAGTTTTAAAACAATTCTAGAAAAGCTAAAAGAGGAATGTTTTCCATTTAGGGAGGTAAACCCCTAGCATAAAAAGTGGATAACTAGATTTGTAGTTAAATGTAGAAGAGCTAAAAATAAAGCATGGAAAAAAATATATAGAGGTGGGCAAATCAAAAGTAACATTTAAAATATTTGGACAAGCAGAACATAGCTCAGAAAGTGAATAAAAGCAAAAATACTGGAAAAAAACTTGCTCAGAGGATCAAGACTGATAGTAAAAGCTTATTTTCTTATGTTAGAAATAAACAAAGAACGAAAGACAGAGTAGGCCCTCTCATAGTCAGTACAGGGAAAATAATAAGTGAGAAAAGGGAGGCAGCTAATCTACTCAATCAGTACTTTGGCACAGTCTACACAAAAGAGGACTGCTCCAAGATACCAGAGCCTATAGATATTTTTCAAAGTGACATGGAAATAGCAGAATTAAGATCAATCTGTATTACAGAGAAAATTGCTTTTTTAAAATTGGTAGGGTTGAAAGTGGATAAATGTCCAGGTCAAGATGGTATTCATCCAAAATTGCTGTATGAAATTAGAGACCAACTAGCAAAACCATAGGCTATATTATGTTCTCAATCACTTGCAAAAGGGATTGTTCCACAGGATTGGAAAGATGCAAGAGTGATCCCCTTATTAAAAAAGGGCAAAAAATCAGATCCAGCAATATATTGATGTGAGTTTAACGAACATAGTCTGTAAATTGTTAGAGTCAATAATCCAAGAAAACATTGTAATGCATTTAGACAAGTTTAATCTAATCAGAAATAGTCAGCATAGAGGGAGATCATGCTTAACAAATCTATTAGAATTCATGAAGGAGGTTACTAAAATGATAGATAAAGGTGAGCCAGTGGATGTTATTCATCTAGATTTTGCAAAGGCCTTTGATAGAGTACCTCATCAAAGATTATTTAGAAATTTATAATCACATGGAATAGGTGGGGAAGTTGCCAAAATGGATTGCAAATTGGTTAATGGGAAGAAGGCAGAGAGTGGGCATAAATGAGTACTCTGAGTAGTATGAAGTGAAAAGTGGAGTGCCAAAGGGCTCGATTTTGGGACCAATTTTGTTCTTGATATATATAAATGATTTGGACATTGATATGGGATCCATGATTGCAAAATTTGCTGATGACACAAAACTATGCAGTAGTGTCTCATCAAAAGCAGAAGTGGATATATTGATGTCAGATTTAGATAAAATTCGAGAATGGTCTGTAAGCTGGCAAATGGAGTTTAATGTAGATAAATGTACAGTCATCCACATGGGTAGATCCAATATGGAACATAATTACAGAATGGGAGAAAACAATATTAGAAAGATAGATAAGGAAAGGGACCTAGGGGTTATAATAGATCATACAGGTAAAGTGAGTGAGCAAGTTCAGGTAGCAGTGAAAAAGGCAAATGCAATGTTAGGTATGATAAAAAGAAACATTAAACATAGGAGCAAGGAAGTGATAGTCAAACTGTATAAAGCATTAGTTAGACCTAGATTGGAGTACTGTGTACAGGTGTGTAGTCCTTATCATAGAGGGGATATAAACATGCTGGAAAGGAAACAAAAAAGAGAGACGAAGCTGATAGTGGTATTCCAGAATTACAGTTATGAGGAAAGAGAAAAACTGGCCTACAGTGTCTAGAAAAGAGAAGAATTTGAGGTGACTTAATACCGGTGTATAGGATAATCAGAGGAATGGATAAATTAAACTAAAGCAAGTTTTTCAAAATGCAACCACCTACAAGAACAAGCGAGCATAACTACAAATTAATTAAAGAAAGGTCCAGATTAGATATTAGGATATATTTTTTTAGTCAGAGAGTGGTGAATGCTTGGAATGCATTGCCACAAAAAGTAGTGGAGGCAGGGACAATTAATGCATTTAAGAATAAATTGGATGCGCATAGCTTTTAGAGCAAGGTAATGTAAATTAAACTGGTTGTATACAGACTGCAGAGTTTTCTAAATCAGTATAAAGACGTTACGTTAAATTAAGCAATGCTATTTAGATACAACGGATTCAAAGGCAGACCACAACAAAGGAGAATTACAGAAATATTTGAGGGGGTAAATGCTGCTGTGCATGAAGTACACAGGCTGGCTTGTTCTAGAGATCTGTTCATAACCTGACACTGAAGGCACAAAAGCATAGCGAAAAGAAGAAATGTTTTACTTACTGCAAAATATTAAGTTAAAATCGTTTCAATTGTACTCAACTCTTACTTGAAACTTGTAATGTATAATATTTAGAAACTTGTGTTTCCCATTATTTATATACAAATGGTGTATTGTGTAGAACATACAAATGGTGTATTGTGTAGAACATACAAATGGTGTATTGTGTAGAACATACAAATGGTGTATTGTGTAGAACATACAAATGGTGTATTGTGTAGAACATACAAATGGTGTATTGTGTAGAACATACAAATGGTGTATTGTGTAGAACATACAAATGGTGTATTGTGTAGAACATACAAATGGTGTATTGTGTAGAACATACAAATGGTGTATTGTGTAGAACATACAAATGGTGTATTGTGTAGAACAAAGTTTTAAGTATAGGTAGATGATAATAACATTTATGCTTGTGTGTTTGATCAAGACCATGTGAAGTGGGTGTGTCGACATGGGAAAAGGGGTTAACTAAATGTGGATATGAGGGTGGGGAAGGTTAACAAAAATACCAAAATTTAATGGATGATCCCTAAAATAATAACTCTTATATTAGTTTTTACATTTTCTATAGAACATAAGCCATGGGTTTCTCAATTTCTTAACTTCAAATGTGTATTATGTATTTTATTGTTTTAAGTTTTATTCAGCATTACAATGTGCTCATTTAATTAGTCGCTTCTTTTCTATTGAGTGTAGAAGTTAGCCAGTTGCACGAATGGTTTCTATTCAGAGCTTCTGACTTATTTTCACGTGAAATAATATTTTTGAGATAATTTTTTGCCTATGTGATAGTGGAACCTGATAGAGTGTTAAGGATAGCGGGACATGATAGAGTGTCAAGGATAGCGGGACCTGAAAGAGTGTCAAGGATAGTGGGACCTGAAAGAGTGTCAAGGATAGTGGGGACATGATAGAGTGTCAAGAATAGTGGGAGCTTATAGAGTGTCAAGAAAAGTGGGAGCATATAGAGTGTCAAGAAAAGTGGGAGCATATAGAGTGTCAAGAATAGTGGGAGCTTATAGAATGTCAAGAATAGTGGGAGCTTATAGAGTGTCAAGAATAGTGGGAGCTTATAGAGTGTCAAGAATAGTGGGAGCTTATAGAATGTCAAGAATAGTGGGAGCTTATAGAATGTCAAGAATAGTGGGAGCTTATAGAATGTCAAGAATAGTGGGGACATGATAGAGTGTCAAGAATAGTGGGAGCTTATAGAATGTAAAGAATAGTGGGAGCTTATAGAATGTCAAGAATAGTGGGAGCTTATAGAGTGTCAAGAATAGTGGGAGCATATAGAGTGTCAAGGATAGTGGGGACATGATAGAATGTCAAGAATAGTGGGAGCATATAGAGTGTCAAGAATAGTGGGAGCTTATAGAATGTCAAGAATAGTAACACTTTTAAGCTGCCAGGCATGATGTGTTTAAAAAAAAATTGTAAAGATCCCGATTTTATGCCGGTTTAGCGTATTGGGAATATAGTGTTATGCCCATATTTGTCTTAACCAACGGCACACTAGGGCTGATGGGGTCATCATCACTCTAGCTGCCTTTACTTTCACAAATTATTCTGGAACCCAATATTTTTTAGGCTAGGTTGACCCTGGGAGCAGTTTTGCAATTATAAAAATCTCGCACCACTGGGAACCAAACCCCGATCACTCAGCTGGGAAGTTAGTGCACTAACCACTGTGCTACCTGAGCTCCTTCAGGCATAATATGATGTAAGGGACAACTAATGAGGGTTGAACTTGGGGCGGGTTTCCCATAGAAACAATAAGCATAAATCATTTTGACAAAGAGAATGTATTTTTGTGCGTAAAGAAAGTGCATTTTTTGCAGTGCATCGATGCCTTGACAGACATGATGTGGAAGTACAACATAATCCCCATTGACAGGCTTGTTTTATGTCTTGTAAGTAGATTTTAATGTCTAACAGTTATGTACAAGATTTTAATGTCTAACAGTTATGTACAAGATTTTAATGTCTAACAGTTATGTACAAGATTTTAATGTCTAACAGTTAGTTATGTACAAGATTTTAATGTCTAACAGTTAGTTATGTACAAGATTTTAATGTCTAACAGTTATGTACAAGATTTTAATGTCTAACAGTTATGTACAAGATTTTAATGTCTAACAGTTAGTTATGTACAAGATTTTAATGTCTAACAGTTAGTTATGTACAAGATTTTAATGTCTAACAGTTATGTACAAGATTTTAATGTCTAACAGTTAGTTATGTACAAGATTTTAATGTCTAACAGTTATGTACAAGATTTTAATGTCTAACAGTTAGTTATGTACAAGATTTTAATGTCTAACAGTTAGTTATGTACAAGATTTTAATGTCTAGCAGTTAGTTATGTACAAGATTTTAATGTCTAACAGTTAGTTATGTACAAGATTTTAATGTCTAACAGTTATGTACAAGATTTTAATGTCTAGCAGTTAGTTATGTACAAGATTTTAATGTCTAACAGTTAGTTATGTACAAGATTTTAATGTCTAACAGTTATGTACAAGATTTTAATGTCTAACAGTTAGTTATGTACAAGATTTTAATGTCTAACAGTTATGTACAAGATTTTAATGTCTAACAGTTAGTTATGTATAAGATTTTAATGTCTAACAGTTAGTTATGTACAAGATTTTAATGTCTAACAGTTAGTTATGTACAAGATGTTAATGTCTAACAGTTAGTTATGTACAAGATTTTAATGTCTAACAGTTAGTTATGTACAAGATTTTAATGTCTAACAGTTAGTTATGTACAAGATTTTAATGTCTAGCAGTTAGTTATGTACAAGATTTTAATGTCTAACAGTTAGTTATGTACAAGATTTTGATGTCTAGCAGTTAGTTATGTACAAGATTTTGATATCTAGCCGTTAGTTATGTTCAAGATTTTAACACTGTCAGAGGCAACTGGAAAATTCTCAAGCAATTTCAGAGAGGAGGCAGAGGCACTGAAGGCTGCAGTAGAAGCAATGCTGACAGGCGAAAGCAATGAAAGCCAGATAGTCCTGTTTACAGATGCCCTGTCTGTGGTTACAGCACTAAAAAGCCAGAAAAATACTGAACTTAATGATTTAAGAACAGTACTCTGTCAACTATGCCAGCAGTCCGCACCAAAAAAGAGTAGTGGTACAGTGGGTTCCATCCCATTGTAACATTCAAGGCAATGAGGAGGCAGACAGACTGGCAAAAGAAGGTGCAAGATTACCACAACCAGATTCTAGTGTGACCTACGAAGAGTCCAAAAGGTTTATTAGGGACAGATACATGGCCAAATGGGAAACAGAGCATACTGGCTACACAAAAAATGATGCCTATTACCAGCTGAACAGAAAAGAGCAGGTCGTGGTCTTCAGACTCCGCACAGGCCACAACAGATCTATTCAATAAACTGAAGATAGGTGGCACTGACTAATGCACATGTGGTACAGGGAAAATGACCGCTGAACATCTGCTTGGATGACAGCTGCTTTCTTCGAACAAATTCAAGTTGACGTCTGACAGCGTACGAAGAAGAAGTTATGTACAAGATTTTGATGTCTAGCAGTTAGTTATGTACAAGATTTTGATGTCTAGCAGTTAGTTATGTACAAGATTTTGATGTCTAGCAGTTAGTGATGTGCAAGCTGTATTTGATGTAGTTTCCAAGTAAATTGTGCCATTATTCTTCCTATCCTCCTCTCTACTTACAAGACTTGGAAGGTGTACAGTAGTCATGCTAGATAGCTCAATTGTTTCTGCATTGACTGTTCAAGGCCAGCTGGCAGGACAGGGTACCTAACTATGAAGTGCTCCAAAGGGCAGAACTTCCTAGTATCTACACTTTGTTGCAGAGTACTCAGATTCGGTGGGTAGGGCTAGTTGTTCGCAACCGTGACCACTGCCTGCCTAAGACACTTCTTATGTGTCTGGCCGGAAGGCACAGATATCGCAGCCTCAAACTACGACACAATGTCCTTTTCAGGACAAATGCTGAAGAAGAAGAAAAAATGATACAGGCATTAAAAATTGTTTTTGGCACATTCAATGTTGATGGACAATACCATTATGAAAATATTTCATCGTGGCATGATGACTAGAGTGCTGTATAACGGAGAATTGTCTGCAGCCTTCCCAGTCATCAGCTGATATTTTCTAGCTGTGACACTCTTTGCATGATCTTTGCAACCATGCTTTCTGATGCTGTTCATTGCACTGCTGCTGATATGCATATCAGGTAAAGGTGACATGCTCAGCTATTCAATCCGAGATGCTTGAAGTCCTACACCAAGGTTACGAAAGTCACCATCTTGGATCTCTTCTTTGCACCCTTATTGCTCAGAGCAAGATGAAGAAGTTTTGGACAATGTGAACTCATTTTGGCCTGACTATCAACACTTGAGGTACTATTTAAGTGTGCTCCCAGGAAGCCATACAGTAACCAAATATCACTATACAAAGACCATCTCCAGACATTACTAGCAGCTATTACTATTAATGCAAGAACATCTGCTGTGGTGATGCAGACCTACTGCAAGAAGAACAAACAACTGCTGGGGTGATACAGACCTACTGTGGTGATACAGACCTGCAAGAAGAAAAAACAACTGCTGGGGTGATACAGACCTACTCCAATAACAACTGCTGGGGTGATACAGACCTACTGCAAGAAGAAAAAACAACTGCTGGGGTGATACAGACCTACTGTGGTGATACAGACCTACTGCAAGAAGAAAAAACAACTGCTGGGGTGATACAGACCTACTCCAATAACAACTGCTGGGGTGATACAGACCTACTGCAAGAAGAAAAAACAACTGCTGGGGTGATACAGACCTACTGTGGTGATACAGACCTACTGCAAGAAGAAAAAACAACTGCTGGGGTGATACAGACCTACTCCAATAACAACTGCTGGGGTGATACAGACCTACTGCAAGAAGAAAAAACAACTGCTGGGGTGATACAGACCTACTGTGGTGATACAGACCTACTGCAAGAAGAAAAAACAACTGCTGGGGTGATACAGACCTACTCCAATAACAACTGCTGGGGTGATACAGACCTACTGCAAGAAGAAAAAACAACTGCTGTGGTGATGCAGACCTACCGTGGTGATACAGACCTACTGCAAGAAGAAAAAACAACTGCTGGGGTGATACAGACCTACTCCAATAACAACTGCTGTGGTGATGCAGACCTACCGTGGTGATACAGACCTACTGTGGTGATACAGACCTGCAAGAAGAAAAAACAACTGCTGGGGTGATACAGATCTACTGTGGTGATACAGACCTACTGCATGAACAACAATTACTGTAGTGATCCTGTGAAGCAAAAAAAAATAAATGAGATAACATGGCGAGCTAGCATTCATAAATAAAAATCCATTGTTACATGTGCCTACACTTTGTAAGACAGTAATAGTTTGACAATTATTCATTTATTTATTTTGAAAGTTAACATATTTAAGAATGTTGAACATTTTATACAGTCTTTGTGTTTTCTTGAATGTATTTACCTGTTGTTAATCCCTGTATAATCTGGTGTCACTTAAAAATATAAAGTTATCACTGTATACTCAATCTGCAGGCCTTGAGATGTTTGGAAGGCAAAGAGGCCCAAGTTCAATTTGTGGTCATTCAGTTTCTGTTGACTGCAAAGGCAGATTTTAGAAATCGTATTTATGACTTTGTGAGAGAGGTATGTATTCCTCATCTCTCAGAATGTGATGTATGAATAAGGTGATTTAAAATTGATTGTCCACTTTCCAAAATGTATTACTCAGTAGCTAAGTTATCAATTCTAGTATGCACAAGTTTGTAACCCATTCAATCCCAGCTGATCAGAAAAACTCACAACTGAATTCCCAGGGCAAGGGGAATAACTCCGCAAAAATTAGACGTGCTTGGGCAATAAAATTAATAACAAATACAATTTTAAATTTATTTGTGTGATTCAAACTCCAGTTTACAGATAAATGGAAGAGGTACTCTTCTGTGCACATGTTTTTTGTGATTGTTATGTATGTTGGATGCAAAAAATTAAACAAGTGAAGGGAAAAAAAGTGTCAATATAAAATGTCTGTTTCACACTTGTCAATTTTGCTAATAAATGTTCAAGCAAAAAGCAATCTCCCTTGCTTCATTGCAACTAGTACATCTTTCATCTTCTTGTCCAATGTCTGACTTTCCAGTATACACCTCAAATTTATAGAGGTACCTAGTATGAGGATCTGCGGAACACCAAATTTTAATTCCTCAAGGATCTTTTTCCCCTAAAATTCTGATGCAGGCATATGCATTGGTTTGCTCTGCCAAGTACTCAAAAAAGGTCTGAAGTAGAAATGATGAGAGTGAAAGGTAATCAAAAGCAGAGTAAACTGGACCTATGTCATCTGCAGGACCTGTTCCCTCACTAAATCCTTCAATAATGATATTACTCCATTACTTTGACCATTCTCTATCACCACTAGGGCCTGCCTGTGGGGCGGGTCACTTTGTCACCGTCTTCTACGGATAATTCGCCATCACTATATTGAGCTTTTGTAAGATTGTAGAAATATCTTTGATTGTTCCTTTACAAATTAGTTTTGACTATATGTTTGTTTAAAACACTGGCACAAATTAGTTTTGGCTATATGTTCATTTATAATCTAGCGCCTAAGTAATAAAGTGCTGATAGTGTTCAATTCCTTTTTATTCACCAGGTGCAATGTAATATTTTACTGTTATCCCCTTTATTTAATTAAAACTAAATCTAATAGCATAGTAGCTAATAAGTGACAAACTGGTCTGCCTTTAAGTAGATTTGTGGAAAACTTTGGTGGACTGCTTTAATAGACTGAATTATAACATACAATGAAGTGTTTAAAAATAAGAACCTCACAGCTATCAAAGCATCAGTTGTACCGGAATAATAGATCAGTTGTTTGTGTGCTATAAAATTGTTTAGGAACTTGTACAGGGACTAGTCGGTAAATAGGTTGCAAATGCTATTTTATTTAAGACACTAAATGAGTTCATTTCACTGTAACATTAGATTCCATGATACTTTCTATTTCATGTCAAACATATGTGGGAAAGTCAGTAAATAGGTCACAAATGGCTATTTAAAAAAAAGACAAGAATATATGAACTTGAAAACCATTCATTATTGCATTTTACATTACCTTTTATTTCTCAGCATAGTTTCCACCAATGTTGTTACACATGTCTAGTTGCTTTATCAATGTACCAAAGAAGTGCGTAGAAGTCTTTGGTCTGCTGTCTCGGCTACATGTGCACTTCATGTTCAACCTCTTCGTCATTTGTGAACATCTCCCACCAAGGTGGGATTATGCTGTAGGCTAAATCCTATTGCAGTTGCTACACTGTCTATCGTTACTCGCTTGTCAGCTCAAATCATCTCCTCTACCCACCGCACAGATGCTTCCATTACAATCTGAACAGAACGACCAGGTCTGTCTTCATCATCAATTTTTTTTAGTGTCTTTTTGAAAATTTATCGGCCCAGTTATGCATCACACTTCACGACAAACATTTCTTACTGTAAACAAGAAGTTTGTCCTTATTAATATTCATTGCATTAAGTCTTTTGTCTCTCAAAAAACTCTTAAAAAAAACAACATGTTGTTCTTTGATTGTACACGCTGAGAGCATGAATGAAATTTTAAATCTGATCTGTGAACATGCATGCAACACCTAGCATTTGCTGCTTGCTGTAATCACAGAGCTGGATGTTGCTATCACCTATTGAAACCTTTATAAACTACCAACTATATTTGTTCAGCTATTTCATCTCAGTTTGTGGCTTGCTTACTGACTTACCTCATATGTTAGCCTGTCTATGATAGTGAACAAAGTGCTTCCAAATAGTCAATTTGCACCCTATCCTTTTTCTTCTTCGCCATTCTTCCTGAGAAGGACATTATGTCATAGTTTACAGCAATACTGTGATACCTGTGCCTTTCGTGCGATACGTCTGGTTTCAGCACATGACATTT
Source organism: Ariolimax columbianus (assembly GCA_036924085.1). Taxonomy (NCBI): domain Eukaryota; kingdom Metazoa; phylum Mollusca; class Gastropoda; order Stylommatophora; family Arionidae; genus Ariolimax; species Ariolimax columbianus. Next base: position 34,576,506 of record JAVGWX010000008.1, on the reverse strand, counting down.
TTGGGGTCGGGTTTGCCTTCCATCTTCTTATCCCTGGTCTCTTACTAGGGCCGCCACTTGTAGGTGGAATGTGGTCTTGGTCAGCTATGGATCGCGACTCATGCAAGCATCTAGCTATTAGTCGCTGGCTACTGTCAGCTCATTCACTGTTGCGTCTTCGGCTCCAAACCCTATGGTATATATAATCAATCTTGAAGACTTATCTTAAGGAATTGCATTAAATGATTTGATCACGACTGTGACATCCTTCTAACAAGCTTTAAATGACATTGTGTAAGCTACTAGGAACTGATTTTGTTTTGGCTACCAAATTTTTGGAAAATTAATAATAGCAATAAGGCAAGGGGTTCTCCAGAACAGACAAACTTGTTTTCTAACATTTGTGGTATAGGTTATGAGAAAAGTGGGGCAACTAGAGCAATTATGCTCACTAAATATAGAAAACTATTCATCATTGTGTTACTCTGTGCCAACATTTTTTGCAGAATACCTCTGAGCACTGGGCCCAGTCTAACTGGCATGAAGTTCATATGGCATTCCACAAGGTGAGATCATTTGCAGAGCCTTAACCTGCATGTTATAACAATCTTATTTTTAAAATAGGTGAGACTGGGATGTGTGCTCTCGTCTTGCTTGTTTAATGTATACACAGAGCAGATTTTCAAAGACATAGATGACATGCCTGGATTGAGTATAGGAGGACGTAGCATCAATAATATCAGATTTGCTGATGATGCAATGTTAATAGCAGAGGATCCATTACATCTGCAGAACTTAATGGATAAGATAACCAGCACAAGTCAGCAAAATGGGTTGGAAATCAACATCAAAAAGACTAAAGTTATGGTGTTCACCAAAAAGAAAGAAAGTCTAAAAGCTCTCATCCACATAAATGGAGAAGTTCTGGAACAAGTGTCAAGCTATTTATATCTTAGCCAACTCATTTCAGCGAGTGGCATATGCGAAAGGGAGATCATTAAAAGAATTTCAATGGCCAAAAATACATTTAACTGCATGAGAGATACACTTCAATCAAAGCAAATATCTCAGAACTTAAAAATGAGAATAATAAAATGCTATGTGCATTAAGTTTTATTGTATCTTGTAGAAACCTGGACACTGACAAAGACAATGGAGAAGCATATTGAAGCCTTAGAAATGGTGGGTATTCAGAAGAGTTTTAGAAACTACCAACTACAGATTAATTGGTGACCTACTAAATTACTTACCCTCGTACATCCAACCCAGCACAGCACGTGCTGTAAGTATGATTTAAGGTTTTTAATGAACATCCAGATTTTTCCAAGTGCACGTACATTGAGATAATGCTGGACTACTTGCAAGCCTCATTCTTTCTTACATAATTCATAACTGTCATTTCAGTAATGATGTGTTTGATCCTGACAGAAATATCCAGAGAAGTTCTACTATGAAGGCACGCAGGACTTGAATAATCCGATCCAGCATCAATACTTGCCTGTGTATTTTGGGAATGTGTGTCTGCGGTTCATTCCTGTAAGTCTTATTTTTTAAAATTTTTTGTTATAATTACATCACATCACATTATCCTTGGGGAATGATTGTTTCACACACATCACATTATCCTTGGGGTTATGATTATTTCACATACATAACATTATCCTCGGGGTTATAATTGTTTCACACACATCACATAACATTATCCTCGGCGTCAATCAGGAACGTATACTGCATGCCAGGAAACCAACAATATTCAGATTTTTTGCAGTGCTGTACAATTGCAGACCTAGGTCTTGGTCAGTCCATCACATAGGTGGGCGACCTCGTGGATGTGTACAGGTGTAAGGCCACCAAAACGTTCTGCATGTACATCTGTTGTCAGCCATGCGTTCTACTTCCAGCCCAGCAAAATCGATCTGCTTCCATGATGTCCCGAAACAAAGTTTGATGTTAAATTTCTTAATTTCATATAAAAATCTTTAGTATATGTAATTCCATTGTTCTATGGGTAACTCGGAGCATCTCAGCATCTGTTTTGCGCAAGTTCCACATTGCGCATTCATAAATCATTGCTGAAATGGCCATGGAATTCAAAGTGTGTGCTCTTACTGTGGTATCTTTCATCTCTTGGAGTATTGACTCAATAGAGTTTAAGAAATTTCAAGCTGCTTTTCATCATCTTGAAATTTTGTGGTAAATTTTGTAAGTGGCATTTATCTCTTGGTCTAGATATAGGAGTTTACATAGATGGGATCCTCTCCCGGCTTGATGTTCTGCTTTGTGCAGTAACAGTTTATGAGGAATTGTGTTTTACATTTATTTATCTTCAGACCAACAGCTATGTTGACCCATTCTAGGTCACTGAAGGATTGTTATGCTTCATCTACGGTATGACTGATGAGTACATCATTGAACTGAAAACCACTTGATTAAGAAAAGGGGAAGAGAGAGCTAGTGAATTAGAGAGCCTAACTCATAGAGCTCAAGAAGATGGCCCAAAATATGAATTGATGATGTGTAAATGTTACAGCCCTAAGTTGCAATCTGATGAACATTTAGGACAAATGCCTTGATATGAAGTCCAAAACATCAAGTATCCTATTAAATAAACTAAAGTGGGAGCAGACAACCTAGGTTACGAACAGATTATGGAAAGACAAGGAATTGGACAGATGAATGAAAATGGAGAAATGCTTGCAGAGCAATGTGCGCTACACAAAATGATAATTAGAGGAAGCATGTTTCCACATAAAATGATATATAAGACCACATGGAGATCTCCAGACTATGTGACGGAAAATCAGACTGATCACATTTGTGTCAGTCAAGCGTTTAGAAATACACTACAAGATGTAAAAGTAAATCTCGAGACGCAGATGTAGCGTAAGACCACCACATGTTGCTGATGATTTTGCAGCTCAAACTAAAAAAGTACCCAGTACATGGCTCAATGAGAACAAGATACATTGTACACCTATTACACCACCAGGAGAAGAAGACAGAATTTAGCATAAAACATAATAGAAGATATCAAATGTAATAGCTATATGAGTATGAATAAATGGACATTAATAGTATGTGTGATCAGGCTAAAGAGATGTGGAATAAGACGTGAAGAAGCTGTAGGATTTAGGAGAAACCAACATAAAGAATGGATCACAACTGAGACATTACATAAAATAGAAGAAAAGAAAAAGAAGAAAGCTATACTCAACAATTGCTGAACCCAAGCCACCAAAACAGAAGCACAGAGTAATTATACTGTTACAGACAAAGAGGTCAAGACATGTATAAGGAAAAATAAAAGGGGATATATTGACAAGTTGGCACAGGAGGCAGAGAGAGGAACTATGAGAGATTTCTACTCATTAACAAAGAAAATGGCACATAGATATATACGGACAGCCAAACCAATCAAAGATAGAGAAGGCATGATATTGACATCATCGGAGGAACAACAGAAATGATGGATTGAGTATTTCAAAGAAAGTCTAAACAGACCTCCACCACAAAAAGCACCAAACATCTTACTAGCAAATGAGACCCTGAACTTGAACTGCAACCCACCAAGAAATCCAAAGGGCCATATCCAAACTCAAGAAAGGGAAAGCAGCAGGACCAGATGGAATAGCAGCAGAAGGCATAATGGCAGATATAGATAAGGCCAGTAATACATTGCAAGGATTATTCAATAAGATATGGGAAGATTAGAGAGTGCCAACAGAATAGAAAGAAGAAGATCTGATTAAGACGGTAGACCTGGCAGATTGCAGCAATTATAAGGGGATTACACTGCTGTCAGTGCCAGGCAATTTTTTCAACAGAATCATCTTGGACAGATTAAAAACTGAAGTAGACAAAAAGCTGAGAGAGGAACAGGCAGGATTTCTTCAGGGAAGATCATGCACAGATCATATAGCTACGCTACGCATCATAGTAGAACAAAGCATTGAATGGAAATCATCCCTATACACAAATTTTATTGACTATGAAAAGGCACTTGACAGTGTGGATTGAAGTACTCTATGGCAACTGATGAGACACTACAGGATACCAGAGAAGTACACAACCCTCATCCATAATATTTACAAAGACCCAATTAGTAGAGTGGTTCATAAAGGAGTAGTGACTGACAGCTTCAGGGTGCAAACAGGGGTGAGACAGGGATGCCTGCTCTTACCATTCCTGTTGTTGGCTATAGATCCTATAATGAAGACATCAATTAAAGGGGGGAAAAACTGGTATTCAGTGAACACTATTGTCACAATTGGAGGACGCCTGGACTACGCAGATCATCTGGTACTTTTGTCACAGAGTCATAGCCAAATGCAAGAGAAACTTGATAGGGTGAAAGAACAATCGGCCAAACTGGGACTGAATATCAACATGAAGAAATCCACGCTCCTTAAATTCAACACTAACAGCGAAGAACAAATCATGCTGGAGGGAGAGCAGTTGAAGGAAGTGTATACCTTTACCTATTTGGGCAGCACAATAGACACATCAGGAGGTACAGATGCAGATGTAAGGATCAGAATTGGAAAGGCAAGAGGGGCATTCCTGATGCCAAACAACATGGAGATCCAGAGATATCAAGATTCTCACCAAAATTAGAATATTCAACGCCAGTGTCAAGTTGGTGTTGCAGTAAGGAGCGGAGGCATGGAGAACGACCAAGGTCATACAACAAAGACTCCAGTCCTTCGTTTACAGATGCCTATGAAGGAAAATGGGCATAAAGTGGCAGGACATGATGAGGAATGAAGACTTATGGGAAAGGAGCCACATCAGCCATTGGAACAACAAATTAAGCAAAGAAAATTGGGCTGGATAGGACATACGCTGTGGAAGGCACAGTCTAACATAGCCAGGCAGGCTCTTACATGGAATCCTCAGGAGGAAAGAGAGAGGTAGACCCAAAAATACGTGGAGAAGAGAATGTGAGAAGGAGCTAAAATTCAATAATGACACCTGGAGAGAGGCAGGAAAACCAGCCCAGGACCGTGTACACTGGCGAGATGTTGTCTGTGGCCTATACACCAAGAGGAGCAACAGGCTTTGATTGATTGATTGAACTTTCAGATATTTGTGTCTTCTAGGGTTTAAACTTTCAGATATTTGTGTTCTGTAGGGTTTCAACTTTCAGATATTTGTGTTCTAGCCTGTAGGGTTACAACTTTCAGATATTTGTGTTCTGTAGGGTTACAACTTTCAGATATTTGTGTTCTAGCTATGTAGGGTTACAACTTTCAGATATTTGTGTCCTGTAGGGTTACAACTTTCAGATATTTGTGTCCTGTAGGGTTACAACTTTCAGATATTTGTGTTCTAGCTATGTAGGGTTACAACTTTCAGATATTTGTGTTCTAGCTATGTAGGGTTACAACTTTCAGATATTTGTGTTCTAGCTATGTAGGATTACAACTTTCAGATATTTGTGTCCTGTAGGGTTACAACTTTCAGATATTTGTGTTCTAGCTATGTAGGGTTACACCTTTCAGATATGTGTGTCATGTAGGGTTACAACTTTCAGATATTTGTGTTCTAGCTATGTAGGGTTACAACTTTCAGATATTTGTGTTCTAGCTATGTAGGGTTACAAATTTCAGATATTTGTGTCCTGTAGGGTTACAACTTTCAGATATTTGTGTTCTAGCTATGTAGGGCTACACCTTTCAGATATTTGTGTCATGTAGGGTTACACCTTTCAGATATTTGTGTCATGTAGGGTGTTAGTTTTCAGATATTTGTGTCCTAGCTATGTTGAGTTTCAACTTGACAGTGTTGGAAGCTTCATATATTTCTAACTCAGTTTGTTTGACTCCACGTTAGGTTCTTGATCTGTTAATACACCGGTTCTTGGAAGCTGGACAAATGCAGAAATCACTGGAGGTTATATTGGATCAACTTGGAGGGTTGTATAAGTTTCATGGTGAGAACATTTTTCCTCTCTATTCTTATTCTTTCAACTCATTCATTCTTTATCCTTTTTTTTTTCAATTCAGTTCTTCCATCTTTTATTCTTTCAACTTTTCACTTATTCCATCCTTTATTCTTTCAACTCTTCAATTCTTCCATCCTTTATTCTTATAATTATTTTACATCTTCCATTCTTTATTTTTTTTATATTTCACTTTTTTTCATTCTTCATTCTCTTAACTATTTATAGTGGCCATCCTTTATTCTTACCATTTTGTAAACATTTTATTTCCCCAACAGTATCATTAACTATATATTTGTGTAGTTCGAAATTGTGCAGATTCAGAATGTAGACTTTGAAACCTTGAGGTGAAAAAATATATTGACAATTATTTAAAGCAATTTACAATTTTTTTCTTTGTTTGATAAAAAATTACAAATGCGGTCATGTCTGTGAATTTGCTTTTATAAGATTGATTAATCTGTAAAAGTTGCTTGTAGAATATAAACTTTTACATAAACCAGGTTGCTCTTATTTGATATTCGCTGTGCTTTAACCTATCATAGGACAAATTGTAATCTCTGTGGAGGCCCTCAGGTTATTTGTATTACATAATTTACTATAGGTCAATATCTTACATGATAGCCATTGATCATTAGTCACTCTTCACTTAATAATGAATTGAATGTACAGAGAACTGAGAGCTAACCTTTGTGTTTTCTGACCATTTTGCTCTCACAATGTATCAACAAAACAAATCTACTCTTACAGGAAGTAGATATCATAGCAACCTTTACCATCAATAATTATTAATTAGCAGCTGTGCACCAATTCACAAACCTGGGATCCCTCATCAACAAACAAGCTTTCTCTGGAACCAGAAATTAACAGTCACATTGACTGTCATATTTGCTCGTCACACACAACACATTTTTTGTGAAGCCCAAAACAAACAATGAAGATAAAAGTCATTGTGTACAATGTATGTCGTCAGCATGTTCCTTTATGGCCGGGAAACTTGAACAACGTATGACAAACAAGAGCACATACTTTAGCACCTTCCATTCAATGTGTCTGCTATCCATCCTTGACATCTAATGGAGGGACAGGGTGACAAATGTATTCACACTGGTCTCTCAATCATGTACATTCTCCTTAGGCAATGAAGACTACAATGACTTAATCATGTTTGCCATATGCAAGACGGTTGCATTCTCAAAGATATTCTCTGTGGACTTTGGCGAATGGGAACAGTTGGCTGACCACAGCGCAGGTTCAAAGATGTGTGTAATCGAGACATGAAGGCACTGGACATGGATCTGACATCCTGGGAAGATGAATCTGCAGACCGATCCAAGTGGAGATGTACTATGAAGAGGCACCTCAGACAGTGAAAAGAAACCCTTGCAACAAGGAGAAGTGAAAAGACAATGCCACAAGGAACAAATAACCAAAAACTTATCGAGTTACCAGTCAAATGTTGTATCATCCTATATTCAGTTGGGACTGAACCCAAGGTCTCATCGTCCTATAGTAAGTTGGGACTGAACCCAAGGTCTCATCGTCCTATAGTCAGTTGTGACTGAACCCAAGGTCTCATCATCCTATATTCAGTTGGGACTGAACCCAAGGTCTCATCGTCCTATAGTCAGTTGGGACTGAACCCAAGGTCTCATCGTCCTATAGTCAGTTGTGACTGAACCCAAGGTCTCATCATCCTATATTCAGTTGGGACTGAACCCAAGGTCTCATCGTCCTATAGTCAGTTGGGACTGAACCCAAGGTCTCATCGTCCTATAGTCAGTTGTGACTGAACCCAAGGTCTCATCATCCTATATTCAGTTGGGACTGAACCCAAGGTCTCATCGTCCTATAGTCAGTTGGGACTGAACCCAAGGTCTCATCGTCCTATAGTCAGTTGTGACTGAACCCAAGGTCTCATCATCCTATATTCAGTTGGGACTGAACCCAAGGTCTCATCGTCCTATAGTCAGTTGGGACTGAACCCAAGGTCTCATCGTCCTATAGTCAGTTGTGACTGAACCCAAGGTCTCATCGTCCTATAGTCAGTTGGGACTGAACCCAAGGTCTCATCATCCTATAGTCAGTTGTGACTGAACCCAAGGTCTCATCATCCTATAGTCAGTTGTGACTGAACCCAAGGTCTCATCATCCTATAGTCAGTTGTGACTGAACCCAAGGTCTCATCATCCTATAGTCAGTTGTGACTGAACCCAAGGTCTCATCGTCATATAGTCAGTTGTGACTGAACCCAAGGTCTCATCATCCTATAGTCAGTTGTGACTGAACCCAAGGTCTCATCATCCTATAGTCAGTTGTGACTGAACCCAAGGTCTCATCGTCCTATAGTCAGTTGTGACTGAACCCAAGGTCTCATCGTCCTATAGTCAGTTGTGACTGAACCCAAGGTCTCATCATCCTATAGTCAGTTGTGACTGAACCCAAGGTCTCATCATCCTATAGTCAGTTGTGACTGAACCCAAGGTCTCATCATCCTATAGTCAGTTGTGACTGAACCCAAGGTCTCATCATCCTATAGTCAGTTGTGACTGAACCCAAGGTCTCATCGTCCTATAGTCAGTTGTGACTGAACCCAAGGTCTCATCGTCCTATAGTCAGTTGTGACTGAACCCAAGGTCTCATCATCCTATAGTCAGTTGTGACTGAACCCAAGGTCTCATCATCCTATAGTCAGTTGTGACTGAACCCAAGGTCTCATCATCCTATAGTCAGTTGTGACTGAACCCAAGGTCTCATCGTCCTATAGTCAGTTGTGACTGAACCCAAGGTCTCATCATCCTATAGTCAGTTGTGACTGAACCCAAGGTCTCATCATCCTATAGTCAGTTGTGACTGAACCCAAGGTCTCATCATCCTATAGTCAGTTGTGACTGAACCCAAGGTCTCATCATCCTATAGTCAGTTGTGACTGAACCCAAGGACTCATCATCCTATAGTCAGTTGTGACTGAACCCAAGGTCTCATCGTCCTATAGTCAATTGTGACTGAACCCAAGGTCTCATCATCCTATAGTCAGTTGTGACTGAACCCAAGGTCTCATCGTCCTATAGTCAGTTGTGACTGAACCCAAGGTCTCATCGTCCTATAGTCAGTTGTGACTGAACCCAAGGTCTCATCGTCCTATAGTCAGTTGGGACTGAACCCAAGGTCTCATCATCCTATAGTCAGTTGTGATTGAACCCAAGATCTCATCATCCTATAGTCAGTTGTGACTGAACCCAAGGTCTCATCATCCTATAGTCAGTTGTGACTGAACCCAAGGTCTCATCGTCCTATAGTCATTCATGATTTAATGGGTCTACTGCTTGATCATTATTCTGCAGTAGCAACTGGGTTGTTTTAATTTATAAATTGGGGACTAAATTAATCAAATAGTTGCCACAATGTTTGGTAATAAAAGTGCAATGAAAATAAGTGAAAGTGAATGTGTTGATGTTATTGTTTAATGGCCACAGCGAGTAAGTTTACTCTTTTGTGTGCCTTGAAAAGGACATTAAACAGTGGGTTGCAGTAGCTTTCCCTGCATCACAAGCATGCTGGTGAAGGTTGGCAGAGGTTCTTCAGGCTGTTATGCTATTTTTGGCTTTATCTATGTGGCACTCACTTCTATGGGGATCATGTGTATTCCCACCTCTTTAGCCAGGCTGATAGTCTGTTTCCATAGGGAACTGCATGGAAGTGAGGTGATCAAATGTTACTTAGGTCTATTACATCAGAAGATAATATGAACTTAATTCATAGAATAGTAGATGATGTGTGTACACGTAGAAGTATGAATTTGCCTCCCTCTGACCACTATAATGAAAATAAAACAGTCAAGGCAATAGACTATGAGAGTAAGTGCAACGCAAGTAATTATAACGTCATCTGGTTGATCGTCCTGAGACTAGTTGTAAAGTTGTCTGAGCATGGTTATCCACGGGACCATATCGCCTACAGCTCTCTTTATATTACAGCATAGGTTCACACTTTAATGTCTCTGCATGCTTGAGATGTAAAGGTGAGTCTTGGTCAGTTCCTTCCTCTTTTCCCCTGGATGTTGCCCTCTTTTATTTTCTTTAGAAGACTTTCATATCACATATTGTATCCCAGTCCATTCAATCTTCTTTTCTGTATCATTTCAATATTTTGTTTTTGTGAGCCTACCATTGTCATCAAATTAGTTATCAATGTTTGGGTGCTGGGTACGCATGCCATTGACTTCCCATTGAAATACATTATAAAATCAATTATGTTTGTTCTTCCAGAACCGAATTTCAGACTACCTGTACATTCAGTTCACCCTCCTTTTGATTCGTCTCTTATGCATCATTTACATTTATATTCTTTCCATCCCTCACAATTATCTTTTTCTCCATGTCATACAACCAGCTTTTTTATTTATCTCTCACCATTGCCCTTTATCGCTTACTTTTATCTGTCTAGACTATGAGTATACTAATAATATATATTTTTTACAACTTGAATCTTATATTTCACCAGATCACCCAATCACATATCTGTACAATACACTGTTCTACTATGAGAAACGACTGACAGACAAGCCTAACCTTAAGCGTAGGCTAGTGAGTGCTATCATTGGTAAGTCAACATTTATGTTTAGTTATGAATAAAATATAATAGTGTGCTCTTTTCACTTGTTTGCTTAGTTTAAATATTTGAAGTTTGTTATCATCATATTGTCAAAGTGCAAAACAGTCAGCATTCACTTCAGTCAATCAATCAATTAGGACACCAGTATTAGACTATATCAAAAGACAGCAACTAAAATGGTTTGGCTATGTGACAAGACTACCACCACACAGCATCCTCTCAAATAAGCAACGCTATTTAGATACAACAGATTCAAGGCTAAAGGCCGACCACGAAAAAGGTGGTTTACGGAAATATCTGAGGTGGTGAATGACACTGTGCATGAGACACACAGTAGGGCTCGTTCTACCAATCTCTTCAAAACCTGATACTGAAAGGCAAAACAGAAAAAGTGAAAAGAAGAAGAATCATTCAAAGCCCATTACTCCTCTCAGTGCATAAACCATTGACAATTTCTCACCAACATACATGGTCCTAGACTGCTCTTTCTACTTCTCTCCATAGGTCTTCATTCCTAATCATGTCCTGCCCATTATCCTTCTTAGGCATCTGTTAATGAAAATATGGAGTCTTTGTTGTTGTATGGCCTTGGTTGTTCTCCATGTTTCGGCTCCATACAGCAGCACCCGACTTGACACTGTCGTTGAATATTCTAACTTTGGTGTGAATCTTGATTTCCCAAGATCTACATATGTTGTTTAGTTTCAGGAACGTCATTCTTGCTTTTCCAATCTAGGTCTTTGTCTTTATATCTACATCTCCTGATGTGTCTATTGTGGTGCAAAAATAGGTAAAGATATTCACTTCTTCCAATGCCTCTCCCTTTGATGGCTGTGGGTTTTGGGACATTTTGCAAGAGAACGTCTACTGAAAGAAAATTGGCAATGTGGATGAGCAGATAAAGAAGCCATGGGATGAGCTAGAACAGCACAATTGACATGTCACTGAGAAAGTGACACACCAGACTTCACACATGTGGTGCAGCTGGCCGTGAACATTTTTAGCACCAGCTGAAATAGCTAAAATGTAGCTAAACATTTGCTCTATATTGCCATCAGATATAATAAACTGGCTTTTTCTGCCGAATATATTATTTATTTGTAGGTCATGGATTTGTGTGCTTCACTCTTTAAATCTTGTACCCTGAATGTAATATAATGTGCTCATGTTTTTTTTATTAAATGTTTGTACGGAATAAGCCAGTATTTTTAGCAAATTTTTTGTGGAATACACATATTTTAGTGTTTTTGTTGCTCTTCTTGAATGAAGGAGGACAATGGAGTACTTCTATTCTAGTCACTTCCAAAGTGGTTCATGTGTTAGGAAGTAGTAAGTTAGTTATGGATATAAAGGTGGTTTACTAAGATACAGAGGTTGAAGGAACAGAATTGAAAGAGTGTTAATGTATGCAGAGATCTGTGAACAATTAATGAGAAATTATTGTACTTAACAAGAAAGTTTTTTTGTAAGGACAAATGGTAACTCCAATATCATATACTGCCATTAGAACATAGACCTTGCCTTTCCTAGCTCAGAGTTGCTCTACCGTTCTCATACTCTTTTTAAAGAACAAATACAGTTGAAACACTGGATATGATTATTAGTGCCACATTTGTTCATTGACTTACCTACACATGATATTTGCTTGACTTGACAGGTGCATTCAGTGACATTAGGCCAGAGAATTGGTGCTTGTCTGATGACTACCTACAGTACCAGAAACGGTCACAAGATGAATCAGCATGGACACCAGAACCTGAGTATTACATTAAGCTCATTGCCAGGCTCAGAAGCAGTATCCTTTTAGTCATTAAATCTTTCCAAGTCCGTGCTAATTTACTAATTTTGCCAAAATATGTCTTGACTGTCCACGGCAAGTTTCGCAAGTTGTAAAATAGTTTGGCAGACAATCACAAAATGTTTTTCGTATATTTCAAAGTTATTTGTTTTGGAGATGATGTTCTCCCCACAGATCTCCTTATAGGTAGGGAAAGAATTGGTTCACTGTGCCATCAGTACTTGTCACAAATGACAGTCAAATGAGATTCTACATGCAGCAGTAGTGTCTTTCATTTTATATTGTCTGAAATAGCGTACGAAGAAGAAGAAGATATGGTCTGAAATGAGATTTCTTCATCTTGGAGAAACAGAAAGAAGTGTATTATGTATCAAATGCCCATAACTTACTGTCGTCAAATTTTTACTTCTTTTTCCAAGTTCCCCTAGGACATAAAGTTTTTACTATTCATTTTCGTTGGTCGTATTAGCACAGTTTAGAGGTTTCTTCTAAACCTAGATGCCTACTACACTTTCAACAAGCTTTTGTCTTATGTCAATGGTGAGGTCTGCAATTTCATGAATAGACAATAGTCTTCTACACTAGAGGGATTTCTTTATACTCTTTTGTCCATAGTTAGCCCTAGGACACATGTGCTACTCCTGGCAGCTTAAACTCACGATCGCCTGCAAAGCTGCTGGTAGTTCATAGCTGTGTTTTCTGCAACTTGTGAGAAATATATTCTTCAGGAAAATTTGCTTAACATTATTAAACTTTGAGTTTGAATTGGCAAAACTGCTGCACTAAATCAAATTGACAATTTGATGTGAAGTTGACAGTTGTGGCTATGGTTTGTACACAGCGAAAGTCATCGTGCAAGTCACTACAATAATAATCGAAAAGAAACGACGAAAGCAGAAAGACATGCATTATAAATTTGAACACATACATACAAGTTCTGCTTCTAATCTAATTAAATTTTTGATGCGCAATGCTGGTGACTTACTATGATTTTCAATGTGCATGACAGTTTGCCTTTGTGTATGTTATGCATTTATTCAAGTTCTAATTTTCTGTCAATATGTGGAATGGTAAAAATGCAATACGTTAGTAGGTAGCTCTACAAAGAATTTTTAATTTAAAAGTAGCTCACATACTTATTGCGTTGGACGACCACCGCCTTAAACAATAGTTGCTTAATGGGAGCATCCATTTTAAGGAACACTCTAGTCCGAGAACACCTGCTATGAATAATTATGACCCATTCTAATAATACTTTTTCAAGATGTCATAGGCAAATCTAAGTTTGAAGAAAGTTGTTAAAATATGTCATTGATGAATGAATTTCCTTAATTTGTCAAGCCATCCTTGGAGAATTACCTCCACCATATCCATCAGCAGACTGGAGGTTTAATGAGTTTCCAAATGCGGCAGCTCATGCTCTACACTCCATCTGCGTAGAACTGATGGCACTGCCAGTACCGGCACAGACTGTTGGGGAAGCTCTTTTAGATGTGTCACTCAGGCCGTAAGTGCTGCTGTTACAGATCTAAGTAGACATTATTCGTGCAACAATTAAATGTATTGAAACATTGTAAAATGTTTACCACAGACAGACAGTTAGGCAAGCAGATTGTCTATAGTTTGACAGGTCAGGTCATCATGTTGTTGGGACACACATGAAGACATCCCCACAACCCATGCCATCCCTATTTGTCAGCGGCTGTTGCCTGTGCCTCCTCTGGTCGGAGTTTGGTCCATTCTTTTATGTTGTCCTCCCACCTCTATTTGGGACAGCCTCTTCGTCGTCTGCCATGCACCTTTCCGTGCAGGATCGTATTTGCAAGACCATTTGGTCTCGATATGTGCCCGTACCAAGCGAGTTTCCTTCTTTCAACAGTTGCCAAGCGGTCTTCAAAAGGCCCTATAGCTGTTGTAAGTCTTTCTCATATTTCCTCCTGTTTGACAAGTCAAGAAAAATTTTCTCACCCAGTTTTCAAGGATCCATGTGAATGCAAACAAATTATAAATACAGTATTTATATTAATACAGGGTTCAATCCCCAGTCAGTGCAGGATTTTTTTTCAGATCGTAAACCGCAGCTTATGATCAACCGAGCTCAGAAAAATTCTGGGAAATAAACCCGGTCGATGTTATGCTGACCACATCATCCACTATGTGCTGCAGGTCATAAAATAATATGGGCTTATACACCATATTTCCTATACGCTGCATGGCGTAACGGAATCTTTACTTACTTTTAGTTACACATGTGAAATGAGATGTTGACAAGTCATAATGAGAAATGACATAGGCCTGGAATAACATCAGTTTAGGAATATATGAAGTAACATAAGATAAGATGGTTTGGTCACCTCACACTCCAAGCTAGTGTATCCTCATCTACAAGCAGCATGTACAAAAAACCTCAACTGGAAGTGATGAGCAACAGAGATTGTGTGGGTGATGTACATTTTAATGGCATGAAATATGTTGTCAACACTGTGAACCTCCCAAGAAATCAGTCTGCAAGGAAGAAGAAGTATTCATGACTGGTTTCTGAGTAACAGAAGCCACATAAACAATAATAAGTGATGTAGGCATGAGCGCCCCCTTGGAGATCCTAGGACACCTTATTAGGGAGGTCAGAACAGGCCCACTACATATGTTGGTAAATGTAACTCTCTCTCTCTTTCCCTCCCTCTCTGTCTCTCTCTCTCTGCATCAAAGGCGGCACAAAAGTCAGAACTCAAAATTCTCCACTTCAATCGGTCACCTCCACTCTTCGTAACTCTTGCATGTTCCCTAGCCACATGGTTGCACCCTCCCCTGTGATAGCTCAACAGAGTCTCTGGGTCTAGCCACTTCCTTTTGCCACTAGGTTTTTCACATAATCGCCTGTACTAGGAGTAGCACGTGTCCAGTGTATGCCCAGCATTTCTTCCTGGTAACACTAGAAACATAATTTTGGTTGGACTAGTCGTATTTGCTCATTAGTCATGAATTCTTTCCAGCCAATGTGACCAATAAGGGTTATTCATGGAATCGGCAACCTCCTCACCTAAAACAGAGTGTTACAGAAACAACTACTTCAAGAGTGAGCTCATAAATACTTTGCTGCAGGTTTCCAACAAGGATGTTAACCATATTGGTGCTCACATGTTCCTGTTGGAGCATAAAATGAAGGACGATTTTGGCAGGACAATAAAGTTGTGTTTGAGGAGAAATGAACTTCACTTGTGTGGATCAGGTTGTTCTGGAGCATTCTGAAAGGTTGTCATGGAGTATTCTGAAAGGTTGTTCTGGAACATTCTGAGAGGTTGTTCTGGAGCATTCTGAGAGGTTATCATGGAGCATTTTGTGTGGTTGTTGTGTAACTTTCTGTGAGATTGTCCTGGAACATTCTGTGAGTTTGTCCTGGATCATTCTGTGAGGTTGTCCTGGAACATTCTTTGAGGTTGTCCTGAAGTATTCTGTGAATTAGTTACAGTGACTACAATGTTATGTTTATTTAAATTTGTATCTAAGGTCATCATTGCTGCCCCCACAGAAGGACATGATGTCATGGTACAATGCTCTGGGACTGATTCTCACAGCTCTTCCAGTAAGTTGTTTCTTTTGTTATGATAAGACACTTGTTCCACTTTGCAAGCTTATTTGGTAGATCGATCTTTCACTGTCATAACGATATTGTCAATATGGAACATACTGATGGACTCACAGTTATTATCTTCAAGTGAATTGAATTTGAGCTTTTCTTTTTATCTGAATCTGTAATAAATAAAAAGATTCCATAAGTTTAATGGTCAGATCATTGAAAAATACAGTTAGGAAGTAATATTAACCAAGATGGAGAAACAAAGCCAGAGTTACTTTAAACTCTCTTTGCTCAGGAATATAAGATTAGTCTGTTCAACATGAAAATAAAAGCAGTTTTATTATTTGATCAAACTTGGAGCTTCAGATCTGGGTTGTAGATCTTCACCAATGTCTCTTTTGTGTACTCCATACAGAGACTTGTGGCAGTGAACAAAACTCCAAATGTCTTTGAAGATTAGATAAGGTTAAGAAGAGAAAGTGAAGATTGACAGGACTCATTTAACCTGAAAAAGTAACTTAACAAGAAAACCGATCTGAACTGTAAGCCACAAGGGAATTAGGGGTGGGTTGGGAAGGGCGCTAAGAACAGGAGAAGAAGTCAAGGGCTCTAGTCTTATATGCAGAACTCAAAGGAATGGTCCAGAATGAGAAATGATAGTGTGACCCTTTGTTCGCTTGAAATTTGAACAGAAAAATACAAGTGTGGCTAAGACTAATTATCTTTGGACTTAAAATTTATATAAATCCAGCTTCAGCAAACCTTTGCTATAAATGCATTTAACTGCATATTTTAACCTCGGATTACATTTTTTTATTAAGGACATCATGTTATAATTTCATGACTTAAATTTAAATTTCAAATTACCATCTTCCACACACATAACAAATATTCTGTTATTGCAGATTGAAAGTTAGCTCATATGATAGCTTAATGTTTTCCCCAGGAGTCTTATTGGACTGTTCTTAATGACTGGATTCTGAAGGCCATCACATCATCAGTGCTGGAAACACCTTCTCTACACCACAACCCCTTCAAAATATTAAACGTCAGTCTTTCACACCTTCAAAATGCTGAACACCAATGCTCTACTGTCCTAGAATTGTGCCATGGCGTGTGGCATCATGCTGGCATTGGGCAGTTGTCACATTTGCCACAGTAAGTTGAAATTATGTGTCTTCGTGTACTTGCTAGCCTTTCAGTTTTCGGTACTTGTGCGTTAATTCACCCACGGATTATAATAAGTCAAATTTAGTAGAATGTAGCCACACGAAGCACCATACTTTTCAATTCGCGCGGTAAACCTATGTCCATGTCATTCTCAGATCTAACACCGTACGGGGAAGATGGATTTCTTGCAGTTGTCACACTTGACACGCAAGAAAATAGATTTTGTGCAGTTTTTGCAGGAAAGACGCATAATACACACCGTCTGTGTGCTAAAAATCATGTTAGTACTTTGTCTCTCACGGTTCGCCAAGATCGTTAGAGATGTCGCACATGTCAGCAGGACATTCCTGTTCGTTCTGGCACATGGTTAGAGGGCACACGTCTGTCCTATAGAGAGATTATTCTCTTCATTTACTGTTGAGTAAAGAGATGACTAGCATTGCTTTCTGTAAATCAGAGCTAGGAATTGCCAATAATGCTGCCATAAAATGGAACAGTAACCTCCGTGAGGTTTGTGCAAATTCATTACTTGCTAATCCCGCTGTAATTGGCGGTCCAAATACGACGGTTGAGATTGATGAAAGTGTGTTCACATGCAGGAAAAATAATGTCGGTCGTATATTTCCATAGCAGTGGCATTTGTCGTGAAACAAGTGAGTTTTTGATGGTTCCAGTGCCGGACCGACAAGTGAGTGTTTGATGGTTCCAGTGCCGGACCGACAAGTGAGTGTTTGATGGTTCCAGTGCCAGACCGCTCAGCAGCAACACTAATGCCCATTATCGTAGCCAACATTCGTCCTGGTGCGACAGTTGTGTCTGATCAATGGCGTGCATACAGTACCATTCAGAATGTGCCTGATTTAAGTCACGAAACAGTGAA
Source organism: Ariolimax columbianus (assembly GCA_036924085.1). Lineage (NCBI taxonomy): Eukaryota > Metazoa > Mollusca > Gastropoda > Stylommatophora > Arionidae > Ariolimax > Ariolimax columbianus. The sequence goes on along the minus strand of JAVGWX010000008.1, from coordinate 34,558,547 downwards.
TCATTCTGCACATTTTGTCGACCCTATCACAGGAACAAACACACAATGGATAGGTTGTGGAAAGCTGCCAAAGAGCGCAACAAATGTCAAAACGGAACACATAGATACATGATAGATTCCTACATGTCTGAGTTTCTGTGGCGACATTTTACTAAAGTCCGTCAGTTACACCTGTTCGACAATATTATGCAGGACATCACAGAATTTTGGCCTCCTCTTTAAATTGTGCAGCTACGAACGAACATGTGTTTGTCCTGATATGTGCATAGCTTCAGCGATCCTTGGTAATCTGCTCCCCTCACTGCCCTTTTCAGGGCCCACAAAACCCACAAACCAGCATCAAGGTCCTTTTAGGGCTCACAAAAAACAACAAAACTGCACCCTGATAGCTAGACACTTATAATTATTTTTGTACGGAAACCCGTGTGGTCATTGAATGGCATACAATTTCAGAATGGGTAAATTAACGCACAAGAACCCAGTTTTCCAACATAAGATAAAGTGTCGATAGTATACCAAGTTGTTAGAACCTTATTACTTTCTTTTATTAGTGATTTTCAGTTTTGTTTTAATGTACTGTGTTTTTTGTTCTGCTTAACTGTATTTGTTCCAACTTTGTAGTTTTGTTACTGTCTGTCCATGGAAAAGTCTTTGCCCACATACTTCTCTTTCGCATCCAGCCTTTGCTGAAAATAAATGAGCACCACTAGCCGTCAGGTTTCACTGCCTGTCGTTCCACCATTGATGCCATTCTTGCACTTTGCCTACTTATCGAGATACACCGGGATTTAACCGCCCTATTTATGGCACTTATGTCCACCTCAAGGCTGTCTGACTCCATGGACAGATCTGCCTTGTGGAACACCTTAAAACAAGTGTTAGTTCCCAGCACATGCACCAGCTAATCAAACAGCTACATTGTAGTACCAAAGCAATAGTCCATCGGGGTCACAATATCTCAGACAAGTTCTCTACATCATCCAGTGTACGGAAGGAATTTGACCTTGCCATGACATTGTTCTGCCTCACCATGGACTAGATCCTTGATAAGTTGGAGATGCACAACCCAGAAGTCACTATCACATTGCGTGTGACCGACCTTGACTACGCAAATGACGTAGTCATACCAGGCTCCCACCCTCAGGCACTAATAAAACCACTGGAACACCTAGAAGACCTTGCATCTAGATTAGGCCACTACATCTCATGGACAGAAATCAAGATACAAAACCTTGGTTACAACCCCTTAGCGACAGGAATTATTGTCGAGGGGAACCATGTCAACTCCTGCACTGAAGATTTCTTGTACCTGAACAGCAAACAAAACTCTGATGCATGAAGCCACAAAAAGTAAGTCTGCATGTCTTCTCTGAGCATGCATGAGCTGCAGTGGTCAGCGACCCATAGCTGACTGCTAGCGTCAGGGCCAGCGAACCAGAGCTGCCAAGACCCTTCTACACCTCCATGCAGTGTCCTTGATAATGGGTTGCAGCAGGGCAGACTGGCTAAGGAGAAGGGATTGAGGAGGGAATGCTAACCGGGTACTCAAAAAATGCTTGCTGAAGTCAGATGTGTTGGACCGAAAGGTGCAAATATCGCAGTCAAGCTGTAAACTATGACACAACGCATTCCGTTCTCTGGACTACATTCTGCTACTTAAGCACTTTCAGGGTTTGGTAGCGGGAGATTGAGAACAAACGAAACCAAGCCATCTCTGTGGAACGCCATGCATAGAGTCTGGAACCAGTAGAGACTTTCACTGAAAACCAAGCTATGAATTTAAATAAACTGAGTCATCCCCATCCTGGTGTACGGTTCCAAAACCTGGACTATTCTGCAGGGTGATCAGAAGTGTATTGAAGCCTTCCACATGCACAGTCAGAAGTATATTCTTGTAATCCACTGGAATGAACTGGTCTCAAATGACAAAGTCACTCAACAGGCAGCCTCGAAAGCACTCTCAATGCTAAGCTACCACCATTTGGTCCTTTTTGAACGTGTGGTCTATCTTGCCGATGACGTCCCCTCCCACCATCTCTTAAACCAGCCATTGAGATAAAGGATGGGAAGTGACCCTCTCCATTGTTGTCCTTCCCCCAATGGCCGTCAACACACCACCTGGTTATGTCAAATCGGAAAGACATCATCCCCATGTAGCCTGGGACCTGGCAACACATCATGTTCTTAGACGGGTAACAGGCCCTTGTCATTTAAGTGGCCTACATACCTATTACACAAAAACACAAATATTATCAAATATATACACATCAATAAGTACATGTTGTTAGAAGCTGCTCCTGCTGAGTTAACTTGGGATACTGGTATTCTTCTTCTTCGTTCGCTCTCAATCTCCCGCTACCAAACCCTGAAAGGGCTTAAGTAGCAGAATGTAGTCGAGAGAACGGAATGCGTTGTGTCGTAGTTTACAGCTTGGCTGTGATATTTGCACCTTTCGGTCCAACACATCCGACTTCAGCAAGCATTTTTTGAGTACCGGGTTAGCATTCCCTCCTAGATCCCTTCTCCTTAGCCAGTCTGCCCTGCTGCAGCCTGTAATCCAGGATCACCGCGTGGAGGTGTAGAAGGGTCTTGGCAGCTGTGGTTCGCTGGCCCTGACGCTAGCAGACAGCTATGGGCCGCTGACCACTGCAGCTCATGCGCTGCTCAGCATCTTGATCCCTACTGCTATTCAAACAGGCATGTTAATGTCTGTTGCCAGGTAAGCCGAAGGCTTTGGCAATGATGTTGATGTCTGTTGCCAGGTAGCCGACGGCATCGGCTATACGTAGTAGGTATTTAAAAACTTCCTGCAGCGTACTAGGCCTGGGGGAAGGTACAAATAATTTGGGTAGATTTTTAATTATAATTTTTTAATTCAGCCATTAAGCCTACTCATTTTGATTTCTAACTGCCAAGGGATTTTTACTATGCTCTACACTGAACACATGACTCCGATCTCACTACCCAGTGATCAGGGAATTTTTTACCAGAAGATCCACGTGAAAGAATCCCGGTCTCCACCATGATTCAAACCCCGACCTCTGACACCCGTGGCGGACACTTTACCTCAAGACCATTAAGCCTCCTGAGTTAACTCTTTACGATATTTCTTTGGTAATGTGTTACAGTGGCTCTTCTTACATCTCGAGATGTAGTTGAGAAGGTGGACTAGGTCCCTCCAGGCTGTAGTCCAATGTAAGGCTCCTCAGTAAGCTCACTACTCTGGGAATGACAATGTCAATCCCCACCTCATTGATCAGACTGCTGTGACACAGCCTGTTTCCAAGAGAGCCTGTTTCCAAGAGCATGAGCATTGACTAGAGGTTGGGTTTGATCAGTGTGTTTCGCTTGATCCTGATTAATCTGTGCTCCCAATAAGTACATACATTCAAACATATGCACAAATACAAATATGTATAACACATGAACAAATCAGTAAATGCATTTACCTTAATATGTTCCTATATATCGCAAGACACACATATATATAAACAAACATATGAACACAGAGAGAGAGAGAGAGAGAGACACACACACACGCTCACATCCCCAACAGGCTCATATTTCTAAAAACTCCAGCTCTCTCTCTCTGTCTTCTCTCTCTCTATCTCTTTCTGTGTGTGCGTGCTCGCGCGTGTGTTTTATTTGTTTAATTATGTGAGTATACTTTTTAGCTCTTGTTTCATGTATTATACTTACATATATATTTGTGTGTATGTATGAACATATGCACATATTCATTTGTATTCTTGTTAATGACTGCCACCTTAAGTTGTATTTGTATCCGTTGTCAAGTTTATTCTCATTGTTTTTTGTGGGATTCGATGGGTGATTTCATTTGTTCTTAGTCCATGACAAAGGTTTGTCTTTCTTTTTGTTTCTGTCTCAGTGCAGTAACTGCGCCATACATATTTATACTTTTACCACCTTTTTATCGTATTTAGAATTTCTTTCTTCCTGTAACTTAACTTAACGTCTTTATACTGGTTTAGAAGACTCTGCAGTCTTTATATATATTACACCTGTACATATATTACTTTTTGCATCTTTTTTCCTACAATCTATTTTTCCCCTAAAACTTCTTTTTTCCAGCAATTAAATTTTATCTTATTTTTTTAAATTAATTTTTTGTTGGGTATGTTTGTCGCTTTTTCTTCACACAAAACTTCTCTAATTTGTTCTTTGTAGCAATGAAACATTATCTGAATTTATAACATTGTTTACGTGCTCTCTGTACAAATATATTTTTTCTTTAAAACAGATTTGTCAAAGAAAAACTGAAACCAAAGATTAAACATGAAAACCAGTTCATTTTCTTGTGTCACCTGGTAGGCCCATTTCTGCAGCGCTTCCACATGGAGAGGACCAGATGTCTTCTTGAGGTGATCACTTATTATATTTCATTTCCCAGTTACATGGTATCTGACAAGTGTTGTCTGGTTAACCATAGATTTAGAAATGGAAAAAAAAAGTAATTTTTAATTTATTTCTTAGTTAACCCTTTACACCCTATGCCACAAATTTAGAAAATACATCCCCTTCTCCAGCGCATGGAAATCATTCTTTTCTACATATATATACTGGGGGGGGGGGGGGGGGGGGGGTTGGAGGATTAAATATTGTGATACATTTTAAAATACAAATGACAAGTCTAATAATATAGAAAATTTAATTCACTTTCAGAAAAATTTTACTTTATTCTTATTTTGGGCATTAATGGACATTAAAACATGTGAAATGCAGAGAAATTGTTTTTGTTTTCTTCAAAAAATAGTTTGTTTTTTTTTTCCATATTTCTCCACACATATCATGTTTGAATGTTCTTTTCTACAACCCTTACAAGTCTGAATGAAATGCCAAATTATATTTCTCTTGTATTTGGACAGAAATCAATAAACATCCACACATTTTTTTAGAACACTGAAAGCAAGCTTTCTTTCTGCTGGGAAATGAACCAATAGCTTTCCGTTTCTTTAAAAGCTTTCAGTCTTGAAGAAACACTTGGAGAGTCTCAAATATTTAATGTCATTCTAGACTCTTTCTGAAAGGCTGTACAGTAATGACAGGCGAAAAAACAGATGGTTAGAGGCAGGCAAACATCTAATAGCACTGGGGTGAAAATCACCATCCTTTCTGAGTTCGCTTAGTGGTTACATAGATGTTGCTTTTACGCTAGAGCAAATCCTCAGCAGTTTTATGGAAGTAAAGTAGTTATCAAAGTTAGTTTTAAAATGCAAGAATATTTATCAAGGTGCTCAACTGCATTATTGAGACTACATTATGAATGTAGCTATGTCTTTAACGCAGTGACTCATTTATAATTCCATTGTGAACCTAAAATTCAGCATTTATTAACCAGTCTGGGTATCTGCAACATGTCAGACTTTGATTCCCCATGGGGTTGATTTGCAATGAAATGAGGAATATATTGTTTTAAAAGAAACTTGCCATTGGTTGAAACTAATCATGACTTCAACACATGGGTCTGTCAGGTTTATAAACAGAAGTGCTAGTAGCTTGTAGACCTATACCAAAGACAGTACTTCTAGATTCTGTGAAAACCTTTGTCAATCCATCACTTCAGACTTATATATCATAATTTCCATCATTCAAGGGGCATGTCATAAGTCTTTACCCCGACTATGAAGGAGTAGGAGGAGAAAGTTTAAATTTGGCACATATGTAGCTCATTCAATTTGTACTGGACGTGAGAAGTATGAAGCTCTCTCCTCTACGAGTTTACCCGGTATGGTGCAACATACCTTATTGACCAGACCCACTACTCTAACAGTTTGTCAGAACAATGGAGAAATCAGAGGCCAGAACTGTGATAAAATTCTTGATGTTGCAGGGAAAAACACCTACAGAAATACACAGGGAGATGAAACCAGGGTTTGAAGAATTCTGTCCTTCATATACTTCTGTAAAAAAACTGGTGTAGGCAGTTTAAGTGTGGCCGTTCCCATGTTGCTGATTTTCCAAGATTAGGAAGACCATCCTCAGAGTGCAGCGATAAAAATGCTGCAAGAGGGAAGAAAATGATTGACCAACATCAAGGTGAGCATGAAAGCCTGGAGAGCGATCCTGAGTGGAGCCATTCCGGGTGCAGATCTTGGTGGTAGTAAATATTCAATCGAGAACTTTGAAGACTGAAGAGGAAAGAAGGGTTCAACCAGCATTCAATTTGCAGGACACTAAATCTATGTTTATAACTTAGACATGACCAGATGTTGAATCTGTAATGCTGGTATTCAATCAGACAAAGGAAATGTCTTATGCCAGGTGCCAGAATGTTGTTTAAACCCAATGCAGTCTTTTCTCCTGGATTACCATTTTGGACCAGGATCTTTACTCAGGCCATCTCTGCATCTCATTAATGGACATCCTCGTTGGCACTTAGGAGTAGGGCTACGAGGATGTCACTTTTCATGCTTAACAATGCAATATGTACGATGCCATTGAAGGCGTCATTTAAAAAAAAAATTTTTATTTGATGGGCTAAAAATGACTTTGCAATTATATGTTTATATCTTTGACATGATCTGATGTTGATTTATGTACTAGAAATGACTTAACATTAATTATATGTTTATATCTTTGACATGATCTGATGTTGATTTATGTACTAGAAATGACTTAACATTAATTATATGTTTATATCTTTGACATGATCTGATGTTGATTTATGTACTAGAAATGACTTAACATTAATTATATGTTTATATCTTTGACATGATCTGATGTTGATTTATGTACTAGAAATGACTTAACATTAATTATATGTTTATATCTTTGACATGATCTGATGTTGATTTATGTACTAGAAATGACTTAACATTAATTATATGTTTATATCTTTGACATGATCTGATGTTGATTTATGTACTAGAAATGACTTAACATTAATTATATGTTTATATCTTTGACATGATCTGATGTTGATTTTATGTGCTAATAATATTTACACTTTGGTTGGTACAGTTGACAGTGGAGCTGTATGAGATTCTGCTGAATGTGGATAAAGCCAGCGAACATTTGTACCATATGGATGCCATCTGTGACTATCTGTATCCTTTGTATTTGTGAATTTTTAATAATATATTTGAGCCTCTCTAAACTTTAATTACTAGAAATGTGTTACAGCTTTAGGAAACCTTGTTTTTTCATATTAATTCTTACTTACTTTAGAGTTAAACATAGAAGAGAACTGGTTCATCAAATCCATCATGGCCAGAAAATTGAAATACTTTGGTCATATCAAGAGACACAATGGTTTTTAAGAGGACAGTGATGGGAGGTATGGTACTGGTCAAAAAAGGCAGGGATAGACAGAGAAGATGATGGTACCAAGATATCAAATAAAAGGCTTGTGCATGACTTTGGTGGAGGCTGGAGATTTGGGTAGGGAACAAGTTTCTATCAGACGAGCTGCCATAGGAGCAACGTTCTACAAAGGACATGCTACATGATGATGATGACTTACTATAGATGCCTGATGAGTCGTTAGCAGTACACCTCATAACTCAGACTTTCTTGTGTTCAGAATTATAACATAGCAAGGTTTGTGCCCCTATGGAATAACTTAACTTAACTGAACGTCTTTATACTGGTTTAGAAGACCCTGCAGAGTCTGTATACAACCAGTTACATTTACATCACCTTGCTCTAAAAGCTATGAGCATCCAGTTTATTCTTAAATGCATTAACTGTCCCTGCCTCCACTACCTCCCCTGGCAATGCATTCCAAGCAGACACCACTCTCTGACTAAAAAAATATTTCCTAATATCTAATCTGGACCTCTCTTAAGTCAGCTTGTAGCTATGCCCTCGTGTTATTGTGGGGGGCTGTATTTTAAAAAACTTGTTATAGTCTAATTTATCCATTCCTCTGATCATCTTATAAACCTGTATTAAGTCACCACGAATTCTTCTCTCTTCGAGACACCGTAGGCCGGTTTTTCTGAGTCGTTCCTCATAACTGTAATTCTGGAATCCCACTATCATCTTTGTCGCTCTTTTTTGTATTCTTTCCAGCATGTTTCCCCTCTATGATAAGGACTCCACACCTGTACACAGCACTCCAATCTAGGTCTAACTAAAGCTTTATACAGTTTGACGATCACTTACTTGCTCCCATGTTTAATATTTCTTTTTATCATACCTAACATTGCATTTGCCTTTTTCACTGCTACCTTAACTTGCTCACTCACCTTTCCTGTATGATCTATTATAACCCCTAGGTCCCTTTCCTTATCTATCTTTCTAATATTGTTTTCTCCCATTCTGTAATTATGTTCCATATTGGATCTACCCATGTGGATGACTGTACATTTATCTACACTAAACTCCATTTGCCAGCTTACAGACCATTCTCAAATTTTATCTAAATCCGACATCAATATATCCACTTCTGCTTTAGATGAGACACTACTGCATAGTTTTGTGTCATCAGCAAATTTTGCAATCATGGATCCCATATCAATGTCCAAATCATTTATATATATCAAGAACAAAATTGGTCCCAAAACCGAGCCCTGTGGCACACCACTTTTCACTTCACACCACTCAGAGTACTCCTTATTTATGCCCACCCTCTGCCTTCTTCCCGATAACCAATTTTCAATCCATTTGGCAACTTCCCCACCTATTCCATGTGATTTTAACTTTCGAAATAATCTTTGATGAGGACAGTTTCTTCCTCATTATAATCGAAATACAACGTTACATGATCAAGACAAAACCGTCTGCTGATGTCACCATCATCGCTTGCAATGGACAACAAATGTTGTTATTCACCCCATTGAACTTTGTGCAATTCTGGCTGTCTCTTCACTTCCCATGTTTGTATGGCTGTCAGTCTTCTTCCATTCTGCAGACTTGGCCAAACATCATAACTGGGACTGTTCCACCCACATCTGGAAGGGCTAGATTTCAGGGGCTTATTGTCTGATAGGACACATTGTCTCTTTTTATTGCTTGGTCTATCATCCTGAAATATCTCATTTCTAACCTTGAAGGTTTGTCTTCATTTTGAACACTGTCCATACTAACACTCGTAAGTCAAAACTGATATGTATGTGGAACCAGAAAATGTTATAAATGATCATGCATTGCCCTTTTGAATGGGAACATATCATGAATGATCATGCATTACCTTTTTGAATGAAAAGATATCACAATTGTGATCCATTGATTGTAAAAATTCATTCTTTGTTTGTATGTTTGGGGCTCTTTTCTGTGTTTATTTTTAAGCTGTGGGACATTAACACTTAAGATACTATACCACTGGTAACCACTGACACCCTCAAATCTTATACAGCGTAAAACCGCTTGTTGTTATTGCATTCATTTCTCGGTCACTACGCCTATTGTTGCCTTCTGTTTTGAATTTGCATGTTTGCATAGGCGTCAAAGGCCCGTTGCGTTGATCGACCACCATGTCCAACTGCTGAGGCGTAGCGTATCGACCGAAATCCCCACAGACTCCCCAGGCGGAGCCGATGACTTTGCTGCCTTGATATGAGGGCCGCGAGGAATATATTAAACCAATGTTTGTGTCAAATCCCCTGTTTGGACGGCGTGGCCTAGTGGCACAGCTCACAACCGGAAGGTGCTGGGTTTGATCCCCATCACAGCACCGGCCGTTACCCCGGGGAAGCAAACCCTTAGAAAATGCAGGAGGAAGCAGGCCCTTACATAAAATGCATGCTGAAGTCGGATGCACTGGGCTGACAGGCACAAAATAAAAACCACAGTGCAACGCACACCGCCTTGGGGATTAGAGAAATAAGGCGAATGCAAAAAAAAAACAAAAAAACTCTGTTTATCCGTCGCCGAGGCTTCTGATTGTGTCCACCTTTTGGTCAGTGTGACCCTTGCTGTGCTGAGAATACGAGGTTAGGAGAGGTATTGTGTAACCTCCGGTGGAGGGAGGGGCGAGCAGGAGGTAGTCGGCTTCAGTCAAGCAGAAAGGTCTTTGAGTAATAGTAACCTGGACTGAATTATAGTGGGCAATTAAGCAGAACATGAACTCCATCATGGACTGGTTTCCCACGGTTTAAGCCAGACATGAAATGCAGCATAACAAACAGGATAACCGATTGAAAGCACATCAATTCCACAGAATAGTCCCTGATACCACCTGGTGAAGGGTGAAATATAATCCGAACAGGAACCACCAAACATTGGAAAACGACACAAACACCGAAGTGAGTCGAGAGCACAGCCGTTAAGGCACGGCCATCTTACTTTCAATAGTATAGATAAAGTATTGAAAATAGCTTGAAAGTTAAAAACCAGTGCATTTTCACCAATAAATGAGCAATTTATATGATAGTGTGCAAGCAGGGCCATCAAAGCGGATTAATTTGACAAGCTAGACTTTGATTACGATGATAACCAATCAGATATTGAGATAGAGAGTGATAACGATGAGCTAGATCTATACCACAGCAAGGGTATCGTTGATGGTCGGGTCAGTTTACACGTGAACGGTGCAAGGGATGCACGTTCGGTGTGCACTGCTCCCGATGGGCGGAGTTTTTATTGTAGCAGGTGCACACGTAAAACAATTTCTGCTTTTTGCACACTAGCATTACATTTTATACACTTCTCCATTCATACATAACATAATCAAAATTCATTTCAATATCATAATAAATTTTTCAAAGTTACAGATAAAATAAGACAAGCACCCATTTCTCATTGGTTTTGTTGGATTCTATAGACCATAAAGACAAATGCCTAAAGGATCTGAAGGGTTAAATATATAATACTGTTTTCCAACTCTTATGTGCCTGTTGCATATTTTCTCAATACTGAGGAAAGCAGCCAGGCTGTTGCCCTACAAAATAAATGCTAATGTTAAGATATTGCCCAGGAAATAGGATGTAGTGTTTTTATAATACTCTTTTTTCTCTAATTTCTCCATTTTTGATTTCTTAGTTGCCAGCAGAATTCTCCTTGGTAACCACAGTTACGTAGCACTGCAATTGTTTGTCCAATATTGACATCAGTTGAAGAGTATTTATTATAATAATGATGGTTTGTTATATAACTTTAATTTTCATTCATCTAATTAACCACACAGCAAGCATGTTGTAAACGGTTAATAAAGACGGATGTGTATGGGGCTAGCAACATGATTGTGTAAACAAGGATGTAGCAGTAAATAAGCTGACAGCATCCAAAAGCTGGCTACTTGAATCAGGGTCAGCGAACCATAGCTAACGAAGACATCCTATTCCGCCTCAAAGTGGCAGACCTGAAACTGGCTGCACTCATATAGTCTGGCTAACAGATTGTGGATCAAAGGAGAAGGCAAACCTAGTTCCAAAAATGCTGTGCTGAACCTAGCTGTAAACTATAACACAACATCCTTTTCAGGGCGAACAGCAAAAAGAAAGAGGAAGATGTTAAACAAGTTGCTTGAGAAATCTGAACTTCCAGAATACACATAGGGTTTTGACACATACTTCCTGCAGTTATGGGCACATACTTCCTGCAGTTATGGTCACATACTTCCTGCAGTTATGGTCACATACTTCCTGCAGTTATGGTCACATATTTCCTGCAGTTATGGCCACATACTTCCTGCAGTTATGGCCACATACTTCCTGCAGTTATGGCCACATACTTCCTGCAGTTATGGCCACATACTTCCTGCAGTTATGGCCACATACTTCCTGCAGTTATGGCCACATACTTCCTGCAGTTATGGCCACATACTTCCTGCAGTTATGGCCACATACTTCCTGCAGTTATGGCCACATAACTTTTCTGAGTGAAAAAGAAAGATGAAAAGTATAATTGAGCATACAGTTTTATTATATATGTTTACTCCCTAGCACAATTTCCAGCCAAACAAGTTTACATTGGTGAACTGTTGATTTCTTGTTGTCAGCCTTGACCACCCATCTTTCCAGATATCATATAAAGTACATGTTTGTTGGAGATGGTGTCAAGAGTGATGCTGAGAAGGTCATTTGTAAGCTTCGACCAGCTCTTAAGCTCAGACTTCGCTTCATGTCACATCTCAACATTGAAGAAACGTCAGTTGTGGCTTCAGCTCCTAGCACGCCATCCTCAAAAACTTTCTAACGCAGCATGGTCAAGATCTGATGCCTTCTCAGAAGATCCTGTTTTTTTACACTGATTGAAACAGAAATATTGTTGCTATGTTTCTCTAAAGTCATGCCTGCTGTTGAACTATGCCCGACATTCTTCTCCAACAAACTTTGAATGACTTGATTATATCAATTCTTTGGCAGTATGGGGACGTGTGAATGCCTGGTTAGAGACCTCATAAGAATGTATGTGTGCTGTACTCTGGAATTAGGTGTATGCAGTATGCTTGTATGAAAGATGTGCAAGGCAGCAAGTACTAATCGAATTTCCTGAGTTTGTCTTGTTTGGGAAAAACCTATATATCTTTGTTGAGTTACAAGTGCCAAATATGTTATCAATTATTGTGGATTATTCTCACAACTAACTTTCACAAATTATCAACATTGCATAGTACTGACGTCACTTAGTAACTCATAGTCATGATGCGCCTTTTGAAATGTCACTGTGCAGTCAGCTGAGCTGATTTTATTGGACCTTTAATAATTAGCAAACTCAGTGTGCTTTAACAAATAAACTGAGCTTCTTCCTTTGGGCTGTTATCCATGAAACAGTAAAATTAAAATGTAAATTTGTTTTTTCATAATAAATACAATTGTTTGATTGTATCTTCAAGACAAAATTAGACATTTATTATAAAGACGTAGGGGGAGATCCTTTAATTGCTAAATTGCTATTTTTTTTCTTATTGTAACGATTTTATTGTTGATCAGATATACAGATTAACTATTCTCAAAATTATCTCAAAGTTTTATTTTCACATTTTTATAATCATGTAAATGTTTTACTATTTTAATAAAGATAGTCTTTTTCAATTGATCACCAGCAAAGATATCAAAACTATAGAATGGAGGATGGGAACAAAGATTTTAGCACTTCAATATCTGAAGTAATTTAACATCTAAGACTTTGATTCAGTCACTTCAATTAAGTTGATTATAAGAAATATTGGTTTACAAAATGTAATAATAGTTGTCCATCACAAGCGAAGATCGTGACAGCATCAGACTGATGCTGTCTTATGTGATATCATATGACTGTAAAATCCAATCCTGGCACGGCAGACTGCCACACTTGGGACATTGTATGTAAGGAGTCAACTCTGGTGTTGTGATACCTTCTTCATTCAGGCAGCTAGTTTTCGCTGATCCACGGCGAAGATATCCTGCTATGGACTCAAACAACTTGTGTGATATCAGCACGTCAGGTGGTGCGGTTCTGTGCAAGCATCTCCCAGGAGGTGGCATCATTCTTGAAGCTCCTCAGAGACATTATTTTCACCCTGGAAAGCGTCTGCCTGTTCTGAGCTCACTGTAGAGCATTTGCTTGGTGAGGCACTCATTGGATATGTGAACAATATGCCCTGTCCATCTGTGGACTTGGACCATTACTGCGGATATCCAATACAGAATGCATGCAATGGAGGTGGGATGCTTTGAGAGACTCTTTGGTGTTACATGTGGGGATCATGTCGCGAACGTGGAGATTTGGGGGGGGGGATTGGGCCTTTTGATGATCTGTTCACAGCTGTCGAAAGGTGAGAGATGTCTTGGTATGGGCACGTCACGAGGTCCAACGGAATTGCAAATTCAATTCTGCATGGTTCCGTGCTGGGAAAGAGAGGATAGAGACGTCCGGGAAAGAGAGGACGGGGACGTCCAGGGAAGATATGCGCAGACAACATCACTGAGTGGTCAAACCTTCGTCCCGGTGAGGCACGACTGGCGACAGTGGACAGAGAGAGATGACGTGGGAGTGTCTTCAAGTGTGCCCCAATGACCTGATGGATTACGGGATGAACTGAACTTATCTTATCTGAACTCTGGACAAATGTATGGATGCTCAACATGTTTGATATATTGAAAATGTCAGAATTAGTACATTTTTCCTGCAAGATAATTCTGAGAAGCCTGCAGAGACAGCTTATGCAGAAATGATTTAACTGTCCAGCATGTCTTCAATACACTGTCTTGTTTTGCTGACATGTAGAAGAGTGGTTAGCACTACCACTTTACCTTTGTGGTGACGCTGATGCCTTGTCAGTTCCAAATATTTGCTTATGGTCTTTCAAACGCAGAGCTTGCCTTTGCAATTCTGTTGTTGATATTCACTTTTCTGATGAGGGTACTACCTAGGTAAGTTTAGCTATCAACTGCTCAGAGATGGTGGCTGTGTATAGTGATGTTTGATTTGCTGAATTCCAATAAATTGAAGAAAGGTGGTACTGACGAATGCTCGTGTGGCACAGGGAAAATGACAGCTGAACATCTGCTGCAAAATTGCCCAACGTACGAGGACCAGAGAAAGCACATGTGGCCATCACCAGTGGCAACACTAGACAAGCTCTATGGCAGTGTCGACAGCCTCAGGGTGACAGCTGCTTTCTTCGAACAAATACAAGTTGACGTCTGACAGCGTACGAAGAAGAAGAAGATTTGCTGAATTGCTTCTCAGGAGAAGGCTGGAAAAGTAGCTGTTTTCTTAGTGTTTATAGTCAAGCCAAAATTCTTAGTGTTTATAGTCAAGCGAAAATTCTTAGTGTTTATAGTCAAGCCAAAATTCTTAGTGTTTATAATCAAGCCAAAATTAGTGCTTGTCGCTGAAAGCTTCTTCATTGTGGGCTGCATATTATGGGCGCAGTCATCAGCAAATAGGAGATCTAAGATGGTGGCATCTTTCACTTTGGTGTAGGACTTCGTCTCAGATTGAACAGCTTGCCACGCATGCCATGTACAGCATGAGAAGGCCTGGCTGCAAACACCATGATAAATAGTGTCTGGGCTAAAGAGTGTCATTTGTTGTATGAGAAGGCTGCCAGACAATTCTCCCACATGCACTACTTGAGCAATCATGAAACTGGCAGACATCTGTAATGAAATTTTGCCATGATTTCCCAAAGCCCTATCCTATTAACAGCGTTAAAGACCTTGGACAGGAATTCTGCAAGAATGTTATACAGGTCACAATGCTGTTCCTGACATTTCTACTGGATTTGACGTTCTGTGTATATCATGTCGACCACCCCACAATCCGCTCAAAAACCACATTGACTGTCTGGGAGTAGGCCCTGCTCAAGATGACTCATTAAGTGTTTGAGCATGACACAGACCAGAATTTGACCAGTGATTGAGAAAGATGTCCATGTGGTTATCGCAGAAATAAGAATTGCCCTATCACTTGTACAAGTATACAACGGAAGCATCTTTTAGGTTCTGTGTTATCTGACCACCATCCTGAATTGAGCAGAATAGGTCTGTCAGTCAGAGGCAGGATGAGACCTCATGCTTTGTAAGCTTCAGAAGGAAGAGCATTAAAGGCTTTGCTATTACACATTTGGTCAGTTGTTTCCTTGACCTCATCAGTGTTGAATGTGGAGCCTATTGTTGGTCATGACAAAATGTAAGAGACTATTGAAAGGCAGGCATGGGAACTTGCATGGGTGGACAATGACTAGTTTGGCTTGGTTGAACCTGCCAGGTTGTATGATCTATGCTTCATCTTCTCATGCTGGTGAGAATGAAATCTTTGTATACATGAATTATTGGATTCTATGTTTTATTCTGTTTTTACTAATAATCATTGACTATTTCCATTGTTTTCTCATTCTTGTATGAAGTCTCATTAAGTTGGACACGTCAGTCATTGTTGGTTACTGTTCTCATGTAAAACTGCTCCCCTTACGTTATTGTATATAAAGTACGTAAGTCAAATGACTTATATTAATGTTGACTGTCATACACTCTACGTTTATACACACCTAAACAATGTTTCTTCTGCCTGAGTGATGTATTTAATTTATGGCTATTATTAAATACATTATTAGTGTAACCAAACCTGTCTGTTGATTGTCTTGTATGTCTACCCTGTTTTTGTGCTCACTGGGATATGTATGTATCATCTCATCTCAGTTCAACTGTCCATTCATATTATTATACATCATGCTAGGTGCAGTCTTCTTCCTTTTGTGTTGCATCTATGTTGCTGTTAACTTCCATCCACCCAACATTAGTGTTTCTATAACACAGTCAGTCTATCTTTTTCTTGATGTTTTACCATTCCTGAAAATGGATAGTACTAGAACATCATACCCATACCGGGCTGTTTCGGCACATTTGTGAAAGAACAAAGCTAATACAAGTAGGAAATCCATGAAGGTGAGCATGAAAGCCTAGAGAGCGATCCTGGGTGGAGCCGTCACGGGTGCAGATCTTGGTGGTAGTAAATATTCAATTGAGAACTTTGAAGACTGAAGTGGAAAGAAGGGTTCTAAGTGAACACCAGTTCTTCTTCTTCTTTGTTCGTTCTCAATCTCCCACTACCAAACCCTGAAAGGGTAAGTAGCAGAATGTAGTCCAGAGAACAGAATGCGTTGTGTCATAGTTTACAGCTTGGCTGCGATATTTGCACCTTTCGGTCCAACACATCCGACTTCAGCAATCATTTTTTGAGTACTGGGTTAGCATTCCTTCTTTGATCCCTTCTCCTTAGCCAGTCTGCCCTGCTGCAGCCTGTTATCCAGGATCACCGCGTGGAGGTGTAGAAGGGTCTTGGCAGCTATGGTTTGCTGGCCCTGACGCTAGCAGTCAGCTATAGGTCGCTGACCACTGCAGCTCATGCGCTGCTCAGTATCTTGATCCCGAACACCAGTTCAACATGGGTCGGGCGGTCCTAAGAAATACTGAAAAAAAACCTAAAGGTCATCATCAGAGACAATAAAAACACGAGCTAACAAATCATAGAGAAAGGGATGAATACCTGTGTTCATATCTCTTTTTTATGTATTCATCCCTTCCTCTATGATTTGTTAGCTCATATTTTTGTGCCGCAGTATCCTTGCCTTATTTTAAATTCACAGAGAAAAGAAAATTGCTTTCTGACCTTGGAACACTCTGTTCTTTCTTGTCTTGATATACACATATCCGTCTGCAATCTTACGAATGGAATTAAGTTAATATTCCCAAACCTGGACACAGAAATTAGTTCTCTGGGGCCGTGTGTGGCAATGCAAATGAAGTGAGGGACATCAGCCGGAGCCCCGGACACAATCTCTTTTCTTCGTAAGAAGCCACATCCCTGGAATCGGCTTGCCCAGAGATAGTGACCGGGTAAAACAAAGCAGCTCTTATTGTCTTTGGTGTGCTCCCATGAACCTTTGGAAAACCCACGTAGACAGTGTGAATTCGTGTCAGAGCATACCTATAAGGCTCAATCAATGACCGTCTCACTACCCAGAGATTAGGGGAATTTTTATCAGAAGATCCACATGAAAAGATCTAGTCTCCTCCGTGATTCGAACCCGTGACCTCCAACACCCAGGCGGACACTTTACTTCGAGACAACTGAGTCCTCCATAGTCTATACCATTTGTGTATAAGAATGTTTTCCAAGCAATAGTTTGTTCTACTGTCATCCATCAGCTTGTTTTTCACCTGTACTGTAATGGTCCAACCATTACAATAAATAATATTTTTGGTATTCTGTTTATTATAATTACCATCAGCAAGCGGTTGTCCGCGACAGTGGACAAGACAAGCAAGCGGTGTACATTGTGCAATTATTTGGCTATCTGTTGTCGAAATTGCTCCTCTTCTGTACAGCATGACATCTTGATGCTGAGCTGCTAATATGCGTCATTTGGTTGATGTTTATGTTTCTAAGAATCGACATAACTGCACTTCGGGCATACCCATAGGTGCTCAATCTCTTTCAGCAAATGATGCAGGGTCTGGATGCTGATGGTCCCTGTAAGTCTCCTGCTCCGTTCTCTCATGCGCCCTGCTCCGCTCGAACCTCGTTTGATGCCGAAACTTTTCAGTCTGTGGATTGCTGATTCATCTATTTTCGTGTCTTCATTCAACAGACGGTCGTTGATTGATTTCAAAATATCACTCCTATCCATTACTAACGTATCTATGATGGGAGCTTGTGAAGCCAAGATGTCAGCTCTTTCGTTGTCCTGAGCCCCAGCATGACCAGGACAGTAGATCCATGTCAACCCCTGGAGGAGTGAGACCTCAACAACTGCTATCCAATTGTACCTCAGCCATCCCGTATGTACGGCTTGCACGTCAGTCACGATGATTGCTATTGTTAAAGGGGTTTCATATTGCCATCTTAACGCTGAAGTCACTACTTCCATCTCCATGCTCAAACTGGAGATTGTTTACGTGTATGCCCCACTCCGCTCAGCAACGACCTGTCCTCTCACTCAGCTGAGAAGCCACAGTTTGATGTCCCACTGCGCAGCACCGATCCGTCGGTGTATATGACGGCATCACTATCCTGCGTGTTCTCAGTTATCAGCTGATTCACATCGAGCTCTACTTTCCCGTTGCCACATTCTTTGCATTCCTTGACTAAGGTTATGATGACACTCTAGTACTCTATCATTCTATCCCCAGTATGGACCTATTCTTCTCCCTTGACTAAGGTTATGATGACACTCTAGTACTCTATCATTCTATCCCCAGTATGGACCTATTCTTCTCCCTTGACTAAGGTTATGATGACACTCTAGTACTCTATCATTCTATCCCCAGTATGGACCTGTTCTTCTCCCTTGACTAAGGTTATGATGACACTCTAGTACTCTATCATTCTATCCCCAGTATGGACCTATTCTTCTCCCTTGACTAAGGTTATGATGACACTCTAGTACTTTTTCATTCTATCCCCAGTATGGACCTATTCTTCTCCCTTGACTAAGGTTATGATGACACTCTAGTACTCTATCATTCTATCCCCAGTATGGACCTATTCTTCTCCCTTGACTAAGGTTATGATGACACTCTAGTACTCTATCATTCTATCCCCAGTATGGACCTATTCTTCTCCCTTGACTAAGGTTATGATGACACTCTAGTACTCTATCATTCTATCCCCAGTATGGACCTATTCTTCTCCCTTGACTAAGGTTATGATGACACTCTAGTACTCTATCATTCTATCCCCAGTATGGACCTATTCTTCTCCCTTGACTAAGGTTATGATGACACTCTAGTACTCTATCATTCTATCCCCAGTATGGACCTATTCTTCTCCCTTGACTAAGGTTATGATGACACTCTAGTACTCTATCATTCTATCCCCAATATGGACCTATTCTTCTCCCTTGCCTAAGGTTATGATGACACTCTAGTACTCTATCATTCTATCCCCAATATGGACCTATTCTTCTCCCTTGCCTAAGGTTATGATGACACTCTAGTACTCTATCATTCTATCCCCAGTATGGACCTATTCTTCTCCCTTGACTAAGGTTATGATGACACTCTAGTACTCTATCATTCTATTCCCAGTATGGACCTATTCTTCTCCCTTGACTAAGGTTATGATGACACTCTAATACTCTATCATTCTATTCCCAGTATGGACCTATTCTTCTCCCTTGACGAAGGTTATGATGACACTCTAGTACTTTTTCATTCTATCCCCAGTATGGACCTATTCTTCTCCCTTGACTAAGGTTATGATGACACTCTAGTACTCTATCATTCTATCCCCAGTATGGACCTATTCTTCTCCCTTGACTAAGGTTATGATGACACTCTAGTACTCTATCATTCTATCCCCAGTATGGACCTATTCGTCTCTCTTGACCATCGTCTCATCTGGGGAGGCATGTTCGATTGTTTTCTCTGCCTGTGTCATCCATGACGCCCCTTTCTTGATTCTTGATGTCTGAGAAACTAATGTACAGAGTGTGCGTCGTGTCTGTCGTGACACGCATATGGGCTTTGACTTGTGCCAGTTTATGTCTGGATGTCACCGATAACAATCCCAACATGTAACACATCATCACAATCGGGGTATCTCTAGTGCAGCCCAGAACCAGTCGCTTACCTTCATTCTAGATGCGTTCCAACCTTTCACAATGTGCTCTCGATAGTGTAAGGATATCCAGTCACTAATTAATAACCGACAACACAACCTGGCGACGAAATAGGATGTAAAGGAGCGCTGTTCCAAGTTGACAGCAGCTATAGTCTTGAGTGCTCCTAGCCTATGTTTACATTTTCTACGGTCTGGTCAACATGGCAATTATAATTATGCCACTCCGAGGCATTTCAACCTGTCACACCTGCCAAATGGTGCATCCATCAAATGTGATCCTTGGGAGTTCAGTCTTTACTATAGAGTTGTTCAAAGAACATCCAATCATATAGGCCTTTCTCGGATTGATCTGAGAGCTGGAGTCCTCACACCACTGTGAGCCTGTAAGTTTTCCTGGATGTCTTTGACAAACTCTTGCCTGTCTGAGCCAGTTTTGTATGTCAGGATGTCATCTGCAAATGTTAAAGATTGTCTTGTCCCTGTGGGTTGAATGTTAGCCACTTTTACTGTGTAGATGTTGAACATCACCGGTGCGAGCGTAGACCCTTGTGGCAGTCCTGGACATATTCTCCTCGGTTCTGATGTCCAAGATCCGATGCGGAGCTCAACTGATATCCAACTAACTAAAATGGTTGAGGACCCGTGTGCTCTCTTCACGCGTGTTTCTGTATATACACTTGGTAAGCTATTTGTCCTCTTCATAAGTTGTACCTGTACATGTTAAGGTAGCTGTCCACTTTCCTTTGACAGTCTGTCTGCCTCTTTATTGCTAAAAATATTGCAATGAGATGGAATCAACGTATCACAACTCTCTTGAACCAGTGATATCGTTTATAGAGTATCACTGTTAGTTCTTTTAAGTCTGTATTTTTTCTCCCTATGGACGCAATCCCTAAAAACGCATCTGTGAAGAGTAACACTTGTCTCTCCGTGTTTTCATCTGTCATTAGAACTTCTGCTGCTGTTTTTAAGGCCTTTGCCTCTGCTCTGAAGTTACTTTGTGTACTGTTTTTAGGCTTAGAAAGATCGCTCAGACAAAGTGAGAAAACAAAACACAGAATGTAATAAGAAAATCCATGTGGCATTCATTGATCAAGAAAAGACACTTGACCCGGTAAACCGATGTGGGATATGGGAGGTAATGGAGGAATATGATGTGGAGGGTCAACTACTGGATGACATTCGTGCCTTGTACGTAAACAGTGAAGGTGCAGTACGAACGAATGCAGGTATGACAAATTGGTTTCTAGTGCTGAGTGGTGAACGACATAGGTGTGCTCTTTCTCCACTATTGTTCCTAATTTACATAGATAAAATTACCCAGTTGGCTAACCCTCATGAGGAGCTCCTAAATGAACTATTGTTTTTCTGAAGATGAGGTAATCTTTTACCGAACTTTCTCCATTTCGCTTATTACGAGTATAACATGCATATCAACACAGGCAGGACAGAGAATATGTTGATATTGCATGAACAAGTGCAGAGAAGTTTCTACATCAGTGACATTGGTATCAAATAGTAAGAGTTCAAATACCTAGGTAGTATGTTCACTGATGAAAGCAGAGAGATTACACATATAATTCAGGAGGTGAACAGTGTCCACTATCAAATTGTACAGATTTTGAAACACCCTAGAGTGCTTCTTTCAACTAAGAGGAGGCTGATAAATACATTATTTATTCCTGCATTGTGTTACCAACGTCAATCTCGGTCCTTACTAGCAACTCATAAGAGTAAGATCGAGAGCTGAGAGATGCGTCGTATGACCGAATACGCATCACAACGCCGAGACAGACAGCGAGGACAAACCCAGTTAGTGCCTACATTGACTCTCAACAAACCCAGTTAGTGCCTACATTGACTCCCAACAAACCCAGTTAGTGCCTACATTGACTCCCAACAAACCCAGTTAGTGCCTACATTGACTCCCAACAAACCCAGTTAGTGCCTACATTGACTCCCAACAAACCCAGTTAGTGCCTACATTGACTCCCAACAAATCCAGTTAGTGCCTACATTAACTCCCAACAAACCCAGTTAGTGCCTACATTGACTCTCAACAAACCCAGTTAGTGCCTACATTGACTCCCAACAAACCCAGTTAGTGCCTACATTGACTCTCAACAAACCCAGTTAGTGCCTACATTGACTCTCAACAAACCCAGTTAGTGCCTACATTGACTCCCAACAAACCCAGTTAGTGCCTACATTGACTCTCAACAAACCCAGTTAGTGCCTACATTGACTCTCAACAAACCCAGTTAGTGCCTACATTGACTCTCAACAAACCCAGTTAGTGCCTACATTGACTCTCAACAAACCCAGTTAGTGCCTACATTGACTCTCAACAAACCCAGTTAGTGCCTACATTGACTCTCAACAGATCAAGTGGTTTGGTCATTTAGTCAGAATACATTGTGACCAGCCTGGATCAAGAGCATATCATACGCAGGTCTTCGGTCCACGAGCAAGAGGCAGACCTCAACATCGATGGATCGAGGGTGTCTCTGACACTCTCAAGAAGTTACACCCAACGACAGCACAAGCCTCCCACTTGGCGATAACAAGAAATCTACGCATCCCACCTAGCGACGCCGTATGACAAAATCAGAAGGACAAAATAAGAAGAAGCAGAAGAAAAATATATTTCCACCTCCATTCTCTATTTCATTTGATGTTGATCCATCTGCATTTTCATGAGTCTAGATGTTGAAATGGTAGTTTTCTCTATGTGTTTTACAGTTAGAGCTCTTCTTTCTGTTTCCCTCTGTCTGGATTGTTATTAACAATGTCGGGAATGTTTTCTACCAGCTCTGGGAAGCGATGTTTTCTACCAGCTCTGGGAAGCGATGTGTTCTACCAGCTCTGGGAAGCGATGTGTTCTACCAGCTCTGGGAAGCGATGTTTTCTACCAGCTCTGGGAAGCGATGTTTTCCCCTGGGTGGAAAGCATTTATCAGATCTGTTATCCACTTCGTTTTTTACTGATGCTGCAAAGTTGTCCCGATGGAGTCATCCCCTTCCAAGCATTTATTCTCTGGTACATGTGATGGCCTATCAGTCTTCTGAATTTCTCACCTGGTTGTTGGGCCTTGCTGTTTCTTCTGTCCTCAGTTGGTTGCAGGTTGGTCATTTTTTCGAGTTCTCCAATGGACGTGGTCCTTATGCCCCCTGTTATGATTCGCATTGCCTGATTTGTAACTATATTTATTTTGTCAAAGTTTGATTTGGCGCAGTTACCCATGCTGCTTTGCCGTTTTCTACGACTGGTCTTACACATCCAGTGTACATATTTTCATATCTCCCCCTCCCCACCTCCTCCCCAAGTTGTTCCAAAAAGTTCCAATGATTGTCATTCTCTGCCCTCAACGCATCCGGTTTCTCTGTGTTCTCCACAGTCGCCGATCAAAAGTTATAATAAACAGTTAGGATCCCCATCAAGGTGCAAATTTTCCCCATTTGGCCCTAATTTAGAGCTCCGTGGCTTGTTTGAGAGAGAAAATATTGTACCTGAATTTTTGTCTTTACTTATCTTCCTTTATTAGCCATACCTTGCAAGCCCCACTCCTCCAGTGATGTTAGAGCGTGCTGCATCGGAATGCTTGCTGTTTTCTCCTGAGACCCACATCATCTTCAAATACAGAGTTGTGTGCACTTGTTGGAAAGTTCTCCATTATAGCTGTGTGCACTTGTTGGAAAGTTCTCCATTATAGCTGTGTGCACTTGTTGGAAAGTTCTCCATTATAGCTGTGTGCACTTGTTGGAAAGTTCTCCGTTATAGCTGTGTGCACTTGTTGGAAAGTTCTCATTTATAGCCGTGTGCACTTGTTGGAAAGTTCTCCGTTATAGCCGTGTGCACTTGTTGGAAATTTCTCCGTTATATGAGTGAGGAACAACGTGGGTGACAGGACACCACCTTGAGAGACCACCTGCTCTAATTTCCGCTTTCTGCTAGTCTGTTCTTGAACTCGAGCTGTTCTGTTTTCAGAATAGTGACTGATCCATTCGTACATTTCTTCCGCAAACTTGACTTCTGCGCAGCTTGACTTACAATTCCTCTTTCCAAACCTAATTGAAAGCTTTTTCTAAATTCACACAGATCACTAGTGAATGTTATTTGTAATTCCTTGGAAGGTATCTTCAATTTTCTGGGCTATGTGGATGATCTGATCTTGAGTTCTGGTGTGTAGATCGCCAAGACATGTCTAGAGGGAGAATTAGGTCATTTACTTTTAGGATCACTTCTTGGGATTTGGGAGAAGACTGTAAGTGTTTTTGGATTCGTTAATTGCGATTTGCCATTTCTTTGTCCGTGTCTCTATTTTATATAGGGCCTCTTGAATTCGGCGTCTAGCTACAGATGTAGACCCTTCATAGGTCCTCCTTCTTCTTCTTTTTCTTCGTACGCTGTCAGACGTCAACTTGAATTTGTTCGAAGAAAGCAGCTGTCATCCTACGGCTGTCGACACTGCCATAGAGCTTGTCTAGTGTTGCCACTGGTGATGGCCACATGTGCTTTCTCTGGTCCTCGTATGTTGGGCAATTTTGCAGCAGATGTTCAGCGATCATTTCCCCTGTACCACAGGTGCATTTGTCAGTGCCACCTATCTTCAGTTTATTGAATAGGTGGTACCTCAGTCTGTTGTGGCCTGTGCGGAGTCTGAAGATCACGACCTGCTCTCTTCTGTTCAACTGGTAATAGGCATCATTTTTTGTGTAGCCAGTATGTTCTGTTTCCCATTTGGCCATGTATCTGGCCCTAATAAACCTTTTGGACTATTCGTAGGTCACACTAGAATCTGGTTGTGGTAGTCTTGCACCTCCTTTTGCCAGTCTGTCTGCCTCCTCGTTGCCATGGATGTAACAGTGGGATGGAACCCACTGTACCACTACTCTTTTTGGTGCGGACTGCTGGCATAGTTGACATAGTACTGCTCTTAAATCATTAAGTTCAGTATTTTTCTGGCTTTTTAGTGCTGTAACCACGGCCAGGGCATCTGTAAACAGGACTATCTGGCTTTCATTGCTTTCGCCTGTCAGCATTGCTTTTACTGCAGCCTTCAGTGCCTCTGCCTCCGCTCTGAAATTGCTTGAGAATTTTCCAGTTGCCACTGACAGTGTTATTTTTCTACCATTTGTTAGGCTCAGGAATACCCCTCCCCCTCCATTCTGTGTTGTGTTTGTTACAGAACCGTTGGTGTATGCATGGGTCCAGTCCATGCTTGGGTAGTTTTCCGCTATGTACCTCAGGGTTATGTTTCTTCTTTCTTTTTCAGTCTGGCTGTTCTTGTTTCCAATACCTGGTATATTTTCTACCACCTCCGGAATGATATGTTGCTTCCATGTGGGTTTGCGTACAGTAGGGATGGGCTTTGGTGTTGTTATGGTGTTCATAGGGTCTTCGCTCATCTTTGCTTTGGCTATTTCTGCAAAGTTTCACAGCTTTAGTTTCCCTTTTCCAAATCTATTTAGTCTCTGGTGCATTGGATGGTCTGTCAGTCTTCTGAGTTTCTCAACTTGCTGCTGGGCTCTGCAGTCTCTTCTGTCGGTCATGGATTGCAGATTTGTAATCTTTTCAAGTTCTACAATTGGCGTTGACTTCATGCCTTCTGTTATAACTCTCATGGCTTGGTTTTAAAATTTGCTAATTTTATCAAAGTTCGCCTTTGCTGCTGTTGCCCATGCCGTAATGCCATACTCGAGAACTGGTCTCACTCTTCCAGTGTACGGTTTCTTTAGTATTCTTTCGTCTGCTCCCCAGCTTGTACCAGCAAGTTTCCTCGTGATTGCCATTCTTTCTCTGGCTCTCATTCGGTTTCTCTCGATCTGACTTTTCCACGTCATGCGCCGATCAAATGTGGCTCCCAAGTAATTTGAGTTGTCGTTTGGTGGCAGATATTTGCCGTTAAGACTTATTTTGGTGTTCTGTGGTTTATTTGAAAGCTTCATGGGTCCAATGCGCTAAGTTTCGTCGCTATGAGCACGTAATCGATCTCAGCTATTCTTCCAGTATAACGAGTGGCATGTCCCTTTTCTCAAAATGGAGGAAGAAGACTGGAGAGGAAAAAAAAGAAAAGGAAGAAAGAAGAAGAAAAGAAAGACGTGTAAGAAAGAAAATGAAGATTAAGGAAGAAGAAAACGAAGAAGGAAGTGTAAGGAAGAAAAAAGAAGTGTAAGGAAGAGAACAAATAATAAAGAGTAAGGAAGAGAATGGATGAAGTAGACATTAAAAAAACAAGGAAGATTAAGAACATAAAAAAGAAATAAGAAACAACTGTAGTGAAGATGAAAGAAATAAGAGTATTGAAGAAGAAAAAAGAGTAAGGAAGAAGACGAGGGAAGAGCTAAAGAGAAGGAAGAGGAATAAAGAAGAAGGGAGCAGAATAAGAAGAATGAAGGTGAAGAAAAAGAAGAAACAAACAGGAAGAATGAAGGAGAATCAATAAAGAAGAAGTAAAAAGAAAGCAGGAAGAAAAACCTTATGAAGATGAGGAAGAAAATAAGAAGGAAAGAAGAAGAGGAAGAAGATTAAGAAGAAGAAGAAGAAGAAACAAATGAAGAAGATACAGGAAGAAGCAAAAGAAAAAGAAGAAAGAGGAAGGGAGATCGGAAGAAGTGGTAGTGTGAAGAAAAGGAACAAAGAAAAATGTTACATGAAAGTAAGAAGAAGAAGAACAATGAAGAAGAAGAAGAAGAAGTAAAATGAAGAAGAAGAAGAGGAAGAAAAATGAAGAAGAAAAGAGAAGAAAAAGAAAGAAGGAGAAACAAATTCCCTCCGTATGCGCTTACTAAGCAAAATGCGTTCTCTTTAACACATTGCGAGCCGTAAACTAGGTCTCTGCGCGCCTCCACGTTCACCCTACAAACGCCAATAGGACAGTTGGGTACACGAGTACAATGTAGCACGTCTAAAAATATATGTAGGCCTACCCCATGGCGTACTGGCAGCCAAAATAATGTGGTTAAAGATGGAAGTTATTACTTTCCCTCGACTACGTTTCACTGTTACAGGATAGATTATAGGCTGTTAATCATATCAGTTCTGTTAAGTCCTTGTGCCAATGTTTAAACATCCTTTACATATGAATGGAGCAGCTCTGTTTATGGATCGCGTTGCTGCTGTAACAGGGCCGTCTTGGTAAACTCACTTGCAGATGTTAACCGGGCCGTTATAAGAGTTAAATGCTTTCAAGATAAAGGCATACCAGTTTTATGAGTCACCGAGTGTGACTGCTTTATTCCCAGATACTATCTGGAATCTCAGATAGGTAAGCCGAATGTATCGATAGTGTTTAATGTTATTTGAACAGTTATATGTAACATTATTCTTCGTCAGCATTCGGGCGTCATATTGTATTTATATAAAAAGTATGGCAATGACTCACAGAACCGACTCTTCACTGCACCTCGGCGACCCCACATGCGCTCTCTCCCTTTCATTCATGTTGAAAGTACCGACGGCAGAGCTCCCGCGGCGACTGAAAATTTCCCCGACGTCGGCTGGTACCCATTTACAGATGTGTCGACCGGGAGAAGCCTTCATAACATGAGGAAAAAACAACCCACGACGTGCTCGTCCTAGGCACGACGAGATTTGAACCTGATGCGTTGAGATTGTAAACAAAGATCACAACCTGTAGCCGTAGGTAGGCCACACGATTCCTCGTATAAAGGCCTACATCAATTATACATCAAGTAAGCAGTTGCTAGACTGGTATTTATAATAATGTTTGTGTCGCCATAGCATAGTTACTCGTAATGCTAACATTAGTAATACTAATAATAGCCATCAATATTTCTTTATTTTTTTCCATTGCTGCTTATAATTAGGCTATATGTTGATTGTTGGGCACTTTTGCAGCAGTTGGTCAGCAGCCATTCTACCGTTACCATAGTTACAGTCTTAGGTAGCTCATATCTTTAAGTTGTTAAATAGATGATACCTCTCCTCGCCGTGTTGTGTGCTCGTGGGAAGTGAAGATTACAGCGTGTTCAAGTTCAAGTAGTACTCACCTATCGGGTCAAGTGCCCAACTTTGATTTTTCCATGAAAAATTATTAGTAATACTTACACCTATGCTGTACTTAACAACAGAACTTGCTCGTGGAGGAACAACAGAATACAAACATTAAAAACCTTTCAAAATTGAAAGGTGTAGAGCCTTGATATAAATAAATTGAAACTGCAGTGATACTGAATGTCAAAAGTCTATGAAAACTAACACAGGTGCTTGCTCAGTGACAGCACCAGGACCAAAGCAAAACGACACATACATTTCACCCACAAGGCCTTCACCAGGGACAAAGAATGAATGAAAACAGCTAACAAATCACAACAAAAAAAACAAGACGATGTAAAATGAGCGGTTTAAGTTAGCAGCCATACCTGAAATTTACCAGGTCACCAAACTATTATCTGTATATGTTTTTTCTAGTATATGCGAGGGGAAGGGATTAAGTTACAGCAAATTTATTAATACATTTTTATGTTTTATTTTTCTATATAGTCCCTGTACCTGGAACACACTTGTCCCACCTGTCCACTAGATTGTGGATGTCCAACACACTTTGTCCACCTGTCCACTAGCTTGTGGATGTCCAACACACTTTGTCCCACCTGTCCACTAGCTTGGTGATATCCAACACACTTTGTCCACCTGTCCACTAGATTGTGGATGTCCAACACACTTTGTCCACTAGCTTGTGGATGTCCAACACACTTTGTCCCACCTTCCACTAGCTTGTGGATGTCCAACACACTTTGTCCCACCTGTCCACTAGCTTGTGGATGTTCAACACATTTTGTCCCACCTGTCCACTAGCTTGTGGATGTCAAACACACTTTATCCACCTGTCCACTAGCTTGTGGATGTCCGACACACTTTGTCCACTAGCTTGTGGATGTCCTCTAGAAAAAAGTCTTTTGTGTGAGCTTCAACAAATTTTGCACCACCTGTATTATCAGCTGCAATGGGACCTATCTCCTACATACTTTCATATAACTGATGTTATCATGGACAATTTTGTGTTCATCGTTATGACATTTTGAAATCTACTGTTATTTCATCAATAATGACTCACATGTTGCCATGGACTAGCTGGTCGATCTGCTGTTTCACAGTGTTGCAATGCTTGCTGGTCTGCCTTGAAGCGGTTCATCAAGGACGCTTTGTCTTCCGTTTTGAAATCTTTCTACCCATTCATACACTTTCCTCTGATTCAAACAACCGTCTCCATACTGAGCCTTCATTCTTCTGTAGATTTCAGAACGTTTTATATCCTCTGGCCACAAAAAACTAATAAACCTTGTTGTTCTTCCACAGTGAAAATTAATAGTGGGATGACCATGCTGTGAGCTATACTAGGCTATGCATACTGATAGATCGTCACAATTTCTACATGTAGAATTGCTAAAGAGCTATTTTGTGTCCTGAAATAAGATTTTCCCGTTGTATTTACTCATATTTATGCACTTTATAATAAAATGTACAGACACTGTGTAGTTAATAGCCATATAAATGGTTTGCTCTGTATGTGTTGGGCACATTTGCAGCAGTTGTTCAGCAGTACCCCAGTTACACTCTTAGGTTGTTGTTGTTGTTTGTGAATGCCCACAATGAGTAGGTTACTCTTTTGCTCGCCCTGAAAAGGACGTTAAGTGGCGAGTTGCAGTAGCTTTCCTCACGTACCAAGTATGCTGATGAAGGTGGACCGGGGTCCTCCAGTCGGTTGTGCTATGTTTGGCTTCATCTGCGTGTCGCTCACTACTACAGGAACCTCACCTTGTTAGCCAGACTGTTGTTCTCGACAACAGCATGTTTCCATGACAACCAATGAGGAGGTCAGGTGAGGGTCTTGACCAGTATATTTCTCCTGACCCTGGCTAACTTTGTCTGATCAGTGTGTTTTACCTAACCAGATGTTAGCCTCATCGTCCTACGCTCTTAGGTAGATACATTTTTAAGCTGTTTAAATAGATGCTACCTCTCTTT
Source organism: Ariolimax columbianus (assembly GCA_036924085.1). Classification (NCBI taxonomy): domain Eukaryota; kingdom Metazoa; phylum Mollusca; class Gastropoda; order Stylommatophora; family Arionidae; genus Ariolimax; species Ariolimax columbianus. Next base: position 34,528,601 of record JAVGWX010000008.1, on the reverse strand, counting down.
GGTGTGTTGTGGCCTGTACTTAACTTAATTTAATGTTTTTTTATACTGGTTTAGAAGACTCATCAGGGTCTGTAGACAACCAGTCACATCTGCATTACCCTGCTTTAAAAACTATGCACATCCAATCTATTCTTAAATATATTAACTGTCTCTGCCTCTACCACCTCCTGGGGTAATGCATTCCAAGCATTCACCACTCTCTGACTAAAAAAATATTTCCTAATATCCAATCTGGACCTTTCTTTAGTTAATTTGTATCTGTGCCCTCTTATTCTCGTTGATGGTTGTATTTTGAAAAAAACTTGTTATAGTCTAATTTTACCTTTCCTGTGATTATCTTATAAACCTGTATTAAGTCACCTCAAATTCTTCTCGTACATGTGTGAAGACTGAAGATTACACTTTTCTGAAGTTCCAGTACATAACTTTGATTTTTCACACAAAATTATTAGTAATAATATACTTGATTAGGAGGATCGGCAGATGACATACATTTAAAACATTTCAAAATTTGAATGGACAGATAGATTTATTATGAAAAAATAAGTAGACTAAAGTTTCTTAATTTTATGTAGGTAGGCCCTGGGGAAGAGGTTGGACCTCCTCAACAGGGTGGTGGATAGCTGAATGGCTTCTATATTTGGAGGTCAGCTGCTAAAATGAAATAAAAAGCCATGAATCAGAATTCTAGGCAAAAAGGAGGCAGCTCCTCCAATATAATAGGCCAGCCAATCACCTGTTTGTCTACCCATCCAATTATAAGTCAACTAAGGAAGAAAACCAGACATACTATAACAATAATGAACTAGCATGAATTACAGACTACAATTTGTTCTTAGTCGGCCTGTACTTCTAGAGAGGCATCTGCCCCTGTGCAGGTCCAGCTCTGGTATGAGCTGGATATAGCCGGGAGAATGATTTCCTGCTTAGCGGGCTAGGCTTGAGCAGCTTAATACTGCGTTAGGTGGTTAACCGATGTGTGAGTTCATCTTAATAGACTCAAACACTAGAACAAAGTAGACTCGCAGCCTGTTAGGCGCCATCTATGTTGCTCTAAATAAACCGCCTAATCATGGCCAGTGTTATGCCATGTCACACAGTCGCCTTTTACGACATGCTCTATGTGAGGCAGTGGTGCTATTCTTGTCCTTGTCATACACAAAGACCCTGACGACCACTTTTTATAACATGGAAAATTAGAAGCATAAACGGAAAGGAAAATGAGCTCATGGAAGAAATGAGGAAATTCAAATTGGAAATCCTAATTCTGGCAGAAACTAAGAAAAAAGGACATGTGAGGTCATTGATCTTGAGGGCAGTTATGCTTCTCTACAGCGGAGTTTCCACTACTGACATATCTAAAGGATGAGTGGGTTGTATTGTGTTCAGGAGTCAAAGGGACAACATCAAGGGATGGAACTTTGTCTCATAACACATTATGATATTGGACCTCAAAGAAGATAAGTTAGTCAACATTGTCATTGTTTATGCACTGCATGAGGGGGATGGAGCAGATGTCAAGGATGATTTCTTTGGATTTCTTGAAAAGAAAGTGGACGATTTATTAAATTATCCTCTTTATAGATTTCAATGCCAGGGTTGAAGTGATTGGTAGATAAGGTGAAGATGTCTTAAATGAAAATGGAAGGCGACTCCTGAGATTCTGTAGCAAAACCTGGTCATCACAAACACAAAGTTCACTCACAATCGTATACATAAATACACTCAATGTGAACAGACAAGGAAAGAGAAATCCATTATGCTATCGTTAGGATAGATTCATTTAAGTATATGAGAGATGCCAGAGCCCGGAGAGGGCAAGAAATCTGAAGGTGACCACTATCTTGTTAAAATAAAGAAAGCAACCGAAAGAGTAGACCCAACAAAATAACATTCACAGTCAAGTAAGAAATCAAACACCAGAAAAGGAGAGGCAAGAATAAAGACATAAAAGCTGAGATCCAGAACTTAGGACCAGATACCAGGGACTAATATTGACAGCAGTGACAAGCGCAGAACTACTTGAGAATCTAGAACAGGTGCGGACAACCTATTCATGGTTGTAGACCGTCTTAAGTTAGCTGTCAACCTAATAAGGCCATGTTAAAAAAATGACATTTATTGCAGTTTAAAATCTACATTATTTTGTAAAAATTTAACAACTATATACCAACTAACTGCAAACAATGGAAACATGTTAATGATATAAGTTAAGCTACATTTTAATGAAATTGCTGTAACTGCTTAACATAAAGTTATGCTTGGGTATAGTTTTTTTAGGTCTATCTAACGTGATATGCTGAAGCAAAAAGTAACTTGTAATTTTTTTCCCCACAGACCATGTCTAGAAGGTGGCTGAAATTATGTATTGGATTCTCCAACTATGCCAGACCTTTCCATCATCAGAAGAACAATGTGTGCCTTTACTATGTTGTTGTCATTGTTATTGCTCTTGGGGTAATCTTGATGGGTCTGAACATCTACCAGCTTCTTTGCATGAGAACAAATCATGAGTAAGTCTGGAGACATATTTTTTACAAATTCTATTTATTATTATTATGTAAAAGTGAACCACAACTATAAATGACAAACACGGGGCGCCAATTTTCGATCCAGAAAAAAGGAAAGCACGATAAAGAGAATATTTCCTAGAACTCCTATACCTGAATGATATGCAGGGGCACTGCATACATATGAGCTTAAACACAGGAAAAACAGAGCGCAAAATATTGATCCAGGCTATGGAGGAAGTCCTAAAGAAGTCCAAACCATAAAGTTGCTGGAACGGACCGAATAACCCGCGGGGCAATGGAAGCTTATGGATTCATAGCAGTAAAATGGTTACATGGTATATTCTCATAGTGCTAATCTGGAAAAACCAATTCAACAACAAAGTGCATTATCTATCGAGGGATATCGCTACTAAACCACACAGGAAAACTGTACACGAAAATCCTGGAGTAGAGAATTGGGCCGAATCACAGCTGAATGGGGCTCAATTTGGTTTCCGACTAAGTAGGAGCTGCACAGATGCTCTATTCACCATGAGACAACTAAGCAAAACAACATCGATTATCATCGGAAACTCAACGTTGCTTTCATAGATCAAGAAAAGACTTTCAACATAGTAGTTAGAAATAAACAACGGGTCATCCAAGACAAATACAGCTATTAGAGAATATTAGAACACTGTACCAAGGGTGTCAAAGTATAGTAAGAACAACAGATGGTCTGACCGAAACAAGGGAGATAAAAATTGGGGTGAGGCAAGGGTGTGTATTGTCACCACTACTCTTCAATACATATATGGACAGAATAATGCTGGAGACCAAATTAGAGCATCTGCCAAGAAATGCAGAGGAAGAAAGGACAGAGGCTGATCAGTTAAATTAACTCCTTTTTACAGATGATCAATGCTTACTTCATGAAAGTGAAGACGATCTGCAGCAACATCTGACAGCACTAAAATCTGTGTGTAATAGATACAGTACAAGAATTAACACCAAAAACTATGCAGATAAGCAGATCGCCTGAAAGCATGAACATTATGGTAAATGGGACTAAGATCAAACAAGTGCAGGAATTCAAGTGCTTGGGCAGTGTTTTCACACATGATGGAGGTTTAGACAGATAAATTGAGATCAGGTGCCAAAAAGCAAATGCAACTGCATAATAGCTGTCACCATTACTGATACACCCTAACATAAACATGTCTACAAAAAGAATGCTGATCAACACGCCAAACTATTCAGAACTACAATTGCATCAACATATTGTTAAACTAAATACAGTATGAAAATCAATGTAGAAAAAAAACTGAGGTCATGAAAATATCTAGAATAGCCAGAGACATCAATATCTTCCTTGACAAGCAGCAAATCAAACAGGTGAAAGATTTCACATGCTTAGGGAGCAGGTAATCATCAAACGGAAGATTTACAGCAGAAATCTAGATGAACAGATGTTGAACAGGAGTGGGAGAGTTTTAAAACAGTTCTCGAAACGCTAAAAGAGGAATGTGTTCCATGTAGGGACGTAAACCCCAAGCGTAAAAAGTGGATAACTCGATTTGTAGTTAAATGTAGAAGAGCTAAAAATAAAGCATGGAAAAAATATAGAGACAGGTAGATCAAAAGAAACATATTTAAAATATTTGGACAAGTAGAACATATCTCAGAAAGCAAAAATAGACTTCGGAAAAAAAAACTTGCTCAAAGGATCAAGACTGATAATAAAAGCTTCTTTCTTATGTTAGAAATAAACAAAGAATGAAAGACAAAGTAGGCCCTCTCATAGACAGTACAGGGAAAATAATAAGTGAGAATAGGGAGGCAGCTAATCTACTCAATCGGTACTTTAGCACAGTCTACACAAAAGAGGGCTGCTTAAAGATCCCAGAGTCTATAGATATTTTTAGAGACATGGATACAGCAGTATTAAGATCAATCTGTATTATAGAGAAAATGGTTTTTAAAAAATTGGAGGGGTTGAAAGTGGATAAATGTCCAGGTCAAAATGGTATTCATCCAAAATTGATGTTTGAAATTAGAGACCAACTAGCAAATCCATGGTCTATATTATGTTCTCAATAACTTGCAAAATGGATTGTTCCACGGAATTGGAAAGATGCAGGAGTGATCCCCTTATTAAAAAAAAGCAGATCCAGCGAACTATAGACCTGTGAGTTTAACGAGCATATTCTGTAAATTGTTAGAGTCAATAATCAAAGAAAACATTGTAATGCATTTAGACAAATTTAATCTAATTAGAAATAGTCATCATGAGTTTACTAGAGGGAGATCATGCTTAACAAATCTATTAGAATTCATGGAGGAGGTTACCAAAATGATAGATAAAGGGGAGCCAGTTGATGTTATTTATCAAGATTTTGCAAAGGCCTTTGGTAGAGTACCTCATAAAAGATTATTTCGAAATTTAAAATCACATAGAATAGGTGGGGAAGTTGCCAAATGGATTGAAAATTGGTTAACGGGAGAAGGCAGAGGGTGGGCATAAATAAGGAGTACTCTGAGTGGTGTGAAGTGAAAAGTGGAGTGCCACAGGGCTTGGTTTTGAGACCAATTTTATTCTTGGTATATATAATTGATTTGGACAAATTTGCTGATGACACAAAACTATGCAGTAGTGTCTCATCTAAAGCAGAAGTGGATATATTGAGATAGGATTTAGCTAAAATTCGAGAATGGTCTGTAATCTGGCAAATGGGGTTTAATGTAGATAAATGTACAGTCATATACATGGGTAGATCCAATATGGAACATAATTACAGAATGGGAGAGAACAATATTAGAAAGATAGATAAGGAAAGGGACCTAGGGGTTATAATAGATCATACGGGTTCTGCCGAAGACGGATGTGTCGAACCGAAAGGTGCAAATATCACAGTCAAATTGTAAACTAGCGACACAACGCATACCGTTCTCTGGACTACATCCTGCTACTTGCAAAACTCTGTTCAGGGTTTGGTAGCAGGAGATTGAGTACGAACGCAGAAGAAGAAGAAGATCATACGGGTAAGGTGAGGGAGCAAGTTCAGTTAGCAGTGAAAAAGACAAATGCAATGTTAGGTATGATAAAAAGAAATATTAAACATAGGAGCAAGGAAGTGAAAGTCAAACTGTATAAAGCATTAGTTAGACCTAGATTGGAGTACTGTGTACAGGTGTGGAGTCCTTATCATATAGAGGATATAAACATGCTGAAAAGAATACAAAAAAGAGCGACAAAGCTGATAGTGGGATTCCAGAATTACAGTTATGAGGAAAGACTCAGCAAAACCGGCCTATAGTTTCTAGGAGAGAGAAGAATCCGTGGTGACTTAATACAGGTTTATAAGATGATCAGAGGAATGGATAAATTAGTCTATAACAAGTGTTTTCAAATACAGCTACCCACGAGAACAAGAGAGCATAACTACAAGTTAACTAAAGAGAGGTCCAGATTAGATATTAGGAAATATTTTTTAAGTCAGAGAGTGATGATTGCTTGGAATGCATTGCCACAGAAGGTAGTGGAGGCAGGGACAGTTAATGCATTTAAGAATAAACTGGATGGGCATAGCTTTTAGAGCAAGGTGATGTAAATGAAACTGCTTGTATACAGACTCTGCAGAGTCTTCTAAACCATTATAAAGACATTAAGTTAAGAAATCTTTCACCTGTTTGATTTGCTGTTTTTCAATGGCGATATTGATGTCTCCAGCTATTATATAGATATTTTCATGACCTCAGTTTTTTCTACATTGATTTTCATGCTGTATTTAGTTGATCAATATGTTGATGCAATTGTAGATCTGAAATTGGTATGACTGTTTGATTATCAGCAAAAAGAAATTCATTTAAAAGTTCACCAATGTTGCTACCTTCATTTGGGTTAGCTGTTTTACAAATGTGGTCTACATATGTAATGAACAACAAAGGTGATAGCACATATCCTTGTTGCACACCTGATTTGATATTAAATTTTGCTGAGAGTCTGGTTATTGTTCGAACAGACTACCGGCTATTAATGTAAAGACTTTTGCACAGGTTAATTAGGTGATTGGTTACTCCATTGTGAGCCAATATTTTCTATAGATGATGTCTATTTACCCTGTCAAAAGCTTTTTCTTGATCTACAAATGCAACATACACTTCCTGATTGTATTCATTGTTTTCTCCATCAATTGTCAGAGTGTAAAAATTGCACATGTGCAGCTTCTGTTCTTTCTAAATCCCATGTGAGTATCGTTGAGCTGAGGCTCAATTATGTAGCGTAATCTTTTTTCAAATATTTTGCCAGTGTGGCCCTTGATCCCTATTTTGTACAGTCTTTGTGAATATCTTTACTGACATAAACTCAAATTGCACAAATCTAGGATCACCGCAAGCAAAGCTACTGCACAAGCATTTTGTCAAGATTGTTTTCATTAATTAAGATATCTGCCTACCATGTTTGTATAATCTATGTCTGTAACAGAGTTCTACTGATGACATAAAGCTGCTACCAGCATCACATCTGTCACAAAATATGTGTCAAAGGTTCTACCAGTTACAAAAAGTTGCTAAGCATGTGGATGACAACATTAAAATGTTTTTGAAGTCAGGGGAATTAAAACGTTCAAATTAAACACCCAAGTGGGGTTGATGCGGTAAACTAGGCTCCACCATCTAGAGTGATGGGCAACAGACACGAAATGATCAAGGTGTGACTGACCAAGTAGTTTTTGGAAATTAAAAAAACCATGATAAGACAAACATGTATGGTTCTAGCGAAGGTGAAATGTAAAAATAATCTGAACAGTATGTGGCGACTGCATTTACAAGTGGCCTTAAATCCTCAGCCCTTTAAAATCTCCAAGCTGAATCCAGCAATTGGAATAAATGCAGTAATGATATGTGAACTGAACTGTAGAAAACAAATATTTCCTCAATGCCATTGTTGAGAAGGAAGCCAGATTCAACATAATTTGAGGTCTCATTCATTAAGTTAAATACCCAGTGATTAGACAATTGAATGTGAGGGGTTCTGAAAGTATCTTAAATTATTCAGTTGTATTTCTGTCTTAGTGGCTCTGAACTGCAGAAACGGCATGCAGTGAAATATTTGAAAGCTTTATATATAGCTAGCTGTTTCATTTATTACATGTTCAGTGTGAACTGAATGTGTACTTTCCCAATTTATAGGTATGTTTCTGTTAAGATAATTTAAAAATGTTTAATGATTACATTTGTGTAGAGTAAAATACAACTCCGGAGTACATAGAAAGTAAAAGTTGGACTCTTTATGTAAAGATTTAACCATGACTGTAGTAGTTGAGCTTAAATGGCTTACATTTTATAATTGTAATTATAAAGATCTATTTCTGATTGTTAACAGCTTTGCCAACATTTGCTGAAGTTCAAAGACATTCATTTGAAATGCATACTATCATTGTTCAAGTATTGTAACAGATATATAGAGTAATATCATTTGTCAGCAATTCCAATTTTGTTATGGCTTTGCTTACAAATAACTTTTTGCAACATATTATGACCCATTATTGGTTCAGTGATTAGAGTGCTAAGGTCTCGTTGCAAAGTAAGCAGATTAATGACACAGACACACCATGCTCCACTTAACCTGGTGGTGAACATGAGTACTTGACCTGGTGGTAAACATGAGTACTGGTACTTGACCTGGTGGTGAACATGGGTACTTGACCTGGTGGTGAACATGAGTACTTGATCTGGTGATAAACATGAGTGCTTGACCTGGTGGTGAACATGGGTACTTTACCTGGTGGTGAACATGGGTACTTGACCTGGTGATAAACATTGGTACTTGACCTGGTACTGATCTAAATTAGGAAAGGCAAGAAAGATATCTGGTCACCCCCACATCATTATAAGTCTTAAACACTTCAGTGCATATGGCAGTATCTGCTTTTGTACTATATTTGTAAATACGTTATGTGGTGTTGAAGTATTCATTGAAGTCATAAATGCAAGAGAGATCTCACAAAGGATACCAGCAGGATGGTTCACCTTCAGTCACATCAGGCTGTACTTCAACAGATGAAAAACAATGAAACAAAAGTGCACACTATCAACAGTATGGTCATGTAGGCCATGGTCAATGGCTTTGAGGTGTGGAATCTACAAAATAGAACATAGAGTGGCTCCAAGTTAATGGCGATTGAATGTAGAACATTGGCAATCTCACTATTAGACTACATTTGCAACACCATCATTAAGAATCAAACTTGCTTCAGTGACATCGTAGATGCTGCGTTGGCTGACCAGGTGGTATGCTAGCTTGATGATAGATGAACAAGTAAAGGAACATCATGGGGGCCCTTTCACTTTATTCATCCACCTGGATGTCCACCAGTGAGATGGAAGGATATCTTGCAACAAAACCGTGGTAAGGCATGAGACTCTAAGACAAAAGACATATTACATTTGACTACCTGGCATATGCTGTGTCTAAAAGAATTCCAGGAAAACAGTAGTATACTATGCATTATCTCGTGAAAAAGCTGATGTGAAAAACATTTTCTCATAGAGAAGCTACTAGATGAGATCCAACCATGAGAGCAGGCAGGTTTCAGGAAACTCAACCACTAACCACCTCCATAAATCAACCAATTATTGGAGAGGGCGCATGAAGTACAGATAGATGCCTTTTTGCCTTGTGTTCGTGGATTACGAGAAGGCTTTCAATATCATCAAAATAACTGTGGTGCTGAATGCCCTGACAAATCAGGGAATTGCAGAAAAATACGCTCAACTGATAAAGGAGATAAACAGCGGATATCACCCTCTTCTATAGACCGATCACTATTCCAAGACAACGTGGTGTCCGACAGGGTGATACAATCTCACCAAAGTTATTTACAGCAGCCCTTGAGGAAGTCTTTAAACACATGCACTGGGAGGAAAGGGGCATAAACATAAACGGGAAATTCTTACTCATTTGAGATTTGCTGATGACATAGTCATCATCAGCCATGACATCAAAGAAGTAGAGCAAACCCTAAATGAACTCAGCGGAGCAAGCGTTGCAGTTGGCCTACATATCAATAGAAAGAAAACCCAGTTCATCCGTAACACCTACTTTCCAAAAGGAGATGATGTGCCTTGGAGATTGTTCATTCGAAAACGTAAATTCGTATATCTTCTTGGACTAAGAGATCACGAACTGCCATTTAATAAATCGGGATATCTCATGAAGGATAACAGCGGGGTGGCTCAGCTTCAACTGCACTAAACCCATATTGCAACAGATGCGTAATGTTAACGCTAGGGCTCTTACCTTTAACAGTTATTTCAGCCAGGGTATAAGGCTGCGAGGTGTGGAACCTACGGAAAGCTGATATAGATAGACTACACATTGCCCAACGAGCGATGAGCAAAGAACATTGAAGATTCCCAATCGAGACCAAATCCACAGCGCAGAGATAAGATGTTGAACTTTCTTCTCTGACATCATAGATGTTGCGCTGTTACGAAAATACAGATGGGTAGATGTATAAATACATAGATGTGGTGTGCATGCCGGATAACAGATGGACATGTAGAGTGACGTCGTGGTGGCCATACAACTTTAGCCGCCTTCGCTGGCGACTGAGGATGAGAAGGAGCGATTGCATAATGGAGGCCCAACATGGTACAACAAGGCAAAAGAGCGAAATGAGTTTACTCAATATTTGGCTACCTGGTATCAGACACACGAGCCAAATTGAATACCGGGATTTTGAGATATTTGAGATTTGAAAAACATTTTTAAGCTGAGATGATTTTGTCAATGTCTTGTTTTTATTCATCAGATTGCACATACCTGAGCTGGTCAAACTTCCAGTTTTGCCTACTCGCAACAAAAAGCAGTTGAATACTACTCCGATTGTGTGGATTCAAGGCAGCTTCAAGTCAAACAACAATGGTCCTGGTGGTTATCTACGACATGTGTATTTGGTTTTTGAGAAGATGGGGTTCTCTGTTGGAGAGAATAAGTTATCCAATTGGGTTGTTGCTTGGATTCACGATTATCCCTTCATTACTTTTGTAGATGTCATGACGAATCTTAAACCACACCAGAAAGTGAACCATTTTCCGGGATCTGGCTATATCACCAACAAAGTCAGTCTGGCACAGACAAATTTTAGTTTTATTCCTAAAGCCTTTGAAATACCAGCAAAGGAAAAGCAATTTTTGGAGTATGCAAGGAAACATAAAAACATTAGCTGGGTGCAGAAAAGTAACCAGCACAGAGGAGTGCAAGTGAAGAGTGTGGACAACATTGATCTATCAAAGGAAGGAACCTTTGTTCAAGAGTACATTTCAAGACCTTTTCTGATAGATGGAAGAAAGTTTGACATTGGAGTGTATGCTGTTATCACATCCCTGGATCCTCTTAGAGTATACTACATTGATGGTGATGCACTTTTTCGATTCTGCCCTGACGAGTATTATCCTTTCCAAAGTTCTAATATAGATAAGTATGTGGTAAGGGATGATTATCTGCCTCTGTGGCAAATACCATCTCTTGAAGATCTTTACGAAAAGAAAGGTTTTTCCTTCAAAAATGCTTTCAATGAATACCTTGACTCTATTGGGAAAGATTCCAGAAGCTTGTGGGAAAAAATTAAATCAGCAATTAGAGATATTACATTGAAGAAAGAATCTGATTTAATTGTATCTTTGCAGAAATATCCATCAAAGAGGAACTTTTTTGAGCTGGTACGTTTTGATTTTGTGTTAGATGAAAACTTGAATGTGTTTTTGATGGAATGCAACATGTCTCCAAACCTGTCCTCTGACCACTTCCCTAAAAATGCTCGTCTGTATGAGCATGTCCTCTTTAATGTGCTGAACCTTGTTGGCGTAGGACACTTCATCTCCAGATCCAATAGAAATATTCTAGCTCATAATGATATTATGTTAGTATCATCTCAAGATATTCAGGTTTTCCCCGATTATTGCAAAGGGAACTTCTGCTCAGGCAGCTGCCAAATATTTGTCTGTAAACTTTGCAATCAGTGTCTCCAAAAAGACTTGGAAATAGATTTCAAGATTGCTTACTTGGAACACACTCACCGAGGATCAGCTCGTCGTATCTTCCCACCAACTATTTCACAGTCAAAAGCTCTTGAGTGGAGCCCAGGCTCACGCTTACCATTGTCTGGACATGTACATATGCAGAACAGACTGATGTTTTTGTGGTTTATTGGCAAGTGTCGTTTGGATGCTGTCTGGTGTCAATGATCTCAAATGTTTATGATGATATTTATTGTCTTGTTGTTGTAACTATTATATGTTTTAAACATTTATTCAGAACAATCAAATCAATGAAAACCCTGTCACTTCCTGCGGAGCATAAGTCTTTGACTAACACGTGCCAAATTTGTCTTATCTGCCACGTCTTAACTTAACGTCATTATACTGGTTTAGAAGACCCTGCAGAGTCTGTATACAACCAGTTACATTTACATCACCTTGCTCTTAAAGATATGCGCATCCAGTTTATTCTTAAATGCATTAACTGTCCCTGCCTCCACTACCTCCCCTGGCAATGCATTCCAAGCAGACACCACTCTCTGACTAAAAAAATATTTCCTAATATCTAATCTGGACCTCTCTTTAGTCAGCTTGTAGCTATGCCCTCGTGTTATTGTAGGTGGCTGTATTTTTAAAAAAACTTGTTATAGTCTAATTTATCCATTCCTCTGATCATCTTTTAAACCTGTATTAAGTCACCACGAATTCTTCTCTCTTCGAGACACTGTAGGCCGGTTTTTTTTTAGTCGTTCCTCATAACTGTAATTCTGGAATCCCATTATCATCTTTGTCATGCTTTTTTGTATTCTTTCGAGCATGTTTATATCCCCTCTATGATAAGGACTCCACACCTGTACACAGTACTCCAATCTAGGTCTAACTAAAGCTTTATACAGTTTGACGATCACTTCCTTGCTCCTATGTTTAATATTTCTTTTTATCATACCTAACATTGCATTTGCCTTTTTAACTGCTACCTTAACTTGCTCACTCACCTTTCTTGTATGATCTATTATAACCCCTAGGTCCCTTTCGTTATCTATCTTTCTGATATTGTTTTCTCCCATTCTGTAATTATGTTCCATATTGGATCTACCCATGTGGAGGACTGTACATTTATCTACATTAAACTCCATTTACCAGCTTACAGACCATTTTCAAATTTTATCTAAATCCGACATCAATATATCCACTTCTGCTTTAGATCAGACACTACTGCATAGTTTTGTGTCATCAGCAAATTTTGAAATCATGGATCCCATATCAATGTCCAAATCATTTATATATATCAAGAACAAAATTGGTCCCAAAATCGAGCCCTGTGGCACACCACTTTTCACTTCACACCACTCAGAGTACTCCTATTTATGCCCACCATCTGCCTTCTTCCCGTTAACCAATTTTCAATCCATTTGGCAACTTCCCCACCTATTCCATGTGATTTTAACTTTCGAAATAATCTTTTATGAGGTACTCTATCAAAGGCCTTTGCAAAGTCTAGATATATAACGTCCACTGGCTCCCCTTTATCTATGATTTTAGTAACCTCCTCCATGAATTCTAATAGATTTGTTAAGCATGATCTCCCTCTAGTAAACCCATGCTGACAATTTCTAATTAGATTAAATTTGTCTAAATGCATTACAATGTTTTCTTTGATTATTGACTCTAACAATTTACAGACTATGCTCGTTAAACTCACCGGTCTATAATTTGCTGGATCTGATTTTGTGCCTTTTTTGAATAAGGGGATCACTCCTGCATCTTTCCAATCTCGTGGACAATCCCTTTTGTAAGTGATTGAGAACATAATGTAGCCAATGGTTTTGCTAGTTGGTCTCTAATTTCATACAGCAATTTTGGATGGATACCATCTTGACCTGGACATTTATTCACTTTCAATCCCTCCAATTTTTTAAAAACCATTTCCTCTGTAATACAGATTGATCTTAATCTCGCTGTATCCATGTCTCTTTGAAAAATATCTATAGGCTCTGGGATCTTGGAGCAGTCCTCTTTTGTGTAGACTGTGCCAAAGTACTGATTGAGCAGATTAGCAGCCTCCCTATTCTCACTTATTATTTTCCCTGTACTGTCTATGAGAGTGCCTACTTTATCTTTCGTTCTTTGTTTATTTCTAACATAAGAGAAGAAGCTTTTACTGTCAGTCTTGATCCTCTGAGCAAGTTTATTTTTGCTGTTTTATTCGCTTTCTGAGATATGTTCTTCTTGTCCAAATATTTTACATATGTTTCTTTTGATTTACCTGCCTCTATATATATTTTTTCCATGCTTTATTTTTCGCTCTTCTACATTTCACTACAAATCTAGTTATCCACTTTTTACGCTTGGGGCTTACCTCCCTACATGGAACACATTCCTCTTTTAGCGTTTCTAGAACTGTTTTAAAACTATCCCACTTCTGTTCAACATCTGTTCCAACGACAATATCTTTCCAGATTATGTGGTTCGCTGCCTCTTTCATCCTCTTAACATCTGCCTTAGAGTAGTCGTATGTTCATGTGTTTATGTTTACTTCTTTCCCTGCAATAAGATCCCAATGGATGATTTGATGGTCACTTGAGCCAAACAGTTCCCCAACGGTAACGTTTTCAATCATATTTTCCTCTGTAGTAAAAACTAGGTCGAGTATGTTTTTGCCTCTGGTGGCTGCTTCTACATGTTGAATTAAAAAATTGTCAGTTATGCACTTAACAAAAGGTTTTGACTCTACAAGTGCTTCTGCCATATCCCATTTGCCATATCTATTTCCTGCCTCTCATGTGTTGTTTTTTTAGCTCTCTTTAACAAGTGTATTCTTCTATGGCCTCTATGTTTCTTGCCTCTTAAATTCCAGAACAGTGACCGTCTTGCGATGTCATTCTTCATTTACGCAAAGTATGTCCTATCCATTGCCAACACCCTCTCTTTATCTTCTGATTGATTGCCGGTCGCCAAGTTCTATGCTACAGGTCCAAGTTAGTCACCACATTGTAACATTCATTTCAATCCCAATATTCTGCATAGGCATTTGTTTATGAACGTCTGCACTCTCTTTGTTAGTGTATTGCCTTAACACAAGAGTTGAGAATCTATAACATTTTTTGTCAAACTTGATGTCTCTAGAAGTCCATAAATTCTTAGCTAATGCAATGAAGATGATCACGCACACAGATCAAGCCCCCTTCCCTTAATAAGTCAATAAGCATGTCATCAACCTCAACATTCTTGATTCTCAGAATCGTAGTTTTTCTAGTTTTAACTTTGTTGAATCCTTCAGTCAAATTTTTGGAGAACATGCCTGTAAATCTTTCCAATTTAATTTGCATTTGATGGCAGTCATGTGACAGCTAGGTCCAGTTCACAATTTTTTTTTTCCAGAGTTCAGTTAATGTCACTCTTAATTTAAAGCTTTTTCAGTCTGTTTCTTCATGTTTCCATACAGTTCTTTCACATGAACATTCACATCTACCACCTTTACAGCTCTTGCCAACTCATCAATATAGTTCTTCTTTCTTTTGATGTACAACTTACCTCTTTGTGTACATCATGGTATAGTTTATGACCTTTGCCTTCCTGGTTTAGCAGTTATTCAAGTCTGCCTTTTAAATTTTTATTACCATAATTTTGTCCAAGAACTCTGTTGTCATCCATGCTTTGTATCAGCATTTTATTTTCTCACACCATCTCTGCAAGTATCTGTACATACAAGGTATATTCAAATGAAACCGGAGGAAACTGCAACAAGTGAACATATGTACCAGGCGCATAATGACATCACTTCTGATATAAACAGCACATACCAACCGTCAAGTTTGCAAAATGTCATTATCCTTCAACTCATAGTTCCTCAGCAGATCGTTGAAAACATGGCGGGGGTTATACAGAATCCATCCAGAGTTGATCAGCAAGCGGTGATTCGGTTTCTAACAGCTGAAGGATGTCAACCAGCTGACATTCATCGCAGAATGCAGGCAGTGTAGGGTGACAAAAGTGTGTCAAAGACAACAGTGAAAAACTAAACAACGATGTTTAAAGAAGGACTTGAGTTAATGCAACAATATGCGCCTGACCTAGTCTCGGAAGATCTTTCGTTAACTCGCGTCCTTCTATTGTTGTCCAGTTCTTCACTGTTGTTTTCTACACACTTTTTTCACCATACACTACCTGCATACTGCGATGAATGTCAACTGGTTGACACCCTTCATCTGTTAGAAGCCGAATCACTGCTCACTGATCAACTCTGGACGCATTCCGTATCACACCCGGCATATTTTCAACAGTCTACCGAGGAAACTATGAGTCGGAGGATAATGAAATTTGGTAAACTTGACGGTTGGTATGTGCTGTTTACATCAGAAGTGATGTCATCATGCGCATTGTATGTATATCCATTTTTTGCAGTTTGGTCCGGTTTCATTGAAACATGCCTCATATATCTTTAATCTCTTGCCAGTGCACCTCCACGTGGTTTGTGGCATCTAGTTGCTGCAACATCTGGTACCTATCTGATAACATGAATCCAAATTTGTCACGTATCCCAGTATCATTGATAAAATCAACACTGAACAGGCGCCCTATTCTACATGCAGTCCAGAACCATATCAGTTTCACCTTTGTTTTGACCAGAACAAAAAGTGATTGGTCGATGCCATGTCAGCCCCTCTACATGCCTTACTATTCTGTAATGAGAACCTTAACTTTCTATTTAAGCAAAAGTGGTCTATCTGATTTTCCATCATATGATCTGACAACACCCATGTTGCTTTATGTTTTCCTCTATGTTGAAACATGATGCCACCAATAACCATTTGGTTAGACATACAGAAGACAGCAAATTACTCCTCATTTGCATTAAGTCCCAACTTCTTGCCTGCCCATAATCTCCTCAAAACCAGTGTGTGTTGCGCCCCTTCCAACTTTTGCATTTAGATCTTCCATTAAAACAGTGATGTACCTTCTCTGTCATTTGTCCGTGATATTTTGAAAATCCAGGTAGAAGCCTTCTTTTACAGTCTGAACAGCATTTATACATTTAAATATTTGGCAAATTCATGTTGATAAATCCATGTTGACAAAAGCGATGTATACATATTTTAATACAATGAAGCTTTCTTGTGCATAGCCATGAAGCTCTCATAAATGTTCATGTAACAGGTTTATTATTGATGTGTTGTCCTTTAGCACATTTTAAACAAGTTGGGTTACTATATTTGACATTACTGAACCTAACCTAGGTGGCTTGACTTTTCAAACTTTAAAAGAGTGAGATACAAGTTTACATCTGGGTACACTGTCGTAGAAAGATTAAATGCCCTGTCAGGTTTGCAATGATAAGCTAGCATTTTATCCGTTTTGCTTCCTGGACTTCTTGCAATAAGTAGTTATTTTTTGCTGCATTTAATTCTACTTTTATTGTTGCTTTGAAAAATGCTTGTGGGAAAAACATGAAAAATGTTGTATACAAGTTTTGTGATTATAAACATTATTCCTGTGCAATAAGTTCAGTGCTAGCAGAACACAATATAAAAATTAATATTTTAACCCACAAAATGTTTATGTGAATAATAGAACAACTGTTGGTGTTCCACAGCTTGTAGGCCTTTGTTGTATCTTCTTTTTCTTCTGCGTTCATTCTCAATCTCCTGCTACCAAGCCCTGAACAGGGCTTTGCAAGTAGCAGGATGTAGTCCGGAGAACGGAATGTGCTGTGTTGCTAGTTTACAGCTTGACTGTGATATTTGCACCTTTCAGTCTGACACATCCATCTTCGGCAGCTGTTGTATCTAAACACATTTATTAATATTATGTTTTAAAAGTTTTCTTTTCAGTCTAGTTTGTTATATTACTTATTTACATATATGACTTGACTTAGTCACCCCTCTCCTACTTTAGGGTAGGACTTCTTTTCTTTTTCTAATGGCTTATAGTTTCTATAGAATGGGGTAACTACCTCATGCATAACTGTCCTTCACTGCCTGGTCAGTTATTGGAATCTTGGTGTTCACTCAGGCGGATAATTTTCTGATGACAGGTAGTCAAAAGTTATTCATTTGTCCTGCAAATCCATCTGGTTCGTACTTTATAAGCACTGTCCAATGTCTTCCTTGGTTTGCATTTTAGACTTTCATTTGACTATTAGTAGGCAATTTTGTTTCTAGAAACTTGCTAGATCTGGGATAGGTGCAGCTGAGATGTTTCTAGTTCCATGCTTTTTTCTGCACTCTGCTTTTCATGGTGCTGGTAATGTCAGCAATTAACAGTTGCGTTATGACAAATTGGTATCCTGGGTGTGTGACTTAACTGATTAGCTACTGAATTGAAAAACAGGCTGTGGCAGAATTAAATTTAGGTCCCATTTTCCCATTTGCAGGTGTCTGTACAAATTTAGCTGCAGTTTTCTTAATTATTAACATATTTTTATGAATGATATACCATTTTGTAGGTAAATGAATGTTCCTTAAGATCTAAAATTGTGTGTTATTTTTTAGTTGGAAATTTGTAAATGGTAAATTATGATTTACAATAGAAAAGCTTTACAAAATTTTTTTTAAAAGTGCCAACTCACCTTCAATTTTTGAATGTCCAAAACATTGAATGTCTTTTACTTGGTGGTTGTCATAAAGTATATCCAACAATAAGAAAAACAAATCCAAGAACACAGAAATTGGATAATATTTACACTTCTAATAGCTAATGTAACCACATGTAGACCAGATCAGAAAAAATTAAAAGATCTTTGAAAAATAAACATTTGAAAAAAAAATATATCTTTGGAAATATTCACATTTGAAAAAAAAAATATATCTCCAATTCAATGTCTTTAGTGAGCACCATCTGCAGGATCATGTGTATGGTACACTCTAAAACAGTTCTTCGGAGGGAGATGTGGCTTTTCTGGGCAACCAGGGCAATACAAATTTTGCGGGCTCTCTTTGCAGGAGTTGAGCATACAATGCAGTTCCTGTCTTTGTCTGAGTGATCCACAAAATGTATAGCACCCTCATATCTTTTAATTTTGTTTCCTTCTTTGAATTTTCTCCCAACGTTATTGCTGTTTGTGGTTACTACCTCTTGCGGGATGATGGATGCAGCCTTCTCAGTCAGCTGATGGATCAAATTTCCTTTGAAGACTTTCAAGGGCATAGGCTTCTCGTCAGCATGACAGAGCTTTTATAATATATGAGCATTTACCTGTGAAACCTCAATGATCCAATAAAATATTTTTTCCACCATTTTCTTGTTTTTCTTTGGAAGCTGCCATAGAATGATACCATCTGGTCGCTATGGTCACATCCATTCATACACATGTTGTATCGCTGCACTACTTTGAGTTTTTCAACTGTGTTGCCTCTTCTAGTTGTAACCTGCTCCATCTGAACTGTAATCTTGGTGGAGACAACAATACATGGCTTATTGGCTTTCTTATCTTGCCAAGCAACACATATCTGGGATCCATAATTATTTCTGTACCACCTAGCTTCTCGGAGCTGTAGAGAAATGGTCTTCAACTGAAGCGGAAAATTTTTCCTGTTGATATTGAGTGTGCCAGTATAATCAATACCCCTACTCAACAGATATGTAATCACGGTGTCTACAGTGTAGTACCTATCCGCAAATACATGGTGGCCTTTTCCAATTCCTTGCAGCAGGTAATCAAACACCTTCACGGCCTGACTTGTACGGTCATTGGCAAGGCAATATGATGTGTTTTTTCTGAAGTATGTCAATACAGAGTAGACATACCCTGTAGTAGAATCACACAAGCCAAAAGTCTTGATGTGATACTTGCTTGGCTTGGAGGCATTGAACTGCTTGTGCCTATTACCATTTCATCATTGGCCAGATCCTGAAATGGATAAAATGCATTCTGGAACTTTGCTATTAGTGAATTCAAGAATGGCTCTATTTTGTCCTTCCCTACAGATTTAGCATTTCCAACATGCATCATGGTGTGGTAAATGATTTCAAATCTCAATCTGGGAAACATCTGACTGTACCATGGGTTGTAGTTGTGCGGTTTGTGTGTCCAATAATCCTTCACCGATGCTTTTTTACCTAAACCTATTGCGATAATCACGGCATAAAATTTTAACAGCTCATATTCAGTGATAGGCTTCCAACTTGCAAGTGTAGATTTTGTAAAGCAACTTGTTTGGATTTCTTCAATTCTGCATATTCATTGATACCAATGAATCTAACACATCTGGTGTTATCAAGGCAAACTAACAATCTAGTTCAGAGGAAGATGCATCTAGTTTTGCATGCATACCTGGTTCATGAGTTGGAACAAAGGGAATACTGCCTGTTGTTTCACCTTCAGTTACTTGGTGCCATCGTTCTCTTTCTTGAGCTCCATTTTTTACTTAACTATTTGTAAATCTAGCAGCCGTCTTAGCGTTTTTAGGGACTTTTGATGGTCCAGGACGTGCATCATCTTCGCTATCACTACTTGGGCTGTCAGTACTATTTTTTTCGCATTCATCAAAATCAATTGAATCATTATTGTCGACATCTGTTTCACTTACCTCGTCTTCACTAGATGTATTATTCATCTGTTGAAACAAGTTTCTAACCTGTTCAATAGTTAGACGAGCCGTACAAGTGCTTTTGGTGACCTTATCGCCTGTTGCCATGGCAAACAATTTTTTACAGTTCGGTAACTAGCTTGAAAATATGATAATTATGACAATAATACAATTTTTAACAACTGATTTGCTCAACATGTGGTTTAAGAAATCAACTTCCCTTCGGTAAATTAAAATCTCGTACCGAAACGGAAAGGAAAACTATAAATTTATAACTTGTTTTACAATGAAACAAACATTGGCGCTAACAGCGGGTGAAGAAGTGTTCTGCCGCTGGGGGCGGCTTATAGTATGCCACCAGTTAATGTAAGTTACCAATTTTTTATAGAGAAACAATCATTTTGATATTATCACTTGGTTTATGAGACCCTAATAGTTGCAAAAATATTTCCCTGACGCTCGTGATTTCACACAAAAAATTAATATATTTATAAAATTTGTAGTAAAACTCTTTAACTCTTTTAAGTTTGGGCTAATTTGGCAGATTTGAATCTTTCTGTCAGGGCCAAAATGTTAGAATTCTGTGCTTTATTCAACAGTTTTATTCAAAATAAATATTAATAAATATTGAACAAATTGAGGTAAAATTATGATCCAAGCATTGTAAGACACATAATTAAATTATCTATGACATGAAGTATTCATAATAAAGATTATATATTAATATGACATATTAAATGGCATTAAGGGGACGGCGTGGCCTAGTGGTTAAGTGGCACGGCTCACAGCCCGAAGGTGCTGGGTTTGATCCCCATCACAGCACCGGCCATTACCCCGGGGAAGCAAACCCTTAGAAAATGCAGGAGGAAGCAGACCCTTACATAAAATTCACGCTGAAGTCGGAGGCACTGGACCGACAGGCGCAAAAATAAACCACAGTGCAATGCACACCGCCTTGGGGAAAAGAGAAATAAGGCGAACGCAAAAAAAAAAAAATGGCATTAATGTGCAGATGGAAATTGGAGAGAAACATTTTTTTAATTACCTACCACATTGTGTATTTCGTCGATATATACATGAATTCCTTTACACTTACTTTTCGAATTATGTGTCAAAGTCTAAATTGAGCGTATGTTGAATTTCCACGAGTAATCCAGGTTGCGTGATCATTAGACTGATAAAATTATTTATTTATTTCTTGGACCTTGAAGCCCAATTTTTGTTGCGATAAGGTTGTTGACTATAAAATTTCCTAACCACATGCATTGCCACAGGAAGTAGTGGAGGCAAGAACAATTAATGCATTTAAGAATAGACTGGATGTGCATAGCTTTTAGAGCAAGGTTCTGTCGAAGACGGATGTGTTGGACTGAAAGGTGCAAATATCGCAGTCAAACTGTAAACTAGTGACAAACCATGTACTGTTCTCTGGACTACATTCTGTTACTTGCAAAGCCCTATTCAGGACTTGGTAGCAGGACATTGAGAACGAAAGAAGAAGAAAAGCAAGGAAATGTACAATTGAAACTGGTTGTATACAGACTGCTTGCTGAAGTCGGATGTGTTGGACCGAAAGGTGCAAATATCACAGTCAAGCTGTAAACTACGACACAACGCATTCCATTCTCTGGACTACATTCTGCTACTTAAGCCCTTTCAGGGTTTGGTAGCGGGAGATTGAGAACGAACGAAGAAGAAGTATACAGACTGCAGAGTTTTCTAAACCAGTATAAAGATCGTTATGTCAAGTATAACACATGCTAATGTCTACCTTCTGGAAATAATTTTACAGTTAAATATCAATTGTGTTTATGTGGATGCAACCATTGTTTAGAGTCGTAAAAAAAATAATTTAACAAACTAAATCATGAACCACAAATGCATATTTCAGAGGTCAAAATTTTAGTTGTGATGGGCAGCAATTTTTAAGTTTTCAGGAGGCCAGTTTTGGCACCTACACGCTATAACAGGTTAAGGGAAAAAACTACCACAAAATAGTATCCGGTTGTACACTGAAAGAAATAAGAAAAAAACAATAGAAATTGCAAGTAATCCATACGTTGACATCTATGCTGCTGGCGTACTGCACTGACCATAGCATCTGTTCTTATCAGTGGAATCTTTATGATGTGCAAGGACCAGACAAATGTGGACTTGCAAGGATCCTTTTATATTTGTTTAGATAGTTGCTTACAAATTATATAATTTTTATATAGTATGCTTATTAACTGTTTTACCTCTACTTCTGTGCAATGCTATTGATGATCAGAAAAATAAATTTGTTGAAATTTTCTTTATTTGTATATTGGATGTATGTTGTGCGGCAATAACCATTTAAACATACTAAAAGTTATAACAAGTGCAACACTCATTAGGTTTCCTTTATACCTCTCCATATTTTGATACATTTACAGTAATCATTCAAAATGTTTTTAAATTCATCATTCAATCCATCTGGTTATATAAAGAGCTACAGAACTAAATCGGTCCATATGTAATTTCCCGACAGTTTTTTAGTTTGTGGGACATATTAGCTTGCATCGATGTTTACTAAATAGCTAATTCAAAATTGATATGCTAAGTACAGTGTTTTATTGCAAACATATTGGAAAGAACGTCATATTTATGTCATCTAATTAGTTCTGATGCCACACATTCAGCTGAAAAGATCTACTTAAAGAAACAAAATGTGCAAAAATGGCTGATGTGGTTCCAAAGTAACATCACAATTATGAAAACTATCTTCTTATACTGAATAACATTGTAACTACATTCATCATATTTTCCAACTAAGTTGGATAAGTGTTCTCTCATGTTATGTTCATTAGCTTTTTTTTAAACCAAGTTGCTATTTTTTGGTGAGTTTTGTTCTGTGATGATCTGTGATCTATTTAGAAAAATATGTTTGTATCATTTATAAAACAATGTATTGCCTTTGTGTGTTTTATTGAGCATTGTTGCTCAGTTTTACAGCTGTTGTTCTTCATATTTATCATTGCTTCCTTGTCAGTTGAATGCAGTAAATGACAGTGTGTTAGTAGCTGTGTAGACAGTGTGTTAGTAGCTGTGTAGACAGTGTGTTAGTAGCTGTGTAGACAGTGTGTTAGTAGCTGTGTAGACAGTGTGTTAGTAGCTGTGTAGACAGTGTGTTAGTAGCTGTGTAGCACATATATATATATATCATATATTGACGCACCAACAATCACTTCTTCTGGCCATTTTTGTAAGATATTTTATTTTAACTGCTGAACTCTTGAATCTCTTAATTCATATAATAATTATTGTGGTTACTACAAAGTATTACATTTTACAATTCATTAATGTGTGTGTGACCCTTTTCTTGTAATTTATTTTTGAAAGGTTTTATAAATATACTTACTGCACGCAACTCTTTGATCGTCTTTCTATATGTACAGAGTCTTCAGTAAAATGTTTCCATTTCATTGCAGAGGATGGGCATGTTCATCACTTTTACAATTTGGTGTCACAATGAAAAAGAAGGGAGATTTCATGGCTGCATATTCCTTGCAACCATTGCATTTTGTATAAATGTTAATTTCTTTGCTCCATCTACGTTTCCGTATGACCACCTGTAGAAATATAAACTAGTTACAGTCTCTGTTAAAATCAACTTTCATCTTTAGTTTCAGTTGTTCTGCTAAGAAGATCATTATTTATTGTGTAGCTTTGTGATTTACAAGTATTATTTTGGACAGATGATTCTTTTCATTTTTGTTTGTGGTTGATTAGTATTTTATTGGCGCGATGTCATGTCTCCATTTTGCGCCACATATAGCATCGGACAATCTTACAGCTGCCCCCATCCCCCTTTACAGGAAGCCTGTATCAAAGCACTTACAAGTACTCTAGCAGTGAGGGTTTCTCTTAACAATTCATTAAAAATTATGAGGTTGCTAGCTTTATGCACAACCTTCTTTAGTCACCATTTACAACATGGCTTGCATGATTACAGTAATTATTTTCTTGTATTCTCATGTATAACCATGAGGTTCTATGGGTGTACAATGTCATTATTGTGGAGTGGGTGCCTGAGCGGTAAGAATACTGGTTTCTTGAGGGCTGAAAAGCCTTAGTAAAACCCATTTTTTTTTTCTAACTGATGTAAAATAATGACCAAACCTGTATGGCAAATACTGAGGCTTGGGGTCTTTACTCCTCAGTCCTATCATTAATAGATGCACTAATTGTATTGCAAGCTCTCAAGGGTTTCAAACTCCTGCACCTGAAGACTGAACTAAGTAAAGTTATTGTCAAATTACTTTATTCCCATTGCTAGGGTAGTCTAGGGTTCTTTTTTTAAGGCAGAGGACTATCTGCCCCTTTGCTACTGCTGTTGTCATGCCGAGTGCTGACTATGTTTGTGTATTTCACCTCCAACAGAAAAACAACAAATGCCTTAACTCCTTGTCAGAGGGCAGACATAGAAACCATTCGGCCAACGTACTCTTCACTAAGCTGCCAGAAAGCACACCATACTTCAGTGGCTACAACTCATTGTGGAATGAAAAGGCAGATATGTTCGCAAATTATGATGGAGATTGTGAACAAGACGACATTCAAAATCACATACTTTGAGAAAAAGAGAGCTATCCAGAGTGTCAGATAAAAATAGGTCCAACTAAATGATGGCTGTGACACCCTTGACTGGCAGGGACAGATCACCATTCTTTGCCTCAGGATAGGACACAACAGGCTGAATAAACTCATTTACAAGCTTTGACTGTCTGTTTCACCACTGTACACATGTGAACTGAGCAAACAAACTGCTGAGCATTTCTTACATACAGGACTGTCCCCTGTATGGCCAGTTAAGGAACATAACACTGGCCAAGTGGTTAAACACAAGACTCAAAATTGTACACAGATAAGGAGGAGCTGCAGTCAAGTTCATCATAGGAACTCATCTGATGGTCTAAACATAGAATAAGAAGTTCTATAACTATCCATGGAAGACCTCATATGGAAATAAACACAGTAACTACAGCTTTTTTTTTGTATACTTTGTTATACAACTCATTTTGACATTTTCAAAATTTGTGCTAATAAATCTGGCAGCTTAAAAATTGTTTTATTATTATTATGACTGTGTGTTATATTTTTATTTTTATTAATATGACTGAATATTATTCTACTTTCACGACTTCATATGCATATTTCTCAACAACTCCTTAATTTTGGAGTGTAATGGTGTTCTGAGACAAACAAGTTTGAGCACTACTGACCTAAATCATCAAACTGATCAAATCAGATGGCATTTCTGCATCAAATGCAACTCTTTCTTACAAACATGGTAGTGCCTCCAGATTCATATTTGTTCTTTTTATGTTAATTGTGATTCAGGCTCACGGAAGCTCAAGACATTTGTGAACGCTGGACAGAGTACAGTTCGGAACTATATAAGCATGAAGGTCGAGGTGACCCAAGAAATGCAATGTCTCCTGAAGTGAGTCTGATAGAGGAAAACAAATGATAACAAGGGAATAAGTATATGAAGCCGTGAAAATGCTGAAGAAAGGGAAGGTTGTAGGTGTGGATAATATCCCAGCAGAGCTCCTACAAGTGGGAGGTGAGGCAACAATTGATACCCTGACATACATCTGCAATAGAATTTGGCAGACAGGAGAGTGGCCCACCAGCTGGACAAAATCAGGAATTTTACCACTGCCTAAATCAGGAAACCTAAATATGTGTCAGAACTATTGAACAATCAGTCATCCAAGTAAAGTTCTCTTGAGAATAATACTTAACAGACTGAAACCATAGGCAGAGAATATCATTGCTGAAGAGCAAGCGGGCTTTCGAGCGGGAAGGAGTACCATCGAGCAGATATTTAATCTTCGACTGGGAGACGGCGTGGCCTAGTGGTTAAGTGACACGGCTCACAACCCAAAGGTGCTGGGTTCGATCCCCATCACAGCACCGGCCGTTACCCCGGGGAAGCAAACTCTTAGAAAATGCAGGAGGAAGCAGACCATTACATAAAATGCATGCTGAAGTCGGATGCATTGGGCCAACAGGCGCAAAATATAAACCACAGTGCAACGCACACCGCCTTGGGGAATAGAGAAATAAGGCAAACGCAAAAAAAAAAAAAATTATAATCTTCGACTAATGAATGAGAAATACTCAGAGTATCAACAACTCTACCATGCCTTCCTTGACTTTAGAAAGGCGTTTGACAGAGTGTGGCATGCGGCGCTATGGTCAACAATGAGGCATTATAAGTTCAACAGTGATATTGTGAGGGTAATTGCAAACCTTTATCAGCAGGCGACAAGCGCAGTCTCAGTAGAGGGAACGCTAGGCGATTGGTTCCGTACGAAGGTGGGTGTGAGACAGGGATGTATACTCTCCCCAACAATCTTCAATATATTCTTGGAGAGAGTAATGGAAACGACCTTAAAAGGACATGTTAGCACGGTTAAAATAGATGACAGGCTTATCACACACTTCCGATTTGCAGATGATATTGAAGTATTGGCAGGCACAGAAAGGGAACTCCAGGAGTTGATTGGTAGATTGGATAGAGCGACCCAGAGTTTTGGTATGGAAATAAATGCAGATAAAACAAAGCTCATGACTAATAACATAGAATGGTTTAAATCTGTAATAGAGGCAAATGGTCAGGAACTTGAGGTGGTACAACATTTCAAATGTCTGGGATCATTGATCAGTAAAGAGGGATCGCAGCCAGAGGTAATTGCAAGAATAGCACAAACAACAGAGGCGCTGACTAGGCTGAAACCTATATGGCAAGACAAGCGGCTCGCCCTCAGCATAAAAGTTAGACTAATGCGCTCTTTGGTGCGATCAATATTTATGTATGCCTGCGAGATCTGGACCATTACAGCAAATATCCAGGGCAGAATACATGCAATGGAAATGAGGTGCTATAGAAAACGTCTAAATGTTACATATAAAGATCGTGTCGAAGAAATACGACAGAGAGTTGAAAACGCTATTGGTCCTTTTGAAGATCTGTTCACAACAATCAAAAGACGAAAGATGGCCTGGTACGGGCATGTCGCGAGGTCCAACGGAATTACCAACTCGGTACTCTTTGGTTCTGTACTAGGACAGAGATGGTGAGGACATCCAAGGAAGAGATGGTTGGACAACATCACTGAGTGGTCAAGCCTTCGTCCCGGTGAGACACGACAGGCGGCGGCAGACAGAGAAAAATGGCGTGGGATTTTGGGAGTGTCTTCAAATGTGCCCCAACGACCTGATGGGTTACGGGATGAACTGAACTGTGATTCACTAGGTGTTTTCATTTGTGTTATTATTTGTTTCTGACTATGAGTATCGCTTTGTTTCTGTTCCGGAACTGAGCCACGCTAATGTACATGATTATCAACTTTGAACCTTCAGTACTGACACAGCGTTGGTTAATTTGTAATGGTTCTTCAAAGTCTTCTTTATCTTGCCTTGATGATGAGCTGGATAGCTCTGTCTTATCTTCTTCTTCTTCGTACGCTGTCAGACGTCAACTTGAATTTGTTCGAAGAAAGCAGCAGTCATCCTGAGGCTGTCAACACTGCCATAGATCTTGTCAAGTGTTGGCACTGGTAATGACCACATGTGCTTTCTCTGGTCCTCGTATGTCAGGCAATTTTGCAGCAGATGTTCAGCGGTCATTTTCCCTGTACCACAGGTGCATTCGTCAGTACCACCTATCTTTAGTTAATTGAATAGATGGTACCTCAGTCTGTTGTGGCCTGTGCGGAGTCTAAAGACCACGACCTGGGATAGCTCTGTCTTTTGACAAGAGGGCAATTGAACCCCTTATGGTTTCATGAACATCCAAACATGTACATATATTCAGGACTCCCACATGGTACTTCAGTCTCCTGTGTGCTCTTCAACATCTACACAATAAAGCAGCCATATCATTAAACACCTCTATAGTGAAGACTGATTCCACTAGCATTGCTCTTATTGAAAGGCGTGACCAGTTGAAATATCACATCATCTTTGCTTGTACCTTGTCATATAAATATTATGTAGATCAAACCATCAAATCGGCCGGAAAAGATGGCGTAACAAACGAAATGCTGATGAGGTTGGGCCAAACAGCAAAGAGAAAGTTACTATCAGTCCTGAACCAAAGCTGGAAAAGGGGAATTGTACCTCAGGCATGGAAAGACGCTGTACTTATACCAGTACCAAAGAAAGGAAAAGACAAAACCGATCCAAATGGATACAGGCCTATCAGCCTACTGAGCTGTGTAGGAAAACTGATGGAGCGTATGATAAACACCAGACTGATGTGGCATCTGGAAGAAAAACACATACTAATTCCACAGCAAGCAGGCTTTAGACAGTACAGATCCACTGACGATCAGATCACTCTCATAGCACAGGAAATAGAGGATGCTTACCAGGAGAATAAAGCATACAGTAGCGGTGTGGGTGGATCTAGAAAAGGCATTTGACAAGGTCTGGAAAGAGGGACTTAAAGTCAAGCTACGAAGAAGTGAAGTTTGTGGAGAAATGTACAGATGGATCAGCCACTACCTCAAAAACAGAACAGCCAGAGTTCAAGTACAAGGGCATATGAACAAAAAGGTGACACTTGAGCAGGGATTACCCCGGGGAGGAGTACTGTCATCCACACTCTTCCTGGTGTATATAAATAATATCGCAGAGAATATACCAAGAAGAGTCCATAGCGCCATGTTTGCAGACGATCTGGCTATGTGGACCTCTGAAAAGAATCTCACCATAGCAAGAAATCGGACGCAGCAGACCCTAACATCGCTGGAGGAGTGGGCGAACTCATGGCTGGTCAAAATAAATGAGGAAAAAACAACATGTACGATATTCTCGCTTTCAAACAAACCCCAAAACACCAAAATAAGTCTTAACGGCAAATATCTGCGGCCAAACGACAACCCAAACTATCTAGGAGTCACATTTGATCGGCGCATGACATGGAAAAGTCAGATCGAGAGAAACTGAATGAGAGCCAGAGAAAGAATGGCAATCATGAAAAAACTTGCTGGCACAAGCTGGGGAGCAGACGAAATATACTAAAGAAACTGTACACTGGAAGAGTGAGACCAGTTCTCGAGTATGGCATTGCGGCATGGACAAAAGCAGCAAAGGCGAACCTTGACAAAATTAGTAAACTCTAAAACCAAGTCATGAGAGTTATAACAGGAGGTATGAAGTCAACGCCAATTGTAGAACTGGAAAAGATTACAAATCTGCAATCCATGACCAACAGAAGAGACTGCAAAGCCCAGCAGCAAGCAGAAAAACTCAGAAGACTGACTGACCATCCAATGCATAAGAGACTAAATAATTTTGGAAATGGGAAACTAAAGTTGAGAAACTTTGCAGAAATAGCCAAAGCAAAGATGAACGAAGATCCTATGAACGCACTAACAACACCAAAGCTCATCCCTACTGTACGCAAACCTACCTGGAGGTGGTAGAATATATACCAGGTATTGAAAAAAAGAACAGCCAGACTGAAAAAGAAAGAAGAGACATAACCCTGAGGTACATAACGAAAACTACCCAAGCATGGACTGGACCCATGCATACACCGACGGCTCTGTAACAAACACAACACAGAACCGAGGGGCAGGGGTATTCCTGAGCCTACCAAATGGCAGAAAAACAACACTATCATTGGCAACCGGAAAATACTCAAGCAACTTCAGATCAGAGGCAGAGACACTAAGGGCTGCAGTAGAAGAAATGGTGACATGCAAAAGAAATGAAAGCCATATAGTCCTGCTTACAGATGCCCTGGCCGTAGTCACAGCACTAAAACGCCAGAAAAATACTGAACTTAATGATTTAAGAGCAGTACTCTGTCAACTATGCCAGCAGTCCGCACCAAAAAGAGTAGTGGTACAGTGGGTTCCATCCCACTGTAACATCCAAGGCAACGAGGATGCAGACAGGCTGGCAAAAGAAGGTGCAAGACTACCACAACCAGATACTAGTGTGACATACGAAGAGTCAAAAACGCTTATTAGAGCTAGATACATGACCAAATGGGAAACAGAACATACTGGCTACACAAAAAACGATGCCTATTACCAGTTGGACAGAAGAGAGCAGGTCGTGGTCTTCAGATTTCGCACTGGCCACAATAGACTGAGGTACCACCTATTCAATAATATGAAGTTAGGTGGCACTGACGGATGCATGTGCGGTACTGGGAAAATGACCGCTGGACAAATGCTGCAGAACTGCCCGACATACGAGGATCAGAGAAAGCAGATGTGGCCATCACCAGTGGCAACACTAGACAAGCTCTATGGCAGTATCGACAGCCTCAGGATGACCGCTGCTTTTTCGGAAAAATAAAGGTTGACGTCTGACAGCGTACGAAGAAGAAGAAGAAGAAGAAGAAGAAGAAGAAGAAACCATGTGGAAATGCACACAATGTCTTGCAGCACTCAAAACAATGGTAGCTGCAAAATTTGAGTTACCGATGTTCATCCTATACCGTCTGTTGATTTTATCAGTGTCATGGACTAAGCATCCTCACAATGTCAAGGTCACATTGATATTGACAGAATGAAAGGTTGGAATGCACCAAGAATGAAAGAATGTTACTCATCCTAGTATTCCACATCCGATGGCAATATCGTTTCACTGACATCGAGGTTCTCTCGAGGTCTAACATGCCCAGCATCCATGCACTGCTAGAAAAAGCACGACTAGGATGGGCCGGACACCTCGTCCGTATGTCAGACGAGCGGCTCCCAAAGAAGCTTCTCTACGGCGAGCTGAGAGAGGGCGCCCAAAGAAACGTTTTAAAGACGGTCTGAAGGACTCACTAAAAAGTTGCCAGATAGACATCGACACCTGGGAATGTCTTGCCCAAAACAGATCTGACTGGAGAAGCGCAGTCAAATCGGGTGTAGCTGCCGGTGAAGATGACCGTGTTGTGAAAGCCCAGAACAGACGCGAGACGCGGAAAGCCCGAGCAGCGGGAACACCATCCCCTTCTACAAACCTCGTGTGCCCGATATGTAGCAGATGTTTTCGTGCTCGCATTGGCCTGTTCAGCCACATGCGCACCCACACCCAACAGGGAAATCTGTGACAAGGATGATGTCGGCGGTCCTCATCGACAACGATGGACAGCTATTATATATATATATATATATTATACCAACTGTGAATGATGACAAAGTGGTCCTCATCGATTACGAAGGACGAACAACACACACACATACACATATTATATGTGTCAAGTCATAAACGACCCGTTCTTTCGACAAGACTTGTACGGGTCCCAATTCATGCCCCCTGAAGTCACCCACACACGGTCATGCTGGTGCTGAGGAGGTCTCGGCTGTTGATTCTGGGGTTGGCATTGTCCATCTCTTTCCTGATTAGCAGGCAGGATTGTTCAAGGTTATTGATTTCACTAGCTTTGTTTGGCTGCTGCACCGCTCCCTCGTGGCTGTGGCTCCCACTGCCTCAGTTACTTTTTGTTTACATGTAAATTTGCTGCACTTTGGGTAAGTACAGTGATGAGAAAACCAAGTTATTCTGCATGATATATCAATGAAAACTGGCTGTGTAAAGAAAATTGCAAGTATAGTCTGTCTATTAATTCATGAACAAGGTCCGAACCAATTTACTAATAAACTGCATGTCGGATCCAAAATTTGTTTCACATGCAGCCTTAGAATATCCATGACGCTAAAACATTGATATTATTTAGTCCATAGATGTTAAGATATTTGCACATCGGCAAATTCTTTTGATCTTTTAGGACCATTGCAAAGAAATTGCATTAAATTTAAGATTTTACAGTACGCAGCGTAATTTCTCTTCAAATTTTGTTCATAATGTATCTCCTTAATGTCTTGATAGATCAATTGATTGTTTGTGTTGCCCTTTATGTACAATTGTAAAAATGGCACCAATATTCAAAAGTTAGTACAGCCCTTCAGTCACCCTTAGACCCCCAAGGCTGTATCAACTGCGCAGCAAATTTTATGTTGTGTAACGCATTTCAATATTGAAATGTATTTGTTGTTTCAAAACATCAATTGGGCACCGTCCACCATCGCCAGGCAGACTTTATCGTGTAATCCTCAAGGGAAGAGAAAGAGGGGAGATTTTAAAAAATACATGTAGAAGATAATGTTATAGGGAACTACGATTAAATGGTTATATCTAGAGAGAGGCAGAAAGCGTAACCCAAGACTATGTATGCTGGCAAGATGTGGGCAATGGTCTTTGTGTAGAGAGGATCGATTAGCTTTGATTGATTGAAAGATCTTAATTCTCTCTTCCAACATTATATACGAGTATGTTTCTACACCATTATAATAATTGCCAATCGCGCGAATATGTCAACAGCATGAGCCGTGCTGCTAGATATGATCGAACATGACTATAGTCCTAACTTAGGACGGAAGCAAGTGAGACGCATATGTAAGGCGTCGGCTGTAGGTTCTTCGCATGCTCTGTTCTTTCTGGCGGCAGGCTTACTCTTAGTCTCAGAGATGCAATTCCACTCTGCACACCGAGAACCTTGTATACGCGCCAACTGTAGCGGTTCTGAGCTAGCGTCGCCAAGGAGAGGACATCGATATTGATCCTTTTCAGAGACACCTTTAACGGGTTTTTGTAACGTTTCTTCTCCCCCCCCCCTCCCCACCTGTTCTCAGGTGTATATGCGGACATGCGAGTAGCCTATGCCTCTCTTGTCCGGCACCATACATTCCATTACCGTTTTCTCAAGACCATTGTCTTTTGATGTGGCCAAAGTATTTCAATTTTCTGTACGTGATGGAATGTATGAAACATTTCTCCTCTATGCTCAAATCGTGTGAAATTATATGCATTCTGCTTTTTTTCGGTCATTCTACAACGTTTCCTCTGAACAGATTTTATTCTCTTCCTTGAGGTTTGGAATACAATTCCAAAATGCAGTACCCTCACCAGAGAGGCGAATATCGACTGTTAGGTCAACAATAAAACAGCAAAAATAGACTTCCAAAAAACAAACTTGCTCAGAGGACCAAGACTGACAGTAAAAGCTTTTTCTCTTATGTTAGAAATAAACAAAGAACGAAAGATAAAGTAGGCCCTCTCATAGACAGTACAGGGAAAATAATAAGTGAGAATAGGGAGGCTGCTAATCTGCTCAATCAGTACTTTGGCACAGTCTACACAAAAGAGGACTGCTCCAAGATCCCATAACCTATAGATATTTTTCAAAGAGACATGGATACAGCAGGATTAAGATCAATCTGTATTACAGAGGAAATGGTTTTTAAAAAATTGGACGGGTTGAAAGTGAATAAATGTCCAGGTCAAGGTGGTATTCATCCAAAATTGATATATGCAATTAGAGACCAACTAGCAAAACCATTGGCTATATCATGTTCTCAATCACTTACAAAAGGGATTGTTCCACGAGATTGGAAAGATGCAGGAGTGATCCCCTTATTCAAAAAAGGCACAAAATCAGATCCAGCAAATTATAGACCGGTGAGTTTAACGAGCATAATCTGTAAATTGTTAGAGTCAATAATCAAAGAAAACATTGTAATGCATTTAGACAAATTTAATCTAATTAGAAATAGTCAGCATGGGTTTACTAGAGGGAGATCATGCTTAACAAATCTCTTAGAATTTATGGAGGAGGTTATTCAAATCATAGATAAAGGGGAGCCAATGGATGTTATTTATCTAGACTTTGCAAAGGCCTTTGATAGAGTACCTCATCAAATATTATTTCGAAAGTTAAAATCACATGGAATAGGTGGGGAAGTTGCCAAATGGATTGAAAATTGGTTAACGGGAAGAAGGCAGAGGGTGGGCATAAATAGGAGTACTCTGAGTGGTGTGAAGTGAAAAGTGGTGTGCCACAGGGCTCGGTTTTGGGACCAATTTTGTTCTTGATATATATAAATGATTTGGACATCGATATGGGATCCATGATTGCAAAATTTGCTGATGACCCAAAACTATGCAGTAGTGTCTCATCTAAAGCGGAAGTGGATATATTGATGTCGGATTTAGTTAAATTCGAGAATGGTCTGTACGCTGGCAAATGGAGTTTAATGTAGATAAATGTACAGTCATCCACATGGATAGATCCAATAAGGAACATAATTACAGAATGGGAGAAAACAATATTAGAAAGATAGATAAGGAAAGGGACCTAGGGGTTATAATAGATCATACAGGAAAGGTGAGTGAGCAAGTTAAGGTAGCAGTGAAAAAGGCAAATGCAATGTTAGGTATGATAAAAAGAAATATTAAACATAGGAGCAAGGAAGTGATAGTCAAACTGTATAAAGCTTTAGTTAGACCTAGATTGGAGTACTGTGTACAGGTGTGGAATCCTTATCATAGAGGGGATATAAACATGCTGGAAAGATTACAAAAAAGAGCGACAAAGATGATAGTGAGATTCCAGAATTACAGTTATGAGGAAGGCTCAGAAAAACCGGCCTACAGTGTCTCGAAGAGAGAAGAATTCGTGGTGACAATACAGGCTTATAAGATGATCAGAGGAATGGATAAATTAGACTATAACAAGTTTTTTAAAATACAGCCACCCACAATAACACGAGGGTATAGCTACAAGCTGACTAAAGAGAGGTCCAGATTAGATATTAGGAAATATTTTTTTAGTCAGAGAGTGGTGTCTGCTTGGAATGCATTGCCAGGGGAGGTAGTGGAGGCAGGGACAGTTAATGCATTTAAGAATAGATTTAATGCGCATATCTTTTAGAGCAAGGTGATGTAAATGTAACTGGTTGTATACAGACTCTGCAGGGTCTTCTAAACCAGTATAAAGACGTTAAGTTAAGTTAATACGATTGCAAAGGCCAGCTCTGCTTTTGGGAGGCTGGATGAAAACGTCTGGAATGGACAAGACATCAGTATCGCCACCAAGGTAAAAGTGTATCGTGCTGAAGTACTAACAGCTCTGCTATATGCCTGTGAAACACTGACAATGTATAGCAGACATGCCATACACGCGTTTTGACTGAAGCTGTCCGCGTAGGCTGTTCTGGACCAGTTGGCAGGATAAAGTGCCTAACTCAGACATTCTTAGCAAGACAAACCTGTTGAAGATCCATATATTTCTGCCAATAGCTCAGATAAGATGGACGGGACATGTGGTTCGCGTGCCCAACCAGCACATCACCAAGCATCTACTAGACGTTGAGCTCACAACAGGCACTCTACGAGAGGGGGGGGGGGGGCAGAAGAAGCGCTATAGAGACTCATTGAAAGTGTCTCTGAAAAGCTTCAACATTGATGTCACATCCTGAGAGTTGCTTGCATAAATCCGTACTACCTGGCGCGCTAGCATCATCGAAGATGCTCAGATCGCCGAGAGAAAATCCAATACGGCGGCTCAGAGAAAGTGTGTTGCCCGAAATAAAAAATGCACAGTCGGCTCCCCACATGTGTGTCCTGCCAGGATTGGTCTTTACAACCATAAGAGAACATAGTTCACAGCATTAGTCTGATGCTATCGCCATCTTAAACGCTTGCGATGGGCAACTATTGTTATACATTTTTTTAATCGACGCTGAATGCTTGGGCATGACTGGAGATTTGCAAGATATCGAGTTTCTTTCAGACGGGATGCGATGGAGCGACGTTCTGCGAAAAACATGCTACATGATGATGTTGATGAGAAATGTATTGGCATCCATGCAAATAACCAATGCATTAAAAAGGAAACGTATCAGGTGTTTTATATACATTGTTAGATACAAACATGGACTAATGAACAAACAATTCTTTTCTTCTTCGTTCATCCTCAGATCAAGGTCGCAGTTTCTCTTACAAAGGACACTGTTGTTTGCAAGGCTGTTTTATTTCCATAGAGCTTTTGTCTCCTATCCTTCTCGTGAGGCCAGTATTGTTCTCTCTTTTCAAACGTTATGGTCTTGGCCTCATTATATGTAATGCTCAAGTCTGTTTGTGGGGATGCTCCTCCACACTTTGTTGGTTTGTCTACAGCTTCGTTGCCTTCAATATTGCAGTGGGATGGGATTCACTGTATCACCAATCTTGGGTGTTCTGCTGAGAGCTGTGTCAGATAGAACATACACTGCGCGAGATCTTCATCTTTGTGTTGTTTTTGTGCTGCTAATACTGACGCGGCATCAGTTAGGAATAGTATGTTTTTTTGGTGCATATCTTTATCTTGAATTTCACGCACACCTGCGGCCATCAGTGCCTTTGTTTCTGCACGGAAGTTATTGGAGCATGTTCCCGTTGTTAATATTCCAGTTTTTACTTCTCCATTCCGTAGTCTGTAATATACTCCTCCACGTCCATTGGATGTGGCTTTGTTAGATGAGCCATATGTATTTACGTGTATCCACGTTTCTGGCGGGTATACTCTCCTAAGAATTCTTCTGTAATAAATTTCCTATTTAAGTCTGTCTGTGTTCCCTTTTTTCCTATTCTCTCTATGGTTTCTACCATCTCAGGGTAGGGGAGGAAGACTAACGTCTGGTCAGGCAAAATATACTGATCAGACATGTGTCACGGTCAGGCAAAACATGCTGACCAAGACCCTCACCTCGGCTTCCTAGTAGCGCTCCCTGGAAACGGGTTGTTTTCTTGGCAGCCTGGCTGAGGTGATGGATCGACGTGATCCCCATAGTAGTGAGTGACACGCAGATGAAGCCAATCATAGCATAACCACCTGGAGGACCCCGTCCACCTTCATCAGCACGCTCGGGATGTGAGGAAAGCTACTGCAACCCGTCACTTAACGTCCTTTTCAGGGCGCACAAAAGAGTAACCTACTCATTGTGGGCATTCGCAAACAACAACCATCTCAGGGTGATTGGCTTTTTTCCTTGGAAGGATTTGGGATGTTTGTTTTAGATCTCTGACCACCGCCTGCCTGATCAGCATATGGGTATTTCGGGGATGGCGTGGGCTAGTGGTTAAGTGACATGGCTTACAACCCGAAGGTGCTGGGTTCGATCCCCATCACAGCACCGGCCGTTACCCCGGGGAAGCAAACCCTTAGAAAATGCAAGAGGAAGCAAACCCTTACGTAAAATGCATGATGAAGTCGGATGCACTAGGTCGACAGGCGCAAAATAAAAACCACAGTGTAACGCACACAGCCTTGTGGAATAGAGAAATAAGGCGAATGGAAAAAAAAGAGAAAAAAAGAGTGCTTGGCTTTTTTCCTTGGTAGGATTTGGGATTTTCTTTTGTTTTTTATATGAAGTGGTTTCTCTTTCCATGCGATTGATCTTGTCATATGTTTGATGATCTAGCATTCGTTTGAACCTCTCAACAAAATTGAGGTCTTCGAAATGTTATGCAGAAGAATGCGTCGCATTTCGCGAAAAGAGAAATAAACAAATATAGCGACGTTCTGACGAGAGTAGGTATGGATAGAGGCAAGCGGAGACTGGCCATGTATGTGAAGCAAGATAGATAACAGCACCTGTAAAATTGAAGAGTTGAACTACAAGGGATTGCAATAACAATCAACCACCAAGCATGGAGAATCTACAACGTATACGCTCATGCGGATCACCTCTTTGAGGCAGGACGTAAAGTGGGAATTTCTGTCAGACTTGTCAGAGCCGCAGAGCAAAAAGTGCCTCATTGCAGGTGACTTTAATGCCAGGTCAAAGGAGTGGGGAAATGCCTCTGAAGATAGGCAAGGGGTCGCCTTGAGCCAGGCATTAGTCTACATAAACCTCACTGTCGTGAATGACGGACGTTCAATTAGATTAGCATCTCGACCGGGGAAAACGGATGGGGTTATCGACCTGGCACTTATATCCAGTGATGTTGCTCCATCCACATACTGGGATGTAATAGGGACAAAAAAGAGCGACCATCTGCCGTGTGTCGTACTTACACTCAGAGGAAAACACACCAGACACCGGAAAGCCAAACAGGTGTTCAGACACACGTATGAACAGGATAATGTAGTGAACAAGGTGCGCCAGACGATCGGACGCAGGACCACAGATTCCCATTTGTCCAACCACCCTGGTGGAATCAGGTGGTTGATTCGACCTGGAGAGAAAAGGAGGCGGCAACAAAGGATTGGCGTAAAGCCAGAAAGAGATCTGGTACTAATGTTGACGTGTTAAATGAGAAGAAGGGCATAAAACGCAAAGCTACCAATTCCTGTAAAGCGTTAGCTAAGGAGTTCAAAAGCGAGTGATGGGAGGAGTTCATTACAGGTGTGGGGAATGATAATACCTTCCAGAAGTTATGGCACATGGATCGGAAGATGAATGGAAAGACTACACGCCAGCTTATTCCCAACAAAAAGACACCACAGGAATTTCCCTGAAGACAAACGAAAAGAAGGGTCTGAGTTATTTTTAGTCGATATGTTGCCCAGACGGACAAAGGCGACAGAGATGCCCATTAGGAAATTCGGAAAGGCATTTTAGACACAGACATCAAGGAAGAGTCTTATGTATACCTTATCTTCGAGGTGGAGGTCGCAAATAGCCTACG
This sequence comes from Ariolimax columbianus, assembly GCA_036924085.1. NCBI lineage: Eukaryota > Metazoa > Mollusca > Gastropoda > Stylommatophora > Arionidae > Ariolimax > Ariolimax columbianus. The sequence goes on along the minus strand of JAVGWX010000008.1, from coordinate 34,490,044 downwards.
TACCAGCAAAAACACTGCCCCAGGTCCTAATGGAGTACAGTATTGCCACATCAAGCAGTTGAATGAGACAGCGATAAGAAATATAGTGAAGGAGTTCAATCACACTATAGAGAAGTCAAATGTGCCTGAGGACTGGCTTCATAGCAATCTGTGCCCACTGCCTAAACCTGGTAAGGACTCCACGTTTCTCATCAGCTATCGAATAATCACCATACAGAATGTAAATGACAAATTGCTCGAGAAGATTGTGGCCAGGAAAATAATGGTCTACCTAGAACAGCAGCAGATTCTACCGATACGCTGGGCAGCTACAAAACAACTAAGAAGACCTGGGGTAACGCTGGAACTTTCGCGTATGATGTGTATGAGGGTTTTCCGTCAAAGAAAGAGACAGTCGCGGTGGCACTTGACCTGGAAGACGCATACAACCGTGTCGATTTTGGGACTTTAATTACATGTCTGAAGCAGTATGGTTTAAATCCGTGGCTGGTTAGTTGGATATCAGCTGCCCCGATGGAAAGAACAGTTGCTTTACGCGTGGGATCGTGGACATCAGAACCGACGCGAATATGTCCAGGACTGCCTCAAGGGTCTTTGCTTTCACCGGTGCTGTTCAACATCTACACAGTAAAAGTGACCAATATTTAACCCACAGGGGCAGGGCGAACGTTGACATTTGCCGATGACATCCTAACGTACAGGACTGGCTCAGACAGGCAAGAGTTGGTCAAGGACATCCAGGAAACCTTGCAAGCAATCTCCCAGTGGTGCGGCGACTCAAGCTCTAAGATCAATCCGAACAAGGCCTGCATGTTGTGCTCTTTGAATAATGCCATAGTAAACTCCCGGACATCACTTTTGATGGGTGCACCATTGACAGGTGTGACAAGTTGAAATACATCGGAGTGACATTTGATAGTAGTCTCTCCTATAATTGCCACGTTGATCATATCGTACAAAGATGTAAGCGGGGGTTAGGGGCACTCTAGACCAAGTGCTCAAGATCAGGTCGTCTTGTGTGTTATGGATTACGGACTATGCATCCTCCCACTATCAAGAACACAGTGTAAAAGGTTGGAATGTATCCAAAATGAAGGTATGCGACTGTTTCTGGGCTGCACTAGAGATACCCCGATTGTGATGATGCGGTACATGTTGGGATTGTTATCGGTGACATCCAGATATCTTCTTCTTCTTCTTCGTACGCTGTTAGACGTCAATTTGAATTTGTTCGAAGAAAGCAGCTGTCATCCTGAGGTTGTCGACACTGCCATATAGCTTGTCTGGAGTTGCCACTGGTGATGGCCACATGTACTGTCTCTGGTCCTCGTATGTCGGGCAATTTTGCAGCAGATGTTCAGCGGTCATTTTCCCTGTACCACAGGTGCATTCATCAGTGCCACCTATCTTCAGTTTATACATCCATATATAAACTGGCACAAGTCAAAGCCTATATGCGTGTCATCACAGACACGCGGCAACCCTCTGTACAGTAGTATCTCAGACATCAATGGATCAAGAATCAAGAGATGGTGTCATGGATGGCACAGGTAGAGACAACAATCGGACACGTCATCCCAGCTGAGACGAAAGCCAAGGGGGAGATTGGGACCACACTAGTGCTATAATGAAAGAGTACCAGGGAGTCGTCATAACCTTCGGCAAGGAATGCAGAGAATGGAGAAACGAGAGAAAGAAAGCAGAACACGAGGTGAATCAGCTGATAACTGAGAACACACAGGATAGTGATGCCGTCATATAAACCGACGGATCAGTACTACGCAGATGCACATCAGGCTGGGGCTTCTCGGCTAGAGTGAGGGGACAAATCGTTGCTGCGCGCAGTAGGGCATACATGTCAACAATCACCAGTATGAAAATGGAGACGGATGTAGTGATCTCGGCACTGAAATAGATAAATAAGACTTATATAGCACGGGCAGTCATCGTGACAGACGCGCAAGCCGTACTTCAGAAGGTACAGAAGAGGTGGCTTAGGTACGAGTGGATAGCAGCAAGACCTCAAACCTCCAGGGGTTGACACGGATCTACTGTCCGGCTCATTTTGGGGTTCTGGGCAATGAAAGAGCTGACATCATGGCGTCACAAGCTCCCATCGTGGGCACATTAGAGTGATGGATAGAAGTGACATTTTGAAATCAATCAATGGCCGCCTATTAGATGATGACACCGCGATAGATGAAGCAGCAATCCATAGGTTGCAAAGTTTCGACATTGAAGGAGGTTCGAGCGGAGTATGGGACATGGAAGGACGGAGCAGGAGAGTGTACAACCAGCGAGCTACAGGGACCATCAGCATCCATACCTCACGCCATTTGATGAGAGAGAGACTGAGCACCTATGGGTATGCCCGGAGTGCAGTGATGTCAATTCTTAGAAACAGAAAACTTTTGACAGAAATTAAAATTTGGGCAAGTCAAATATGTTTGTCATATAAAAAGACACCAAACTTTATTGAAAACAAAACTGGAGAGGACGATTAAAGGTCGGCGGACAATAGGCTATAAGTGGGAGAGCAACATCAACAGATGAACTAATGTCAGTCTGGCAGTGTGCACCGTCAAGACAAGAGACAGATAATATTGAATGTCCGTTGCAGTTAACCTTCGTTTCGGAAACGGCACCTGAATTGAATTAAATTCGTAAAATTCAAGTACCGCTTGTAATTTTTACTTTACCGCCACTAAACATGGATTCGGAATGGGAGGTTAGTAAACATAACACATAACATATTACTATAAATATCACGCTTCACTTTGTTGACTTCATAATAATGCTTTTTAATAAATTATTTTATTTCATATTAAATTTGTATAAAAAACAATAAAATAACATTCTTACAAATCATCGCTAAATATTAAAAGTATATTGTCTGCATAGGCGCCGCTGGGTGTGATGACCTGACTGTGAATCACAGTGTGATGGTGACAGAGCGAGAGACAGTAGTGAGTTAGTGTGAACTCACGTCAACAACAGGCCTAGTACTAAGTTAAAGTACTACTACTACCTTTACTAGTAGTGGAAAAACTAAAAAGTAAATAAAGTAAAAGTAACTTTCTATGAGTGTCCTTCATGGGACTAGCAACCTCGTGACTCGTCATTACGCGTTTTAAGTTTTTACGATCATGTATTTTTGTGCGTGTAATCATAAATAATATAACGAGCTAACGTTTTGTCAAGCTGTTTGTTTATGATCAGTTACAGAGATGAGAGATAGCCTAACCATCATGACATTTACATTACATGATGATGGACATTCAAAAAGAAAGTGGGGCAACTGGCAGTGTGAAAAACATAGATGTTACTATATAAGTTATTGAACTTATTCCATCTTGGCGACCCCAGCAAAGCTGACTCAAGAATACTGGAGCAGAGGCTACGATGTCAGACTTAGCCACATCCTAGACCCAATGTAGTTTAATATCAAACTGAAGAACTCAAGGCCTTATCTGGAGAGGTCTTCAGTTTGATATTAAACTAATGTCATGATGGTTATCCACAGCTGTCTGAAGTCTATTAAAGTCTTAATTTAGCTATGCCCCTTCAAATAATTGCATGACGAACCTAGGCTTGTAATTTGTAATTTGCCATTTTTTCGTTCATGTTTTATCTTAGAAATAATGGACAGAAAATAATTAGTAGCTATTATTTAAAATGATTAAACTAGATTATTTTTATTGAAACTTCCATGCATTCCGCTGTTAAAGTAACATTATATGGCTGTCACATAGCGACCAAGATGGCAGTGCCTTTTGTGTACTCCGCAAAAGACAGTTGAAAATAAACTTTGTGGTTCGTCTTAAGTTATATACCGGATATAAATCAACCTTCAAATAGAGACTCTGGACACATGCTACTGGTGTGTAGGATAGCTGGAAGCGTTTTATTACCAGTTGCTGTATATTTCATCATCTAGAGGCAAGCCAGATTAATGTAACTGTCATTATTTTCCTGTGACATTTGATATGATTGTGTGGATTTGAAGGTTGCCTACTGTAACACTGATTGCAGTTCCTTGTTTGTGATTATTGTAATCCTTTTATCGTGTGGCATTTCATAGTCAAGGGGGCGCAAGTTAATTACCAGCATCGATCGACTAGTTATTCAGTTATCATTGGCCATTGATGACATTTGTATGACTTGTATCTTTGGTTGGTGCACATCATCACAATTTGACTGGATTACCTCAGCAGTCTTCTGGGGGTTCAAGGCAAGCCGGATTAATCATAGTGCGTCTGTCACTATGTGGGTGGCTTTGACTTTTACTCTGTGACAACACTTTGTGAATATCTGGAAAATTATTTGGTACTTAGTTTCCTGTGCCATTTGTTATGAACATAGAGATTTAGCTCTGGTCATCCTACATTCCTAATCTATTGGATGTCACACTCCCACTGTCTTGTGGAATACCTGTTTGCGGGAAAGGGTTCTTGAGTCAAGCCTGAGAAAAAAATCTGCATCCTATGCTATCTCCAGTCGTCAATAATGTCTTGGTACTGGCCAAAGGTAGCTCAGGACAAGGAAGTAAGGCAGATGAATTGCATAAATCTTCCTCACTTTAAATCCAAATCACGGCACAGTCACTCTTTCACCTATTTCAGCGAATAGAGCAAAAGGAAAAGTTTTTTCAAATGGCTGAATAGAGAGAGTGGTCTTCATCACACTTGATTGACAAACATCATTACATGGCCGTTCATGAATTGATAATTAACTTTGTCCAAGGCATTTAAAGATGTGCCTACTCAAGTTGTTGATATCTTCAACATGTTTCACAAAGTACACAAATATCAGTCAATTTTATAACACCAATAAATGGTGACACCTCTTTGAACTCACATTTTTATAAACAAAGATGGTGACAGAAATAGGATAATGCTTATTTGACACAGTGGCATGATTAGGGGCACAACTGTTGACATTTCTGTAATAGACCAGAAGGAAGCTATCATAGACAAGTTGGCTACTCGAAGGACAGCAACTGGTAAACTTCTTCATGCCATAAATAGAGGATTCCTCAGCAAAAAATAAATAGGAAAGAAATAGGTAAGAAAACTAATATGGCTGTATACTGCAGCACCTATGTACCAGTTTTGACTTATGGATGCAATAACCACAATCCAGAAAATCCAGCTCCAACCCGTAGAAATGAGATATCTATCTAAAGAATGTGTTCCAAGTAACAAGAATATACAATATCCGCAATCAGACAATACGATCATTTCTAGAAAACCAGCCCTTGCAGACTCGAGTTGAGCAATCTCAATTTTGATAGTTTGACCATGTCTGCAGAGTGAAAGAAGATCATCTATCATGGAAAGCAGAGTCAAGGATACTTACACCCACGATGACCCAGAGTCCACTGGGATGACAACATGAGACAGTCTATAAGAGACATGACTAGTCGAGTCAGACCAAGAGGAAGACTGCAGAGAGAATAAAGTAATAAAGTCTGCTGTTCTTTCTGGCAAACCTCTACATCCCAAGGCGGAAGAGGAGCGATTAAGATAGTTTTAGTAGTGATATGCCTCTGTAAGTATCAGAGTTTCATTTACTGCTGATTTTCTTCCTGATTGATATTATTAGGATTTTAAAAAAAATTTGTGTTAACATTTGAGTATCAATATGACAATATGAGTAACATAGGCATGTAGAAATTTAGGTTGTTCTGTATCTACGGCCAATATTCCTCTTTTTTCCTTTATGACTCTAAATTCTTCTTTGATCAACTGATGCTATGCTGTGGGGTTTGCAAAGGAGACTGTATTTCAGGTCTTTTTCAGGTCCTCCACAGCTTTTCGAGCATGGCTGCTTCCCCAGGCCAGACTGCCTCTCTTTGGTCTGTATAAGTAGGGCAGTCCTGCAGGATATGTTTTGGTGTTTGTTTGGGTGCTCCACAATCGCACATGGTTGTGTCTCTAAGACCCATTCTGTCTTGAGTCTGCAATGTCCCGGTCTGAGTCTGAAGATCTTTGTCTGCCCATCTCTTTTAAGTTTGTCTATGGTGTCATTTTTTTACTTGTATTCTTTGTGCTGGTCTCTTCATTCCGCGTCCTCATGGATAGCTTGATTAGTGTCTTTGCTTCTTTATAGTTCTGTGGATGAGGAGTTTGCGTGTAGTCACTTCCGGCATTTGCGAGCACATCTACCTTCTCGTTTTCAAGTATCCCACAGTGGATCTAAATAAGTTTACAGTCAAGTGTAAAACTACAGAGAGAATAGATCCATTGATTATATACATCATTGTCCAACTCCATTTATCTGCAAAAGGTTTTCTTCTTTGCTGTAGTTAATTTTCTTTTGTAACAGGAAGTCACTATAATGATGGAATTGCCAAGTAGTAGCCATGTTGACAATAGAAGGCAAGGAGACTCATACTTTCAGATACTGGTAAGTCTTTCCTAATTTCATTAGTTAAAATGAGTACTTTGATTGAGTGTTGCTGATGCCTGAAAGGGGAGCAAAGAATAGTAACACTGTAAACTTACCAAGCATGCTGTAAAAGACAACTAAGGAGCGTTTGGCATGGTTCTGACTACCTCATCCTGTAGAAATTTGAAGTCACAAGCTCAACAAGTCAACTCAGAAGAAATATGCAGTTCAGCTGTCCAAGGCTTATAAAGGTCCTCAATGAAGATGACAAATGAAATGATACAGAGAAAGCCGAAAGGAATCTGCATTGTTGACGTACCTGTTTTTTTTTTTTCTAAAAAAAAAGTAAAAAATGTTGGTAGCTGGAATGTACGTACAATGTATAAATAGGTAAAAGGCTGCACAGGTGGCAGTGGAGATGAGACACTACAGCATTGATATCCTGGGCCGGCTGCAACAAGATTGAAATGAGTTGAAACGATGAAACTGAGCACAGGAGAAATGTTGTTGTCCTCACGGCACACTGAATAAGTTGCACACTATGATGAATGATGATGTTCGTCCATCACAAGTAATGAAGACCACTCTCTTTGTTCAGCTGTGTGGACAGTCTTTTCTCTTGCTGTGTCCGCTGAAATGGGTGACTTGCGCGGTGATTTGGATTAAAGTGAGGAAGAAACAGCGCCTTTTGTCAACTTCACTCTCTGGTCCTGAGCTACCCTTGGCCAGTGGCAAGGAATTTATTGAGACAACTGGAGATAGCACAAGATGCATATTTTTCCTCAGGATTTACTCCCGAAGCCTTTCCCATAAACAGGTATTCCGCAAGGCAGCGGATGGGGGATGACATCTAACGTTGTGTGTCGTGCCTTTCCCATAATCACAAGAGGTCGTAAGGATATAACTCAGCATCTCTCTCTGGCTGTGTTCAGTCCATAATAGTTGTGTCTAAATTTCACACACCAAAATTGACAGTCTGCAGCTAAAGCAAAGGGCGCCAATCTCGTGAAGTTCAGCTGTGTGAATTGACCGTAAATTACGACACAGGTTTAAGCGCAGTGCTATTCATATAGTCGATGTCCAGACCAGGATAATCGGACAGAAGAAATCACAAACAAAGAACGATTTAACCAGTCCAAATGGAAAACAAAAACATGTTTCCGTGAACACAAGTGTAAGTCATCGACTACTGTCAGTTCCAGGCAAATCTGTGGTCTGGTGGCATCCATAATGAACTAAAATACCAGAGCAATGTAGACTCGCAGCCGGTTACGGCGCTATGTTTGTTGCACACTATAGGGAAGTTGTGACCCTACTTCTGTCATTAAGAGGCACAAAATGCACTTATATAAGTCAGTAGGACCCAAAATGAAACAAGCTACATTAAAAACTGCAAACAAGAAAAGATAAACATTATACAATGTTATGCACCAACCAATGACAAAGAAGAGTCGGCAAAAGAAGAATTTTACACAGACTTCAAAATATCATAGATGAAATAATAATAATAATGTTCGCTTAGGCGTCTGGGGCCCGTTGCGTCGGTCACCACATCCATGACCCACTGCTACGGCGTGGTTCCAGGCCTCGTCCAGCGCGGAGGTGGAGGTTGATATCTTCTGGAGCCATACCGTGCAGGGATGGCCTCTTCTGTTCCTCCATCCGGTCGGGGGAAGTCTTTTAGCGCTGAGGAACGACTTGTGTAGTATCTTGTGTGCTGGGGCTTCCTGGTCCAGCCGTACAACATGACCTAACAAAGAAACTCGGCACGGTCAAGTGTTTCAGGGGTTTGGGAGAAGGCCTGTTTTGGCAGAGACCTCTATGTTGTGGATGTAGTCATGCCATTGGATGCCCAGGATACATCTCTGGGAGCGCATGTGGAAGGGAAGGCCTCTAGTCTTGACATGTCATGTTTCAGCAATGTCCAGGTTTTGAACCAGTAGAGCAGGACTGGAACAACGCAGGACTGATAGATCTGGAATGTTTGTCTCAAGGAAGATCTTGCCATTACTCCACACACGTCAGAGGTCGTTCATAGCAGACGCAGCTAGTCCGATCTGCCTTGACATATTCCGACCGCTGCGCCCATCAGATGATATCATGCTACAGAGATAGATGCTCTGTACTGGGGTGCTGTGCCGGAAACAAGATTCTGAACTTTGCTCTTGGCCCAGGATCTAGAGAGGGCGTTTCACTGTCTAGCATTTTGAGAGAGCGCTGCAACGCAGAGCTGTCTGTGCCGAACAGTACAATGTCGTCCACGTAGGCGAGATCAGTGAAGGTTGACTGATCAATAGTAATATCATCTTGGTGTGCCCTGAGGTGGTCAAGAAGCCAGTCAACGGCCCTGCAGAATAGGTCGGTGGCAAGAACACATCCCTGTCTGACGCCAGAAGATGTGGGGAATCTGTCTGAGAGAGTGCCACCCAGTCGAATTCTGGCGCTGGTATCCTTGTGTAGCCCCTTGATCAGGTTTAATGGGGGCAGGGGTGCCTATTACCCGGGCTGATCAACCGAGTCGAAGGCGGACTTCAAGAGTGCACGTATGCAGCACACAAGGGACGATTGAACTCACAGTGCAGTTCGGCGAGGATGCACAGAGCAAGGATAGCGTCGGTTGTAGAATGACCTGGGGTAAAGCCAGACTGTTGTGGCTGGCATTTTGTGCTCAAGAGAGGCTTGTCTGGTCAGTAGCACGTGAACAAACACCTACCCCAGAACTGAAAGTAGTGTTATATGCCTGTAATTACTGCAGTCTTTGCGACTCCCCTTGCCTTTGTACAGGAAGATGACGATTCCGTCGCGCCAGTCGGCTGGGACCTGTCCCATCCTCCATACTTGCAGAAATGGAGGGCAGAGCTGATCGGGTCGATGGCGTGTTTCAACAGCTCTGGTGGGATGTGATCCGGGCCAGCTGACGTCCATCTGAGTTTCCGGATGGCAGCAACAACTTCAGCTATAGTAGGGGATGAAAGGAGAAAGGAAAAATGATTTTGATGGGAGAGATAAATGCTTAGGTTGAGAATGATATCAGTTTTGAAGAGATAACGGACAAATATGGGATCTGGAATGAAATTAGAGAGTTACCTTTTGTCTTCTGTGCTTTAATTCATCTTGTGTTTGGTGGCAACGTGTTTCTACATCAAATAATGGACGAAACAAAATGGATGTCATTAAACCACAGGGCAGAAAACCAAATTGACCATATTAATAAGAATTACAGATCATCATACGAGTAAAAATAAAGATGAAACTTAAAAGGTATACAATATATACCCACATACAACAGTTTAATGTAAGATTTCTCAGAAACAATGACATCTTCTATAATAAAACAAACAAATATATGTGTCTGTTGTCCGTCTTGCAAACAAATTCTTGAACAGTGAGCTCTAGCGACGTGAAATTTACACAGCTCCTTCTGTCTGGATTTTTTAGATCAGCAACTATTTTTACAACCGTGTAACATTTTTGGTATACCATATAGTGGTGTTTTTGTTAGCGTGCATGATTGCAGGACCAGTCCATGTTTTGAAATGATCAGTATATGGGATAACTCACAGTTATAAGATATAAGAGAAAATCAGCCCTTTGACCCTGGAAGTATAAACATTGACCCGGCCATAAGCTTTCAGTTCTTAACTTTTGTTCTCTCACTTTAGTGCAATGTTTTTCAGATGGAGTTAACGAACCATACTTCAGTGGCTATCATTCCTTTGTGGTGAACCCAGAAATGAAAAGGCAGACAGATTATCAAAAAGGGAGGAGAATGTGAACAAGAAGAAAGTCAAATCTTTGAGAAAAAGAGAGCTATATTAGAAGAGATCAGAACCAAGCTCATTATGACTACCACGCTTGACCGCACATCACCATTCTTCGCCTAGGACATGGCAAAGCAGACTAAATAAACAGAAATACTGAAAATACTGACGTTTCACCACTGTGCATGTGTGGAAGAGAATATTTTCCAGAACTGTCCTCTGTATAGCCAGTTCAGGAAGTTCACTGACTAAATGATTCTACACTAAACTTCATTCTATATGGAGCTAAAGAGAAGCTTCAGACATTGGTTGAGTTCATCATGGATACTCGTCCAGGGGGGGTGTAAATATTAATGAGCGAACACAACTGTTCTGGTTTTTTTTCAGGGACTGTCAACTGAGAAACCACTTGTTACAGTAAATGGTCAGTTGTACAGCGGACAGTTCACAGATACTCTTGGTTCTCATTTATTCCTGGAAGTAGAGGAAAAATCAGGTAACGGAGAAATGAACCGCAGCTTTTGTTTAGTGTTAGGAACTAGCAATCACCAGCAAGTTGCGGTGACCATTTTTCTGTCCAACCAATTATGTTAAATGGATTTTGAAAACACTAAAAAATAAAAATTAAGTAGCATGTCCTTTACAGAACATGGTTTTTTAGAACCGCCAACCTATTTGGCTGTTATATGTTTCTTGACAAGTGTGTAGTACGGTAGGTTGCCATTACTTTCTGTACGTGTAGGAGCGAAAAAACACCCATGTCTGCCAAACTGGACACGAGTGTTATTTAAACCGGGTGCGGGATCAAGATGCTGAGCAGCAAACGAGCTGCAGTGATAAGCGACTCATAGCTGACTGCTAGCGTCAGGGCCAGCAAACCATAGCTGCCAAGACCCTTCTACACCTCCACGCGGTGATCCTGGATAACAGGCTGCAGCAGGGCAGACTGGCTAAGGAGAAGGGATCGAAGAGGGAATGCTAACCCGGTACTAAAAAAATGATTGCTGAAGTCAGATGTGTTGGACCGGAAGGTGCAAATATTGCAGCCAAGCTGTAAACTACGACACAACACATTCCGTTCTCTGAACTACATTCTGCTACTTAAGCCCTTTCAGGGTTTGGTAGCGGGAGATTGAGAACGAACAAAGAAGAAGAAGAAGAAGAAACCGGGTGCTTTGGGATTATGAAATGGACATTTCACCCCTAGGCCACACAGCCTCCAAAATGTTTTATGTAAAACTAATTGAGCTAACTTTATTATTATTAAATTTAAAGGCACAGAATAGAATCATTTTTCTTATGAAGTATGCTTAATAAAAAAACTATATATTGGTATAATTCAGTAAAATTGATTGATTTTTGGTAGAACAAATTAGTGCAACATTTGTAAAAAACAAAATTCCATATCTGTTAAAATGATTGTGTTTAGCTCTTCAGTATCATTAATACTTTCACTTTTGACAGTTTCACTAACTTGTATTCAATATCCTCTCAGCTATTGGAAAATTGTTTGGTAAGAATATGATCAAAGTTGACTGCAGTATTCAACCATTTTATTTGGATGGAATATCTATTTCAATAAACTATTCTGATCAAGAGAAACATGAATTGAGGAGCTTCTGTTTTGACTTGTAATAATGAGAACTATAATGAGAAGCACTTCATTGATAAATATTTCACATTGTTAACCCTTACAGATTTGGTTAATTTGTTCTCAAGATTATTATTTGATCAAATAGTTCTTTCTAGTAAGAATCAAAGGAATTTTTGTGATTATTTTACTTTAATTTAGCTTTTTTTAAATATTAATAAAAATACTTCAACCGTTCTGGGCTGCACAAGGATGCACCCATTGGGAAGATGTGATACACGCTTGAGTTTCTGTCTATAAAATCTAGATTGGCCCAGACTAATGCATACATGTGAGTCACTGCAGTCAAGAGGTACCCACTGTACAAGAATATTGCAGATATCAGGAGGCGGACAAATAAAAGAGGAATGTCATGGATACCATAAGTAAAGAGAGTGATTGGTTAAGTCACCACAGTTGAGACTACATTCAAAGGAGAAGAAATGTGATGAAATGACAGACTGCATCCGAGTCATCATCATCCTTGACATCGAATGTAAAGAGTGGTGCATTGAGAAGCGACCTCTTGCTCAAGACCCTGAAACCACCATTTAGTATGATTTCCATATTTGGGGCAATTAATTACAGAAGATGTTCGTAGCCGGAGAGATATTAGGGCTAGAATTACATTGGTTAAAAACAGCATTCAGAGAGAAATGAAGGATTCTAACATGAAAAAGTACGAACATCTAACTTCATAAAAAAATTACCCTTCTTTCTTTTCTTTCCACTTTTTTGTCTTGCTTGTATCTTTGTGTCTGGTTATGACGATGTTTCTGACCGGGCCCTAGTATGTGCTTCAAACATGTGGCGCTTTACTTCTTCTGTTATTTCTGCTATCCATCTCTTGCATGGTTGGCTCTTGACTTTGTATCCATTATATCTGTATAGCATTGCTTTCTAAGGGATACTATCTGGTGTTTGACATGCCATGTGACCGAACCATTTGGTTTGCTATCTCTTGATGAGGTCTAGCACTGGTGTTGTACCTACTTATCTCCTAATATCTTCATTTTTGATTCTATCCATTCTTGTTACTCCAATTCATGCATATATGTATAGGGTATGTGGCGCTTTATGGAGTAGAGACATGGACTATGAACAAGAGAGAGGAAGGGTATATGGAGATCTTTGAGATGTGGTATTACCAGAGAATGGAAGCAATCAGCTGGACAGAGATAAAGTTGAATAAAATGGTGCTACATTCAAAAGTGAAAAGAAGTTGCAAAAGGCAGATATATGTCACAAATGTGGCAAAACTTGAGGAGGAAGACATCTGCAAAGATAAACAACGTTAAATGAAAGACATATATGAAGCCCTGCCAGTAACAACTGACAATGTAACGAATGAGTGACAGTGGTTCAAACCAGCACTGACAAACACAGTGAACGCAAAATGCGGTAGAAAGAAACTTAGACCATTACAAAAAACAAACAACAAAAAAAAAAGAACAGCGTGATGGAATCAACAGGTACAGGAAGCAATACAAGCTAAGAAATAATTATACAAGAAGTGGTTGAAATCAAAGTCACAAGAAGATTTACACAATCTACAGACTCGCAAGAACACATTTGAAAACCGTAATCAAGAACTCCAAAGCAGACGCATGGAATAAATATGGCGAGCAATTAGCGCTAATGTGTCACAAGAATCTGAGAGATTTCTTTAAAAGTGTCAGGGCAATGAGAGATAGAGACGACAGCTTTAACCCCACCACAATTATAAACAACAAACACGGGATGCCGATTTTCAATCCAGAAGAAAGGAAAGCATGATGGAGCGAGTATTTCCTAGCACTACCACTCTTAAATGATACGGGGAGGCACTCCACTCAAATGAGTTTAAACACAGGGAAAAACAGAGCCCAAAATATTAATCCAGGAGATCGAGGAAGTCCTTAAAAAGCCCACATTGTAATGCTGCAAGTGCAGGCGGAATAACCTGTGAGACAATTAAAGCTTGTGGATACCTAGTAAAATGGTTACATAGAATATTCTCAGCAGCTTGGGAGCAAAGTAGAGTTCCTGAAGACCAGCAAAAAGCTATCAATGTGCCAATCTATAAAAACAAAAGCAACAAAAAAGAGTGCGATACCTACCGGGGGATGTTGCTTCTAAGCCACACAGGAAAACTGTACGCGAAAATCCTGGAGCAGAGAATTCAACCTATCACAGAACCACATCTGAGTGGGGCTCAATTTGGTTTCCGACGAGGTAGGAGCTGCACAGACGCTCTATTCACCCTGAACAACTAAGCGAAGCAATCATCGAATACAATCGGAAACTCAAAGTTGCTTTCATAGATAAAGAAAAGGCTTTCGATAAGAGTAGACAGAAATAAATTATGGACCATCCTAGACGACTATGGGCCAGCTATTAGAAAATAGAGTGTGTGTTGTTGCCACTACTCTTCAACACATATATGGACAGAATAACTCTGGAGGCCAAATTGGAGAATCTTTTCTCCCTAATAATGGGCACCTGGTTCTACACAGGAATAAGCTATTCTAGCTGACCACATATCTCTTCAGATATCATTGATGTGCAAAACATAATTTTCTGAGATTTTCAGTACTGTTTACCAAATTTAGACTTAAGCATTTGACATAGTCATGTAATATTAATATTTTTGCAAGTTGACTGCCTCCAAATCACTTTATAAAGATGTATCTTTTCACATTTTTAGACAAAGAAGTATCACAAAAAAAGAACAAACAGATCAAGTCTGTTATAGTCACCAACAAAAGTCTGAAGTTAGAACCTGTTTACTTAGACTCCAAAAAAGGTTTGTCATTTTGTTACTGATTTCCTCAGGGGTTTATTAGGCTGTTATACTTCAATTTAGTTATTTTAGACAAATGAATAGATCCAAGCTGCAGCAGTACTGAAGGTCAAAATTCTATAAAAACACAAATAGATAATGGCTCAGTGACAGCAGCAGGACAAAAGCAAAATGATACCTACATTATGGTCATAAGGCCTTTGTCAGGACCAAAGAACTAATGAAAACAACTAACAAATCAAGAAACAAACAAAACCCAGGATGTTATGTAAAATGAGCGATTAAAGTTCTCTGCCATAATAGGATGTGCCAGGAAAGTGTGAGACACAACATGCCAGTTATGAAATTGAGTGGACCAAACAAGAAATGGTCAATATCATTGGACACTGACAAAAAAAAGATGAAACATAAACAACAAATCATGTTTAAAAATAACTTCATTGTCTCTAACAAAATTTTCATGGTTCCATGTTTGCCCATGATCTCTTCAAAACCGATATTATCACCCACAACCTTAGAATTAAAAGTCGGTTGTCATAATTGTAATGTCCCTCTATTTTCTGTTTCCTCTGAAGGCTGGTGTAAAATTCTCCTTTCACTGAGTCATCTTTGTTATTGGTAGTAACATAACATTAGAGAACGGTTACCTTGATTTTCTTACTGGTAGTTCTAAAAGCAGCGAAAACCAGTCTGGGCACTATCATCTCCCAATCTATAAGTGCCTTTTGCACTCCTGTGACGTGCATCAGAGCCACTGTTCACTATGGTGTACCTGGAGGACAGCAGCAATTCATCTAAACTCAGTTTCACCTCTCCACCCCTGTCCACTGTGTTTTTGCTAGACCAAGGAAGCCTATCCTGTAGTTTCTCATCTCTCGTCACATGTGCAGCCTTTCTCTGTTTGTACATTGTATGAAAGTTCCAGCATACCAGGAGACTTTCTTGGAAGAAATTGGAGATTTAGACACTTCAACTCCATAATGTTAATTGTCCACATGACAGAGGACTCGCATCTGACATGGATGGGCAGAAGTTTACTATTTTAGTTTACTTGTCCATTTTTTTAGAAGTTTCTTGATAATTACTATGTGCTAATGAATACACACAATACACTAAATCAGGTCAGATCATCCCGAAACCGGTGAGCTCATTGGGGGACACAGGAAGACATGCCCACAATTCCATACTATCCCTCTTTGTCAGCGGCCATTGTCTGTGTCTTCTCTGGTCAGAGATTGGTCCATTTTCTTATGTTGTCCTCCCACCTATTTTTGGGTGACCTCTTTGTCGCCTGCCTTGCACCTTTCCATGCAGGATCGTATTTGCAAGACCATTTGATCTTGATATGTGCCCATGCCAAGCGGGTTTCCTTCTTTTGCCAGTTGCCAAGAGGTCTTCAAAAGGCTATATTGCTGTTGTAATTCTTACTCGTATTTCTTCATTTATAACTCGGTCTTTGTACGTGATGTTTAAAAGTCTTAGGAAACATCTCTATGGCCTGTATCGTCCGTCTGTAATTGTCCACGTCTCACAAGCATAGAGGAATATTGACAGGACCAATGTACGCATTAATCTGATCTTCGTGCATATGGCTAACCGTTTATCTTGCCAGATTTTGTTAAGTTGTGCAAGCGCCGCTATTGTCTGTGCTTTTCTGGCCAACACCTCACATTTTGATTCTTCATTAACTGACCATCGAACCCAGATATTTATACACTAAGGACTGACATTAAATAATATAAACTTAAATCATACTTTCAAGTCAATAATATTATCAATCAGTACCCTTTCAGCTCACTATTTAGCATAGGTCATCAGCAAATACAAGCCAAGTCATTAAATTGTAATCTGCCAGTATCTGTCAAAGGTTTTTTTTGCTTAAAGTTTCTTCAGAATGGGAGTAACTGCCTCGTACATTACCCTCCTTAGTCGACTCATACGACATGCTTCGCAGCTTATAGTCTTACTATTCTTTGTGACCCGATAACACTCTGGTAATGTTATACAATGATGTTATACTGAACCAAAAATAACTTTCTCATCCTCAGATTCTGAGACACGATAATATTCAAAGTGTGCACAAAACCTAAGCATTCATATGGGGGCAGTCTGGATCGTTGGAAAACATACATTGTATTTTTGCTGTATGTAAAGCTTCGTACACTAGTGAAAGCATTTTGATGACTGCATATGGGAGAAAACAATATTAGAAAGATAGATAAGGAAAGGGACCTAGGGGTTATAATAGATCATACAGGAAAGGTGAGTGAGCAAGTTAAGGTAGCAGTGAAAAAGGCAAATGCAATGTTAGGTATGATAAAAAGAAATATTAAACATAGGAGCAAGGAAGTGATCGTCAAACTGTATAAAGCTTTAGTTAGACCTAGATTGGAGTACTGTGTACAGGTGTGGAGTCCTTATCATAGAGGGGACATAAACATGCTAGAAAGAATACAAAAAAGAGCGACAAAGATGATAGTTGGATTCCAGAATTACAGTTATGAGGAACGACTCAGAAAAACGGGCCTACAGTGTCTAGAAGAGAGAAGAATTCGTGGTGACTTAATACAGGTTTATAAGATGATCAGAGGAATCGATAAATTAGACTATAACAAGTTTTTTAAAATACAGCCACCTACAATAACACGAGGGCATAGCTACAAGCTGATTAAAGAGAGGTCCAGGTTAGATATTAGGAAATATTTTTTTAGTCAGAGAGTGGTGTCTGCTTGGAATGCATTGCCAGGGGGGGTGGTGGAGGCAGGGACAGTTAATGCGTTTAAGAATAAACTGGATGCGCATAGATTTTAGAGCAAGGTGATGTAAATGTAACTGGTTGTATACAGACTCTGCAGGGTCTTCTAAACCAGTATAAAGACGTTAAGTTAAGTTAAATCTTTACCTTCTGTAACTCTCCAATATATTATCTATCAGTCTTAATCATCTGAAATTAATTATCAACTAAACCACGATGTCATTCATTGCTGCATAGCAACTGAGACTAGGTTTATAGATAGGACCTCTGGTTAATGAGGCAAATGAGAAAAATAGATTTTTACATTTTTTGGTGCTGCTTCGAAGTTACGTTTCCAAGAGATGAAATCTTTGCTTCCAGAGCTGAGATTTCATCAAGACGATGATAGTACACCTGAATTAGATGTGGATGTTGACAACAGGGGAGAGGAGACTAACGTTTGGTCAGGCAGAACATACTGATTGGACAATGTTAGGATCAGGCAATATATACTGAACAAGACCACACCTCACTTCTGTGCAGTTCTTCCTGAAAACAGGCTGTTCCATGGCAGTCTGGCTAACAAGGTGGAGGATTGACATCATTCCTTGAAGCAGTGAGTGTTATGCCAAGCATAGCACAACTACCTGAATGACCATGGTCCACCTTCATCAGCATGCTAGGGAGTGAGGAAAGCTACTGCAACCCATCACTTAACGCCATTTTCAGGGCACACAAAAGAGTAAACATACTCATTGTGAGCATTCAACAACCTCTCAACAGTGAACTGGTGAAAGTTGGTAAACTTTTCTCACCACATTAATGGATGGTACTAACAAATATATTGCTATTATGAATACATGATGTGTTTGAGGCTTTAATTCTGTTTTGAAATCTCATCATTTCAGTTCAATTAGTTTAGTTTGAATGGATTATTATTGGTGAAGTGCATTTGACAGACAGTTCTGGTTCTTGTTGTTAAGACAAGAGGATACTAAACTAGACTGAGTGGTGCTGCCAAAGGTGGATGTGCCGGACCGGAAGGTGCAAATATTGCAGTCAAGCTGTAAACCAGTGACACATTACATTCCGTTCTCTGGACTACATCCTGGTACTGGCAAAACCCTGTTCAGGGCTTGGTAGTGGGAGATTGAGAATGAAGAAGAAGAAGACTGAATGGTAAAGGTTTCATGTTTTGTACCATTCTAAATAAACTGTATATAAGTCATTGATTTGTTTGTAATGCTTTGTATGGTCTGTAAAGGTGGTGCAATACAACTTGATGTTGTAAAACTCTTTCTGGTTTGGTAGGCATCAGTGGTGCAGAAACGTCAGTTACGTCCAATTCGGTGGCATTCGATATATTTCACAGATATTTTATTCTTTAATTTTACAGACCACGTCTACATATTTAGTCTGACTAAAGATGGCCGATTATCTAGAGGATGCACAACTTTATTATATATAGATATTGAACGCTTGTCTGATTCAGGCGTTAACTTAGAAGATATAGACTGTGGTAATGATAATAATTCGTCCATCGTTGTTGATGATGTCCACCAAAATCCCATGTCATAATGCATCCTTGAGCATGGCGGCGGGCTTGTGACTAATCAAGCCAATGCGAGTGCAGAAAGTTCTATGATATGACTGGCTAAAATAGTTCGCTCCATGGTTTTCCCCGGTATTCCCTCTGCTCTAGACTTCTGAATTGCACGTCTATCCTGGACCACCTGATAATGAGGGTTAAATGCAGGAGTACTCATGACATCATGAATAAAAACATTTCTGCCGTATTTTTCCTTTCGCATTAATGTATAAATATATTTTTATTATGAATATTTTGTCATTGATAGATATGTGTCTTTTAGATTGTAGTTTTAGTTCAATTTAATATTTATGAATTTTATTTTGAAAGAAACAATTTGACATACAGAATTACGCACTTGCCATGGTCTGGAAATTCAGCAGAATTAGCATGGACTGGAAAGAGTTAAAACATTGACACAAAAGAACAATTTTCTTAACTGGACGGCTGGTATTGATTTAATTGCCCCCATTATACTAATTCCCCTCTATAAGCATCAATTGGGGTTGAAAATCTTGCACAGTGACTCCATGCAGACCAACATTTCTGGTTCACGGCTGTTTATTTGTTGTTCACAGCTAACCTCCAAGTGTAGATGCCATTGAGCTGTCCACCACACAAATGACATGCCAGATAGGAGGTCTAACACCTTGGCATTGACAATCATGGACCTCTATTTCCTCTTATCACATGTGTCGGTTATGAGTTCTACTGTTGATCGCCTTCAAGCTGTTAAATATTTTCTGTCTTTGCCTCCCTCTGTCCCCCTCCTTTGCAGTTCTGTACGTTGTCACTGTGCTCCAACCCACCTCTTCTCATGATATACCTGAAAAAGGATGACTGTCTTGTCCTGATTTTGGTCATAAACTGTCTTTGTGTCTGTGCCTCTCAAGAACCACGTTATTAGACTTCTTTACAGTCCATGGAATTTTCAACATTCTTCTGTAAAACCCCAAAACTGTCTCCTCCAATGATCCCTGTGCTTGCCTGCTGATTGTCCATGACTCACTGCTGTTTGTCAGTACTGGTTCCACGTAGCATACAGTGATAGGCTTTTCAGACACAAGATTTGCCTCATACTCAGGAAGACTGATTTTGCCTTGGCTATTCTGTTCTGTATTTCATAAGTGCATCTCCCATCAGACCTGAAGTAAATGACCAAGTATTGAAATGAGTGTACTTGTTTCGGTTCCGCCTCGTTCACCTTTATACAACATTTTGGAGATTTGTGTATCTTAGGTACTACCAATACTTCTGATTTCTTTTGATTTAAGCTGAGGCCTTTTTTTTCTTTTTGAATACCCCCGGTAACTACAATGTTGACCAGTTCTTGTAAATATGGCTAATTCTGCGCTAACTACACAGTGTCATCAGCATAGCGCAAGTTGTTTGTTCTGTCCACCAATTGATATTCCAGGCATTGCCTGCCTGGAATTAGAACATACAATAATGAATTACTAGACACTGTACGAAAACCTACTTGGAGGCAGGATATATTTCCAGAGGTGGTAGAAAATATACCAGGTATTGCAAACAAAAACTGCCAGACCGAAAAAGAAAGGAGAGACACTACCCTAAGCTTCATAACGAAAAGCTACCCAAGCATGGACTGGACCCATGCATACACCGACGGTTCTGTAACAAACACTACACAGAACGGAGGGGCAGGAGCATTCCTGAACCTACCAAATGGCAGAAAAATAACACTGTCATTCGCTACTGGTAAGTACACAAGCAATTTCAGAGCGGAGGCAGAGGCACTGAGGGCGGCAGTGGAAGAAATGGCAACACACAGTGAAAATGAGAGCCACATAGTCTTGCTGACAGATGCTCTCGCCGTAGTCACAGCGCTAAAAAGCCAGAAAAACACTGAGCTTAATGACTTAAGAGCAGCACTCTGCAAACTGTGCCAGCTGTCTGCACCAAAAAGGGTAGTGGTACAGTGGGTTCCGTCACACTGCAACATCCAAGGCAACGAGGAGGCAGACAGACTGGCAAAAGAAGGTGCAAGGCTACCACAAACAGATACCAGTATGACGTACGAAGAGTCAAAACGGCTTATCAAAGCCAGGTACATTACCAAATGGGAAACCGAACATACTGGTTACACCAAAAACGATGCCTATTACCAGTTGAACCGAAGAGAGCAGGTCGTTGTCTTCAGACTTCGCACTGGCCACAATAGACTGAGGTACCACCTATTCAACAAATTGAAGATAGGGTGTACCGACGAATGCCCGTGCGGTACTGGTAAAATGACCACTGAACATCTGCTGCAGAACTGCCCGACATACGGGGATCAGAGAGAGCAGATGTGGCCATTGCCAGTGGAACTGCAAGACAAGCTCTATGGTAGTGGCGAGAGTCTCAGGATGACCGCCGCTTTTTTCGAAAAAATAATGGTTACTGTCTGACTGTGTACGCAGAAGAAGAAGAAGAAGAATTACTAGACACCACTAAGGAAGTAAATTCAATACTCTTCCAACCTCATGGGAATAACACCAAAATCTCAGTTTAAAAAACATTTCTATCACCTTCCCCATGGCAGTTAGCCTAGTGGTACATGAAGGAGCATTGACTGACTGCTTTGGTATGCAAACAGGGCTGAGACAGGGATGCCTTCTTTCACCATTCTTGTTGGCACAGGCTTGATAATGAAGACATCAAATGATGGAAAGAGAATTGGTATTCAGTGGACTCTATGGTCACAATTGGAAGATCTAGATTATGCAGATAATCTAGTACTTTTATCACAGTCATAGCCAAGTACAAGAGAAACAGTCAGCCAACCTGGGACTGAATATCAACATTTAGAACCTCATGACCTGCCCAAATCTACCACACACGTGTGCGATGGATTACCAGCTAGAGGGTAACGACATGGCGCTATGCAAAGTCCAAAGTCCATGCAAAGTAAGCGACATGAAGAAAATCAAGCTTCTTAAAATTAACCTGTTAAACAATGAACTAAACATGCTGAAAGAAGATTCATTTGATGAGGTGGATGCCTTTACTTATTTGGGCACAACACTTGGCACATCAGGAGGTCCAGATGTAAGGGCCAGAATTGGAAAGGTAATAATGGCATTCCTGATACTAAACAACATTTGGAGATCCAGAGAAATCAAGATGCACAACAAAGTTAGAATTTCAATGTCAGTGTCAAGCTGGCGGTGTTGTATGGAGGGAAAGCATGGAGAACGACTTAAGGGTTTTACATACCCTTTTCTTCTGATCTACAGGTTTTACACACCATTTTCTTCTGATCTAAAGGTTTTACACACCATTTTCTTCTGATCTAAAGGTTTTACACACCATTTTCTTCTGATCTAAAAGTTTTACACACCATTTTCTTCTGATCTAAAGGTTTTACATACCCTTTTCTTCAGACCTAAAGGTTTTACATACCTTTTCTTCTTATCTAAAGGTTTTACATACCATTTTATTCTGATCTAAAGGTTTTACACACCATTTTCTTCTGATCTAAAGGTTTTACGCACCCTTTTCTTCCGACCTAAATGTTTTACACACCCTTTTCTTCTGACCCAAAGGTTTTACACACTCTTTTCTTCTGACCTAAGGGTTTTACACACCCTTTTATTCTTTCATAAAGATTTTACACACCCTTTTCTTCTGACCTAAAGGTTTTTACATTCTTTTCTGATCTAAGGGTTTTACACACCCTTTTCTTCTGACCGAAGGGTTTTACACACCCTTTTCTTCTGACCCAAAGAGTTTTACACACCCTTTTCTGATTTAAGGGTTTTACACACCATTTTCTTCTGATCTAAGGGTTTTACACACCCTTTTCTGACCTAAGGGTTTTACACACCTTTTTCTGACCTAAGAGGTTTACACACCCTTTTCTGACCTACGGTTTTTACACACCCTTTTCTGACCTAGGGATTTTACACCTTTATTCTTCTGACCTAAGGGTTTTACACACCCTTTTCTATGATTTTAAATACCTTTTTCTTCTGACATAGGGGTTTTACACACCCTTTTCTTCTGACATAAGTATTTTACACATTCTTTTTATTCTTTCCTAAAGATTTTACACACCATTTTTTCTGAACATAGGGTTTTATACACCCTTTTCTTCTGACATAAGTATTTTACACATTCTTTTTTATTCTTTCCTAAAGGTTTTACGCACCATTTTTTCTGAACGAAGGGTTTTTTCTTCTTTGTACGCTGTCGAACGTCAACTTGTATTTGTTTGAAGAAAGCAGCTGTCATCCTGAGGCTGTCGACATTGCCATAGAGCTTGTCTAGTGTTGGCACTGGTGATGGCCACATGTGCTTTCTCTGGTCCTCGTATGTCGGGCAATTTTGCAGCAGATGTTCAGCTGTCATTTTCCCTGTACCACAGGTGCATTGAACGAAGGGTTTTATACACCCTTTTCTTCTGACAGGGGTTTTACACACCCTTTTCTTCTGACCTAAGGGCTTTATACACCCTTTTCTGACATACGATACAAAGGCTTCGACCACATTGAGACACACTGTTGTTCAACAGATACTTACTGAGTCAGACACATCAGTGCCAGCTAGACACAATTGGTAACAAACTTCATCTTCACTGATGTTCTAATCTCACTGTAAGTTCTGTAAAACTCTAAAAAAAAATAACTCAGAGTTAACGCAACAAACTCTACAAGCAGTTTGTGTCTGCCCCTTCCTGCTAAATCTGATCAATCTCAGAAACATCCTTTTGTATCTGCCTTCTAAGCTCTGCCATTTTTCTATGGCTGCTGGTGAGAGCCTCATGATGCTAAATTTTCCTACTATATGGATAATTCGTACGACATGACCACTAATAAGCCAAAGTTAAATTTCTTGATTCCCCTTTCCTTCAAACACACCCCTACTAACGTTTCTTTGAACAACTTCCCATTACCATACTGGTGAATTTGGAATGGGCCCTAAGTTGACATGCCATGCTCGCATGTTATCCTCCAGCTAAGACGTGCTGGGACGTATGACCGTTCTTTTACAACCTGAGTATTGTTAGGTCTGGTTTTGCTATCTCTTCCACTGTCCTACTAGATGAAAATCCTACCCACAATTTAAGCTAGAAGTCTTGGAATAATTCCAAAGTTTGACACGTGAGGCTCAAGTGTCCATCATTTAAAACAACTGTAATAACTATGCATAATAAGAATCTATAATAAAAGATGTCCATTACTTAGTCAACATTTTTCTTGACCAAATTTTAGACAAAGAAAAGTTACTTTAGGAACAAGGCCGACTTTGTTTAAAAGGAATGAGATACAGTTAGACTTTGTCTGAACTCTGGGTTAGTCATTGTTAGTCACTCATGACCGGGATCCCCATCATAAAGAGAAGGAAATAGAACTGGCCAGGACATCAGCTAAGGAAGGCACCATCCAACATAGGAAGGTTGTCACATGGAATCCTCAAAGGAAGAGAAAGAGGGGTGAACCTAAAAATGCATAAAGAGAATGTGAGAGGGAATTACCATTAAATGGTTACTCCCGGAGAAACGCAGAAAGAGTAGTTCTGGCCTATGCATGCTGGCAAGATGTGATCAATTGCCAGTGCACTGAGAGGAGCGACAATCTTTGATTAAGTACTGGTAATCGTACCCATGGAAAAGCAAAATACTCTACAAAGGTAAACAGCAGCATGTGGCATTATCAAAGAGCTATCCCATAGAGAAGAATGGATCCTACATTGTCTA
Source organism: Ariolimax columbianus (assembly GCA_036924085.1). NCBI lineage: Eukaryota > Metazoa > Mollusca > Gastropoda > Stylommatophora > Arionidae > Ariolimax > Ariolimax columbianus. The sequence continues at coordinate 34,465,455 of JAVGWX010000008.1, read as the reverse complement.
GACTGATCAAGAAAATAAACCACTACCCAGTGATAAATTATGTTCAAATTACTAAGCTGAAATACAGATACTAAGCATTGCTGCAGGAATAATAAACAATACCAAGCCAATGTCAACAGATTGTATTCCTTGCATATACATTACCAGTTCTGCAAGCCTTTATGAATGATAGTCTGGCGAAATAAAAGCCAAGAGAAGGGTAGTTTTATAGTGGATACCACCACACTATGGCATACCAGGACACGAGAGAGCAGATATGTTAACAAAGGAGGGAACAACATGAGAGCAATAAGAATGATCAACATTCCCTGTTCGAATGAGTTCGAAGAAGGCTAGTTCTGTCTCGTTCACCTTTACACAACATTTTGGAGATTTGTTCTTTTTAGTTACTACACTACATGTTGGATACCACAAATCTCCTGGTTCTGATTCCATCCCGGCAGAGATTTATCAAGCAGAGGGTCTTGTGCTTAACCAGGAACGGCGTGGGCTAGTGGTTAAGTGACAGGGCTCACACTTGAAGGTGCTGGGTTCGCTCCCCATCACGCACCGGCCGTTACCCCGGGGAAGCAAACCCTTAGACAATGCAGGAGGAAACAGACTCTTACATAAAATGCATGCCGAAGTCAAATGCACTGGGCTGACAGGCGCAAAAATTTAAAAAATGATAGTGCAACGCACACCGCCTTGGGGAACAGAGAAATAAGGCGAACGCAAAAAAAACAACCCAAAAAACAGGACTGACTACTCTTTTGTTGTATTTGGAATGATGAGACAGTTCCACAGGCGATGAAATATGCCACAATTGTACACCTGCACAAGCAAAAGGGCAATCATCAATCCCGTGACAATAACAGGGGTATCTACTGTCAATCACAGGCAAAATTCTGGCCCGAGTCCTGCTCAATCGTCTAACTGGACATCTTTAGCTGGGTTTCCCTGTGAGTCAGTGGGGTTTTTGTGCAGGTCATGGGATGGTTGACTAGATATATGCAGCAGGTTAATTGCAAGACAAATGTCAAGAACAGAATTGTGACCTGTTCACAGTTTTTGTCAATCTGACCAAAGCCTTTGACACTGTCAATAGGGATGGACTCTGGCAAATCATGGCGAAGTTTGGCTGTCACTATAAATTCATTGCGATTGTTTGCCAATTTCATGATGGCTTGTGCACTCCACGAGGGATAATTGTCTGCAGCATTCCCAGTCACCATTGGTGTCAAACAGGGTTGTGTTCTAGCCCCGACACTCTTTAGCACTGTCTTTGCAATGCTCACTGATGCTGTACATGGTGCTGCTACTGGCATGCATAACAGGTACAGGACGCAGAGTCAACTGTTTATCCTGAGGCGCCTGAAAACCTACACCAAGTTAATGAGGCCACGAATGGAATCTTCTGTTCACGGATGATTGCGCCCTCAACACTTGCTCAGAAAAAGATATGCAGTCTGCCATGATGGAGTTTTTGGCGGTGTGCAGTAACTTTGGTCTCACGATCAACATCAGGAAAATGGAGGCACTCTCCCAGTCTGCTCCTGAGGAGTTGTACATTGAATCTAACATTACTGTACAGAAACAACATCTTCAGACGGCCGCTAGCTTTGTCTACTTAGGCAGTACTCTGACTAAAGAGGTCAAAATCGACTGCGGTGTTAATAACAGGTTTGCTAAGGCGAGCTCTGTGTTTGTGAGACTCTAAACAAACGTCTGGAGCCGACAAGGCATCAATGTCCCCACCAAGGTAAAGGTGTATTGTGCTGTGGTGTTGTCCACTTTGCTGCATGTCTATGAGACATGGACATTGTATAATAGACATGTCAAACAGATAAATCGTTTTCACTTGGTCAGGTGGCAGGATAAAGTGCCTCTCTGAGATCCTTGGCAAAACTAACATGTTGAGCATCCATACACTTCTGCAAATAGCTCAGCTACGGTGGACTGAACACGTTCTCATGCCAGATGAGGATATCCTCAAGCAGAAGTTTTGCGGTGAGCTCATAGCAGCCAGACGCTAGCCATGTGGGGGAGGGGGCAAAAGAAACGCTACAGGGATTACTTGAAAATGTCTTCGAAAAGCTTTAATATTGATGTCACCTCCTGGGAGATGTTTGCCGAAAACCGTATCACCTGGCGCACTAGTATCACTGATGGTGCTCAGATAGCAGAGAGTATAGCCATCACGGAAGCTCAGCAAAGACGTGCTGCCCGCAAAAGCGTTTTGCCTGCAAAAGCAGCAAGCCCGAGGTTTCCACAGCCAGATCCCCATATGTGTGCCCTGAATGTGGCTGGTTATGCCGTTCCAGGCTTGGTCTTTACAGCCATAGGAGAACACATTTCGCAGCAAAAGTATGATACTGTTTTGCCATCTTCGCTTGCGATGGGCAACCATTATTATTATTAGATGATACCACACCAATAGATACATCGGCAATTCACTTACTACAGAACTGCGAAATCGAACTAGGTTCGAGCAGACATGGGGTGTGAAAGAGGGCGGAGCAGAAGTGTATATGTGAAAACTTTTGGTTTCTGCAGCTCAGTGGTTATATACTATATAACCACTGAGCTGCAGAAACCAAAAGTTTTCACACCCTTCGTCATTTACTGTGAGAGACTGAACGAACAGTGAACACCTATGTCCTGAGTGGAGTCGATTCTTAGTAACAGAAAAGAGCAGAATCGTTAAACATAATCGTAATCTACACATAAACAAATGACGTGATCAACACTACAGGAAGTCATTCAGAATTATCACTGCGAATTAACGATCGGAGAATATTTTGACAGCTAACGTTAACAGGAATCCAGATTACAGTTACAACATGATCAAACAAAGTGAAAGCTTGCAAGGGGTTGATTCTAGAGCATTCCGATGCTGTCTTTGTTGCCACGTCAAAACAGGAACTTTGTTTTATGGCATATTCTTAGCGGTAATTTGGAGTAACCATCACAATTGGTCAATTCAATCATGCATGCATTCTCATTCTGATTCTTCATTCTTATTCAAGTTATTCTACTGATCTAGCCCTAGCAGCAAAATAGGCTCGTCAATAGCATCATCATGATCAAATATCAGTGATCATTTATGATTACATTGTCTTTTCGTCCTAACAGAAACTTAGGAGCACAGGGCGACCACCGCAAGTAGCCCTACAGAAAGCCTGCTCAAACTCCTGGCGCGGTGGTGTAAATTCTGCAACCTTTTGGCTTTTATTTGTCTACAAACTACAAGCTTTTAATTTATTTACTTAACAAAACATGACTATTTTTTCATTGTCCTTTTGAGTGAACATTTATTTCAAAAATTTGAACCAACTTCCCCATAACTAAGAGAACTACAATTTTGTACACAGGGTAGTGCAATTTGACAAATTTGTTAATCTATTAAATTTTGACAGATCCTGAGTGAATAAACCGACCAGATTTCTCATTAAAAAGCTTGTATAGAAAAATGTAGCTTTTCATACTTGTCATGCACTCAGTTGCAGACACTGAGATAGCGAGATAGCAACTTGAGGGCGCATTATTTGATCAGACACACGCGTTCATTGAGTGGTAAATCACAAACCACCCAAAGCAAACATTGAAGATGACACATGGGAATAAATCAACATGAACCATGATCATTTTTAAGGTCTATAAAGTCAGCAATGAATATTGACAAAAAATAATAATTTAAAAAAAAGCGTAAATATGACAATTCACAAAAAAACAAAACAAATAACTGTTTTCCTCCAAAAAACAACAAAACATGACAGTATAAATGAAAGCCTGTAGCGATGTAAGCTTACAAGTTTTAAAATATTTACTTGTGTTCTATTATCATTATGAGAAATTGGCCCCATGCACAACCCTACATAGTTGCCGTTCACATGCATATCATCTTTATTATTGGACTGACATTAACTCTTAAAGGCCATAATTTTGTTATTAATTATTTCACAAGGAAGACAAACATGTTATGTATCAAATTAAAGGAAAATTAATATGCAGTAGGAATATGAAGAAGTTTGTCGAATTTTATAAAATATTACAAGTGATTGTTAATAGTTACATTGTCATTTTTAGTAATAAAAACAATTTTTCACACAAAAATGTCACAAATCCATGAATAACCACTGAAACGTAATCCAGATTGTTCTAGTGTACTTCAGAATAACAATATTCCACATATGAATAATATCTACAAGAAAATATTTTTTTGTAGCACTCAAATAGATTTGATGTCTCACTGAGTTGCAGGTCTCCATTCACTCCACATGGTCAACCACATTTTGGCAGCAATCTGAATGAGTTCTGGGTCTCAGTAGTGGGGATTGAATTTGGTATTGAAACGCATTTGCTGTCATGATCTCTAGAATTTGCTTTAGAAATATTGCATTTTCATTTTTCTGTTGATTTCAAAACATTTGTGTCTTTTAGCAGTACTAGGTCCTGGCTGTGACAATGCCCCCTCATCTTCAGATTCAGTAGGCTGAGTAGGTTAATGATATTACATTCTATGTCTAACTCTGATTCAACATCAGAAAAATGTGAATGCTCGTCATTAAATTCGTCTAGAGTACACAACTCCCTAGGCTTTACTACAGATAAAAACAACCTACTGTTAGACAATCTTGAAGTGCTAGGTTCAGCTACACATTTTTGTAATAAACTGACTTGAAGAAAGGTGACAAATGTTTTCCAACTTTGATTGTCCTCACAATGCACATCGAAGCTTTTACAATAGAAACCTAAATATAATGGTTACTTCCCTTACCATATAATGTCAATTAAAGTTTAGAAACACTGAAAAAACTAAACACATTTTGTTCAATGTGCTGTTAACGATATGAGCGTTTTTCTGGTATCAGGCGGACGCCAGGAAGAACGCTGACAGCGTTCTTATGGCCTTTAAGTGTTAATTTGCAAACATAGAATTATTCGATATTTATGTCAATCATGAACAAGAAACAATTTTTATTTGTTTTGGAAAAAGCAACATTTTTATATATAGATTTGCTTCGCAGACTGCCAGTAGACTCTTTGAACATCCCTGCTAAATTCTTTGTGAAGTATAACCTAGTTCTTGTGATTTTTTTCACCACATGACACAAAGAATTAAAAATCCTTTGCAAATCGCAGTCTCACACACCACATTTAATATACAAATAGGCAATGGTACTAGACTATACTTGATTTAAAATTATTTTAATCCATAGTAAATGATGAGATGAGTCAAGTTGTAGCCAAGATGAAAAGAATCAAGCCACTGTCACCTTCTAAGCATGTTGTGAAAGACGACTAAAGGGGGTTGTGCCTTGAGGCTAGTGACCTCATGTAAAAAAAAACCTTGCCATTTATAATCAGCCACTGTAAAAGCTTGGATACAGGCCTCTCATAAAGGGACCTGATGCGGTTAAAAAACATGCTTCACATTTAAAATTAGCTGGCTGCGGAATAAGGGGGAAAATGCTTGACTGGATCAAAGACAACCTCCACTCACGATTTGCGAGAGTCAGGCTGGAAGAACACAGGAGCAAAATGGTCAAACTGAATGAGGGGGTTCCCCAGGGAGGATCACTATCCCCTACCTTGTTTATCCTCTTCATTTATGATCGGCCTAAACAGTTCAGACCACACATCCACAAGGCACTCCATGCGGATGACCTGGCCATATGGACCCAGGCAGAAAACATTGGAACAACAAAAGCAAGAATGCAGGAAGCAATTAATGCAGTAAAGAAATGGGCAGACTCATGGGGTGTCACAATAAACAAAAGCAAGACCCTCTCAACACTCTTCTCGCTCTCTACAAAGCCAGAGCAGATCAACATATATTTATAAAATAGCCTACTTCCTAGAGAAAACAATCCTACATACCTAGGAATGAGATATGACAAATGATTAACATGGGGCCCACACATAGAGGATACTCAAAAGAAGGCCACACTCAGACTAAGGCTGATGAAAAAACTGGCAGGGACAAACTGGGGCGCAGATGCAAACACAGTCAGACAGGTCTACACTGGATACGTACGGCCAACACTGGAATATGGCATGGGTTCCTATGCAACAGCGGCAAAGACCAACCTACAGAAACTAGACAAGGCACAGAATACCGGACTCAGAATTATTACCGGAGGTCTACGAAGCACCCCAATTAGAGAACTTGAAGCGGTAGCAGGCCTCCACAGCCTTGGTGAGCGCAGAGAAGAAAAAATACTAAACCTGACAGAAAAATACAAGCGTATGAATAAACATCCAATGCAGGGAAAAGTCAATGAATTAACAAAAAACCGCATAAAAAGAACAAGCTTCAATCATCAATCAGGGGACGGTGTGGCCTAGTGGTTAAGTGGCACAGCTCACAATCCGAAGGTGCTGAGTTCGATCCCCATCACAGCACCGGCCGTTACCCCGGGGAAGCAAACCCTTAGAAAATGCAGGAGAAAGCAGATCCTTACATAAAATGCATGCTGAAGTCGGATACACTGGACCGACAGGCGCAAAATAAATACATAGTGCAACGCACACCCGCCTTGGGGAATATAAAAATAAGGCGAACGCAAAAACAAAAAAACAAAAATCTATCAAAAGCCTTTACAGCCAGGAACAGTGACATCATATCAAAATGTCCAACAACATGGGAAATGATACAAGTATATGAAAATACAGACCATCAGCCCAACTTCACGGTGGAAGTGAAAATACCAGGTATTGATAGAAAGGTGGAAGAATCAGACCATGCATTGAGAGAAAAAACCCTAAAGCATATTGGAGACGCCTATCCTCAACCCATGTGGACGCATGTCTACACAGATGGATCATCAGAGGAAGCATTGAGGAAAGGAGGGGCTGGACTCGTCATATTTCTACAGGATGGAACCGTTATAGAAAAAGCAAGTGCTGCCGGGGATCCTCGAGAAATCTAAGAACAGAGCAACAGGCAATAATTGAAGCAGTCAAACTATTGGATGGAAAGGGGTTAAAGGATAACGAAATAGTGTTTTTGTGTGACTGCATGGAAATTTTGCAGGCCACACAAAGAGAACCACGAAATAGTATGGAAAGGGAACTGATATGCCAGCTAAACAAACTCTCAGACCACAATAAAATCACCCTCCAGTGGATTCCAGCTCACTGCGGCATACCTGGGAATGAATGGGCTAGTCAGGGAGGGAAGACAAAGAGAACAATTCACCCACCCAGTGTCACTGCCAGAAGTCAAGGCAAACATCCAAAAAAAATATAAACAACAGTGGATAGAGAGAACAAAACAGTAAATACCCACAGGACCCAATCAATAGACTGAATAGGAAACAGTATACCACAATTTTTCGCCTCAGAACAGGTCATTGCAGACTAAATGCACACATGCATAAAATGAAAGCAGCACAGACTGCACAATGCACATGTCAGAGAGGACCCCTGACTCCAGAACACATCATGCAAACATGTCCACTGCACCAAGACTCCTGTGAGAAGACCTGGCCCGAGGTGAGAAACATACAAGACAAACTGTGGGGAACCATTGAGGATCTGCGACTGACGTGTCACTTCATGGAGGCAGCCCATCTGGTGGCATAAAACGAGCATACGAAACCGAACGCAAAGAAGAAGAAGAAGAAGAAATGAAATGATGAATAAATGAAGTGATAAGATGATGTTCCTAATTTTAATAATTATGCGATCAAATTAATTTGTGAGGTAAATAACAACATGGAATTCTCTACAATGTTTAATCACAAACAATATTGGTGTTGAGTTAACTTATTTGGATACTTTGGCCTCGGATAATTTTGCTGCTCCAAATTGCACATAATGGCTTAAGAAATTAATTATCCACACCCTACGTTAAGTCCACGTGCAGTCCACACGCAATTTTATAGTTTTTTGCAACACTAATTATGGGTTTGTTATTTGACGTGGAGCCAAATATTTGACATTCTGGCTCCAAAAACATGTCCATAATTTTAAAAAGTTTGAAGCTCTAAATGTATACTTAACACATTAACTATTGAATTGAAAAAGGTCGAGAGCATAAGGATGATCGCTGCTTTTTTAGAAAAAATTCAGGTTGACGTCTGACAGCATACGAAGAAGAAGAAGAAGAAGAAGAATTGAAAAAGAAATGTGTATTATTTTCTCACTTTTCTACACTAAAGTGAGTGCAAATTAGGCCGTAATTTTGGTATAATCCACAGATTTATGTGAATCATACATTATTTAGAAGATAATTGAATGAGTTATTTAACGAGCTAAAGAATAACTTCTCTGGTACTTTGAGCGACTCATAGCAGTTAATGCGTTAATGGTTTCCTAATGTACAAGAGCACTTAATTTCAGATTTATTATATTTGAGTGTAATGCATTACTGTACACAAATAATTAAACTTTAAATTAAGAAGCTGTTATCACGAACAACATTAGCTTCCAATTGTAAAGGTATATACAAACTTACTAGCAAGGAAAGACAGCCAATAAAAACCAGCCTGTTTCCAGGGAAAGCTGCATGGAAGAGAAATTGTGGTCTTGGTCAGTATATTGTGCCTGACACAAAGTTCTGATCAGTATGTTGTCAGTATGTTAGCTGCAATATCGTCTTCATTGTTCGTCCTAAAACATTTTGTTACATTGTGTTGTAGTTTACATCAAGGCTGCGATATCTGCGTCTTTCTACCAGACACATCCGATTTAAGATTTTTGGGGCCGTGTCTACCTTCCTTCTTTAGTCCTTATTCCAGTGCATCACTTGGAGATAGGATAGGGTTTTAGACAGCTCTAGTTCATCGACCGCTGACGTGTCATCACTTGGGGATAGGATGGAGTTTTAGACAGCTCTAGTTCATCGACCGCTGATGTGCTATCACTTGGGGATAGGATGGGTTTTTAGACAGCTCTAGTTCATTGACCGCTGAAGTGCCATCACTTGGAGATAGGATAGGGTTTTAGACAGCTCTAGATCACTGACCGCTGACACAAACAACCAGCTTATTATTCGCTGACTCTTGTCATTTCGTTCACTGCGTCTTCTGCCCCTCATGTGCAATTTGTGTCACTGCACTCCAATTGTATACACACAGCACATTGATTGTGGAGCACTGCTATAACCTATTCTATCCTGCCCAGTAAGGGAGGAGGTCATGGGATTCACATGGATGAGGGAGGGAAGAGTGATAGTCATTACTTGACTATCAATAATAATATTGAAAGTTAATAATGAAACTCAAATAATATATATAAAGACTGGGTCAGTGATTACAGCTGAACAACTGCATTGCTTGTGTTATTAATCTTGGGAGTCACTCATACTGAGTTAATTAAACTCTTGATGATTTTGGGAAACAGACACTAGTCCGGTCAGGCACAACATACTGACCAGGACAATGCATCATGGTTAGGCACAACATACTGACCAGGACGATGCATCATGGTCAGGCACAGCATACTGACCAGGACGATGCATCATGGTCAGGCACAACATACTGACCAGGACGATGCATCATGGTCAGGCACAACATACTGACCAGGACGATGCATCATGGTCAGGCACAACATACTGACCAAGACCACAATTTCTCTTCCATGTAGTTTTCCCTGGAAACAGGCTGTTTTCAAGGCAGTCTGGCTGATGAGATACGGATCGACATGTTTCCTGCACTATGAGCGTCGCACAGATAAAACCAAGCCTGGAGAACCCCAGTCCACCTTCATCAGCACGCTCAGGGTGTGAGGAAAGCTACTACAACTTGCCACTTAACACCCTTTTCAGGGTGCACAAAAGAGTAAAGTATACTCATTATGGGCATTAAATAACAAAAACAGCAACGATGACTTTTCTTTGGTGGCGTGTTACAGTGACTCTTTTACATATCGACACACATAAATAATGTAGATAACAACTTGAAACACTTTACATATCGACGCACATAAATAATGTAGATAACAACTTGAAACACTTTACATATCGACGCACATAAATAATGTAGATAACAACTTGAAACACTTTACATATCGACGCACATAAATAATGTAGATAACAACTTGAAACACTTTACATATCGACGCACATAAATAATGTAGATAACAACTTGAAACACTTTACATATCGACGCACATAAATAATGTAGATAACAACTTGAAACACTTTACATATCTATTCAACTGATTTATTACCATGTGTTTCAGCTTTGTGATATTCTTTTCTTGGGCTTGCTTACTTTTGCAACAATCCATCCTGATGTTTTGAAACCACAAAGCCAACAGAGATATGATGGAATTCTGCTGGCTCAGACAGATAATGGCAGTTTTTTCAAGACCTTTGATTATGACCCCTACAGACAACAAATGAATAAAGGTATTGTAATTTAGGATTCTACATTGCTTTAACAAATGTGTCAAATTTCTGTTAGTTTAACTTGAATAATTTAACCTTTACCACCCGCATGGATAGTCATTCCGCCCAAAAAAGGATCCGCTCACCCACTAATGACTAGAAAATATGCAGGGCGTTAGGAAAACTTTTCTAGAGCATTGGTGTATATTTACACCAGTTGAACAACCAGGTATTTGAATCTAAGAATAGACAATGCTGTCATTGTAGGTATAAACAAGAAAGATGGCCAGTTTAGTTTGAAAGAGAATTTTGAAACGATTTATTCTCATTTTCTGGAAGATTATACTATTATTGCGGGTGATGAAGATAAGTTGTTGCAACATATTTTTCTAAGATCTGTTAAATTTGTTTATACAGCTATATTGCTTCCGAAGACTGTTGTGTCGGACAGAAAGGACTAAATATCGCAGTCAAGCTGTAAACTAGCGACACAACGCATTGCATTCTCCGGATTACATCTTGCTACTAGCAAAGCCCTGTTCAGGGTTTGGTAGCTGGAGATTGAGAACGAACACAGAAGAAGAAGAAATAGCATTAAATGCATTTGTAAGGGAAAATAACAGATATGATGATCTTGTAAGAAGAAACACTTAGTTTTCTGTGACAATTTTCAAATTCTGACCATTCCCCCCAAAATTTGCTAAATCTAAATGTTGTTGTAAATGTTGTTGCCGTTTTTTATTTTCATCTTCTTGTATCTCAGAAACAACACACATACAACAAAAACAAAAAAACCAACAAGTTTTTTCATTTATTTCTCTACACACAAACAAATCATAACACATACACAATAGCGAACAAAAAAAGGAACAGGCTCTCAAAGTCAACAACCAGGAAAGCGTGATGTGCTGAAAAATAATTAATTGGCGGGGAAAATTGTGTACTTGTTTAAATCTTCTTAGCTTAACTTGAATAGTATCAAGATGTTGAGCAGTGCATGAATTGTAGCGGTCAGCGACTCAAAGCTGACTGCTAGTGACATCAAGATGTTGAGCAGTACATGAATTGTAGCAGTCAGAGACTCAAATCTGACTGCTAGTGACAGGGCCATCAACCCAGAGCTGCCAATACCCTTCTCCACCTCTGCGTGGTGATCCTGGATAACAGACTGCAACAGGATAGACTGGCTAAGGAGAAGGAAATGAAGAGGGAAGGCTACCTGGTGACCAAAAATGCCATGTTGAAGTCGGATATGTCGGACCGAAAGGTGCAAATATCGCAGTCAAGCTATAAAATACGACACAATGCATTCCATTCTCCGGACTACATCCTGGTACTTGCAAACTACTGGCAGGATCAACCAGATATCTGTCGGAGACGTACGAACCACACACACCGGTCGGCGGAGGACGGATGTGTAAAAAGCCTCACTAGGACGGCCGCAGGGACTGACTGACGGACGGGGGCCGGTACACACACCAGACGACCGACCGACTGGGCTCGCTCGGGGAGGGATGGCAGCGCTCTGTGCAGAACGGATCCCAACGGCCCCGGCGATGAATTTCACAGGGACTGGAGACGATTTTTTCCTGCCGGCCAGCCCTTCTCCCAAGGGTTGGTCGGGCGAGGACAGGGCCTTTAGGCAGGATTCCTGCTTTCCATTTGCCGGTCACAAGCTCTTTGCGAGAGTCTGACCACCAGCGAGACGAACTGTCGAGGTCTGCTATAAGCCTTTGAAAAAGCACCACTGACTGTCAAAGTTTCTCGATACGGGCCATAGTAACGCACTGTTGCCAGCGGTACGACACCACAAATTTCGTCCCGCTACATGGCCGGGGAGAGGCGGGCGAGCGTTTTCGGCAAGCCCGCGCAATCGCTCTGTCTGGCGGGATAGAGATAGCTGTACGAATACTGGATGAGAGTCAATCGCGGCGGCGAGAGACCTACCCCAGATGAATACAGGGATTGAATCCTGTACTTTTGCCATGAGAACAAGTGCTCTGCTCGAACTATATATAAAGTACAGCAAAATGTGTACACAGACAAATGTATTTAAAAAAATACACACAAATACACACCGACTTCAGCAAGCATTTTTTGAGTACCGGGTTAGCATTCCCTCTTCGATCCCTTCTCCTTAGCTAGTCTGCCCTGATGCAGCCTGTTATCCAGGATCACCGCGTGGAGGTGAAGAAGGGTTTTGGCAGCTATGGTTCGCTGGCCCTGACGCTAGCAGTCAGCTATGGGTCGCTGACCACTGCAGCTCATGCGCTGCTCAGCATCTTGATCCCCATTTTGCAATTTGATAATAAAATATACAAATGTACACAGACAAATGTATTTAAAAAAATTAAAAACAACTTTGACTTTTTGATAAAGCAATAAAATATTGGTTTAATTCATGCACATTGTCATCTCTCTCTTGTTTGCTTGCTAAAGGTAGGGTCAGTCAACATTTCTTGACTGATGAAGCCTTGTGTGTTGTCACGTTGTGTTTATTAGGAGAGTCTGTTAGCCATTATTACAAATTCTCCTGGTATCCATTCACTTTGATTGTTTTAATGCTGAGAGCATTTGTTCTTGCTATTGTTTGATCACATGGTGCTTCTCAATGTATTTTGTCACTGTTGCTGTTCCATAACTATCCCCAATCTCTACATTTCTCTTAGATGTTTTAGTGTCCGGCTGTTTTTATCAGCTGTCTCATTTTACAGCTTTGTTCTTTGTCTTGTTCTTTGATTAATGTCTAGCAGTTACAGTAGTAGCAAATACATCATAATTATTTAATTCATTGGTTTGTTTGCTCCAGTAGAAGCATAAGGTCACATCTGCAGTTGGCCTTCTTATATGAAGCCTGTCATGCAAGATTGAAATGCTCTTGGAGTTGTGGATTCTGTAGCACTTGGTTTCACAAGATCAGCTTGCTAACCCCATGCACAGCCATCATTATTCACTTTTTACAATATGCATACGTCAGAAACTGAATAATTTGAAAGTTAAAAAAGTTTATTTCATTTTTGCAATTTGGCTTGGCTGGCTTCGTTCATTCTCAATCTCCCACTACCAAACACTGAAAGGGATTACGTAGTAGAATGTAGTCCAGAGAACGGAATGCGTTGTGTCGCAGTTTACAGCTTGACTGCGATATTTGCACCTTTCGGTCCAACACATCCGACTTCAGCAAGCATTTTTTGAGTACCGGGTTAGCATTCCCTCTTCGATCCCTTCTCCTTAGCTAATCTGCCCTGATGCAGCCTGTTATCCAGGATCACCGCGTGGAGGTGAAGAAGGGTTTTGGCAGCTATGGTTCGCTGGCCCTGACGCTAGCAGTCAGCTATGGGTCGCTGACCACTGCAGCTCATGCGCTGCTCAGCATCTTGATCCCCATTTTGCAATTTGATAATAAAATATACAAGTTTGATTCAGTAAATAGATCACAAATTGATAAATGATAGCTGGAAATTGTAATTGGTGGTTTCTTAAGGTGTCATTAGACGGCAGTAACATCCAGCTTTGTGATTACTTTGGGAAAAAGCCGCTAGGTGTCACATACACTTGCACAGCTCACATACAAATGGCATCTATGCTCACTGAGTTTATAATCAAAGAACAGTGTGTTGTGCTTTTTTTTAACTTTCTGCAAATGCTATTCATAGGGAAATGTTTCCTGTTTATGGTGAGAAGTGTTTCTCTCATAAAGCGGTGCATGACTGTGTCAAAACATTTTTCTCAAGGCCACTAAAAAATTGCAGATGAAGTCCACCTTGTGTGGTGGGCGGGAAAGATAATTTTAACTGACAGGTGAATAACAATAGGCAGTGTAGCAACTGCAAAAATGTGCTCACATGGTTTACCTTACATCATAATGATGAGGTTGAACGTGAAGTGTAAGTGGGGATGAGAAGGCAGAATTCTATTCTGCAGGTTTTGGTGTACTAAAAAAGTGTTGGGGATAAGTGTATTAATGATGGTGAAAATTATGTTAATAAATAAAGGTCAATATTAGTGCAATATTAAATGGTTCTCAAGTTCATTTCGCATTTATTTATTTATTTTTTAAATACAAAAATTAAGATTTGTGACCTATTTAATGACTAGCCATTGTAGTTTAAATAGTTTTTGACACATCTAACCTACACCAGTGAACAGCAGAGAAGCAAACAACTTTTTGCATAATATGATTATAATAATTTATATTTTTGGCACGTTTTTCTAAGGTCAAATTTATTTTGCCATTATGATTTATTGATGTTCTCTTGTCAGACAACATGAGTTTGATGTTCGGTGTCTCAATGGTCATCTTTATTTCAACACTGGCTCTCATTTATGGAGTTGCAAAGGTAAGCTTTGTTTAGAGATAATGTTATCTGCTGACTAGATTTATTGTCACTGATCTGGTATCCAAGGATGAAGGGATAGGCTCACTCTAAATTGTCCAAGAATCATGGAGGGGATTAAAAAGGGTTGTGCATAGCAACCTCATTTAAAATGAATGGCTACAGAAACCAGCAATGCAAGAGTACATTATGGTGTTTGACCGGATTCAGGCTTCCTGTGAGAAGGTCATTTGCAGTGGTCATCCTATCATCCTATGTTAAATATATAACAAAATGAAGACCAGAAGATTGTGTTTATTTGCTTTTGTAGATGATCAATTAAAGAAATTAGAAAACTAAAAAAATCAAGTTATTTCTTTAATATTTTCTGGCCATAATTTACTTGGCCAAAGATGTTCAGTAGGTTGATTCTTCTTCTTCTTCTTCATTCGTTCTTAATCTCCCACTACCAAACACTGAAAGGGTAAGTAGCAGAATGTAGTCCAGAGAACGGATTGTGTTGTGTCATAGTTTACAGCTTGGCTGCGATATTTGCACCTTTCGGTCCAATACTCCGACTTAAGCAAGCATTTTCTGAGTACCGGGTTAGCATTCCCTCTTCGATCCCTTCTCCTTATCCAGTTTGCCCTGCTGCAGCCTGTTATCCAGGATCACCGCGTGGAGGTGTAGAAGGGTCTTGGCAGCTATGGTTTGCTGGCCCTGACGCTAGCAGTCAGCTATGGGTCGCTGACCACTGCAGCTCATGCGCTGCTGAGAAGCTTGGGGCTCTTGCCAGGTTTAACTTAACTTATTTATACTGGTTTATAACCAGTTTCATTTACATTTCCTTTCTCTAAAAGCTATGTGCATCCAATCTTTTCTTAAATGCATTAATTGTCCCTGCCTCCACTACTTCATGTGGCAATGCATTCCAAGCATTCACCATTTTGGGACTGAACATAGATATCTATGTAGTCAGTCCTCAGGCACTGAGGCCTAGTAGGATGATGTGGTCCTAAGGTGCATTGACATAGTTAGTAGGGTGAAGGGGTTCTAAGGTGCATTGACATAGTAGGGTGAAGGGGTTCTAAGGTGCATTTACATAGTTAGTAGGGTGAAGGGGTTCTAAGGTGCATTGACATAGTAGGGTGAAGGGGTTCTAAGGTGCATTGACATAGTTAGTAGGGTGAAGGGGTTCTAAGGTGCATTGACATAGTTAGTAGGGTGAAGGGGTTCTAAGGTGCATTGACATAGTAGGGTGAAGGGGTTCTAAGGTGCATTGACATACTTAGATGGGGAAGGGGTCCAAAGGTGCATTGACATAGTAGGGTGAAGGGGTTCTAAGGTGCATTGACATAGTTAGTAGGGTGAAGGGGTTCTAAGGTGCATTGACATACTTAGTAGGGTGAAGGGGTTCTAAGGTGCATTAACATAGTAGGGTGAAGGGGTTCTAAGGTGCACTGACATAGTTAGTAGGGTGAAGGGGTTCTAAGGTGCATTGACATACTTAGTAGGGTGAAGGGGTTCTAAGGTGCATTGACATACTTGGATGGGGAATGGTCCAAAGGTGCATTGACATAGTTAGATGGGGAAGGGGTCCAAAGGTGCATTGACATAGTTAGTAGGGTGAAGAGGTTGTAAGGTGCATTGACATACTTAGATGGGGAAGGGGTCCAAAGGTGCATTGACATAGTAGGGTGAAGGAGTTCTAAGGTGCATTGACATACTTAGTAGGGGAAGGGGTCCAAAAGGTGCATTGACATAGTTAGAAGGGTGAAGGGGTTCTAAGGTGCATTGACATAGTTAGTAGGGTGAAGGGGTTCTAATGTGCATTGACATAGTTAGTAGCGTGAAGGGGTTATAAGGTGCATTGACATAGTCGCGTGAAGGGGCTATAAGGTGCATTGACATAGTTAGTAGCGTGAAGGGGTTATAAGGTGCATTGACATAGTTAGTAGCGTGAAGGGGTCCAAAGGTGCATTGACATACTTAGAATGCAGAAGTGAATGTATAAACATGATAATAATACAAGTGAGATATTGTGAAAGAGAGGTGGAATGTACAATGTAGCCCACTTAAATGTATGGAATGTATTCAAACCATAAGGTTTAGTGCACTCCATAAGAAAATTAAACTAATCTTGAGCTGAAACCAGTGCAGATCATCAGTGGATCAAGAGACATTCCTAGTGAATCTGATATAAACCTTTTCATGGTGTCTAATAGTAGGTTGCATGATTTGCATGTGAAATCTTATTTTATCTCAAAAAGTACTTTAGGAAAGGTCAACAAATATTTCTGGATAATATAAAACACATTACGCAACCATGCTTATTGTCACTAGTCAAAGTGCTGTGGTGGTTCATGAGATGAGTTTTCAGTCTGCTTCTGATCAACAGGTCATGCACGTTTCCATCACATCTGTTGACTGTCAAAAAGTCTTTACATGTGTCTTGTTTTGTAGCTTGAAGATGTTGAATCTATTCACAGGCCTCCGATAACGACAAATAAGCTCCACATAAATGTTTAACTTGGGGACATAAGCCTGTGGCCACTATTTAGATCGAGGTTGCATCCATGATGTGTTTTTTGAGGTGGGCAGATGAAACATGGTATTTGTGATGAAAAGGTCATGAAAGGCACATAGCAATAATTAGTCATTACTGTTGCACTTTCCTATTTCGTGTAGCCCAAGTGCTCCCCCCACACTAATGGTCAGAACTGACTCTAGAATTGAAATCTCCAAGTATTACGAGCTTGTCGGACAGAATGAGGGTGTGGAGATTCTTGTAGAAAACTCCTTTGCCACTCAGGGTTGGTCATATGCACGGATCAACGTAGCATAGCGCACCCGACCCAAAGAGACATTAGCCTATCATTGACGTCCTTGGGGAGCACATCAAGTTCTCGGACCAGGCGGGATTGGACGGCAAATCCAACACCAGACTCGCATATTTCAGTGCTGGCATGGCCATTTCATCACCGTCCCCATCCTTTGTAAGCTGACCTTCGTCAGGTAATCTAGTCTCACTAAGGGCAGCCATGTCCACCCGGTAACGAACAAGCTCTCTGACTATGAGTGCTCTAACTGTTGCTTGAATTGACTCAAATGTAATAGATTTGCGCGATAATTTCTTGTCTCCTGCTGCCTTAATCCAGTGGCAAGATGTGATCAGGGACGACTGGAGGTAGCATGGAATACAGATTTTTCCTCAGGGTTTACTCCTGAAAGGCCTTTCCCATAAACAGGTGACCCACAAGGCAGCAGGTATAAATAAGACCACCAACATGGTCACCTAGACATATTATAATAATACATAAGACAATCATACATGTAATATAATGAAATATCAGAAGAATAACACGATCATAGACAAGCACACAGAGCACGTAGTACTCAAAATAGTTACAAATAAGTTCACTGTATGTAAGAGTTCACAAGCACAGACCTTCGCCTGGGACCTGAATGGTTGTCTTGCGAGCAAGCAGCTCACATTGTGCAGTATGGAAAATAGATTTACCATTGTCAGGGATGCAATTCGCCACTCTGTAAATGAGTCCTTGGGACATCTGGCTCATAGAAGAAATGACTGGTTCTCAGTTGTCTCAGGCCAACTCAATCTTTGTTTTTGTATAATTTTCAGCATTTGTCTTTGTGCGCCTACATCAGTGAGGACATCATCATTTAATCTTCTTTCTGTCCAAACTTACTCTTTCCATTCTACGGTAGCACCACATTTCAAATGCTCCCAAGCATTTTTCCTCCTTCTTTGCTAGAGTCCATGTTTCAGCCCTATACAATTGGCCATATATAAGTGGCGATTATTCTTTTTCTCAGTTCTATCCTGATATTCTTTGAGGTTAGCAATTTCTGTTTTCTTGAGAAGGCCTTTTTTGCCAATGCAATCCTTGTCTTAATTTCAGTATCATTGTGGGCATCTTCTGTTATGGTTTGTCCCAAATATGTAAACTTATGTACTTGTTCAATTATTTCTCCATTGAGGATTAAATTAATTTGTCTATGTTTCTGGGCTATTTTAAAATTCTTTGTCTTCATTGTATTTATTTTCATGCCAATCTCTTTGACTGCTGTTAATTTTTTCAATCAGCATTTGCAACATTACTACTGATCCACTTTGGCTTGATCATCTGCAAATTTGATTTCATAACATTGACTTTGACACCTCTATTACAACTGAAAATTTTCCATCATCTCAGAATATGCATTGCAGAGACTCTGTGAAAGCAAGCAACCTTGTCTTATAGAAACTGGATCTGTTAGTCCTTCTTTGATTGAAATAATTGCCTCTTGATTTTCGTACATGTTTTTGATTAACCTAATAGGTGGTTTCTCTATATATATTAGTTGCAACATCTGAAAAAGTTTTCTCCAGGGGACTCGATCAACTACTGTCTTGTAATTAATAAACTGATAAATTGTGGTAGCCCTTTATCATTCATTCTTTCTGCTAGAAGCCACAATGATTCGATGTCATCCTGTGTACCTCTGGCCTTGTGAAATCCAAACTGGTTATCTTTTAGTTCCTCCTCTATCTTGCCATCTATTCTTTTCTCAATTCTCTTCAATATAATTTTAGATGTATTTAAGCATTCTATTGCACTCAGTTTTTTTGACAAAGAAATTATTATGGAAGTTGTGTAATCTTTTGGCCATAATTTCATTGTTGTAAATATAATTAAATTTAGTAAAGTCTCTCCCGCTGTTTTGAGTAGCTTATGTATTGACTGGGTGGTTAGAGCACTGGTCTCTCACATCATAAGGACCAGGTTCTATTCCCTGTTCTGACACATTCTAGTGCACACAGTTGTAAATGAGTATCTGACTTGCAGTTTAAGGAAGGCAAGACTGCGAGGAAGGTCGCAGGTGATCCAACCTCATTATTAGCTGAAGCTTAGAACAAGTTACTAGCACTTCCCGATTGCAGTGTCTGCTATGGGACTACCTTTACCATTATGTTCAAGGGAAATAGTAATGTAAAATAAACAACATTAAAATGAAAATATTTGTATATCCTAGAATGTGGCCAGCTACCTGATGCCGTTGTTCTGCATTCAAGTCTTTGACTTTTGTATGAGTTGTCTGGTGGCAGTTGGATGCTTGACATATGCCCCTAATGTCAAACACTGGATTCATGATCAGGGCTTGGTAATGAAAAGTTTTGTGCATGTTGTTGATTTGGATGTCAGAAATTGAAGCATCATACAATTAATCCTGGTGTGTTGTTCTGTCTGTCGCTAACAGAAATTTGATTGGCTGATTGAATCACGTAATGATCAAATCATACAATCCTCGCTTACAGTGTGAGAAGGTCCAAGCTTCAAATTCTGGACCAGCTCTATTTTTTTCCTTCTAATTTTTGCATGACCCTTTCCATCTCATAGGAGCAAGAAAACCTAAAATTGTCGCCTCCTACAACCAAAACTGACCCCTGAAACATGCGTTTTCATTTCAGGATTTAGTTTGTGGAATTTCTTATTATTTGCGGATCTGCGTGATGATGGTGTTGGCACATACACAATTGACCTTCAACTGTAAAGTTATTTCTGATAGGTAGATATTTCAGAAAGTTATGATCTTTGAAAGTTGAATTATATGTCATCTGAGGGATTACGGCCGAACGCCTCTAAGCCGGAATCCCGCCCTGAATCTCAGCACCACTGGAACGGGAGGCAACGACATGGTTGGGACCTGGCCCTCGCATCTCAGCCCGACCTGGTCGAGCCACAGAAAAAGGCCTCTGCCGTCCCGCCGATCAAAGCGGGCGGGGAGCTGCTCGATATTCAGCCCATACGGCGTTGAGGTGTGAAACCACCAGTAAAAGACTTAGTTCCCAGTCAGGGTGTCGCAAGCAGTAGAGCAGCCACCTCACTGCGGACTGTTGAGACTCAGCCCTTGATCATGAGATATGTCCGCACACCAGGCGAACAACATGTCCGTGTCATGACCAGGCCTGTCCCCTGGCTAAATGCACTCCTGCCTTGCTTTTTACCTCTGTCTGCTATCAGTCATCCCAATGGAAGCAGAAGAGATGCAGGCCAGCGGACATTGGACCTCTGCCCTATTGTGACAACCTCCCAGGTGGCGGGGAATGCTAGGCATGCCATCACTGCAGATGAGCTGAGAAAATAAAGGGAGCGAAGAGATACCCCCCTCACATGCATATGCTACGTTTCTGGCAGGACGTGACGATCCTGGGACACAGACACACAGGACTGCCTCTCTTCCGGGATAGTACAAACTAGTACATAGTCCATCATATCATATCATTGCCACACCCTATAGACACGTATGGGGAAGACTCGATAGTCCTGCAAGACAACTTCCCTAAGAGAGACAACTCTGACCAAAACAACTGCTGCTTTGCAGATAGGCTGGGGAGGGCATCCCTACAGAAACGCATGTTGAAATTGGATGCACTGGACCACAGGCTTAACAAAGTAACGCAATGCAACGTATATCGCTGTAACCAGCGTACGAAGAAGAATAATAATTATATGTCAGGAGGAAATTTGGACTTCAAGACCTGAGAAATTATTTATTATTGGATTGGTCTAATGATCATGCATCTGGATAATTGTGGGGCATTCATGATGGTGAGGGTCATTTCCTGTATGACCTAGTGTCTCTTGTATCTTTATCCGATTGGTACCCACGTTTACTAACTATCCATTATGGATAACCAAGACATGGACTGGATTAGTGATCAAGACTATGATCAAGCATGGATGGTGGTCTATTCAATATCCGCAGATTGAAGATGAAGGTGATGCGCAACAAGATATGTGAAGCTTTGTTTGCGGATGACTGTTTCTGAACAGTAGCTCAGAACGGACTTTGTAGGAGGACCAGTTCTCTGCTCCTTGGGACAACTTTGCTTGACAATTAGCACAAAGAATTTCGAGGTCATGTATCAACCAGCACCAGGCACATTGTATAATCGGCCAGTAGTTATAGTGAGGGAACAAAAATTTCAAACGGTTGAAGAATTTGTCTACCTCTGAAGCACACTGTCGAGATCGGTGACTATTGCTGATGAGCTGGCTAATAGAATAGCAAAGGCCAGCTCAGCTTTTGGCTGACTGCACTCAACAGTATGGGAACGTCGAGGAATCAGCATAATGACTAAGCTGAAGATCTACCGTGCGCGAGGACTGTCTACGCTGATGACGTCAGGAGGCTAAATAATTTTCACTTGAACTGTCTGAGACACATACTGCATATACCCTGGCAGGACCATATCACAGATACTGAAGTGCTGTCCAGAGCCAACATGCAACATATTCATGCACTTTTGCAAAAATCCTAATTGAGGTCGGCTGGTCACCTTGTCTGAATGTCAAGTGAAAGACTTCTAAAGAGGATCCTGTATAGCGAACTGAGTGAAGGAGAATGATCACAAGGACGTCCACAAGAGCGTTTCAAGGATGGTCTGAAGGAGTCCTTTAAGTGCTGTCAAATAGACACTAACATCTGGGAAAACCTGGCTCAAAGTCACTCAACATGGAAGAGTGCGGTCACAGATGGTGTTGAACTCAGCGAAGGTCTCCGAATTCAGGCAACCCAGGATAGACATGCAATCAGGAATTCAAGAGCAGATAAAATAGCAGAGACAGCTGTGGACTACATTTGCCAGTCGTGTCATAGACCTTTCCTGGCTCAAATTGGCTTGATCAGTCATGAGCGCACCCATATACTTAAGATTGCATTATGACATGTGATGATGTTGATGGTCCTCATCGACAATGATGGACAAATTATTATAACCAGGGCTTGAAAAAAAGCGCTTGTCTGTGACAAGTAACAATTTTTACTTGACGAGTAGAAATAAAAATTAGTTTTTAATCGTTAAAAAATACGTTTTTAATCGTTTACTACATAATGGCTCTCGGATGATTATTATTGAATTACGGTTCGAATAGATTGTGCATAAGCTAGCTTATGATGGTGTATCTGAATAGACCTCTGCTACTACAATTTAAAACTACTAAAGCTATCGATAAATGATACTTCAGTGCTAAAGCTACCAAGCATGTTCAAGGACACTAACGTCATGCCTCTGACAGTAGTAAATTTTTTCTTAAGAAGAAATAGGTTAATACTGTGTAAATAATACAATATATTTTGGTTTGGTGCGCATTGTTACATAGAAAGTGAATTAGTGCCTAGTTAAAATTTGTTAACATAAATTGCATGGCTGTAGTCCGACCATGCTAACGTTAAATTTTTGACTGACTGGTGGGCCACCCTAACATTTTACAAATTCTGATTAAAACTAACTAACCCAGGTTGAAAAGTATAGGGCACTGTCACTTTCTGAGCATATATTAAAAGGCAACAACAGAGGGCTGTGCATGGAGCTTAGCAACCTCCTTGTGCAAAATCATTGCTATGAAACCACCACTGCTTAGATACAAGCTTTCTGTAAAGAGGTCAGCTGTAGTGTTGGCCCCATGCTTCATCCACTTATGTCAATGATCGTTCTGGGTAGCTTAAGAAGTCTGACCTTGGCCAAGTGCATTGTGTGCCCATGCCATTACATCATCACTGTGTCATTTATCCACCTACTACGCTGCCTCCCTCTTGCCCAGTAGTCAGACCTTCTAGTGTTGTAAACCATCAGTGAAATTTGATCAGGGTGAATTCTTGTGAGATGATCGAACTGATGTATTTTTTGCCTGGTGACACCAATTACTTTTCTCAAACACTTCATTCCACAGGCCAAAATTCTACTCTAATGCGCTTTGGACAAGGGCCATATTTGGCACTGGTAGCACAGAGTCGACATAGATATACTGATCATCAACTGTTGCTTTGTTGCGAAATTGATGCACGAAAGTGGGGGTGATGCCTAGTCTCCATCACAATCCAATCATCCTTCTCAGCATCCCCAGTGATGACAGAAAGACCTCGAAAGAAGCCTCTCGTGTTCTCAACATTGCTGTTGCCATTGTATGGAGTGTAGACCTGGATCAGTGTTGTGGATTTTCCACATATGATGGATTGTATGCAGATCAGTGTTTCACTGCTGTATTCTATGTCCATAATGAACTTCACTTTGTCTGGATGAACCAGAAAACCCACACCCTTTCTGTGGTGTCGATACCACGCCACAGCAAAATATAGACACTAGTAGCTTCCTTGATGTTCTGTCTTTTCCTTCTTGTATTTGACAGCCCCAGAATCCTGATTCTAGTTTTAATCATACACTCTATCAACCAAGGCCAGTAACATTGAAAGTCACTATTTTATCTGTGTGGCCGATTCATAACATTTTAGCTTCACTGTTTCACAGTCCGTTGAGACCATCCTCATTTAGCTCTAGTAAAGAGTCAATTGCAGAAATATGCTGCCTGCTGGTGTACTAAGTCAGTCACAGGAGTACTCTGGGCAGTTGTTAGACCTGATGGTGCCCAACTCACTCCCTGTGAATCGAGCCTTCTGAGCTAGAAGTCACCCACGTAGCAGTCACTCAACAGGAAACATATGTCGGCCATTGCATTGATATCAGTAATGGCAGAAATTAAACAAATTGCAATCGAATGTATTCCAGCACATTCGTCCCAGTAGATGCACTTAACACTCATGATCATCAAGAACTTAAATAATGAATAACTGAAAAACAACCGCAATTGTTATGAATGTCCATGAAAATTGTCCTCGAAAACAAAGAAACAACCAGTAGTAGCCATTAATATAATGTTATATTATAATAATGTGACATTTTTAGTAACCATGTCAGGTCACTGGTGAGGCCATTGGGGCACACATGAAGACAACCCAACGCTCTCTATCAGTGGCTGCTGCCTGTGTCTTCTCTGGTCGGAGATTGGTCCATTCTTTTATGTTGTCCTCCATCTTTTTGGGACGACCTCTTTGTTGTCCGCTTTGCACCTTTCCACGTAGAATTGTATTTGCAAGACCGTTTGATCTTGATATGTGGCCGTACTAAAGTGAGTTTCTGTCTTTTGGCTGTTGTTAAAAGGTCTTCAAAAGGCTCTATTGCTGTTGTAATTCTTTCTCGTAATACTTGAATAGAAAAGCTGTTGTACAACTTTATTCTCATTGCTGGGGATGTAGTTCAGGGGTCTTAGAGACCCTAGACTACAGGCCGCTACTTCATGTCTTGTGCTAGCTATGTTTATTTCACCTTCAACTGAAAAACTGCATATACTTTACCAGGCATTTGATCCACCTGTCCCCTTTATCGGAAGATAAACATCAAAACCATTTTGCATATTCTCTTATATTTGAAAAGAGCAGGCTTAATGGACGCTGCCCTAGCAAAATTCACAATTATGTAAAAAAAATCTACCCAATCTGTTATGGGATTCATGCCAGTGCTACGTAATTCATGCACTGTGCTGAGATTATCAAAAAAATATTGAGAAGAACAGAGCACTTATAGGTTAAACTGTGTGCAACGACATTGATTATTGCACTAAACTAAAATAAATTTATATTTGAAAATTCTGACAAGTCTTGGGTTCACAGTCATGAATGTTGCAATGTGTTTCTTGCAGGAGAACTTGCCAGGAATGGATCATCTGATGTCCATAAACTCAGACTACCTGTTACTGATGTTTGTTGCTACACTAATCCTTGTTCTCTCTGTCAAGGTAAGTCACAAGTAACTATGGTATCACATCGGTTCTGATAAAACTAAACTGGGCTACCATTGGTCCTGTTAACTTGACTATTGTCAAGGTAAGTCACAAGTAACTATGGTATCACATCGGTTCGGATAAAACTAAACTGGGCTACCATTGGTCCTGTTAACTTGACTATTTCTTCAGAGTCCTCCTTTGATAATATGTTTGCAATAATCACTTCCCATTGATTCCTATTGGTAACTGCCCTTGACAGTCTCTCTCACTGTAAGATCACCAGGTGCTCTTAATTCTCATTCTTCTCTTTCCTGGTGGGTTCTAATCCAGACGATGTCTTGGTTATCCATAATTGCAAGATAATTTTTTTCTGTATAAAAAATTTTGCCCCATTACATACATTTGGACCTGGGGGAGGCACCTACCTCCTACCAGACCAAAAACGGGTCGGCAGGCATGGAGGCTGTAAGGAGGCAGCCCCTCCACCATGCAAAGACACAACAGGCTAATCACCTGTTTGTCTTAAAAAACGATTACAAGTTAAAACATAGAGAAAACCGGACTGACCTCAATGGCGACGAACAGGCGAGAAATAAGGACCACGATTTACGGAACATGGAATGTACGAAGTATAAACGGAAAAGAACATGAACTAATAGAGGAGATGAAGAGAGCAAAATTTACAGTCCTGGCACTTACAGAAACAAAGAAAAAGGGACAGGGCGTTCTGGACCATGATGGCAACATGCTATACTACAGCGGAGTTCCCATGAGTGAACGAGCCAGGGCAGGGGTTGGTTGTATAGTGAATGGTAACAGCAAAGCAAACATTAAAGGATGGAAGTTCATTTCAGAACGACTGATGGTTCTAAGTCTACAAGAGGAGGATAGTCAAATGGATATTGTCACTGTGTATGCACCAAACGAAGATGAGAGTACTGACATAAAAGATGAATTTTATGAGCTCCTTCAAAGGACCATTGACGATTGCCATAATGAAATACTTCTCCTTGGAGACTTCAACTCAAGAGTTGGAAACGACTATTCTAGATGGGATGGAGTGATCGTAGGTATGGAGAAGATGTCTTAAATGACAATGGAAAACGACTGCTAAGATTCTGCAGAGAACAAAACATTGTCATTACAAATACAAGGTTTCCACACAAGCGTATCCATGCCTACACAAGATGTGAGCCGGCAAGAAATGAAAGATCCATAATTGACTATGCAATAGTGAGGAAAACTGATTTCAAGTATGTAAAAAATGCTAGAGTGTTCAAAGGACCAGAGATAGGAAGCGACCACTACCTAGTTAAAATAAAGAGAGAAATTGAAAAACACTATCCAGCTACGCAACACCCATCAGCAAGCATGAAACATAATACACGAGGAGAAAATAAAATTAAGGCTTACAAACTACGAGAACCAGATGTTAAGAGGAGATACCAAGGGCTCATAACAACAGCAATAGAAAGGATAGAGGAATCTGAAGAAGATATGGAAATGCTTTGGGTAAAATTCAAAGACATCCTCAAAGAGACTGCAGCAGAGGCATGCGGTCAAACCAAAGAAGGATGGAAGAGAAAGAGTACACCATGGTGGACAGAAGAAGTGAAAACAATAATACGAGAAAAGAAAAAGGCACGGAAGCAATACCTAGGGGCTAGGAATACAGAAGAACAAACAAAGAAATATAAAGAATATGTAAATTTTAGAACGGAAGCAAAGAAGACTCTGCTCAAGGCCAAACAGAAATCCTAGGAAGAATTTGGAGAGAAACTGGAAAATAATGCTGGAGAAAAGCAGAAACTGTTCAACAGGACTTTAAAGAACATGAAGGAAGGAAAAGGAATGCCCCCTGAAATTTGTTAAAGATAAACAAGGTGCGCTGTTGACTGCCCCGGAAGAGGTCATGAACAGATGGAAAGAATATTTCTCAGATCTCCTTGGAGTGGAGGAAAACCAAGCTCCGGAAGTAACAGTCCCAATTCAAGAAGAGGGAGCCATGGAGGGAAACGATAATATCACAATGGAAGACTTGAAGGCAGCATTGGAGAAAATTAAGATTGGTAAAGCAGCAGGACATGATGGTATAACACCAGAAATGGTTAAATACATGGGAGCGGCAGGAGAGATGCTATTCATGAAGATTCTCAAGGCAGCTTGGCGCCACAAGAAGATACCAAGTGACTGGGAGGTTGCAATAATAATACCAATATTTAAAAAGGGCGACAATCGACAATGTGAAAGTCACAGAGGTATTTCCCTTCTCAGTGTCCCCGGGAAAGTCTACTCTAGGATTCTAGAACGGCGATTAAGAGGTCTAGCAGAGCCAAATATGGATGAAACTCAACATGGGTTTAGGGCAAACAGAAGTACTCAGACCTTATCTTTACACTCAGACAGCTAAGTGAAAAGGCTCTTGAATATGATAAAGAGATGCATCTCTGCTTTTTGGATTTGGAGAAAGCATTTGATAAAGTTCCTTGGGACAAACTCTGGGAGTGCCTGACAAGGAAAAACATCCCAGGACCCTTGATCTCTGCCATACAGAGTTTCTATAAAACATGCAGAAATTATGTGCGGACATCAAATCAAAAGTCAGGAGAGTTCAAGACCACTAGCGGAGTAAGACAGGGGGACATTCTATCACCGTACCTTTTCATACTCCTCATGGATGAAGTCATCAAAGCCTGCAAGGAATGGACAAAAAAGTATGAAGTAGGGTACTGGAAGATGAGACCAAGTTACATATCGGAACTAGCATTTGCAGACGATGTGGGCCTGATCACGAAAACCGAAGCTAATCTCCAGATCAACTTGCAGGTCTGGGAAGAAGAGTTGAAGAAGAGAGGAATGCACATCAGCAACTCCAAAACAAAAACCATGGTGATCGCCAGAGATGAAAAGAGACATCAGATAACCCTGGGAACACGAGCACTGGAGCAGGTCAGCAACTTTAAATATCTAGGAGTGGTAATAGACAGCAGGGGAGGAATCAAAGAGGAGTTAACTGCACGAAGGGCAGCAGCAGGTAGACTGTTCCATGCAATAAACAGGTTTCCTCAGTAGAAGAGAAATAAGCAGGAAAACAAAGATGGATGTATACTGCTGGACCTATGTCCCTGTCCTGACATATGGATGTGAGTCATGGGCAATGACTACAGCCCAAGAAAGGCAATTACAAACTTCAGAAATGAGGTACCTAAGAAAGGCGGTTCAGGTGACGAAAAGGGACAAGATCCGTAACCAGACAATACGTAGCAATCTTGAAATTCAACCCCTGCAGACACGAGTGGAGCAGTCCCAACTACAGTGGTTTGGCCATGTCTGTAGAATGGAAGAAGATCGGATACCAAAGCGGTCATGGGAGATCAAAAGTCAAGGATGCAGACCCTGAGGACGTCCCAAAGTACGTTGGGAAGACAACATACGACAGTCCCTAAGTGATAGAGGGCTGGATTGGAAAGAGGCCAGGAAAAAGACGGCGGATAGAGCAATGTGGCGTTCTCTTCAAACCTCTACACCTCACGGTAGAAGAGGAGCGACTAAGTAAGTAAGTACATACATTTGGAGAAGTTGAAGTACCCGGATATAGTGGAGACCTTTGGAGCGGTGATGGGGGGAAGATTCGCACCTCTCTTGGTTCTTAACAAGGAGGCAGATGTTGAGACGATAAATGAAGCCCTGAATTTGGCATTAATCTCCACGGCATCTGAGGTTCTAGGTAGGTACAGGATTAAGAAGAAAGCATGCGTCACAAGTGACATACTGGATTTATGTGACAAGATGCGACAAATGAAGAGAGCGAAGAAAACACTAGATGGGATTCAGCAATACAGAGAAATAAATGGTAACATAAAGGCCAAGATAAAATAGGCCAAGGTGGAATGGATAACGACTCAGTGTGCAGATATCTAACAAAATCTAGGAAGAAATTATGCCAAGAGGGCATATAAATTAGTCAAGGACTTAGTAAGGCCTGTACAAAGTCGAAATACAACAATTCAGGACAAGAGTGGGAAATGTCTCACAGAAGCTCAAGACATTCGTGAGCGCTGGACAGAGTATTATTCGGAACTATATAAGCATGAAGGTCGAGGTGACCCCAGAAATGCAATGTCTCCTGAAGTGAGTCTGATAGAGGAAAATCAACCAATAACAAGGAAAGAAGTATATGAAGCCGTGAAAATGCTGAAGAGACGGAAGGCTGTAGGTGTGGATAATATCCCAGCAGAGCTCCTACAAGTGGGAGGTGAGGCAACAATTGATACCCTGACATACATCTCCAATAGAATTTGGCAGACAGGAGAGTGGCCCTCCAGCTGGACAAAATCAGTAATTATTCCACTGCCTAAATCAGGAAACCTAAATATGTGTCAGAACTATCAAACAATCAGTCTGATAAATCATCGAAGTAAAGTTCTCTTGAGAATAATACTTAACAGACTGAAACCACAGGCAGAGAATATCATTGCCGAAGAACAAGCGGGCTTTCGAGCGGGAAGGAGTACCATCGAGCAGATATTTAATCTTCAGCTAATGACTGAGAAGTACTCAGAGTATCAACAACAACTCTACCATGCCTTCATTGACTTTAGAAAGGCTTTTGACAGAGTGTGGCATGCGGCGCTATTGTCAACAATGGCGCATTATAAGTTCAACAGTGATATTGTGAGGGTAATTGCAAACCTTTATGAGCAGGCGACAAGCTCAGTCTCAGTAGAGGGAATGCTAGGCGATTGGTTCCGTACGAAGGTGGGTGTGAGACAGGGATGTATACTCTCCTCAACACTCTTCAATATATTCTTGGAGAGAATAATGGAGACGACCTTAAAAGAACATGTTGGCACGGTTAAAATAGGTGACAGGCTTATCATAAACTTCTGATTTGCTGATGATATTGATGTATTGGCAGGCACAGAAAGGGAACTCCAGGAGTTGATTGGTGACTTAGATAGAGCGGCCCTGAGTTTTGGTATGGAAATAAATGCAGATAAAACTAAGCTCATGACCAATAACATAGCAGGGTTTAAATCTGTAATAGAGGCAAATGGGCAGGAACTTGAGGTGGTAAAACGTTTCAAATATCTTGGATCATTGATCAGTGAAGAGGGATCGAAGCCAGAGGTAATTGCAAGAATAGCACAAACAACAGCGGCGCTGTCTTGGCTGAAACCTCTGGCAAGACAAGCAGCTCGCCCTCAGCATAAAAGTTAGACTAATGCGCTCTTTGATGCTATCACTATTTCTGTATGACTGCGAGACCTGGACCATTACAGCAGATATCCAGGGCAGAATACATGCAAATGAAATAAGGTGCTATAGAAAACTCCTAAATGTTACATATAAAGATCGTGTCACGAACGTAGAAATGCGTCAGAGGGTTGAAGACGCTATTGGTCCTTTTGAAGATCTGTTCACAGCTATCAAAAGACGAAAGATGGCCTGGTGCGGGCACGTCGCAAGGTCCAACGGAATTACCAACTCAATACTCTTTGGTTCCGTACCGGGACAGAGAAGGCGAGGACGTCCAAGGAAGAGATGGGGGGACAACATCACTGAGTGGTCAGGCCTTCGTCCCAGTGAGATACAACAGGCGGCGACAGATAGAGAGGGATGGCATGGGAAAAATGGTGACTGCTCGAAAGAAATCAGAAGAAGACTAGCTATGGCAATGCAGAGACTGAACAGCCTGAAGAAATTATGGCAGGGCACCAACAAAATGATAAAAGTAAAAGTCTTGAGAGCCTGTGTTTTTCCTGTGGCAGCTTATGGCTGTGAAGCATGGACGATTACCAAAACTTCTAGACAAAGAATCGAATCCTTCGAGTCAAAATGTTACAGAAAGATCCTCAGAATACCCTGGACAGAGAAAAGAACAAATGTAGACATTCGGCAAGAGTTGAGCATAGAGGAGAACTGGTTTATCAATTCCATTTTGTCTAGAAAATGCAAATACTTTGGTCACATCAAGAGACACAACGGTCTTGAGAGGACGGTGATGGAAGGTATGGTGCCAGGCAAAAGAGGAAGGGGTAGACCAAGAAGACGATGGCACCAAGATATCCAGGAGTGCCTGAGTATGACAGTGGCGGAAGCTGGAGTTTTAGCAAGGGAACGAGTTTCTTTCAGACAGACTGTGATGGGAGCGACGTTCTACAAAGGACATGCTACATGATGATTGATTCATGTGTGCCTCAACGACCTGATGGGTTACGGGATGAACTGAACTGAACTGATACATTTGTATGTTGGGCTATCTGTGTAATAATACTTGACATCTCTCTGCAGGCATACTTTATTTGCATGGTGTGGTCTTGCTACAAGTATATCCAAATTCATGTGGTCACTCGTAGTGTCGGTAGAGAATACAGAGTTGATCCAGACACTGAGGTATTTGCCATTTTGATCTTAATAAATGTGCAGTGAATTATTGTTAAAACAAACAAACAGCACCTGTTTTTGGTTAGAATGAAACAAATTTTAAATAGATTTTACAGTATGAGACGGCTTACATATCTTGTTGGTTCTATGAGCTACATCAATAGGAACCTTGCTCTCTTTAAAAATGTGTCTTAATTTTATCAAAAATTCACATTTTAGTATGGTTGTTGACTTTAAGAGCCTATAGCCTTTCTGTTTGTTGGTGAATAAATATAATTTTGTTGTGCGTAGAGACAAATGAATAAAGGACTTGTTGGTGTTATTGTTTTTGTTGTGTGTTTGTTTCTGAGATACAAGAAGATGGTGAAAATTTATAAAACAAAGCAGAAACATTTGGACTCACTAATTAGGGTGAGTATAATCATATAAACCTAAAATAATCCATCAAAATCACTGTTTTTATTATCAACACAACTGTTAGTTTCCACTTCAAATGTAATTATTACATCTAAATAAATGAAATAAACAGATTTACCTCACAAAGATCTTTTACAACTTACTTCACCATTCTCAAAAAAGATCTGGCTCCAATCCACGTAAGAAAAATTCTTGTTATCAAACATACAATACTTTGAGCGGCCAGATACCTGTGTAGAGATAGATGTGACATATACAGCAGAAAAAAAGGTATATTTCTACGGGCTTGATCATTGATAAATTAAAAATGATAGCAGAGTATGGCATAACGATTATGCCATAAGTGTCGTTAAGGTTAACAGAGTCGGACAAGTCATTTGGGGAAGTGGTCAGACCAAGTGTGCACATCGACCCTCCAGGTTTGCTGGTTGGGTTAGTGTAGTCCGATTAGTGTAGTGGTAGAGCACTTGCTTTTCACTGCAAAGAAACGAGATTCAACTTCTACAACTGTCATGCTCCAGTCAACCTAGCTGTAAATGGGTACCTGACATATGACTAGGGAAGATGAAGGCAGCAAGAAAAGAAACACCTGACCTCATAAGCTGTGATGTGGCAAACCTTTCTAACAACTTCATTCCTTGACAGTAGTGTAACTACTATGGGACAAACCTTTACTAAAGTTTATAACAACTTCATTCCTCGACAGTAGTGTAACTATTATGGAACAAAACTTTACTGAAGTCTTTAACAACCTCATTCCTCGAAAGTAATGTAACTACAATGGGACAGACCTTTCTAACAACTTCTTTTCCCCGACAGTAGTGTAACTACTATGGGACAAACCTTTCCTTTACTTTAGCAACCTAAACAATAAATAAAACAGAAACTGCACGGATCACTGAAACTGCTAGCTCATCTGACTGGAAGAGCTCTTACAACTGAGCCCCATGGTGCACCCTGATGAAAGCCAACTAATGGAATGCAGTGCAGGCTGCTGACAAATGTTCTGGTCACGGCAACTAGTCTCATAGGTGAAGCTCAAGGAGATGGCCCAAAACAGGAACCTGTGAAGTGTGATGGTTGTAGTATTATGTTTCTGTGAAAAAAGAGAAATTGAACATGATTACTGTTCTTGTTGTTTGTCACCTCCACACTCTTTGATAATGGCATTAAAGTATTTATATGGTGGTGATATTTATGTGTATCACATTCTAGAACTTTGATAGGAACATGTCTCTCTAGCATTGATTATTCTATTTGCTACAACTATATGTTTCTCCAGTTTATCAATCAATCTTTCAAGAAAGTCAAGGGCTGTTGCTCTGTTTTGTACACAGAAGCTCTCAAATAAAATATATGTATATTTGCTTTACAATTTCAGATGCTTCTGCCACCATGCTATGAAGATGCCATAAAAGTCACGGGAAACTACCCTCAGCCTCCAGCATACAGCAGAGACTAGAACACCATCTCAGCTGAATTACCCATGCAGTAGAACAACAATCTCTCTTTCGTTGTTTGCTGTTCTTTTTGGGAGATGCGAAAGAATAATTTTTCCAGCAATGATCTGAACCACAATTTCTTTGCGGATAGTATAGTCAAATTGAAGGAATAGAAAGTGATAGATGAAGTGATTATTTATGGCTGTCCCTGCAACCGAAGTGATGAGCTTAATTTAAACAGTTGTGACCACAGTTGAAGTTTGGTCTAGAAGGTTGTTTCATTTGTCTAACATTCTATTTTGTTGGCAGTTTTTGTAACTTTTCATCAAATTGTAGTTTTTCAAACCAAATCTTTGCACCTTTTAGCAATGTACATCAATTGCAAGATGCCGAACATTTTCATTGTAGTATTTGAAGTCTATTTTAAAACGTTTAATTTGATGTTACAGTGATATTTTGTGAAACAATGTACACTTTATGGCAGAGGCATGTAAATGTTGGTTCAGCAACATCATTAACTGTTTGTGAGTTATGTTATACCCTCCAAGGATTGCCAATCTGGAGCCAATGTACACAAATTTTCAGTAACCAACATTGTGTCAACTGCACAATTTTAGAAAATGATGAAAACTCTCTCCTACAAACATTATTATAGAAACTTCTTGTCAATAATTATTAATAACACTAAGTGCACAGTTAAGAATAACATTAATTGCACATAATTATTACTAACATAGGAATAGACATGTGAAACTAATTTTGTTATGTATTATAATAATTTAAATGCAGATAAATTGTTGTCTTTATGGTGCTTCAGTGCCGCACAACTTAGAGAGAAAAACATAGATCATGTGTGATGTAATAGTCATGCCAAAATATTGTACTATATCAGAAGAGACCATCTGTACTAAAACATGCATCAAGCTAAAGTCATGACTTTCAGATCAGGGTGGTGTCCGACATCTTCTACCCTAATAGCCATGAAAACCAATAATGTCAAGTTTGTGAGTTATTTGTTACATAAGAAAAGCTGATGCAATATAATTGTTCAAACTAAGAATGACTGTAGGCAGTAAAACATTGATATTCATTGGGCATTTTGGTCAGAATTGAGCTGTACAAATAATTAAGAAAATCCTTGTTTTTTGTATAGGGTGTGGGCCATAGCTTTTGTTACAGGAGGGACAATAAATTGGTAAGCATGCCACATTTGGCTGGTGTGGAATGCAGATTTTGATGAATACTTTGAGAATAAAATGTGTTGGTTACACAAGATCACAGTCTGTGAATGTACTTAAACTCATACATGGCTAATATTCTTTTTCCTTCTCAGCATTTTGCATGAGGGAGAAATCAGTGAATTGTTTATCACACACAAATAGTTAAATTAAACTGACTATAGAGCCATTTCTTCTTGTAATAAGAATACTCTTGTGTTAATGTTAATATATTGACATAATGTAGAAAGTTATGTGCAGAGTATGCTGGACTTCATTCCTTGTTTTCCAAATTTGGAGAAGTTGAATAAAATGTCATACAATTTTACCGGGATATTTTCAATATGAAATCTCTTTTATCAATTTAAATAAAAGTTTTGTGTTTCAGAATTGTCACAGTAGTGGTGGAAACTAATTTTATTGAACCCCTCACACTCCTTAGTATAACTATAACTTTTACATAATGACAGAACCACTCACACTCCACAGCATATAACTAAAACACATGCACAGAATTACTAATAGCATTTATTGCACATAGTCATTTATAGTATGTATAAGGACATGTTAAAAGATGAGTTTCATCGTAAACTTTAATTAATACAGTTTTACTGCAATATCTATCTTTTTTTTCAGAGTTTTATTTATTATGTTTGTACATAAGAACTTACTTTATGAGTTTTATTTACCATTGCCTGTTTAAATATGTTATGGTCAGAATGCTAATTGCACTGTGATTAAACACAAATGAAGAATGCTTGAAAATAACTAATGAATCAATGAATATAAGAATTAAGCTGAGCCTCCTTGGAGATGTGATGCAAGTACTCATAAGTTATGTAAAGACAGGAACAATTGATGGAATAAGAGGATGGGGACGGCAGGTAACATAATTGTCTGGATATCTAGACAGTATAACATGGGAAAAAGCAATGGGTCCTTGGAGAACAGCGAGAAATCTATAGAGTTACAAAGTACTGTGCTTCATAAATAACACATTGTATAATTCATATAATGATTGGCTGCTGTAAAAATTATCAGAAAATTAATATTGAAAGAACAGTATTTTGACTGCATTTATAAAAACATTAACCAGCAGCTCTACTGGGATTTCTTCTCTGATTCCTCTTTGATTTATTATCTGTTTTATCTTTTGTTTGTTAATTGAGTGTGTTTATCGTAGTCTTCTCATGTTACTTAACTGTATGGTACACATGCTTGTGGATTTTATTGTCTTTGTTTTCAAAGTTTAACGTGAGTCTTGTGTTGAAATACATTTTACTCAAATTCCATTTTTCTTCAAATTCCAACTAGTCTCATTTGAAAGTGGGTCACATGTCATATACTTTTTTAAGTTCAGTTAATGGTGATATTAACTTTGTTGCTTGCTTGTGAAGGAGGTGCCATCATGTTTGATTGTGTTCGTGAGCATGTTTGATTCCAGTCTTGTGCTCATCCACTGTGCTGTTTTCTGAAATTAAAGTACTATCTGTACTCTAATATAAGCTGGTTTACACATCAGACAACCTCATATTTTGATTTAAAGTTAGCTATCAATATCAACGTCACACATAGAAACAAAACCCATCAAATCATTGTCATGAGAAGATTAACTAACTTCGATTTGATTTATTTTATGTGTATTGACTTGACCACATGGGATAGAATTTTGTTGGGAGACTTCAGAATGTGGAATCTTGCATATATCTTGATAGCAAAGTAGGTACAGAAAATGATGTAAAGTTAAGAACACAGAAGGCAAGAGGAGCTTTCATTGCATTGGGGACATTATAGAAATCAAAATAAATTAAAACCACAAACAAATTAAAAATCCTAAACTCCAAAGTCCATTCTTCTAAATGGCTATGAAACATGGAGGGCAACAAAGACACTTACTAAAAAGGTACAGACTTTCGTAAATGGTTTCCTGCAAGAATACAAGGATGAAAATGGTACAATAAGGTTACACATGTGGAACTGATGATAATAAATTGGACAGGTACAAGTGGAGCATGACATACGGAGAAGGTGATGGCTCTGAATAGGCCACACATTATGGAAACCAATAGAAAACATTACAAATCAGTAGTCTCTGTTCTGGAATCTACAGGGCAGGAGGAATAGTGGACGACCGAGACAATAATTTAAGAGGGAGCTGGATGCCAATATCAAAGCGGCAGGCAGGATGTGGACAGAACTGTCTCAGATGTCTCATGTTAGGAAGACTTGGTGTGTATTTGTTGAAGACCTATGCTCTGCAAGGCGTGGTCTGGTTTTTTTGGTTGATATGTGATCCATTTTGTTGGTAGATAAAAGTTGCAAGCAGAACAGAGATAACAGATGATAGTTTCTGGAAGAGCAGGGGTCTCAAATACTCTGCCAGTCAAGTCAAGACCTTGCGTCCCTCAACATAGTTGACCACCCTCAACATGGTTGACCTCCCTGAACATGGTTGACCTCCCTCAACATGGTTGACCACCCTCAACATGGTTGACCTCCCTGAACATGGTTGACCTCCCTGAACATGGTTGACCTCCCTGAACATGGTTGACCACCCTCAACATGGTTGACCTCCCTGAACATGGTTGACCTCCCTGAACATGGTTGACCTCCCTGAACATGGTTGACCTCCCTGAACATGGTTGACCTCCCTGAACATGGTTGACCACCCTCAACATGGTTGACCTCCCTGAACATGGTTGACCTCCCTGAACATGGTTGACCTCCCTGAACATGGTAGACCACCCTCAACATGGTTGACCTCCCTGAACATGGTTGACCTCCCTGAACATGGTTGACCTCCCTGAACATGGTTGACCTCCCTGAACATGGTTGACCGCCCTCAACATGGTTGACCTCCCTGAACATGGTTGACCTCCCTGAACATGGTTGACCACCCTCAACATGGTTGACCTCCCTGAACATGGTTGACCTCCCTGAACATGGTTGACCTCCCTGAACATGGTTGACTGCCCTCAACATGGTTGACCTTCCTGAACATGGTTGACCTCCCTGAACATAGTTGACCTCCCTGAACATGGTTGACCTCACTGAACATGATTGACCGCCCTCAGCATGGTTGACCTCCCTGAACATGGTTGACCTCCCTCAACATGGTTGACCTCCCTCAACATGGTTGACCTCCCTCCACATGGTTGACCTCCCTCCACATGGTTGACCTCCCTGAACATGGTTGACCTCCCTCCACATGGTTGACCTTCCTGAACATGGTTGACCTCCCTGAACATGGTTGACCTCCCTCCACATGGTTGACCTCTCTCAATATGGTTGATCTAACTAGAGAAATGTATGGGTATAAACACTGGATCAAAGCACATGCAACTTGAATCCACAACCAGGTGTATTGTGTTTATGTAAACTTTTAAGTGTAATTGTTCTTATTTATGTTTGTGTAAATTGTTTCAAAATTTGACTATCTATAATTTTAATATTATTTTGGTTTGTTTATTAAAAATTAATGGTTAGTGGTCACTTTGAATTCCGAAAGACTGTTGGGTAATGGTCATTTATCATCTCATATATATATATTATCAGATTTCTCATTTCAGCTGACGATTTTGTGTACTGGACTTGCTATTCTCTTAGCCAGGCTACACTAGTGCAGTCTGTTTCCTGGGATGCTGCTTGGAGGCAGAATATGGTCTTGTCCATCTTTTATTCGCTGATCTGAATCTAAGCAGTCAGCTATGAATTGCGGCCTGCTTTCAGATGTGCTGCATGTTTGACCCCTAAGAGTGATGCTTTCCATTTTAATGAATCCAAGATCAGCCAAGAATATAAATTCTTAATAAATGAATGGCTGCATGTATGAATCACTTACTACTTCTGCAGGTTTAGTTTATATTCACCATTTGGGCTCTTGTGGCCGAATGGAAGTACATACAAAAGTAGTCACCTTAGATAAGTACACATAGTCAAACATGTTACATAGAAACTGCAAGTAATTGATAGACCTTTGTGTTTTGTTTCAAACCATTGAGTGTGTTTGCTGTTTATGATTTCTTATGGGCCTCTAGTGGTATTAGGTAATAAAAAATATGCTAGAACATTTGTTTGTTCATGTTGGTATTACTCTTCTCTAAGTTTGGTCTGCAACATCTCATCACTTGTACCAGTGATCACACGAGCACATTAGTCAAGCCCTGTGATGTAGAAGACTTACCAACCATTGGGTTTACACATCATTGAGTACAGGTAGCCTACTAGGTATGAATTAAAGCTTTAACTTCTTTACTGTAGAAGGCTCCCAAATGCTTGACATTGCTCACATCATAGTCTTTTAAAATCCACTCTTATTGTCTATAGTCTAGTGTGGTTGTTCTGGATGTTGGACACATGAACATGACTTGTTAAAACTTGGGGATGATCCTAAGGCTTTGAGTTAGAATTGTGAGGAAGAGCATATTCCAGACGGATGGTGGGGGGAATTAGCAACACCAGTGCTGTAGTGGCGAGTTGTCCAAGATGGTGGGGGCACTTTATGGAAACGGGGAAATCCAGAAATAGAAATCTGGTGTTTCAATAGCCAGACCACGAGGGCTGTCATATGAGTTGTCCATGTGGTGTAGACTTTGGTACCACATGACTAGCTCTCAGCAGCAGCAGTGAAAGGAGGAGGAGTTCAAGAAGACAGATAAAAATGGATGTTGGAGAGATTACAGGCAGATTTGGCAGGAAGGCTCCCTGTTGTGCTTATCAGAGTTTGCAGCATAAACTCTTAAGTGGTCTTCTTTGGGGTAATCTGACAATATTTAAGTGGTTTTGGAACATCAGTGAAGTTAAAGGCTTGCAATAAATTGCAACACTGGTTGGGTCAACACTGATTGATTGTCATTTGTCATTGTTTCAAATGGTTTCCCTTGTCAGAAAAAGGTGTTAGCAAACACCAGTAATTGCATCCCATCACATGAATTTTAGATTTTTTTTTCCACAGCAAAAACTGGAAAGATTGAAGCTGCCGGAACGTCAGGGGTCAGACATGCTACAGCAGAGGAGAAACAATAATTTAGATGTTAGATAATGTTAGGGATAGAAAGATTTAACCAAAGATAGAACAAGGTTTAGTGTACAGGAAAACATCTGGCTATATGCCAAAACTCCCTGATAAAAGAGAGCTTAGATAGGGATAGCTTAGACTGTATTGATGTGATCATATCAAGCTATGTCAATAAATTAATAATTGTGTTTTTGTGAAAAAATAAATTTGCGCTGTTCATTATTTTAAAGGGGAAGTAATTAGGTCTAAGGGAGATACATCTGATATACATCACCATAACAATTGGACTTGGTGTCCTGGATAGCTAGTAGGGTTGAGTCGGTGTGGGAAACTATGTATGGATCAAAGCTTTAACCTCTATAGTGTAGAAGACTCCTCAACACTTGACATTGCTTTCATCACTGAGTGCAGGTAGTCTACTATGTATGAATCAAAACTCAAGAAACACTGCTCCAAATATTACAATGCACTGATCAAAAGAATACATAATCCTCTTTCTCTTGGAGTTTAGAAGAAGAAACATGTTGGCAGTTTCGTATATTCCAGTGGCTTCTGGTTTTTCCCACACTCGTCATCCTTTTGGTCTGTCTGAATGGTCTGGTGTAGATCTCCATTAGGGGAGAGTCTTCTACCCAAGAGGGTAGAGCACTGTTAGTCGCCTCTTACTGTATGGTCTCAGAGAGGTAATGGCCATATTCTTGTTTCTGTCACAGTCACCATGGAAATCACAGGTAACATCTTTTTTTTTAATGAATCTAAATAAAGGCCTCAGCTTAATCCAAAAAAGTAGTACATCCATTTTACTACTTGGGCACCCAAATCAGTTCTGATGGGTGATGTACTTATGAAATAAAGAACAAAATAGTCCAGACAAAATCAGTGCTCCAGAATATGTGGGGAATCTTGTGCAACAAAAGACTATCACTGAATATAGTTTTTGGATGCTACGTGAAACCAATACTAACATATGACAGCTAGTACAGAGATCACTGGAGACAATGGAAATATGGTTTTACAGAATTTTTTTAATTATATGGACTGCAAAGAAAGCTAATATTGTGTGGTTCTTAAGGAGGCACACACATAAAGACAGCTTATGGCAAACATCAGGAAACGGTAGTCATCCTTTATCGGACATGTCATGAAAAGAGACAGGTTTGAACACGGGCAAAGAGGGAAAATATTGGACAGCTAGAAGGCGTGACAGGGGAGGAGACCAACGGCGGAACCGATAGGCGTGACAGGGGAGGAGACCAACGGCGGAACCGATAGGCGTGACATGGGAGGTGATCAACGGCGGGACCGAAAGGCGTGACATGGGAGGAGACCAACGGCGGAATCGATAACGACACACGAGGTCCACAAACGGCAACCGGCAGGGCACTTGATGATGATATCTAAATAATAAGAGAATGAAGACATGAAGAAAAAAAAAACTGAAAAGGTGCGAAGAACTCATTCCCGAACCATGGACAAGGAAGCAGAACCGGTTCAAAATAATCTTCGAGGTTCCAGTTGGCAACAGAAACAAAAACCTGCGCTTGTTAGCAATCTCCAGCTACCAAACCCTGAACAGGGCTTTGCAAGTAGCAGGATGTAGTCCAAAGAACGTTGTGTCACTAGTTTACAGCTTGACTGTGATATTTGTACCTTTCCGTCCAACACATCAATCTTCGGCAGGATCCACTTTCTATATGAGCTCAAGAGACAGTATCCTAGCAAATCTTGGACACATGTGTACACAGATGAATCAGCCACTGAGTGCGAAAAAGGGAGACAATGAGATCTACATCGCACACTCCAGCGGTGATATAGAGAATCACTCCATATCAGCAGGAGAGACAGGTACCAATTTCAGAGCTGAAGCAACCGCTGTTCATGCAGCAATACAGATTCTTATTAGCCAAAATACAATCGCAAAGAAAACAGTCATTCTAAAAGATCACAGAAGCATACTCATAACCATCTCAAGTCCCAAACAAGATAGACTCTCGTACGAAATAAAATATAACATCCGGTTGCTGTCCCCCCAAAAAAACACATTTAGTCCTACAGTGGATTCCGGCCCACTGCTCCTTGGAAAGGAGAAAGCAGATGAGCTCGGAAAAGCCGGAAGTG
Organism: Ariolimax columbianus; assembly: GCA_036924085.1. Lineage (NCBI taxonomy): Eukaryota > Metazoa > Mollusca > Gastropoda > Stylommatophora > Arionidae > Ariolimax > Ariolimax columbianus. The sequence continues at coordinate 34,423,598 of JAVGWX010000008.1, read as the reverse complement.
GCGGCAGACTCCACATCCACAAAGCTATACAGAATCAAAGACACTCATCAAAGTATCCATGAGGACGAAATCTAAAGACAAACAAAGATTACAAGTCATAAAATGGCAACATACACATACTTGGCAGAGATGGGCATACAAAGATCTTCATACTCAGAACGGGACAATGCAGACTCAAGGCCAACTTTCACATATGGGCTGTAGAGACACAGCCACGTGCGATTGTGAAGCACTCAAGCAAACAGCAGAACTTACCCTGCAAGATTGCCCAACATGCAGACTAAAGAGAGGCAGTCTAACCCGAGGGAGTGACCATGCTTGAAAAGTTTGTGGGGTTCGGCGAAGAAATGAAAAACGGTCTCCTCCTCGAACCTAATCGGGCTAGAAGCATAACATCAGTTTATCGAAGACGAATCAGAATCAGAGAATGAATATTTTGGACAAGTCACAGCTTTAGTTGATGTGGATTTGATGAGACTTTCGTTTATAGTTTGTTTGAGATGGTTCAATCACAGCAATCAAAACCCTGCAGAGCATAAGTTCACAACAAAAACTCGTCAAGTCTTCCTGTCAGACGCCATCATTTCCAGCTCCACCCACGTATTTCCTGCAGTTTTTATGTTTGTCTCGACTTCCCTTCTCCATGAGTATTTAGGTCTACCCCTACTTCTCTTGCCCTGAGGATTCCAGAACATTGGCTGCTTTGCAATTCTATCAGCTGGTTTCCGTAATGTGAGTCTTATCCATCGCAAACACCTTCTATTTATGTCTAGGCCCCTTGACATTTGTTCGGTTCTGTTCTATAGTTCTATATTAGTGACTTTATCATGCCATGTTATTCCCTTAATTTGGCGTAAGCATTCATTGATGAAAGCTTGGACCTTTATAATTGTACTGTCCTTTGTTCCCCATGTTCCAGAGTCTTACAATAAGACTAAATTGACATTGGAGTTGAAGATATGTATTTATGTGGTGGACTAAATTTCTTTCTGGGGGAGGAACCTACCTCCTACCAGGCGCGTCAGCAGGGTTGGGGATTGCTGAAAGGCCTCCTAATTTGGAGGTTAGCTGCGAATAAATAAGCAGCCGTGGACAAAAACGGGTCGGCAGGCATGGAGGCTGTAAAGAGGCAGCACCTCCACCATGCAAAGACAAAACAGGCTAATCACATGTTTGTCTTAATAAACAGTTTATAGTCAATACAGAGAAAACCGATTTTGATCTCAACGGCGACGAACAGGCGAGAAATAAGGACCACGATTTACGGAACATGGGATGTAAGAAGAAGTATAAACGGAAAAGAAAATGAACTAATAGAGGAGATGAAGTACGAAAAATTGACAGTCCTGGCACTCACAGAAACAAAGAAAAAGGGACAGGGCGTTCTGGACCATGATGGCAACATGCTATACTACAGCGGAGTTCCCATGAGTGAACGAGCCAGGGCAGGGGTTGGTTGTATAGTGAATGGTAACAGCAAAGCAAACACTAAAGGATGGAAGTTCATTTCAGAAAGACTGATGGTTCTAAGTCTACAAGAGGAGGATAGTCAAATGGATATCGTCACTGTGTATGCACCAAACGAAGATGAGAGCACTGACAAAAAAGAATACATTTAATGAGCTCCTTCAAAGGACCGTTGAAGATTGCCAAAAAGAAATACTTCTCCTTGGAGACTTCAACGCACGAGTTGGAAACGACTATTCTAGATGGGATGGAGTGATCGTAGGTATAGAGAAGATGTCTTAAATGACAATGGAAAACGACTGCTGAGATTCTGTAGAGAACAAAACCTTGTTATTACAAATACAAGATTTCAACACAAGCGTATCCATGCCTACACAAGATGCGAGCCGGCAAGAAATGAAAGATCCATAATTGACTATGCAATAGTGAGCAATAGTGATTTCAAGTATGTAAAGGATGCTAGAGTGTTCAAAGGACCAGAGATAGGAAGCGACCACTACCTAGTTAAAATAAAGAGAGAAATTGAAAGAAGTTATTCAGCCAGGCAACACCCATCAACAAGCAAGAAACATAATAACACACAAGGAGAAAATAAAATTAAGGCTTACAAACTAAGAGAACCATATGTTAAGAGGAGATACCAAGGGCTCATAACAACAGCAATAGAAAGGATAGAGGAATCTGAAGAAGATGGGTAAAACTCAAAGACATCCTCAAAGAGGCTGCAGTAGAGCCATGCGGTCAAACCAGAGAAGGGTGGAATAGAAGAAGTGAAAAGAATAATACGATAAAAGAAAAAGGCATGGAAGCAATACTTAGGGGCTAGGAATACAGAAGAACAAACAAAGAAATATAAAGAATATGTCAATTTTAGAACAGAAGCAAAGAAGATTGTGCACAAGGTCAAACAGAAATCCTGGAAGGAATTTGGAGAGAAACTAGAAAATAATGCTGGAGAAAACCAAAAACTATTCAACAGGACTCCAAAGAACACACGGGGAAGGAAAAGGAATGCCCCCCGAACTTTGTTAAAGATAAACAAGGTGCGCTGAAGACCATCCCAGAAGAGGTAATGAACAGATGGAAAGAATATTTCTCTGATCTCCTTGGAGTGGAGGAAAACCAAGCTCTGGAAGTAACAGTCCCACTTCAAGAGGAGGGAGCCATGCAGGGGAACGATAATATCACAATGGAAGAACTAAAGGTAGCATTGCAGAAAATTAAGATTGGTAAAGGAGCAGGACATGATGGTATAACACCAGAAATGGTTAAATACATGGGAACAGCAGGAGAGATACTATTCATGAAGATTCTCAAGGCAGCTTGGCGCCACAAGAAGATACCAAGAGACTGGGAGGTTGCAATAATAATACCAATATTTAAAAAGGGCGACAATCGACAATGTGAAATTCACAAAGGTATTTCCCTTCTCAGTGTCCCCGGGAAAGTGTACTCTAGGATTCTAGAACGGCGATTAAGAGGTCTAGCAGAGCCAAATATGAACCTGTTTAGGTTCAATGTGGATTCTGGCAAACAGAAGTACTCAATACCTTAACTTTACACTCAGACCGCTAAGTGAAAAGGCTCTTGAGTATGATAAGGAGATGTATCTCTACTTTTTGGATTTGAATAAATCATTTGATAAAGTCCCTTGGGACAAACTCTGGGAGTGCCTGACAAGGAAGAACATCCAAGGACCCCTGATCTCTGCCATTCAGAGTTTCTATAAAACATGCAGAAATTATGTGCGGGCATCAAATCAAAATTCAGGAGAGTTCAGGACCACTAGCGGAGTAAGACAGGGTGGCATTCTATCACCGTACCTCTTCATACTCCTCATGGATGAAGTCATCAAAACCTGCAATGAACGGACAAAAAAGTATGAAGTAGGGTACTGGAAGATGAGACCAAGTTACAAATCGGAACTAGCATTTGTAGATGACGTGGCCCTGATCACGAAATCCGAGGCAGATCTCCAGATCAACTTGCAGGTCTTGGAAGAAGAGTTGAAGAAAGAAAATAGGAATGCACATCAGAAACTCCAAAATAAAAACCATGGTGATCGCCAGAGATCAGAAGAGACAAATAACAATGGGAACACGGGCACTGGCGTAGGTCAGCAACTTCAAATATCTAGGAGTGGTAATAGACAGCAGGGGAGGAATCTAAGAAGAGTTAACTGCACGAATGGCAGCAGCTGGTAGGCTTTTCCATGCAATAACCAGAGGATTCCTCAGCAATAGAGAAATAAGCAGAAAAAAAAAGAAAGGGTGTATACCGCTCGATCTATGTGCCTGTCCAAACATACGGATGTGAGTCATCGGCAATGACTTACAGCCCAAGAAAGGCAACTACAAACTTCAGAAATGAGATACTTAAGAAAGGCGGTTCAGGTGGCGAAAAGTGACAAGATCCGTAACCAGACAATCCGTAGCAATCTCGAAGTCCAAACCCTGCAGACACGAGTGAAGCAGTCCCAACTACAGTGGTTTGGCCATGTTTGTAGAATGGAAGAAGATCGGATACCAAGGCGGCCATAGAATATAAAAAGTCAAGGACGCAGACCCACAGGACGTCCAAAAGTACGTTGGGAAGACAACATACGACAGTCCCTAAGTGACCGAGGGCTGGATTGGAAAGAGGCCAGGAAAAAGGCGGCGGAATGAACAGTGTGGCGTTCTCTCTGGCAAACTTCTACACCTCACGGTAGAAGAGGAGCGACTATGTAAGTAAGGTAGAAGACTCTACACCTCACGGTAGAAGAGGAGCGACTAAGTAAGTAAGGTAGAAGACTCTACACCTCACGGCAGAAGAGGAGAGACTATGTAAGTAAGGTAGAAGACTCTACACCTCACGGCAGAAGAGGAGCGACTATGTAAGTAAGGTAGAAGACTCTACACCTCACGGCAGAAGAGGAGCGACTATGTAAGTAAGGTAGAAGGCTCTACACCTCACGGCCGAAGTGGAGCGACTAAGTAAGTAAGGTAGAAGACTCTACACCTCACGGTAGAAGAGGAGCGACTATGTAAGTAAGGTAGAAGACTCTACACCTGGTGGTAGAAGAGGAGCGACTAAGTACAAAATTTCTGTCGATTTCAACGAATTCAATAGAACAGTGAAAGTCCCTCTCACCTTTTGTATTCTTAGTTTGCGGACCATAGGTGCCGCACAGTGATTAATATGATTCGGCTAGTGACTCATAACTGGCTGCTTGCTCCAGGGCCAGCGAATCACAGCACAAAAGAAAAAGCTAGCAGAAATCTGCTGTGTCAGGCCGAAAGGCGCAGGTATCGCAGCCTTGCTGGAAACTACAACATAATGTCACAACGTTCTTATTAGGACAAATGCAGAAGAAGAAGTAGTTTCTGTTTCTAAGAATCGATGTCACTGCACTCCGGGCATACCCATAGGTGCTCAGTCTCTTTCAGCAAATGACGTAGAACGCTGATGGTCCTGATGGAACGCTGAATGTAGCTCGCTGGTTGTACACTCTAATGCTCCGTCCTATCATGAGCCATACTCCGCTCGAACTTCGTTTAATATCGAAACTTTGCAGCCTGTGGATTGCTGCTTCATCAATTGCAGTGTCCTCCTCCAACAGGCGGTCATTGATTGATTTCAAAATGTCACCTATCCATTACTAATAATGCCCACTAGTGTGCCCATGCTTGTGAAGCCATGATGTCAGCTCTTTCATTACCCTGAACCCCGGCATGAGCAGGACAGTAGATACATGTCAACCCCTGGAGGTTTGAGATCTTAACAGCTGCTATCAACTCGTACCTAAGCCACCCCTTCTGTACCTTCTGAAGTACGGCTTGCGCGTCTGTCACGATGACTGCCCTTTCTATAGAAGTCTCATTTATCTATTTCTGTGCCAGGTGACTGCTTCCGCCTCCATTCTAAAATTGGAGGTTGTTGACATGCGTGCCCTACTGCGCCCAGCAACGACCTGCTCTCTCTTACTCTAGCCGAGAAACCCCAGCCTGATGTCACTGTGCGCAGCACTGATCCGTCGGTGTATATCACGGCTTAACTCTCCTGCGTGTTCTCAGTTATCAGCTGATTCACCTTGTGCCCTGCTCTCCCGCTGCTCCATTCTCTGCATTCCTTGCCGAAAGTTATGACGACTCTCTGGTATTCTATAATTGTATCACCAGTGTGGACCCATTCTTCCCCCTTGGCTATCGTCTCAACTGTGGTGACGTGTCGGATTGTTGTCTCTGCCTGTGCCATCCATGACGCCACGCTCTTGATTCTTGATCCCTTGATGTCTGACATACTACTGTACAGAGGGCTCCACGTGTCTGCGGTGACACGCATATAGGCTCTAACTTGGGCCAGCTTATGTCTGGATGTCACCGATAACAATCCCAACATGTATCGTATCATCACAATCTATGTATCTCTAGTGCAGCCCAGAACCAGTGGCATACCTTCATTCTGGATGCGTTCCAACCTTTCACACTGTGTTCTTGGAAGTGTGAGGATGCTGTCCGTAATCGATAACAGACAACACGATCTGACGAGATAGGATGAGCAGCAGGCGTTGTTCCAAGTTAGCAGCAATCCTGGTCTTGAGTGGTCCTAACCATCGCTTACATCTTTGGACGATATCCTGTAATAGTATCCTGTTCATTCGTGTATCTGAACACTTGTTTGACTTTCCGGTGTCTGATGTGTTTTCCTCCGGGTATAAGTATGACACATGACAGGCGGTCACTCTCTTGTGCCCTTATTAAGTCCCGTCGTGTGGATGGAGCACATCACTGGATATAAGTGCCAGGTCGATTATCTCATCCGTATCCCGCGGTCAAGATGCTATTCTATAGTTGGACGTCCGTCATTAACGACAGTGATGTTTGTATGGACAAATGCTTGGCTCAAGTCGACCACTTGCCTATTTTCAGTGGCATTTCCCACTCTTTTGACCTATCATTAAAGTCACCTGCAATGAGGCACTTTTTACTCTGACAAGTCTGACAGAACTCTCGTCGAAGAGCTGATCTACGTGAGCGTATACGTTTTAGATTCTCCATTCTTGGTGGTTGATTGTCACTACAATCCCTTGTAGCTTGACATCCTCAATTTTACATGTGCTGGTATCTATCTATCCATGTATGTGATAGTTCCTACTTAAACATACATCGCCAGTCTCCGCTTGCGTGGCCCGTATGGATTACTGTAGTCCCCATATACTGGACACTTCATGGCAACATTCTCCTTCAAGCAGGTCTCCTTGCTCACGAAGATGTCGAAATCGTACACCAATTTTTGGAGAATGACTTTGCGTTGGCTGTACGGACATTTAAAAATTTTTTTTAAAAATCAAGTCGAAAGCATATAACTCTCCCTTCAGGTATCATAGCTGAGGAGTAAAGTTGCGGAGCAAAGCCAATGAAGATCTATTGTTTCGAAGAGAACTACTTTGAAGGAAATGTAGTGTAGATAATTGTATTGTACCTTATTTCTATATAATCCACTAATTCCGGGAACGTTTTGAAGCTACCTCGTATAAATGAATCTACTTCTTGCAGTATCGTGTCTCCCAGTACAATCTGATTGTCATTAAATGCTTTTATTTTTATAATGTTTTTTCCTGTGTACTCTACTACATAATTTCAGTCACAATTCCGTAACTATATTTATTTTATTTTGCATTTGGCTTTGGTTGTGAGACAAAAGAGAGAGGTCATCAGCAAAGTTAAAATCATCGTTTATCCGTCAAGAGTGATTTGTATAAACTGTCTTATGCCTTTTCGTAATCCCCGAACCCTATAAAAAGTTATGCATTCCATTCTACACATTGATCAACAATTATCCGCAGTTTTGCTTTTTGATCTACACAGAATCTGTTTTTATTGAAAACCCGAGCGCTCGCTGTTTACCTGTGGCTTCTTTCAGTCCTTCTAATATGATCCTCTTCAATTTCTTCTCAGGTGCTACTAACAACGTTATGCTTCTATCATTTGTAAAAAGATAAATGTGGGTCCCCTGGCAGCAATTGCGTCGGTGATGAAGGAGAAGGATGTGGCCCACGCTGACTTCCCTCGAGGAGGAACTGTACTGCGATATGGAGATCCTGAAAAAGACAACATAATTTATTGGAGAATTTGACGCATCCCAAAGCAGCTGTTATACGGTGAGCTCACAAAAGGAAGACGCTCACCAAGGGGGCAGAAGAAATGCTACAGAGACATTGAAAGTGTCTCTAAAATGCTTCAATATTGTTGCCCCCTCCTAGCGTGCTAGAATCACCGAAGGTGCTCAGATCGCAGACAGCATAGCCATTGCAGAGGCTCAGAAAAATCGTGCTGTCCGAAAAAAAAAAACAAGTGCTTTCAACAATTATACAGCTGGCTCCCTGCATGTGTGCTCTGAATGTGGCAGGGTATGTTGTTCCAGAATTGGTCTTCACTGCCATCAGAGAACACATTTGGCATCAATAGTCTGACGCTGTTTCCATTTTGGCTTGCAATAAGTAACTATTATTGTTTTTATTATTATTTTATGTTTCTTACAGCGGACAGTCGTGTTACATATATTTTATCTCCAATAGCTGGGGAACTGAGAAGCTAGTCCAGTCAAGCACACCATACTGACCAGGACGTTGCGTCAGGGTCAGGCACAATAATCTGACCAAGACCACGATAACTCCCCTATGTAGCGTTCCCTAGAAACAGGATGTTCTTAAGACAATCTGGCTGACGAGATGTGGATCGATTATTTTAAAAAGAATTGTGAATTTGTTTCAGAACAGTGAATGTGACAGTTGTACAGTGATAACCATTAACAAAGAGGTCATACAAAGATATGCTTTATTTCCATACAACATCACGGCAATCGTCATCATGTGAAAATGGCATCATCGTGGCCTTATGCAGCGCTAACTATTATTATATTCTACACACATATGGCTCTGTATATTCATAAAGTACTGTACATGGATATGGCTCCATATAATTACAAAGTACTGTACATAAAGATGGCTCCATAAAATTATAAAATACTGTATATGTAGATGGTTCCACATAATTATGTACTGTAGATGGTTCCAAATAATTATGAAATACTGTAGATGTAGCTGATTCCATTTAATTTTGAAGTACTTTACATAAGGATTAAAAAAATATTTTTTGAAATACTGCAGATGTTGATGGTTTCATATAATTATGAAGTACTGTAGATGTAGATAGTTTCATATAATTATGAAGTACTGTAGATGGTTCCATATAATTATGAGGTACTGTAGATGTAGATGGTTTCATATAATTATGAAGTACTGTAGATGGTTCCATATAATTAAGAAGTACTGTAGATGTAGATGGTTCCATATAAATATAAAGTACCGTAGATGCTTCCAAATAATTATGAAGTACTGTAGACGTAGATGGTTCCATATAATTTTGAAGTACTGTACATACAGAAGGTATTATAATTATGAAGCACTGTACATACAGGAGGTGATATAATTTCGAAGTACAGTATATAAAGAGGGCCCCATATATTTATGAAGTACTGAACATACAGAAGGCATATCATTATGAAGTATTGTACATACATAGGGTCCCATATATTTATGAAGTGCATACAGATCAATCAATTAACCAATCAATAACCTGTCGGTTTCCTGCGTTGCACAGGTTCTAAACAAATACCCAAGTCTTCATATCATGAGCCACCAGGGACTGTCGTGTCCGTGTGGTGCTGCTGCCTTAACATTGACCTCCAGCTTACTGTCCCTCTTTCATGAGTATGTCGGTCTTCCTATATTTCTCTTGCCCTGTGAATTCCAGAACAGAGATTTTACTTTACAAAAACAAAGGTGACTGGGGGGACTGAAATAACAATAGAGGGATCTCGCGCCTGAGCGTTGTAGACAATGTTTACACCCGCATGCTACTAAACAGGTCGAGACTGCTCGCGGATAGGATGTACCCAGAATCCCAGTGTGGCTTTAAAGTAGGTAGATCAACAACGGATATGATTTTCTCGCTTCTTAACCTCACATAGACCTTGAACTTGGTTAGTAGGAAGGGTCTATTCGAACTCCTCAAGAAGATCGGCTCCTCCTAAAACTACGTAGCATGATAATTTCTTGTAACACTGATATGAAGAGCTCAATTCTATACGACGGATCAACTTCAAACTCTGTTCCCATCAAGAGTAGAGTGAAACAGGGATGTGTGCTCACGCCGACACTATTTGGAATCTTCTTCTCCTATCTTAGCTCCTATCCTACGCTTAAGACAAATATGTGGACGGTGTCTATCTGTACACCAGGTCAGATGGGTGGCTGTTTAACCTGTCCCGACTGCATGCGAAGACCAAGGTGAGGTCGGTGCTCATTAGGTAGATGCTTTTTGCGGATGATGCAGTTCTAGTGTCCAATAGTGAGGCGGCCCTATAGAGACTGGGAGACAGATTCGTCGAGGGGTGCAAGCATTTTGGGCTCACCATAAGCCTGGAAAAGACAAAGGTCTGAGCACAGGGCATTACCACTACGTCCTCTATAAAGATTGATGGCGTCACTCTGGAAGTTTCAGATTCACTTATCTGGGATCTGCCATCAGCAACACTCTCTCGATCGAAAAGGAGATAGGCAGTAGGCTTGGCAGGACAAGTACCGTCATGGCCCGCCTGACGAAGAGAGTCTAAGGGAACTCTGTCTCACTACACCAAGGTCCGGGTATTAGCCCTGCGTTCTTGGCACTCTTGTTTTAAAACGAGACTTGGAGCACTTACACTAATCAGGAACGGTGGCTGAACACCTTTCACATGAGGTGTCTACGGCGTCTATTGGGGATTGGGTGGCAAGAGAGAGGTCCACATAATACGGTCTTGCAGAGAGCAAACACTCACAGAATGTACTCGATGTTGAGCCACCAATGTTTACAGTGGTTGGGACATGTTTATCGCATGGAAGACGAGAGGCTGCCAAAGGATATCCTGTACGGACAGCCAGCCATTGGTGTTAGAAGAATCGGCCGACCCACACTACCATTCAAGGACGTATGCAAGAGGGACATGAAGTCATGTGACATCCCATCCGAGGGCTAGGAAGAAATTGCCCAGGATCGAGCTATCTGGAGACAGTCAGTTGCAGAGGACATAGTGGATGCTGACGCTCGTAGAGGTCTTCTGGCTGCAGAGAAAAGAGAAAGACTGAAAAGATCAAGGAACAGCCCGGCAAGCCAGCCTCCTCAGTATGGTCGTACAATCTGTGGCATGGACTGTCAGTCGCGGATCGGCCTGTACAATCATAGTAGACAGCGTCGAAATACAGAAGACAGAGCTGAACAAAACTTACAGGGCGCCACGCGCAAGGTCTGATACCCCTATGATGAGTCCGAACATGCTGATTGGTGACACTTTTGACTGACTGGTGAATCACCCTAAAATTTGTCAAGCCCTGTATTTTATATATGTGTGTGTGTATATATATATATATATATATATATGTGGGTAATAGTGGGTAATAGTGTCGGATTTTTGCAGAGGAACTAATATTCTATACCAATGCAGTCACTGAAACTATGAAGTTTCTCCTCAGATAGTTAAACTAATTTTTTAAAATTTTAGCCCATTTGGCGCCCCACAGGCTGGCGCCCCAGGCGGCCGCACTCCCCTCTGTTTGTATATGACAATTGGACGCTTTGGAGACATCAATATCCAAGGCATGTATCCTCCGCCGCATGTCAGCTGTAATTGTCTCCTCGCCATACCGTTTATCTTGTCCTTCTCAGACTTGTCTCATCTCCATACCGTTTATCTCGTCCTTCTCAGACTTGTCTCATCTCCATACCGTTTATCTCGTCCTTCTCAGACTTGTCTCATCTCTACACCGTTTATCTCGTCTTTCTTAGCCTTGTCTCATCTCCATACCTTTTTATCTCGTCCTTCTCAGACTCGTCTCATCGCCATACCGTTTATCTCGCCCTTCTCAGACTTGTCTCATCTCTACACCGTTTATCTCGTCTTTCTTAGCCTTGTCTCATCTCCATACCGTTTATCTCGTCCTTCTCAGACTTATCTCATCTCTACACCGTTTATCTCGTCTTTCTCAGCCTTGTCTCATCTCTACACCGTTTATCTCGTCCTTCTCAGACTTATCTCATCTCTACACCGTTTATCTCGTCCTTCTCAGCCTTGTCTCATCTCCATACCGTTTATCTCGTCTTTCTCAGCCTTGTCTCATCTCTACACCGTTTATCTCGTCCTTCTCAGACTTATCTCATCTCTACACCGTTTATCTCGTCCTTCTCAGCCTTGTCTCATCTCCATACCGTTTATCTCGTCCTTCTCAGACTTATCTCATCTCTACACCGTTTATCTCGTCTTTCTCAGCCTTGTCTCATCTCCATACCGTTTATCTCGTCCTTCTCAGACTTATCTCATCTCTACACCGTTTATCTCGCCCTTCTCAGGCTTGTCTCATCCCCATACCGTTTATCTCGCAATTGGGTTGGGAAGCTCCATGTATTAACCCTGCTCATTTCGTTGAGCCCGCAGAACTGCAGAACATGTTCCACTGTTGTTTTGTTCTCCTCACTATGGCACATGTCTGTGTGTCCAATTTGTAGTTTGTTAAACATGGGATTTTTCAATCTGCAGTGACCTGTTCATAGTCTGAATATTGTCAGGTGACCTCTTCTTGGTAAAGGTTAGTATACGTCTGCTATATAAGATCCTGGTTGTTCTCTGTGCCCCTTGTCTTGGTAGTTAATTGTTCTCATTGGCTAGAGACTTGATTTGACCTGGGCCAATATTTTAACAATACTGCGGTTGCCAGTTTCGTTTCTTACTCTTCTAACTGTAAGTAAAGTGTCCATCTGCGGTTGGGTAAACAGGAGCATATCGAGACATTGTTAAAGGACATGTTCTATTGTTCAGATATTCTCCTATCCGCGTGGTCAATGCCTTGCATCCAGATCAAAGCTCCACAATATTGTTTGTTATTATTACATTTCCCACATATATTTCTACACGTCTGCATGCAGTCAGACTGCACAAATAGGTCATTATAATGGTCTGCATTAAATTTAAATGCTAACTAAAAAGGTCGACACTTTCATCAATGTGTGCATGTTCTGTATTGATGGAATAAAATGTTGAAAGTCACTAATAAAACATTGTTGGAAGGAACCGGGAAGATGCCAATGGAACTAGAAGAAAAGAGAAGGCTTTGGTGATGGCATTACGGGAACCAGCTGACAACATTACAAGACAGTCACTCTTCTGAAATCCTCATGACAAGAGAAGTAGTGGCAGATTTAAACACACATGAAGAAAGAAAGTCGAGACAAATCTAAAAATTATAGGAAAGACGTGCTGGAAGCTGGAGATGATAGTGCTTGACATGAAGACTTGATGAATATTTGTAGAAGACCTATGCTCCGCAGGGAGTTGAAGGGTTTCCATGTATTAAGTGCTCACAGTGTCCATGTAAAAGTCACACGTAAAGCAGGAGCAGAGACAGAATGGAAAACAATACACATCTACACTTTTTGCTTGAGAATGTATGTTCAAATATTTTCAAAATTATAATAGCTACATATGGATTACAGATTTACAGAAACTGACTAAGGCACTAAGGCAATAAAGTCGATACAAATACATATATTTGATGACCCAGTGACCGCACCAGGACAAAAAACAAAACGATACCTACATTACCACCATACGGTCATCGTTAGGAACAAAAATCTAACGAAAACAACTAACAAATCACACCCAAAAAAAAACACACAAACAAAACAAGATATGATGTAAATTGAGCGCTTCAAGCCCGCCGCTATTATAGGATGTGCCAGGAAAGTGTGAGACACGGCTGCCAGTTGTGAAGGAAAGTGCATAAAATCACGAATGGTCAATGTGACCGCAGACAGACAAAAACATACGAAATATGAACAAATCACAGATAAGATACTAAAAATAACCCCAACAAAATATCAAGTTACATAACACACCATGTCTCGCACTCACTGGCACGCAGTGTCTCACATTTTCCTGGCACATCCTATAAAGGCGGCGAACTCATTTTACATTATGACTTGCTTTTTGTTGGCATTTATTAGTTGTTTATATTCGTGTTTTTTTCCTTGACGGAAGCACTATGTCTACCTAGGACTTTAGACGGAGGAGTCGGGGAGCATACGCTCATTGCAATATTTTGTGTATGTCGTAAAAAGTGACAGGTGGAATCGTTGTGCTGTCAATTTCTTCGCGCGTAACTAAATTCTATCGAAAATAACCAAGGCAAGATAACTTAGATGTGTGAGCACAGGCTTCCTGCAACGACATCAACATAGGTGGTAGGACCATGCTCCAATTGGGGCGGAAAGATTAAAATTGCAAATATGAGAGCCTTGTAGTAAAACTGAATGCAAAGTGGAAATACTGACAGAAACAAACACATTTCGTGTTGTCACTTTGGCCTGGGCACAAGCGTCAACACAAGACAACTATTTTATAATCCAAAGCTTTTCGGCCGGGACTGAGGACAACTCAGGAGCACTATGAGCGTAACTAACAAATGGACATGATTACAGCGGAAACTGTTGAAAATATCGTTATACTAAATAAACTTCTTCTTCTTCTTTATCGTACGCTGTTTACAGCGATATAAGTTGCACTGTTTTATTTTGTTAAGCCTGTGGCTCACTCAGTGCATCCGATTTCAACAGGCGTTTCTGTAGGGATGCTCTCCTTAGCCTTTGGCTCTCCCCAGCCTATCTGCAAGGCAGCAGTTGTTTTTGGTCAGAGTTGTCTCTCTTAGGGACGTTGTCTTGCAGGACTATCGAGTCTTCCCAACTCGTGTCTATAGGGTTTGGCAATGATATGATATGATGGACTATGTACTAGTTTGTACTATCCCGGAAGAGAGGCAGTCCAGTGTGACTGTGTTCCAGGATCGTCACGTCCTGCCAGAAACGTAGCATATGCATGTGAGTGAGGTATCTCTTTGCTCCCTTTATTTTCTCGGCTCATCTGCAGTGATGGCACGCCTAGCATTCCCCGCCACCTGGGAGGTTGTCACAATAGGGCAGAGGTGCAATATCCACTGGACTGCATCTCTTCTGCGTCCATTGGGATGACTGATAGCAGACAGAGGTAAAGAGCGAGGCAGGAGTGCATTTAACCAGGTGCATTTCTGCCGCTCGAACGGGCCGGGCTGAAACGCGAGCCCCAGGTCCCAACCATATCGTAGCCTCCCATCACAGCGATGCTGAGATTTAGGGCGGGATTCTGGCTTAGAGGCATTCGGCCGTAGTCCCTCAGATGGTAGCTTCGCACCATTATCTTATCAGCTTAGTACGTGGACAAATGTCTGCGACTCCTCTCGAATTGAGCAGGATTACCGTAGCAACGCCCTGTCATTAGTAGGGTAAAACTGACCTGTCTTCCATGGGTCTAATACTAGCACACGTTCCCTATTAGACCAAACGAAAATGCTCTCAGTCTGTCAGTCATTTTACAGTGTTAGCGTGTTGAGTCAAATTAAGCCACAGGCTCAACTCACGGTGGTACCCTTCCGTCAATTCCTTTATCGAACACTGAATGCGGGCCAATCGAGCCACAGAGAGCTTAGCTCCAGGTTTCCGAGGGTCTATTTCCAGCACCCGTTCCATATTAGACCCAACGGAAGTGCTCTCGGCCTGTCAATCATTTCAGTGTTGGCGTGTTGAGTCAAATTAAGCCGCAGGCTCCACTCCTGGTGGTGCCCTTCCGTCCATTCCTTTAAGTTTCAGCTTTGCAACCATAATTCCCCCGGAACCCAAACACTTTGGTTTCCCGGAAGCTGCCCGCAGAGTCATCGAAGCAACTCCTGTGGATCGCTAGTCGGCATCGTTTATGGTCAGAACTACGACGGTATCTGATCGTCTTCGCGCCTCTGACTTTCGTTCTTGATTAATGAAAACATTCTTGACAAATGCTTTCGCAGTAGCTCGTCTTACGGCGATCCAAGAATTTCACCTGTAACGTCGCAATACGAATGCCCCTGTTTGTCCATGTTAATTATTACCTCCAATTCCGAAAACCAACAAAATAGAACCGAGGTCCTATTCCATTATTCCATGCACCATTATTCAGGCAGCCGAGACCTGCTTTGAACACTCTAATTTGTTCACAGTAAACGCGCCGGCCACCCGTGACGCTCAGCGAAGAGCACCCGCAGGAGAGAGCCGGCAGACGGTAGGGCAGGAGACAACGGACAGTGAACCGCCGCGAGCCGGACCGCCCGCCTGCGCCTGAGATCCAACTACGAGCTTTTTAACTGCAACAACTTTAATATACGCTATTAGAGCTGGAATTACCGCGGCTGCTGGCACCAGATTTGCCCTCCAATAGATCCTCGTTAAAGGGTTTAAAGTGTACTTATTCCAATTACGGGGCCTCGAAAGAGTCCCGTATTGTTATTTTTCGTCACTACCTCCCCGTGCCGGGAGTGGGTAAGTTGCGCCTGCTGCCTTCCTTGGATGTGGTAGCCGTTTCTCATGCTCCCTCTCCGGAAACTAACCCTGATTCCCCGTTACCCGTTACAAACATGGTAGGCATGTCACGTACCATCGACATTTGATAGGGCAGACATTTGAAAGATGCGTCGCCGGCACATGAGGCCATGCGATCAGCACAAAGTTATCCAGAGTCACCAGTAGGGACGCCGCAACCCCGCGAGGGAAAACGACGATTGGTTTTGAACTAATAAAAGCGCTCTTTCCGCGAGGGTCGGAGTTTGGTAAGCATGTATTAGCTCTAGAATTGCCACAGTTATCCAAGTAGGATCGTGTCATCTAAGGACTGATTTAATGAGCCATTCTCGGTTTCACCGTGAGACAGTGTGAACTTAGACATGCATTGCTTAATCTTTGAGACAAGCATATGACTACTGGCAGGATCAACCAGATATCTGTCGGAGACGTACGAACCACACACACCGGTCGGTGGAGGACGGATGTGTAAAAATCCTCACTAGGACTGCCGCAGGGACCGACTGACGGACGGACGGTTGTTCCATCCCTCACACCGTCGACCTAGGATCGCCTGACAGGGGCCCGTACACACACCAGACGACCGACCGACCGGGCTCGTTCGAGGAGGGATGGCAGTGCTCTGTGCAGAACGGATCCCAACGGCCCCGGCGATGAATTTCACAGGGACTGGAGACGATTTTTGCCTGCCGACCTGCCCTTCTCCCAAAGGTTGGTCGGTCGAGGACAGGGCCTTTAGGCACGATTTCTGCTTTCCATTTGCCAGTGACAAGCTCTTTGCGAGAGAATGACCACCAGCGAGACGAACTGTCGAGGTCTGCTATAAGCCTTCGAATAACCACCACTGACTGTCAAAGTTTCTCGATACGGGCCACAGTAACGCACCGTTGCCAGCGGTACGACGCCACAAATATGGTCCCGCTAGATGGCCCGGGAAAGGCAGGCGAGCGTTTTCGGCAAGCCCGCGCTATCACTCCGTCTGGCGGGACTGAGATCGCTGTACGAATACTGGATGAGAGTCAATCGCGGCGGCGAGAGACCAGCCCCAGATATATTAAATAAACGAAACGCCCGAGTGTTAGCGGAGTTTGTAAAGGGAACCAAAAAACCCCTGTTTGATCCCAAACTCCAGTATTTCAGATGTCAGATGGCAGTGTCATCATTGAACAGGCTGTCACTGGGTGATTTCAGTCTGATCCCTTTATCCATATTCAATGTTTTTATTATGAATGATTTCGGCTAACGTATCGGTTCATTTATTATATTGAAATCAATCACGGGCCGATTGTTAGAGGAGAACACCATAATTGATCAATTAGCAACCCACTCACTGATTGCAGGAGTTTGAAATGCAAGTCAACAGAGGGAAATCAAGGGTCAAACAAATCTGTTAAAAAAGGAGCAACAAAGATTGCAGATACCGGTATATTTGTAGCCCTCAGAAAGAGTACACACCAAACAACAGAGAAGATAACAAAATAACAGCAACCCAGGGCCGAACCATGGGCTGCCAGTTAACGAATGCGTCTCGCTGTAAAAACAAAAGGCGTGAGTTCTGAGATTCAGGGAACTTGAGATACCGACATCTGTCAAGCCTTTTTCATGCTAAAGTTTTGCAGCTATGGAATATAGGCAAGGTTCGATCCAGATAATTTGTGCGGACGTCTGGACTTTGGAGCTTTTCCTTTATCAAGTTTGGACCATATATAGACATTATCGATTATGCTTGTGTCGGTTATAGAAACGAGTAATGGTACTTTCTTCAATCGAAACAATCTTGAAACAACAGGCAGACATCTGTAGATCAAATTGAGTAGCTCAAACTTAAAATAAGTGACTAATAGCGAATTTCGAAAAACGTGTCACCTGAAATGTAACAGAACTGCCGGATAGATATTGCAGATTACAAAATGAGCCACACAATTATTCTCAATCACCGCAAAAAATGATCCCATGCACCGAGAGGAGCGACAGGATTTGATTGATTAATTTATATTGACCGCAAAAAATAGATGGCAAGATAAATAATTTTGAAATGATTGATTGATTGTTTGTTTCAGGAGACCTGGGTGTACAAATTCTCATTTTGGAAATAATGTCGTCGACACGAGATTTCGAGAAAAACATTTTAAGTAATTAGTAGTGTAAGAACTCTGATAAATTGTGCAGTTATGTGCATTGCATGCAATGCTACAGGGCTAATACACATTGCAATGAATGACAACAGTTACAAGGGGATAGGTATGGCAACGCAAGTAAATGGATATCAGTCATCGATTGAGTGTTTTCCGTTCTATTCAGCACATGCCGCAGCAAACTTAGGCCTACTTATTGTTGGGGGTTACATAACTGTTGTGTTGGTTAATACCGCAATTAGAATGGACGTGTCATCAGAGCAATCGTCGCCACGAGCAGATGTCGAGAAATAAGACTGTCCAGATTCATTAAACACCTCGAAGGTTGATGATGTGAGATCAATGCTCGACCCTCTTCTGCTACTGTCCTGTGACTGACGTCCATCTTCAGAGGTTGAGTCAGATTCATAGAGCGGTGTGCCGAGCCGGTATTCTCCTGAAGTCTTCCTAGCGCCACTAGTTTGTGAAGCCCACACTGTACCACTGCCATGATCAGTCTTGAGGAATGAATGTGTGCTTGTGCTAGTGCACGTACCATGGTCATGTGATGCAGAGCTCACAGAGATAGCATTGTTTAACTCATCTTGCGGCTTAAAATTAGGTAGGTCAGTAAATTCCTGAGCCATTATCTTGTCTGGAGATGTTGAAAATATGTTGCTATGGTTGTGCTGTGGCTCGTTAAAATCTATGCTCACTTGCTGGAAGGACGGGGAACGTCTTGCAAATGTCGGGGTGTTGAAATGCAGCAGTTCTGGAGTGACAAGACTTGGGCACAACCCTGAGGTCAACGCTTGAGATGAGTCGAGTGACTTGGTGACGTTATTCACAGACTCTGCGTAGCTCACTTGTGGTGTTGGTGTGTAGAGAACATACTCACTTGGTTTGTTTTCCGTTTGCTGGTCTTCATACTCAACACTAGTTACTGGGCTTTGCCTGAGAAAGGGTGGACGCCTTCGTGAAAAATCTGAATCTGAAAAATCACTGATGTTCGACAGTTCAGAAGCGTCACTACAGATCGAAATCTGTCTTTGATACTGCGAATAGTAGCAACTGTCTCTTTGTGCACTAAACTGGCAATCTCTTGAAAGACGTGTACTAGATGGCAAGAAATTGTTTCCGTTAGAAATTTGCATGTGAACAACCTGTGGCTCGCTCGCTGAGCTGATGTAACGCTTAGTTTCATAATCAGTCAGTGGTGACTGTATGTGCAGGATATACTTTGCCTCCAGGGCCAGACTGTATTCTAAAACCTTTGCCGTGTCAGGTGTCTCAGCCACCTGCATGGCTTCCGTTGGCAAAACGAAAGGTTGCTGACCAGGCATGTCACACAGTTCCTTCGGGATCTCATGGTCAGTAATGGTTGAACAGGACGGGCGTTTTGGAATTTGGTAGGAAGAAGAATGGGCACATTTTTCCATGTCTTCTTTGGTTAAATGATGAAATGTGTCATTTAGAGTCTCTTCCAAGTATTGATCGAGTTCATAGATATCAGCATTTGTCAAGTGAGCACTCTCCTGATAAGGATTACTGAACAGGTCGCCAGGTTTAGTAGCAATCGTCATTGTGACCCCAAAAGGCACATCGTTCTCACTCCGCTTCAAACTTGTGTTCAGGTCTGGTAATAAGTCTTTCAAATCCATCATCCCAGACTCGATACAACTATCGAAACTTCTCGTTACTAAATTTTCTGCATGGGTGTTTATCTGCCCAGACTGCCTTGGCGACTTCAGCGAGGTGTAAATGTTATGTTGTCCGTGTGTATTCCTACAGACGGACTCAACTTGCGCGCTTGAAGATGAAATGATCGGGTAATCATTGATCCTGGAAGCAACAGTGCAAGCTGTAGATGATGAAGTGTGCATGTTTCCTGTATGGCTAACGTCTGTCGAAATTTTTCGAAGTAAATTCGAACAAGATGATGTCGGACCAAACATTTCCTGACTGTTGGAATATTCAGTCTTGATCAGCTCCGCTGAAGTTCTTTCGAACGCTGATCTGTTGTTGTATTGAGAAAGTTTCTGCTGAGAAGGGAAATCCCTACCATTGGTGCAAGTGGTGCTGGCATGTGTTTTAGACGTCTTCTGGTGTTGCTGAAAATGTGAAGAATTCGCAATCTTCATGTGTGGTATAGCTGATGGCGTAATCACATCAGGGGATGATTCTCCACTTTGATGACGTGCTTCCTGGCACTCCCATCGTTTGCTGGAACTCTTCTTGGCGTGTTTGCGGCGCCTTGGCCTGTACTTGTAGTCTGGGTAGTCCTGAGAATGCTGGACACGAATTCTGTCCGCCTCGTCTACAAACGGCTGTTTCTGATCTGGTCGTAAACTCCGCCATTTTCTACCTGTGGATGATATGAATTGTTTATCGTCAGTTAAGATATTGACTGTGCCATACATATATATGCGAACACTGACAGATAAGAAAGATTAGGGTATTCGGGCATTGACTGTGCAAAGCACACATATATAGAATCTGAAACCGAATGCAACCAAACAACATAAAACATATAATACACCAAAACAACAGAAAACATACACACCAAAGAACAGAAAAAACATATACACCAAACAACAGAAAACATATACACCAAACAACAGAAAAACATTTACACCAAACAGCAGAAAACATATACACCAAACAACATAAAACATATAATACACCAAACAACAGAAAAGAAAGTCAATTCAGAATTAAACATGTATTCATTGGAGAGACGAAGAAACATAATTTAGGGATTATTCCAACGTAACACTCATTATTTATTAAACGATTCCCCAACTGGTTTGTTGCGCCATGATTGCACCGTATATCTGTTGGATAGCAATATTTCTATTACTTTTGTTTGGTTGAAAAATGAGAACACATATTTGACCGTCTATTGATTCTGGGGGTTATAGTTTTACTATCCGTTGTTCCAATTTCAGGCCACGGTAAGACTCAGTATCCCCAATATATAAGATGCAGGAATATAAGAGTGTACAGCTACATAAAGCATTCTCGAGCATTGAAAGGAATTATTGGAACAATTTTAATTATTGGCTCTCCTTCCCTTTTCCGTGTGACAGTGTCAACGATATACAAGTGCGTACGCAGGATGTATGTGAAATACAATACTCGGGGCTTGACAAAAGCGCTCGTCTGCTTGACTGTAAGGAGTAGGAATTTTTGCTCGACGTGAAAACAACAATTAAGTTTAAATTGTTAATGACGTTTTTAATCGTTTCTACATAACGACTATCGCATGATTATTATCGATATTACAGTTCGAATAGATCGCACATAAGCTATAGATATGAGTACATAACCATTCTCGCAAGGTGAATGCCGATATTATTCTCCCACTAAAGGATAGTAGGCTATTGACATGATTACGATTCTCTCTCGTGGGGTGATATCGATATCACAATATATTGAGGATCGCGACTGGAAGTAGATTGTGTCTTTATCTTACTGTACGGCAACGAAAACAAGGAATTTCAGAGGTCAAAATCTGAAAACAATGGAAACTGTAAAATACAAAGTGCCCCTTAATGATCTTGCTCATGTAGTTTTAAGGTGGAAGGTGTAGTTTAAATGGCTAGAGTTGAATGTTGTTGAGACTGGTGGCGGCAAGATGTTCAGAATGTCCGCAGTTCAAAGAATTGTGCGATTCATCAGCATGTGTGGTTAATGGATTCAAATAACAATTTCGTCACGAGATTTTCAAGTTTCACAACATATCGGTTCCACACAGAAGGAGCATGGCAGTAATCCAGGACCTATGGAGAATGAATTTCTTAATGATACTTTAGTGATTGGGATGTACAGTGAAATCCAGATTGGTGAAATTGAAAATGGACAAAACAAGTTTGAA
Organism: Ariolimax columbianus; assembly: GCA_036924085.1. Taxonomy (NCBI): domain Eukaryota; kingdom Metazoa; phylum Mollusca; class Gastropoda; order Stylommatophora; family Arionidae; genus Ariolimax; species Ariolimax columbianus. The sequence goes on along the minus strand of JAVGWX010000008.1, from coordinate 34,401,648 downwards.
TGTGATAGAAAGGAAATTACTGAGAACAGAATGGCCGACATAAAAGGGGCCGGTTTTTGAGCACCACCACAGATGACGTATTGACACCTATATCAATATTTGATACTTTCACGTGGCCAGAAACTTCCTTGGAAAGTTTTGGTAAAAAGGAAGTAACAGTACTTGTATCTCATTACGAAAACATTTCGCAACACGAGAGCAAATAAGACATAGTTAAGAAATCCTTGGAAGAATGGTATGAATTTAAAATATGTGCAAACGGTCTGTCATCAATATATTACTAGGAATGGCAATGCCCCACGGTGATTGGTTTCCTGTTCTTCTGAAGCTTCTTAAAATTGCCACTATTCTACCAGTTTCTACAGCTAGATGTGAAAGGAGTTCCAGCCAGATGTATCTGATCAACAATCAATTCAGATCATATTTAGAGACTGAAAGTTTAGATGACCTTATTATGCTGAATCTAAATGGATTTCCACTGCCCCAATTGAAATCTGCTAAAGCCATTGACAAATGGTACTACACTGCTAAAACTACCAAGCATGTTCAAGAACACAAACACCATGCCTCTGACAGCCCCGGATTTTCTCTTCAGAAGAAATAGGATAATATTGTGTAAGTAATACGATATATTTTGGTTTGATACGCATTCTTATGTAGAAATAAAAATAAATCGATGTCTAGTTTAAATATTAACCTAAATTCCAAGACTATAGTCCGACCATGCTGACTGGTGAAATTGTTGATTGACTGGTGTGCCACCATACATAATGTCAAACCCTGAGAATACTGCTGGTCTAGGCCGACAAAGGTTAGTGAAGCTGAACACCCATCTTCGCTCTATATCTGGCTGGTCTGAGTGAAGGTGAACACCAATCTTCGCTCTATATCTGGCTGGTCTGAGTGAAGCTGAACACCAATCCTCTCTCTATATCTGGGTGATGTTAGTGAAGCTGAACACCAATCTTCTCTCTATATCTGGGTGATGTTAGTGAAACTAAACACCAATCTTCTCTCTATATCTGGGTGATGTTAGTGAAGCTGAACACCAATCTTCGCTCTAAATCTGGGTGATGTTAGTGAAACTAAACACCAATCTTCTCTCTATATCTGGGTGATGTTAGTGAAGCTGAACACCAATCTTCGCTCTATATCTGGCTGGTCTGAGTGAAGGTGAACACCAATCTTCTCTCTATATCTGGGTGATATTAGTGAAGCTGAACACCAATCTTCGCTCTATATCTGGCTGGTCTGAGTGAAGCTGAACACCAATCTTATGTCTATCTTGGTGACATGAATGAAGATGAACACCAATCTTCCCTCTATATCTGGCTGGTCTGAGTGAAGTTGAACACCAATCTTCTCTCTATATCTGGGTGATGTTAGTGAAGTTGAACACCAATCTTCTCTCTATATCTGGGTGATGTTAGTGAAGCTGAACACCAATCTTCTCTCTATATCTGGGTGATGTTAGTGAAACTGAACAATAATCTTCGCTTTATATCTGGCTGGTCTGAGTGAAGCTGAACACCAATCTTCTCTCTATATCTGGGTGATGTTAGTGAAGCTGAACACCAATCTTCCCTCTATATCTGGCTGGTCTGAATGAAGGTGAACACCAATCTTCTCTCTATATCTGGCTGGTCTGAGTGAAGCTGAACACCAATCTTATTTCTATCTTGGTGACATGAATGAAGATGAACACCAATCTTCCCTTTATATCTGGCTGGTCTGAGTGAAGTTGAACACCAATCTTCTCTCTATATCTGGCTGGTCTGAGTGAAGGTGAACACCAATCTTCTCTCTATATCTGGCTGGTCTGAATGAAGCTGAACACCAATCTTCTCTCTATATCTGGCTGGTCTGAATGAAGGTGAACACCAATCTTCTCTCTATATCTGGCTGGTCTGAATGAAGGTGAACACAAATCTTCTCTCTATATCTGGGCAATGTTAGTGAAGCTAAACACCATTCTTTTCATCTACCGACATTATGTTAAGGAGAAAAACATTTTTTGTGGCACATAACAATGTTTATTCGTTTTTAATTTTCTATTAAAATTCGTTTAGCTGAACTATTTTTGATATCAGCAGCAGACGATTGTGAAATGTGTGATTTTTATAACACCTTGCAAGAAGCGATGGAAAAAGTTGAAAAAAGAGACATCTTGGTCATCATTGGAGATTTCAATGCGAAAGTCGGAGAGGAAAGAGCCGAAGAGGAGAGAAGTGTTCGAGGACCTTTTGGTTTGGGACACAGAAATGAGGGAGGAGAAAGACTGGTTGAATTCTGCACGGAAAACAACCTCTCCATTGCCAACACCTTCTTCAAACAACATCCACGAAGACTGTACACGTGGACCTCCCCGGATGGCAACAGCAGAAACCAAATAGACTACATCCTAGTGCAACAAAGATGGAGATCAAATGTGCTGGCGACAAAAACACTGCCAGGAGCAGACTGCGATACGGACCAGGAATTACTGTTTGCAGTTTTCCAAACAAGACTACGCAGGATCTACAAAGGTTGCCAGCCAATACGCTTCGATGTATCAGCAATACCTACTGAATTCAACATCAAAGTAGAAAACAAATTTGAGGCGTTGCTTGCTATACAGGAAGAGATGACATCTGAGGAGTTGACATCGTACACAAGGGAGATTTTGATCTCGACAGCAAAAGAAATGATTCCAAAGATATTGCACAAGACACAGAGCTATATAACAGACGATACACAGAAACTCATTGCAGAAAGGCAACAATTAAAACAAATGGGAAGTAAGGGGACCAACACAGCATATAAAAACTGCGCAAGAAAAGTCAGAAGAGAAATAAGAAAAGATAAAAGAAGATACATAGTAGAAACATGTAAGGATATAGAAAACCTACAACAACAAGGCAAAGAAAGAGATGCATTCAAAGCAATAAGAACACTGACAAGGGAATTCCGTCCGGTTCCACATGTCATAAATGACGAAGAGGATAACACACTAACAGAAACCAAAGACATACTGAATAGATGGAGAGAGTACTGCAGAGCCATGTATGGAGACAGCACAAAGCGCTCAGATACAATCCTACCAAAGGATGAGAAAGAACCTGAACCAACATTGGAAGAAGTACGCTCTGCAATTAAAAGCCTGAAAAAGGGAAAGTCCCCAGGATGCGATGATATCCCAGCAGAGCTAATACAAGCAGGAGGAGAGGCATGTGCTCGAGTCTACCACAAGCTGTGTAAACAGATTTGGCACAGTGCAGAGTGGCCAGAAGCATGGAAGAAATCAATTTATACTCCCCCCCCCCCCCCCCAAAAAAAAGGCAACCTGAAGCTGTGCACGAACTACCGAACTATCGCACTGATCAGCCATGCTAGCAAGATACTCCTGCGAATCCTATTAAGAAGGATAGAGAAAAGGTTTGAATCTGAAATTCACGTAGTCCAGGCAGGTTTTAGGAAAGACAGAGGGACCCGGGACCACATATTCAATTTAAGGAATATCTATGGAAAATGTAGAGAGTTTAATGTAGACCTGTACACATGTTTCATTGATTACACTAATGCCTTCGACACGGTAAAACATCAAAATCTGTGGAGAATCATGAAGGAAATGGGGTTTCCTTTGCATATAGTCCATCTCATTGAAACATTATACCAAGATCAACAAGCCGGTGTCCGAGTATCTGGGCAAACATCAGATTGGTTTGCAGTACAAAAGGGAGTCCGACAGGGATGTATACTCTCACCTTATCTGTACAACATATATGCGGAATGTATAATGAGAAATGTGCGAGAAGATGAGAACATTGAAAGTTTCGACCCATTTACGATTGGGGGGTACGAGATTCCAGAGTTACGATATGCAGATGACACAGTGATACTATCAAGAAGTGCGGAAGGGCTAGAGCAGTTACTTTCAGCCGTTAATGGACATAGTAAAGATCAAAATCTGTTCATAAACATAAACAAAACAAAGATAATGACCACCGATAAAACACAATGTCAGCATACATTTACAGTGGGTGGTGAGGAAATAGATCAGGTCACACATTTTGAATATCTGGGCTCCAGAATCGACAAAAATGGTGACTGCTCGAAAGAAATCAGAAGAAGACTAGCTATGGCAATGCAGAGACTGAACAGCCTGAAGAAATTATGGCAGGGCACCAACAAAACGATAAAAGTAAACGTCTTGAGAGCCTGTGTTTTTCCTGTGGCAGCTTATGGCTGTGAAGCATGGACGATTACCAAAACTTCTAGACAAAGAATCGAATCCTTCGAGTCAAAATGTTACAGAAAGATCCTCAGAATACCCTGGACAGAGAAAAGAACAAATGTAGACATTCGGCAAGAGTTGAGCATAGAGGAGAACTGGTTTATCAATTCCATTTTGGCTAGAAAATGCAAATACTTTGGTCACATCAAGAGACACAACGGTCTTGAGAGGACGGTGATGGAAGGTATGGTGCCAGGCAAAAGAGGAAGGGGTAGACCAAGAAGACGATGGCACCACGATATCCAGGAGTGCCTGAGTATGACAGTGGCGGAAGCTGGAGTTTTGGCAAGGGAACGAGTTTCTTTCAGACAGACTGTGATGGGAGCGACGTTCTACAAAGGACATGCTACATGATGGTCTGTAAATTGTCATGTCCTTGATAACGGTCTTCATAAGTCAGATGGAACGTCGGTACATCCCACTAAACTACAATTGATCTGGTTGTTTTTAAAATGACCATATGTTTTTATAATAACGTCGATTGTTGCTTTATTTGTGTACGTTTTACCATTGCTTCTACTCAAAACAAGCGTATAGCCTATGCTTCAATCTTCAGCAATCTTAAATCGGGTAAATGTCGTTCATTTAAGAACGGCCATTATGCAAATTGATTCGCGACAAATATGGTCTGTACACCTTTTTTACGAAACGGGAAAAATCAATTTACACATGAAAAAACAATGCATGGATGATTGTACACTTTAAAGTTGCGGTTGAATATTTTTATTTGTTTTATTATTCATTTGTGCATCAACATCCTTGTTTCTTCCTGTAATTTTTTTAATTTGTTTACTGATTATCCATAGTTTACTTCTAAATGACATAATTGGCTACATACAACATATGTCTGACTTTGGTGCAGCAGCTGAATGCGACAGAGTCCTCTTTCGCGATAAGTAAGCGTCCACGTTCTAGAAACAATAGAGAGGTTACCCTGTTTCCACTCCAACCGTAAATCAGGCAGTGCCAGGGCAAGCCTGTTAACCTTTGAGATTACATTCTGTTGGAAAGGGTAATTGTGACATCACTAGTAAACTAGGGCGTGTGTCTACGCATGCTGGGCACACTCCATAGCTTTGACGGGCAACTTTATCAAACTTACCAGCACACATACATGTGTGGCCGGGAGACAGAATTGAGGATGGCAGCAGTTATATTGCATATAGAGAACAATGCAAGGTAATATGGCCACACGATAGATAAAGAACGGGAATGGGTCTTGTACAAACGCTTTACGTAAAGCTCAAACTATGTATGGTAACACAACCCTAGTTGCTGTTTGGTTTCAAAGGACTGTCACAGAAGACGTCGGTGACATTTTAAATCTCAAACTATTAGACGACAGACGCATATATATATATAGTATAAATATGTTATTTTCCTTTTTTTAAATTTCCAGCTGTTCTCATTATTTAGCAGTTGTTGGGCATGGGGCATTACATTTGACTGAATTACATGTATTTGTTTATCGTCATTGGTGATTTCTTTTTCCAGATGTTCCCATCTATTTCAGTCTCTGTTCAGCAGTCTTCCTCTCTTTCTTGTTCTCCGTATTGTACCCTTGATTATAATGTTGAGCAGCAAATGTAATCTTGATCGTATTATTGGTGTTTGCTTGTGAGTAGGTCATTGTATGGTCTCTCATTGTAATGATTGCATTGTTGATGTTGACATTTCTATGATCGTCTATGTTTTTCCGTAAATATTTCTAAAGCATCCCATCTCCATTGCATGAATTTAAAATTCCAAGTAATTTTTTAATGTCCATGTTTCACACGCATAAATGTATATATAGAGATAATGAAGGTCTGCATTAACTTGAACTGTAGCTGTATGTTCTTCTTTTTTTCATATTGGCCTCTGTTCTGTGAGAATTGTAGTTGTTGGTGTGACTCTTCCTTCTAGTTCTTGGACCCGATCTAGCTCTTCCGTCGCTCTGGACAAAAACTATTTTTGCCGCCCTTTAATTATATTGAATTATACAAATATTGGGGTATAAAAATAATCATATGGATGGAAACATAGGGACAAATCGATAAGAAAGATTTCAATATTCGCGTCTCAATTCACCTCAAACTAAAAAATATCTATCGTTAGTACCGGAATTGAGGTAGTGACGTCACAGAATAGTCTACTTTGCAACTGTTGGGGATGTCAAACATTTTGCGAGAATAGATGCGAATATCTACTTATTCCTGTCGCCTTAGCAATGCATTTCTTGGGTTAGGGTTAGGATTAGGGTTAGGGTTAGGATTAGGGTTAGGGTTAGGGTTAGGATTAGGGTTAGGGTTAGGGTTAGGGTTAGGGTTAGGATTAGGGTTAGGATTAGGGTTAGGGTTAGGATTAGGGTTAGGGTTAGGATTAGGGTTAGGGTTAAGATTAGGGTCAGGGTTAGGGTTAGGGTTAGGGTTAGGACTAGGGTTTAGGTTAAGATTAGGGTCATGGTTAGGTTAAGGTCATAGTTAGGATTAGGGTTAGGATTTGTATATTTTCTACACTTCTAAATGTATCTAAGCCTTTACTTTTGATTTAAAATAAAATTATTTCGGCCTGTCCTCCCCTTAATCCGAAATGGAATGTCCCGTTACATCAGCTGTCAAATACGTACAATGGAAACTCAGGGAACTGTTTGGGGTGAATTAAGACACAGGTGCAAAATACAGGTAACAAATACTGTATTAAGTAATACCTAAAAGTAAAACATACTTGTTTTTAAAAATAGACAATTAATTGTGTTATGACAATGTACACCGTTACGGCAATGTCCATCCTACGCCTCAACGCAACTAATTAGTTGTTAACCCTACACCAACTGTTTAGTTCTTACTTCAACCATGCGAATGTAGCGAAAATAAAAAAAGCAACAGTAACATGACTTTACATGTTCTTTTCGATTTAATTGGATGTTAACTTCAGAAAATTACGTTGGAAATAAATTTCAAGCAAAATGATTATGACTAACATTATAAATTCTTTGCCATTGAAGAACTGTTATTGTACGCACTCTGATTTTATTTTGGTTTTTATTGATTTTAATTTCTCTCTCTACCAATTACCTCCGCCCCCACCCCCCCCCACCCCCACCCCACCCGCTCTGGGCAGATGCTCTACTAGGCCCTCCCTCCCCATTTAGATAATGCTCTCACCAGTTCCTCTCTTGTGCCACTCTCTCCAATTATAGATATTAGATGTTACATAGAGAAGGTCTTTTTAAAGTATTGTCTAAAGTTGGCTGCCCATCTAAACTACTGAGCATAATTAGGTCTTTTCATGCAGGCATGAAAGGTACAGTGCTGCATGACGGTCAGGAATCTCAGGCCTTCGACATTAATAGTGGAGTTAAACAAGGTTGTGGCCTGGCTCCGACTCTATTCGGCATTTTCTTTTCCACAGAGCTTAGACGCGCCTTTGGAACTGCTACAGACGGGATCTTTCTGCATACTACATCAGATGGGAGACTATTCAAGCTAACCAGACTGCGAGCAAAACGTAAGAAAAGGGAGACTATCATTCGGGATATGTTGTTCGCAGACGATGCTGCCCTGGCCACACACACCGAAGCCAAAGTATAGACCCTTATTAACAGGATGGCAAAATCATGTAATCTGTTTAGACTCACCATCAGCGTACAGAAGATGAAAGTGATGGCTTGGGGTGCAGATCCACAAACATTGCCTTAAACCATAAAAATCTGGATGTAGTAAAACACTTGAACTACTTCGGATCTATCATCACCAACAACCTTTCTCTTGACGCAGCGCTGCAGAAACGACTAGGTGTTGTTGTGTAGGTGATGGTGGGGCTGGGAAATCTTCTGGTCTGTGCGTATATTTGGGTTGTGGAGGGTTTCTCTCGGAACAACACCAAGGAAAGGAGCGTCGCCACAGCTCCAGGGACACTTGTGAGAGCAAGCGGCCAGCCCTTTTTAGGACAGACGAAGAAGCAACCACGACCATTTGGGGGACCCCTCTAGAACAAAGGGTCCCCCTCCTAGACACACCACCAAAATTGATGATTGCACTGGACAGCGCCGATGAGATTTAATCTCACCACTTCACACCAAAACAAAACACTTCAAACACGCACACGCGCGCGATCATGCACACACATACAAAAAAACAACAACATTAAAATAAATAATTTGTAAATGGCAGAAATTAAAATACTCAGCATCAACATCCGCGGTATGCGCGAGAAGTTGAATAAGCTCATATGTCTCGACAAAAAATACAAACCAGACTTTTTAATGGTCCAGGAGACTAACATACATACAGATCAACATGCAGCACACATTACAACACAACTAGGGATGCAACATTCATGCTTCAGCCTCAGTACACAGCGACTAGGCTCAGGAGTAGCCATTATACAAACATCGGACAGGTGGGAAATAACAAATACAAGCAGGGACAACAATGGGGACATGGCGATAGTCCAGGTCAGCAACAACACACACACACATACAATAGTAAATATCCATGCACCAAGCACTTACAGAGACCAACCTCTTTTCTACGAAACTTTAGACGACCTACTGACACGTTCATACCAGGGCCATAGTATCATTCTGGGTGGAGACTTCAATTGTGTTCTGTCAGACAAAGACGTTTTTGGCAACAACGTCGGAGCGCAGTTACGGAAACTCAGAGGAACGGATACAAACCAATTGGAAATATTACAAGACATAATAAGCACGCACAGTTTAGTTGACACATACAGACACAAATACCCACATGGGACAGAAACCACACACAAAAATAGTGGACACCCTAGGGCCGCACGTCTAGACAGAATATACGTGCACTCAGATCTATACACCACACACGCCAAGCATCTGCCAGAAACACTAAACTTTACAGACCACAAGGCAGTCATGGCTACCATCAATACAGCAGAAACAAACACACCACTTAGACGCTCCACGCATTGGAAGTTCAACAACACACTGCTACAAAATGAAGGCTACGTTAACCACATTACACACCTCATCCTAACATACGTTGATGACACACAAACAGAAAACATTGAACGTTGGGAAATACTTAAAAACACAATTCGAGAGAGAACAAGGATTCTTGCAACCAAAATACATAGAGAGAAGATGAGACAGGAAAAAATAATAGAAAAAGCCATCCATCTAACGAAACAAATAGACAAATACTCACCACGTATATACACATTACAAGACGAACTAGAAAAATGTCAACACTACAGGTTTCAAGGAGCTTTCATGAGAACAAAACTAAACACGATAACACAGGAAATACCAAGTAAACAATACCTAACAATAGAACAGAATGTACAGAGGAGCAGACATATAGGAGTAATAGTAGACATAGAGGGCAACACGCACACAGACACACCAGATATAGCGCGAGTTTTCGAGACATACTACAAAGAACTTTACACAAGCGAAGACACAGGAAAACAGATCCAAGACGTTTTCACAAAATATGCAAGAAAACTCAACAGCGAGGAGAAACTGGGCCTTGACGCTGACATTACACTCACAGACATAACAAATGCAGTAAACAACATGCAAAAAGGCAAGTCACCAGGACCCGATGGGCTCACATCAGAATTCTACCAACACTTCTTCCCCATTTTAGGACCACTCCTTCTCAAAGTATATCAAGAAACTTTTAAAAAGAACGAGCTTCCTCCCAGCCAAAATCTGTCCTACATTACACTAATACCAAAGGATAACGCAGACAAAACACAACTTAAAAATCACAGACCCATATCACTTCTAAACGTAGACTACAAAATCTTAACTAAAACTCTAACAAATAAACTCAAACCATTTATGCCATCACTCATACACGAGGACCAGCAGTGCAGTGTACAAGGCAGAAATATACACCAGCATACACATTTTATCAGAGACATTATCAACCTCACACACGAGAAAAACACGAAATCATCAATCCTTTCCCTGGATCAAGAAAAAGCTTTCGATAGGGTATCCCATCGGTACCTCCATAAAGTCCTCGAGAGTTGCAACATAGGAGACCATTTTAGAAAGTGGATAAAAATCCTATACGCAAAGCCTGAAAGCAAGGTACTGGTAAACCACCAGGTTACAAGTGCCTTTCGGCTAACGAGATCAGTGAGACAGGGATGTTCCCTGTCCCCATTGCTCTATACCCTTGCCTTAGAGCCCCTATTAGAGAAAATCAGACAAGACAGCTCCATAAAAGGCACACACATACATGGAGCGAAGGAGAAGAAGTTGCTTGCCTACGCAGACGACACCGTCTTCTTTCCCCCAGACTACACATCAATAGAAAACATTCTAAACACGTTTGCACAATTTGGCAAAGACAGTGGGGCAAAAATAAATATACAAAAATCCACTATAATGGGCATAGGCCAGTGGAAAAACAAAGTAGACTTTCCTTTTGTTCTAAAAATAACAGACTCCATTAAATTGTACGGCATAACCTTCCTATCTGACCCCAACCACATTCACCACGACACATGGACACATTTAACGACCAAAATAAAAGACATGCTACAAAGATACAGATACAAAACAGCCACAATTTTTGGCCGTAGCATAATAGTAAACACATACATCATCCCCAAATTAATCTACACAGCCACAGTGTTTGAACCCCCACAGCAGACAATCAAAGATATCAACAAACTCATTAGGAGTTTCATTTTCGCAAACACCATACACAGCATAAGCCAACACACACTGGCACAAGACAAGAGACTCGGAGGTATCGCACTCCAAAACATTCAGACCAAAATACAGTCCCTCCGAATAGGCCATGTCGGGCGGATTGTCAAACATCCAGAACAACACACACTTGCGCACTACTACATTGGCCTCAGTATATCCAAGCTGATACCAATAAATAACGCAACCCCACACTTCTGTGGGACATTACCGCCTTTCTACACGTCATGCATAAAAGCCATCCTAGGACACGAACAACTAACACAACAGAAGACAAATCAAATATACAAACATCTAGTCAAGCTACAAGCACCCCCACTACACCTTAGAATAAAAAGAGGTTACAAATATTTTAAAACAGACTACACGAACACGTTCACAAATCTACACAACCCACACATTACACCAAAAGCTAGAGAAGTCGCTTACAGACTTTTTTTCAACCTAACTCCCATAAACACAGGAAAACAACGCAAACCCAAATGTCAACTATGTCAGATGAGAGAAAAAGAAACAGAAGACCACATTTTCTACTCGTGCAGTACAGTCACACCCACAAGACAAATTCTACAAGACACAATCGAGACACAAACAAGACAGAAGGTAGACATGTATAAGGCAATAATGTTAAACACTATACCAGACACGACACCAAACATTCAAACACAAATGCTAATTCTGCTATCAGAATACAGACACATCATATGGAGATGTAGAAATGAAGCCTCATATCGCTTCAGAACATACTCCCCAGACACTCTACTTCACATGTTCATGAGAAAGGCGTTGTCCAGTAGCGACATACAAATGTAAATGTTGTACTGGAAATATGTATGTTATAATATACTTCATCTTTTTCAATTTCAACTTTCAATTTCAATTTAAACTTAAACTTAAATTTCTCTTGCCAAGTCAAACAGGAAAAAATGTATCAATGGGGAAAAGAGTGAATGAATGTTTGCCGTTTTGGGACTATCCCTCATTTTTCTCCCAAAACCCCACAACCAAAAATAACAGTATTAAACAGTTCACAGAGCAGGAAAGTATCAATTTCCCCCTTTCCAACTGAGGGGTGGCTTCTCTGCTGAACTAAATCACTCAAACACTCCCCCAGCGGTCAAATCTTATCTCCTGTCTTTTCAATTCACCAGTTTTATGGTGGTCCTCTCCTCCGCCGGTCAGTTCCTCGGTCTGGACTAAAAGGACAATGGACAGGAAATAGGCGCTTTTTTTTAATGGCATAGGGGACTGACAGGAATCCCAGGGTAAAGAATGGTTCTAATGTAGGCCATACATTACTTACCCCTTTGACTACTGTACAAATACACAAAACCTTTATGACTCTATAGCCTTTTTAGAATAATATAATACTTATATATATATACAAATGTGTGTGTAAAGCAAATATGTATGTACGGATATGTACTCATGTTGCATATATGTATGTGGGTACGTAAGTTTATTCATGTACACATACGTACATATATATGTGTGTATGTACATGCGTACATAAGTGTGCGTGTATGTGTGTATACGTATATATGTATGTATGTATGGAGGGATGGATGGATAGACGGATGAATGCATGTATGTATGTATGTATGCATGTATACATGGGTGTAAGCATGAATGGGTATATATACATATACGTATATATGTGTGTGTGCATGTGTATATATATATATATATATATATATATATATATATATATATATATATATATATATATATATATATATATATATATATATATATATATAAATATATATATATATATGCCTGTGGATATTGGCCTGTAGGTGTGAAAAGATATATGTATATGCAAAATGAATAGGTATGTATCAGCAAGTACGCATGTGCATTATTTTATTTTGGCATTCATTTATATGTACATTCATTTATGCTTTCACAAATAAATGTATGTCACCTTTCACCTCACAAAGTGTATCTCCCACCATCTCACGTTTCATCTCATGGGAATTTTCACCTCACTTCATTTCACATCACATAACATTTTGTTTTAAAATTGTGCAATAAAGATTTTTTCAAAACAAAAAAAAAAAAAAATGCAGAAACGACTAGGAATGGCCTCATCAGCACTTGCTAGGCTCTCACAGAGAGTGTGGAATAACAGGATGCTGACCATCTCCACAAAGGTTGCTGTGTACAGACCATGTGTTATGAGTACCGTGCTCTATGGCAGCGAAACATGGACTATGTATGCCTCACATGAATAAAAGCTAAATGCTTTTCATATGCGCTGCCTGAGACGAATTCTTGGAATTTCATCGAGTGACAGAGTGACTAACAACGAAGTGTTGGTCACGTGTGCAGAATGAAGGATGGGCGAATATCATTTACGGAGAGCTGAATGCGGGCAAGCGTAAAAAAGGCGGACCCTTTCTCCGCTATAAAGATGTTTGCAAGCGTAATCTGAAGGCGTTGGATATAAACACCTGCAACTGGGAGGAACTCGCCAAAAACAGATCCGTCTGGGGGCAGGCTTTGTGTGTTGGTCTACAGGAAGGGGAAGACAGGATGCGTCAAGATGTAGACTACAAACGTTTGCAGCAAAAGTTAGGGCAACAATTGACTATCCCCTCTCCAACGAGAAGTCCATTGTCTCTCGAGACTGACTGGATGCCAATCAATATATATATATATATATATATATATATATATATATATATATATATATATATATATATATATATATATATATATATATATATATATATGCGTGTGTGTGTGTGTGTGTGTGTGTTTGGTCAGGTCAGGTCAGGTCATCCCGTAACCAGTGAGGTCGTTGGGGCACACATGAAGACATCCTCACAACTCCACGCCATCCCTCTCTGTCAGATGCCGCTGCTTGTGACTCTTCTGGTGGGAGACTGGTCCATTCTTTTATGTTGTCCTCCCATCTCTTTTTGGGCCGGCCTCTTCGTCGTCTTCCATGCACCTTCCTGTGGAGGATTGTGTTTGCAAGACCACTTGATCTCGATTTGTGACCGTACCAAGTGAGTTTCCTTCTTTTGACAGTTGCCAAGAGGTCTTCGAAAGGCCCTATTGCTGTTGTAATTCTATCTCGTATTTCCTCGTTTGTAACTCGATCTGTGTACGTGACGTTTAAAAGTTTTCGGAAACATCTTATCTCCAAGGCCTGTATCCTTCGTTGAAGGTCAGCTGTAACTGTCCATGTCTCACAAGCATAGAGGAATATTGACAGGACCAATGTACGCATTAATCTGATTTTCGTGCTTAGTGCTAACCGTTTATCTTGCCAGATTTTGTTTAGGCCGTGCAAGCGCCGCTATTGTCTGTGCTATTCTGGCCAACACTTCACATGTTGATCCTTCATAACTGACAATCGACCCAAGATATTTAAAACGGTCAACCACTTTGAGTTCCTGACCGTTAGCTTTTATCTTGTTGTTGAAGCCCGTAGCGTTGTTGGTCATTAATTTTGTCTTTCCAGCGTTTATCTCCATACCATAGTCAAGAGCTGTTTCATTGAGCCTTCTGACCCATTCCTAGAGTTCTGCTTCTGAACCCGCCACCCGTCGATATCATCTGCAAAACGAAGGTTGGTAATCGTTCGGCCCCCTATCTTGACAGTACCAACGTGACCTCCAAGTGCCTCACTCATAATTCCTTCAAGGAATATATTGAAAAGAGTTGGAGAGAGTGTACACCCCTGTCTCACACCAACTGATGTGCGAAACCAGTATCCCCTTCCCACTCATTCGAAAGAACTGCGCTAGACGTCTTGTTATACAGGTGTTCAAGGACCGTTATAATATTTCCGTTGATATTATACATCCTCATGGTTGCCCAAAGCGCTTTATGCCGTACCCTATCAAACGCCTTCTTAAAATCCACAAACACATTTTACAGTGTTTGATGCTGTTCTAGATATTTCTCGCTTAGCAGCCTTAAATTAAATATCTGTTCTGTAGTGCTTCTTCCCTGTCTGAACCCTGCTTGCTCCTCGGCAATAATGTTCTCTGCTTGGAGTTTCAATCGGTCGAGGATTAATCTAAGCATGACCTTGCTAGGGTGGCTAATGAGGCTTATTGTTCTGTAATTTTGGCACAGCTTTAGGTTTCCAGACTTATGTAACGGTATAACTATATATTTTGCTGCAGATGTGTGTCAGGCCTTCCACCACTACCTCTCCACCTGCTTGTAAGAGCTCTGCTGGTATATTGTCCACGTCGGCCGCCTTCCCTTTTCTCAATGTCTTTACCGCTGCAATTACCTCTTCCTTCGTTATCAGTTGGTTATCCTCTATATTTGTTGGTGTTGAGGGGAATGTTTTCTCAGTTTTGTTTCGCCTTTCATAGTTATATAGCTCAGAACAGTACTCTGTCCATCTTGCCAGTACGTCATTTCCCTCAATGAGACACTTGCCGTTTTTATCAAGGATCATAAGGTTCCTGTTTTGTCTTGGTGTTTCCAGTTCTTTGATCACCTTGTATGCTCCTTTAGCATCATTTATGTTTAGTGTATGTTTGAGTGTGTTTGTAATTATGATCATCATATGCAGTAATGTAATTACAGTATGTTAAAGTTCACAACATGAAGATAATAATGAAAGCTAGTCAGTTGACAAAACGCCCGTGTGTTATCGCGGCTCGAATGAGAAGCAAAGAACTGTAACACTGTAGTTTACCAGACGTCATGGAAAATGTGGCAAAGAAAGGTTCTTTGCAGAAACTATTTGCCACGAGAAGAATAACAGACCTATACACCCCATAGTAGAAGAGTGACAGCTACTTTAACGTCTCTGGAACAATCTTCGCCCATTTATTTTTGCAATGTAAAACTATTGTAATGAAGCTGCGGGGACATTTGTACATTGAGAAAGACCTGAGATTGATAGTTTTATATAAATACGTACAAGTATTAGCCTTATTTAAGTCAAGCTATATGGCATTGAGAAAGACCTGAGATTGATAGTTTTATATAAATACGTACAAGTATTAGCCTTATTTAAGTCAAGCTATATGGCATTGAGAAAGACCTGAGATTGATAGTTTTATATAAATACGTACAAGTATTAGCCTTATTTAAGTCAAGCTATATGGCATTGAGAAAGACCTGAGATTGATAGTTTTATATAAATACGTACAAGTATTAGCCTTATTTAAGTCAAGCTATATGGCATTGAGAAAGACCTGAGATTGATAGTTTTATATAAATACGTACAAGTATTAGCCTTATTTAAGTCAAGCTATATGGCATTGAGAAAGACCTGAGATTGATAGTTTTATATAAATACGTACAAGTATTAGCCTTATTTAAGTCAAGCTATATGGCATTGAGAAAGACCTGAGATTGATAGTTTTATATAAATACGTACAAGTATTAGCCTTATTTAAGTCAAGCTATATGGCATTGAGAAAGACCTGAGATTGATAGTTTATATAAATACGTACAAGTATTAGCCTTATTTAAGTCAAGCTATATGGCATTGAGAAAGACCTGAGATTGATAGTTTGATATAAATACGTACAAGTATTAGCCTTATTTAAGTCAAGCTATATGGCATTGAGAAAGACCTGAGATTGATAGTTTGATATAAATACGTACAAGTATTAGCCTTATTTAAGTCAAGCTATATGGCATTGAGAAAGACCTGAGATTGATAGTTTTATATAAATACGTACAAGTATTAGCCTTATTTAAGTCAAGCTATATGGCATTGAGAAAGACCTGAGATTGATAGTTTTATATAAATACGTACAAGTATTAGCCTTATTTAAGTCAAGCTATATGGCATTGAGAAAGACCTGAGATTGATAGTTTTATATAAATACGTACAAGTATTAGCCTTATTTAAGTCAAGCTATATGGCATTGAGAAAGACCTGAGATTGATAGTTTTATATAAATACGTACAAGTATTAGCCTTATTTAAGTCAAGCTATATGGCATTGAGAAAGACCTGAGATTGATAGTTTTATATAAATACGTACAAGTATTAGCCTTATTTAAGTCAAGCTATATGGCATTGAGAAAGACCTGAGATTGATAGTTTTATATAAATACGTACAAGTATTAGCCTTATTTAAGTCAAGCTATATGGCATTGAGAAAGACCTGAGATTGAGAGATTTATATATATGCAAGAGCTTTATTACAGTCAATATTTCGGCTATATGGCATAGAACTAATATTTTGTGAGCCAATATATCGGCTCTACGGAGTAAATCAGTTAAGTAAAATTAAGTCTGTTAACTGTTGTTGTTGTTCAATGCCCGCAATAAGTCAAATTACTCTTGTCCGCACTGAAAAGGGAGTTAAGTAACGGGTTGCTGCAGCTGTCCTCACATCCCGAGCGTGCTGATGAAGGTAGACCTCAAGGCGGTTGTGCAATACTTTGCTTCACTTGCATAGCGCTCACTACTACGGGGATCACATCTATTTCTCATCTCGTTAGGCAGACTGCCATAAAAGCAGTCGGTTTCCATGGAGAAATGCGTGGAAGTGAGGTAAGGGTCTTGACCAGTATATTTTACCTGACCTTGACTAACATGTCCGATCAGCATGTTTTGCCTGACCTTGACTAACATGTCCGATCAGCATGTTTTGCCTGACCTTGACTAACCTGTCCGATCAGCATGTTTTGCCTGACTAGACGTTAATCTCCTCTTTCCAAGTATGTTGATAAAGTTGCACATATCATTATTGTTAACAACAACAAAAAATCATTTTCTATTAACCAATAAATGAGCCAGGACAATGGACAGACTTACCAAGAATTTTGCTGAGCTCAGCGTTGTGGATGTCTGGATTTTCTATAGCGAGCTTCTTCCGCTCATCCTTTGCCCAGACCATGAACGCATTCATGGGTCGTCGGATGCGAGAGCGGGTATCTTCCCTGCGGCCGTATCCTCGAAGATGGAAAACAGGTCCTGGTGGTTCATCTGATGTGTAAGGTAGCTGCGCCCATTCAGATTCTAAATGACCAAAATGGTTAACATCGAAATTAGAACTGCTGATAGATGTCTGACGAAAAGTTGCGAATGTCAAGCCTGACTGTCTTATCTCTGCTACAGGCTGCATAGTTCTCTACGAGTTAGATAGACTGATATGTATGGTTGAAATAGTGCCACAGACACAATCAAGGGAGCTTATTGGCACTCCTTTTATATCAGCTATTTTAATATGATTGAAGTCTTTAACACCTAATTCGGAACCATAGCCTACTCTGGGATTATCTTCAGTCTAAACAACAGCAGTAAAACAGTTTAAGATGACATCAATTTATCTGTCTTTTGTCGTGAAGTGTATAGTTGTACCAGCTTGCTAAATCAACATAATCCGTGTATTATACGACACTTTGAAACACCACTGCTTATCTGCGATAATGACTAGTTTCTCCTGATAGAGAAGAATGTTCTGAGCAAATTCTAGAATGTCGGGAAGTTCACTTCAATCAAGCAGCAATGTTGCTTTTAAAGCTGTGTACACAAATCTGAATGGCGTTGACGAATTACGATCACGATATTTACTATTTCATTTGCACGGAAATTCAAACTTAATTTCTGTTCTAATTCTAGCTTCTGAAATTGTAAACTAGTCCACATGCGTGCACCTAAACGCCAACCTGATCTGGGAAATACAATTCCGCGTTTCAGGGAAGAGAAAAGTCATCACGTCCTAGACCGATCCCACTCAGTTCGTAGGGGCGGATACAATGAATGGGATGATGGTGACTACCAGGCGACTCGGTTCCTGTCTGTTCCTGTGAACACGTAGGATTATTCAAAGTTTATTTGCGTTGTTCCGTTGTCTTGAACAATTACATTCCAACCCACCTTCTCAAGCACCACAAGGCTATGCGGCCAGTTTTTCTTGAATTATTCTTCTGTTTCTGTCTGCAGTCGTTAATAATTGCAAGCTCTAATTGATTTGTCTCGCATTTTTCTTCTCAGCAGAACCACGCTTTTTCCTACACTTGGGAATGTCTCCAGCAGATCTTGGTCAATGGCAACTTAGTCGTCTGCGAGCCTTCACCGTTAGTGGATGCGTGATAACTCAGAACGTCCTGCCCCGTTTTCTGTCTCATCGCCTGATAAGGCAAAGCATTCACGAGTGAGTTAATGTCAGTCTTGCCTTTCTGATAACTCACTGGCGAGAAGCCGCACATGCAGCTAAATTGCTGTATGGCTTTCCTTTACTAAGACAACGATTACAAACAGTATCTACACACACGCATGCGTATTCCGCTGATTTGAAACACCACAACCTGTATTAGCCTACAACCATATGGTCGTACTTGTTGAACTGCACGTGCAGAGACAGAAATGATATGGACCTTATTGTGACAGCGTTCTCGGTCGGATACCACTGAGATAACGACAGAGTGAACCAAAAAACCAACACGACTGTGTAGTCCTCTATCAAGTGAAATCCGGACAGTTTGCAAAGCGTTCGAGACAACAAAGGCTCTACTTATACTCATTCACTAATTTTAGAACAAGTCGTTTAATCTCCAGCCAATGGAACACATGGGAATAGTAGGGTTCGTTAATATTTGCTTCGATTTAATTGGATGCTTCGCAAACTTTGTCTAAATATATCAGTGATTGATGACGTCTAAATGTTGGTTATTTCTGACCCCAAAAAGATAATCTCTTATAATTAGCAAGTTATCTCGCCACGTGCTCGCCAGATATGCAAGGACTGCAAATCTAGGTCCTAGCTAATCTTCATATATACATACAGTTTACATACATACAAACATACATACATACATACGTATGTACATACATACACACATTCATCCATACATACATACATGCAAACATACATGCATACATACATACATACATACATACGTACATGCAAACATACATACATACATACATACATACATATATACATACGTACATGCAAACATACATACATACACACAGGCACAGACCGCTGCACAATTCAAATTTAAGGTAAACAATTTACCCCATTTATTACGGGATCCTCGCCGGTGCTACGGAGTTCGTGCATTGAGCTGCGATTCTCCCAAAAATATGGAGAAGAACAAAGCACTTATGGATTAAAATAAATCCGTGTGCAAGGACATTGGTTCTTAGACTAAATTAAACTAACTAAACATACACGTTTTCACAGAAGAAGGAACTAAAGATACACAAGGGCAGGTAAATAGGGAAGGGAAAAGTATGGGAGAGTTACACCAGGAACAAGGAAGAACAATCGTGGCTTGCCTACACGTCTTTATCTTCTGATTGCCGCGGTTTTCATTAGCTGTAAATGTTCTGTTACAAATCCTCCACTAAGCGTAGTGCTCCAGTGGTTTGCAGGAATTATATGTGTGGACATATACAAGAATTGGACCAATGACACACCTAGTCTAGTCAATATTGAGAGTAGAGACTGACTATACAGCTTAGCGTCTTTAGGACAGCAAAGCAGTAAGTTACTGGTTTTCCCGGAGATCGGAGAAAAACATAGAAGAAGATTAAAAACAGAAATACGAATGCTTACTATTAGATGCTCTCTCTTTATATATGACTCTGTATGTCTGTCTATCTCTCTCTCTCTCTCTCTCTCTCTACCTCTTTCTCTCTCTTTCCTACACCTAATGCACATTAACATTTGAGTATTCAGTGGCTTTTTCTGGAGATACGATATGATACATGCTGGGATACATATTGGGATACGCTAGGATACATGCTGAGATACGCTGGGATACACTGGAATACATGCTAATATACTCTAGGATACATGATAGGATACGCTGGGATACATGCTAATATACGCTGGGATATGTTGGGATACGCTGGGATACGCTGGGATACATGCTAATATACGCTGGGATATGTTGGGATACATGCTGGGATACATGCTGGGATACATGCTAATATACGCTGGGATATGTTGGGATACACGCTGGGACACATGCTGGGATACATGCTGGGATACATGCTGGGATACATGCTAATATACGCTGGGATACATGCTGGGATACATGCTAATATACACTGTAATACACGCTGGGATACATGCTGGGATACATGCTGGGATACATGCTGGGATACATGCTGGGATACATGCTGGGATACATGCTAATATACGCTGGGATACATGCTAATATACGCTGGGATACATGCTAATATACGCTGGGATACATGCTAATATACGCTGGGATACATGCTGGGATACATGCTGGGATACATGCTGGGATACATGCTGGGATACATGCTGGGATACATGCTGGGATACATGATGGGATACATGCTAATATACGCTGGGATACATGCTGGGATACATGATGGGATACATGCTGGGATACATGCTAATATACGCTGGGATACATACTGGGATACATGATGGGATACATGCTGGGATACATGCTAATATACGCTGGGATGCATGCTGGGATACATGATGGGATACATGCTGGGATACATGCTAATATACGCTGGGATACATGCTGGGATACATGATGGGATACATGCTGGGATACATGCTGGGATACATGCTGGGATACATGCTGGGATACATGCTAATATACGCTGGAATACATGCTGGAATACATGCTGGGATACATGCTGGGATATATGCTGGGATACATGCTAATATACGCTGGGATACATGCTGGGATACATGCTGGGATACATGCTGGGATATATGCTAATATACGCTGGGATACATGCTAATATACGCTGGGATACATGCTAATATACGCTGGGATACATGCTGGGATACATGCTGGGATACATGCTAATATACGCTGGGATACATGCTGGGATACATGCTGGGATACATGCTGGGATACATGCTAATATACGCTGGGATACATGCTAATATACGCAGGGATACATGCTAATATACGCTGGGATACATGCTGGGATACATGCTGGGATACATGCTGGGATACATGCTGGGATACATGCTAATATACGCTGGGATACATGCTGGGATACATGCTGGGATATATGCTGGGATACATGCTGGGATACATGCTGGGATACATGCTAATATACGCTGGGATACATGCTGGGATACATGCTGGGATACATGCTGGGATACATGCTGGGATACATGCTAATATACATGCTGGGATACATGCTGGTATACATGCTGGGATACATGCTGGGATACATGCTAATATACGCTGGGATACATGCTGGGATACATGCTGGGATACATGATGGGATACATGCTAATATACGCTGGGATACATGCTGGGATACATGATAGGATACATGCTGGGATACATGCTAATATACGCTGGGATACATGCTGGGATACATGATGGGATACATGCTGGGATACATGCTAATATACGCTGGGATGCATGCTGGGATACATGATGGGATACATGCTGGGATACATGCTAATATACGCTGGGATACATGCTGGGATACATGATGGGATACATGCTGGGATACATGCTGGGATACATGCTGGGATACATGCTAATATACGCTGGGATACATGCTGGGATACATGCTAATATACGCTGGGATACATGCTGGGATACATGCTGGGATACATGCTGGGATACATGCTGGGATACATGCTGGGATACATGCTGGGATACATGCTGGGATATATGCTAATATACGCTGGGATACATGCTAATATACGCTGGGATACATGCTAATATACGCTGTGATACATGCTGGGATACATGCTGGGATACATGCTAATATACGCTGGGATACATGCTGGGATACATGATGGGATACATGCTGGGATACATGCTAATATACGCTGGGATACATGCTGGGATACATGCTGGGATACATGCTGGGATACATGCTGGGATACATGCTAATATACGCTGGGATACATGCTGGGATACATGCTGGGATACATGCTGGGATACATGCTGGGATACATTCTGGGATACATGCTGGGATACATGCTGGGATACATGCTAATATACGCTGGGATACATGCTGGGATACATGCTGGGATTCATGCTGGGATACATGCTGGGATATATGCTGGGATACATGCTGGGATACATGCTGGGATACATGCTGGGATACATGCTGGGATACATGCTAATATACGCTGGGATACATGCTGGGATACATGCTGGGATATATGCTGGGATACATGCTGGGATACATGCTGGGATACATGCTAATATACGCTGAGATACATGCTGGGATACATGCTGGGATACATGCTGGGATACATGCTGGGATACATGCTGGGATACATGCTGGGATACATGCTAATATACGCTGGGATACTTGCTGGGATACATGCTGGGATATATGCTGGGATATATGCTGGGATACATGCTGGGATACATGCTGGGATACATTCTGGGATACATGCTAATATACGCTGGGATACATGCTGGGATACATGTTGGGATATATGCTGGGATACATGCTGGGATACATGCTAATATACGCTGGGATACATGCTGGGATACATGCTGGGATACATGCTAATATACACTGGGATACATACTGGGATACGCTGGGATACATGTTGATATACACTGGGATACATGCTGGGATACATGCTGGGATATGCTGGGATACATGCTGGGATATGCTGGGATACATGCTGGGATATGCTGGGATACATGCTGGGATACGCTGTAATAAATGCTGGGATACATGCTGGGATACGCTAATATACATGCTGGGATACGCTAAGATACATGCTGGGATACGCTAATATACGTGCTGGGATACGTTAGGATACAAGCTGGGATACGCTAAGATACTTGCTGGAATATGCTATGATACACTGGGATTACGTAAGAATACATGCTGCAATAGATACACCGTGAAACGTCGTATTCCCCACTTTTACAAAATAATATAAGTGTTTTAAAATTGGTACCATGTGTATTCCGTTATAATATTGAATACGAATGTGGGAACTGATGGCCAGAAGGATACACGATTTTGAAAATAAATGCTAAAGGAGAATTTTGCGCATTAAACAAAAATAAAGAGCATAAAACAAATGATTATGTGAAAGATAAAATAAATTCCCTGGCAGGTCAACAGGAACCCACTTTTGACAGTAAGTGAAATGCCGAAAATAATATTGCAAAGAACAGTTGGAGGTGCAAGGAAGCGAGGAGGACAACGAAAGTTATGGATTGATAGCATCAAAGAATGGAAGTGACAGGATTTTGTCATACTCTTTCACGGGTTTTTTAGGTTTGAGAACTATGGATGACTTGTTGTGTTGGTGTTTCTACCATGGCATCCATGCCACCCTAACCAGTTAAGGGATAATTGATTGAATGAAACCGAAAGAGTGAAGCTAGTCATAGACACACGGTTTCATAGAATAATAAATGAGTAAAAATAGGTAAAGGACATGATCATATTTTAATGAAGGCAAATACACAAAGGCAGAGACACATAAAAAAAAAAATACACACGTGAAAGCAGACACAATCTATTTGTATAGTGTGGAACGCTTTGAGAAATTTTGAATTAGAACATATTGTAATAACGAACAACCTTCCTGAGAAAAGGAATAGCGGATACAAAAGGCAGTTGAAACATGACAGCTAGGCATCGAAGCTAGGAAGAAATTGAACAACACAACACACAGAGATTAAAATATGAAGAGATCGATGTTCACATTCACCAGTCGGCACGGCACATGATTTGTATGTCTTTATAGATGAATTAGACCCCTTCTCGTACTGCAAAACTGAAAAAGTGGAACATTTTACAAACACATACATTATATTCACACGCATCCACGGGCCAATACGTCCACACTACAAACAGATACACACACATTCACGCATACACTGGCCAATATTTCCACACTACTAACAGATACACACGCGCATCCATTCACTGGCCAATACGTTTACACTAGAAACAGACGCACACACGCCTCCACTGGCCAATACGTCCCCACTACAAACAGATACACACATGCATCCACTGGCTAATCCGTACACACTACAAACAGATGCACACATGCATCCACTGGCTAATCCGTACACACTACAAACAGATGCACACATGCATCCACTGGCTAATCCGTACACACTACAAACAGATGCACACATGCATCCACTGGCTAATCCGTACACACTACAAACAGAAACGCACACGTATCCACTGGCCAATACACCCACACTACAAAAAGACACACACACGAATCCACTGGTCAATACGTCCACACTACAAACAGATACACACACATCCATGCACTGGCCAATACGTCTTGATATAATCTAAAAGACTACGGTCTGTGTTTGAAAGCGGCTTGCCTTCGCCGGTGGAATCCAGAAAGATAAATTAAATTGGTTTTGTATGTGGTGTGTCTTAGCCAGCCCCATTACACCGAACCTCTGTCTTCTGCTCTGGTTCACCTGGCGATCTCTTCTCCCTGACACTCCACACTATCTATTTTGTGATTGTGTTTTTCGTCCTGGGACTCGTCTTGTTGGCTCGCGTTTTTATGGACAATTTTCCCGTTCACCTATCACTCTCGTGGACACCTCTCTCCTCTCTCTATATCTCATTCTTCTCTCTCTCTCTCTCTCTCTTCTCTCTCTCTCTTATCTCTCTCTCTCTCTCTTTTCTTTCTTATTTTCTTTTTCTTTTATTTGTTTCTGTCTGTTTCTCTATATACATGCAATTTTTACTTTCATTCTTTTGCTGGTGTTTCCTATTTTTCTTCTTCTTGTTTTTATTCTGAACTTTCTTAGTGTCCTTCTCTTGTCTTTCTCATAGTCTTTCTGTCTGTCTGCATGTTCTGATTTCTTTCGTACGTTCATCTCATTTTATTCTTCTCTTCTGTTCGTGTCTTAATTCTTTCTTCGGGGTCAGAAGGTATAGCAACGAAGGAGCTGACAGTAGCCGGAGAGTCATAGCTGACTGTTTGCGCCCGAGACTTATACCTGCTTGCGTCAGGGTCAGGGATTCATAGTTGACTACTTGCGTCAGGGTCAGCGAGTCATGGCTGGCTGTTTGTGTCATGGTCAGGGACTCTTACCTGGCTGCTTGCAAAGGGTTCAGCGAGTCATAACTGGCTGTTTCCGTCAGGGTCAGCAAGTCATAGCTGACTGTTTGCGTCAGAGTCATAGACTCATACCTGACTGCTTGCGCAAAAGTCAGTGAGTCATGCCTAACTGCTTGTGTCAGGGATTGATACCTGTCTACTTGCGTCAGGGTCAGCGAGTCATGGCTGGCTGTTCGCGTCAGGGTCAGTGACTCTTACCTGGCTGCTTGCGTCGGGTTCCGGGACTCATACTTGGCTGCTTGCGTAAGATGTCTGTGAGACATAGTTAGCTGTTTGCTTCAGGGTCAGGGATTCATACCTGACTGCTTGCGTCAGGGTCAGCGAGTCATAACTTGCTGAGACTCCCTCTTGACTCCAAGTAACTGCTCTGGAAACACGCCGAGCTCGTCTATTCTGGATAAAAGAATAGGATCGAAGGTAGAAGACAAACCGGCTCTCCAAAATTTCGTGCTAATCTGGATGTTTAATGCTGAAAGGCACAGCACAGCTATCACAGATCCGACCTAAACTAGGACACAACGTGATAAAACCTTTTTTTAGACGAACCCCATGACGAGAGAATTATTATTATATAATATGACTCACAGGCTTACTCTGACTGTCTTCTACTTTTCGATTGTCCTGCTTGTGCCTTTCAGCTAAGTTTCTTTACTGGGCCCTTGTATGTGCTTCGTAGATAAGGAGCTTCCCTGTTTGTTATTGCTGTTGTTCATCATTTGCGTGGGTGGCCCTTGGCTCTGTATCCATTGTATCTGTATAGCATTGCTTTCTGAGGGATAATATCTGGTGATTGAAGTGTCACGTGGCCGAACTATTTGGTTTGCTGTCTTTTGATGACGTCTAGCCCTAGTGCTTTACCTACTTGCCTCTTAATATCTTCGTTTCTGATTCTATTCATTCTTATTACTCCAAGCATTCTGTGTAGGCGTTTCATCTCTATTATTACGATGTTTCTGGTATCTTTGATTGTTAATATCCAATTCTGGCACTGTAATCACAATGATGGTAATAATATCGTGTCGCACAGCGTCTGTAAAATTATTAAACAAAACACACATACGCACAAACACACACATACACACACACACACAAACCCACACAATCATACATCCGTTTGCACAAGAATACACCAATCAGATTCAGGTCTCTAGCGTATCGGGAAGTGTATTCGGTTTTTGTGTTTTTTTTTGGTCTGAATTTTCAATGACTAGATTTGACCCTAAAAATGTAAGTAGCCTCTCCTTTATAGAACTTCGCTTCTTACAACCACCACCTGTTTGGCTGTTACAAGTTTCTTGGCAAGTGGGCCTGTTTGGTAGTTTGCCATTACTTTCCGTACGTGGAGGAACAATCGTCCCGTGAAAAACCCAGTGTCTGCCCAACTGGTCACGGTGGGAATCGAAACCGGTGCGCTGAGATTGTGAAAACGGAGCGAGTTTCACCCCTAGGTCACACAGCCTCCAGATTTGACCCTAAGTGAAAATAAATAATTTAATTATATAACTATTGAATCACAATTAAATGTGAAAGTAATCTAAACATGAATATATTTCCTCACCATCTGTCGCCCAATGATGACGTTTATTAAATAACCTATATGATATATGTATTAGCAACATGATCGAGATATGGAGTATCATGATTTGTGCTGTTTAATGGATTTCATGTGGGCCGAGAAAGGCCTGACATTTCAGAAACAAGATCCGTGCCGCAAACGTACTTGTGTCCTGATGTTTCTGCTGTCGATTTAACTTAACTTAACTTAACGTCTTTATACTGGTTTAGAAGACTCTGCAGAGTCTGTATACAACCAGTTCCAATTACATCACCTTGCTCTAGAAGCTGTATGCATCCAATCTATTCTTAAATGCATTAACCGTCCCAGCCTCCCCCATCTCACTTGGCAATGCATTCCAAGCATTCACAACTCTCTGGCTAAAATAATTCTTCCTAATATCTAATCTGGACCTCTCCTTAGTCAACTTGTAGCTGTGCCCTCTTGTTCCTGTTGGTGGTTGTATTTTAAAAAAACTTGTTATAGTCAACTTTATACATTCCTCTGATCATCTTATACACCTGTATTAAGTCACCACGAATTCTTCTCTCTTCTAGACACTGTAGGCCGGTTCTTGTTAATCTTTCCTCATAACTGTAATTCTGGAATCGCACTATCAGCTTTGTCGCTCTTTTTTGTATTCTCTCCAGCATGTCTATATCCCCTCTCTGGTAAGGACTCCACACCTGTACACAGTACTCCAATCTAGGTCTAACTAATGCTTTATACAGTTTGACTATCACCTCCTTGATCCTATGTTTAATATTTCTTAATATCATCCATAACATTGCATTTGCCTTTTTTACTGCTACCTGAACTTGCTCCCTCACCTTACATGTATGATCTATTATAACCCCTAAGTCCCTTTCTTTATCTATCTTTCTAATATTGTTCTCTCCCATTCTGTAATTATGTTCCATATTGGATCTACCCATGTGCATGACTGTACATTTATCTACATTAAACTCCATTTGCGAGATTACAGACCATTCTCAAATTTTATTTAAATCCGACCTCAATATATCCACTTCTGCTTTAGATGAGACACTACTGCATAGTTTTGTGTCATCAGCAAATTTTGCAATAATGGATCACATACCTATGTCCAAATCATTTATATATATCAAGAATAAAATTGGTCCCAAAACCGAGCCCTGTGGCACTCCACTTTTCACTTCACACCACTCAGAGTACTCCTTATTTATTCAAACCCTTTGCCTTCTTCCCGTTAACCAATTTTCAATCCATTTGGCAACTTCCCCGCCTATTCCATGTGATTTTACCTTTCGAAATACTCTTTGATGAGGTACTCTATCAAAGGCCTTTGCAAAATCCAGATAAATAACGTCCACTGGCTCCCCTTTATCTAACATTTTGGTAACCTCCTCCATGAATTCTAATAGATTTGTTAAGCATGATCTCCCTCTGGTAAACCCATGCTGACTATTTCTAATTAGATTAAATTTATATAAATTCATTACAATGTTTTCTTTGACTCTAACAATTTACATACTATGCTCGTTAAACTCATCTTGGAGCAGTCCTCTTTTGTGTAGACTGTGCCAAAGTAGTGATTGAGTAGATTTGCTGCCTCCCTATTTTCACTTATTTTTTTTCCTGTGCTGTCTATGAGAGGGCCTACTTTATCCTTTGATCTCTGTTTATTTCTAACATAAGAGAAGAAGCTTTTACTATCAGTCTTGATCCTCTGAGCAAGTTTCTTTTCGAAGTCTATTTTTGCTGTTTTATTCGCTTTCTTTTTTTGATTTGAATCACGTGATATTATAGCTCTGTTACGAAACACGGAGAGCTACCGGTGAAATTGATGACAGTCTTTAATTTTAATCAATTGTCACAAAATTGCCCCAGTTTTGTCATAAAAATATTATTAAAGTTTATTGTCTTTGGGTTAGTTCGGGTCATAACAGTTTCAGTACTCTAGCTTGCTGGGAAATGTCTGAGTTCTCAACTACACGATTAGACCCTAAGGAACATAAATACGCACACACACATACATACACACACACACACACACACACACACATACATACATACATACACACACACACACACACACACATACATACATACATACACACACACACACACATACATACATACATACATACATACATACATACATACATGTATTATATATATATATTTATATATTAGTTGCCCATTGCAAGCGATGATGGCCACATCAACAGACGGTTTTGTCTTGACGATGTAACTTACCCTGTATTTGGATTATAGCGAGTAAGAACTGAGCCTGTCATCGATCTCACTCTCTATTCCCGAGCTACCTTGGACCAGTGGCAAGACGACTGGAGGCAACTCAGGATGCAGGCACTCTGGCCCCACCTCCCGTGAGACCTGAGGTCACTATATCAAACTTGTGTGATTCGAAAGTCCACCGTTTAAGTTCATCGCTTTGGGAGGCAAGTGCCTGACCTCTTGACCACAGCGACCCCAGAAAACTCTGCAGAGTCTGTAGACATCCAGTGTTACATTTCAGCCGTGTATTTTGACTCAAAAGGGACCAGTGGACGATTGGTCATGCTGGCGCTGTAGGTATCTGGGCTGATGGATCTGGACTTGCCATTGGCCAGCTTTTTCCTGATCATGGTCCCAGTCGCCTAAGAAAACTACCTATTGTTCATATGATTCCTACTCAGAAAGTAAGGTCACGAAAACATTAGGACAAGGGGAAAGATTGAGGATAACAGAGAAAGAAAATAAATCTTGGACAATATGGGAATATGATCTTGAGAACATTGCGCTCTAATGCCACAAGACATGAACATGATGATGATGCCCATAGCATTTTTCGTCATGAAAAGGACGTTTGATCTATTGCCGTTTTAAGCGAGACTGATATCTGCGCATTTCTGCCCGACACCTCCCTTATCAACACGGCAATTTTCCCTCCCTCTTTAAACATTATTCTCTTAGCCAGACTACACGAGATCAGCCTGTTTCCGGGACCGCAATAGAAGGCAGAACAGGGTCTTGATCAGCTATGGTTCTCTTTCCCTGATGAAAGCTGCCAGCTATGAGTCAGAAACTTCTGTCAGCTGATTCAATCATGCGTCTTCGGCCCCTGAATGCCATTTACTGAAGCTACCCTTGGGTAACACGTACCTAGATACCATTAGGGAAGATTATGGTGTACAATAACGGTTATTTGATAATGTCAGAGCACTGTATCGTAGGAATATAAACGAGAACGAGTGATATTGTCATAGATACACACATTGCTCTTTAATCAGTGTCCGTTATACGACGATGAAAATAAACTGCAAAATCATATGAGCTCGCTTTCGACAACTTGCACTAAATACAATATGCCAATTAGCGAGGACCAGCAGAGTACCTGGACCACTATGGCTCTTCAACAAGCCTATGAGTTCAAGTATTTGGAAATTATTTTTTGTCGGCAGACTGCAAGATCGACAGGGAAATTGAGACTAGGTGTCAGAAAGCATCTGGGGGAACATCAGTTGTCCCCACTGCTAGGTACCCACGCATTAGTTGGCAACAAATCAACAGTTGATAAACTCTGTGCTTCCAGGGTCAAACATGACATATGTCCAAAGCTTGTGAGAGTAACATTTCGACATGTGAAATAAAGTGTTTGGAGTAGGTCATGAGTTTTACTAGGAAAGACATAATTCCAAACAACGACATTCGCAGTAGGGGCAAGAAGGCGGCCGTGGGGCAGGTGGATAGAAGATATTAAAGTGATTCTGCATAGACACTGGCTCACATTGACCGAAACATCGCACTTAATGCAGGATAGACGACTAAGCACGCCACTCCGCTCAACGACATAAGTGGAAAGAAAACTAACTTTAGATGACTCTCCAGCAATGAAGTTTTTTTTTGCGGCTATTCTTGATTATGAAAGAGGAAATGTGTTCGCATTGCTTAGTATTGATTCCGTTTCGGTATTCCCGCAATGAAAAAAAAAATGGAATTCGCTTCAGGGAAGTTTGTGTTTCTTCTATTATGGTTTTTCCATTACATTTGGTGAACTGATGCCATGACGTATTTGTGCTACGCGTGACGCGTCCCTTGCAACGCATATTGTCCTGGAGGAATTTCCTGATAATGGCCATGCTTGACTCAGCCATGGGATTCAGCCACGATTCAGCCATGATTCAGCCATGGCTGTGACTCAGCGGTCATATATGATGCATTCAGCTTCTGAAGGCATTACACATGAAAATATTTATGTGGATAGGAGAGTCCAAAGTAAGGGAGTAAATCCTGACAAAAATCCATACTGCCTTGTTTGCACAGTATTACAAAAGGCTAGAGGAGTAAACCTTAATCTAAATTAGGAGGGAGGGGCCCTAAGACAGTCGGTGGTTAGGCGTATGTCAACTGATCTTCTGGGATCAAGATGCTGAGCAGCGCATGAGCTGCAGTGGTCAGCTACCCATAGCTGACTGCTAGCGTCAGGGCCAGCAAACCAAAGCTGCCAAGACCCTTCTACACCTCCAGGGATAACAGGCTGCAGCAGGGCAGACTGGCTAAGGAGAAGGGATCGAAGAGGGAATACTGACCCGATACTCAAAAAATGCTTGCTGAAATCGGATGTGTTGGACCGAAAGGTGCACATATCGCAGCCAAGCTGTAAACTACAACACTTAACTTAACGTCTTTATACTGGTTTAGAAGACCCTGCAGAGTCTGTATACAACCAGTTACATTTACATCACCTTGCTCTAAAAGCTATGCGCATCCAGTTTATTCTTAAATGCATTAACTGTCCCTGCCTCCACTACCTCCCCTGGCAATGCATTCCAAGCAGACACCACTCTGTGACTAAAAAAATATTTCCTAAAACTAATATGGACCTTTCTTTAGTCAGCGTGTAGCTATGCCCGCATTCCGTTCTCTGGACTACATTCTGCTACTTACCCTTTCAGGGTTTGGTAGTGGGAGATTAAGAACGAACGAAGAAGAAGAGGAACTCATCTTCTGGCATACACTGCAGTCTCTGCTTGCTTCCAGACGAAGGGGATCTATCCTTCCTTTGAATCAAAACAGTAATGACGAGATGGGGTATGTGCAAAATTGGCAAGTACAGTCCCCATTTCAGCTGCCTAGGCTAAACGAAAATAAGTCCCTTCGTTTCTGCGGTTAAAAAAACCCTTTCAGACTTGGAACATGGAACGACAGAACAATGTGTCCAGGCTTTGTAAAAACTGACCTTACAGGAGTTTCAGAAATCAGGAAAACATATGTGATCCACAGTGAACTCAAACGGCTCTAGGTATTGCTGGCAAGACTCTGGAATGCGGATCAGTAAGGAAAAAGACTTCACTGTGTTCTGTCAGGGCCTAGAGTTCACCAACATAGACTGCACGGAGTCGGTTTTGCTGTGGACAACAGACTTGTCAGCTCTATCAGCAAACCAATAACTATACATGTGCCCATAATGTCCCACCGGTTATACACGAAAGGTTGATCTATGAACATTGTCAGCTCTATCAGCAAACCAATAACTATACATGTGCCCATAATGTCCCACCGGTTATACACGAAAGGTTGATCTATGAACATTGTCAGCTCTATCAGCAAACCAATAACTATACATGTGCCCATAATGTCCCACCGGTTATACACGAAAGGTTGATCTATGAACATTGTCAGCTCTATCAGCAAACCAATAACTATACATGTGCCCAAAATGTCCCACCGGTTATACACGAAATGTTGATCTATGAACATTGTCAGCTCTATCAGCAATCCAATAACTATACATGTGCCCATAATGTCCCACCGGTTATACACGAAAGGTTGATCTATGAACATTGTCAGCTCTATCAGCAAACCAATAACTATACATGTGCCCATAATGTCCCACCGGTTATACACGAAAGGTTGATCTATGAACATTGTCAGCTCTATCAGCAAACCAATAACTATACATGTGCCCATAATGTCCCACCGGTTATACACGAAAGGTTGATCTATGAACATTGTCAGCTCTATCAGCAAACCAATAACTATACATGTGCCCATAATGTCCCACCGGTTATACACGAAAGGTTGATCTATGAACATTGTCAGCATGCATCAACGCTAGCAGTGACTGAAGCAGAGAAAGACAAATTCTATGAGTCCCTACAGAATGGCATAAATGCATTTCCACAGGAATATCCACTGTACACACTACGTATGTCAGGATGTTTAACACAGTGTGCAGACATGAATTATTCAGTTTAGGCTGCAATGCACAATGTTGCACTCGCCTCGCCTTCATTCTGATTTCTTCGTTTCGCACTCTGTCCATCCTTGTGACTCCGACAGCTTTTCTCAAATACCTCATTTCGCATACCATGATTTTGCTTTCTTTTATTTTGGTGAGAGTTCGTGTCGGGCACTGGTAGCAAAGAGTTGGTATATAAATTATATTAATCAACTGTCTCTTTGTCTCCATTTGGAATGTATTCGTATCTTAATAATGGCAGGAGCTGAGAAGAAACCGTATTTTCTTCCTTGATTCCACCTCTCTGCCCATCCTTCCATCTTGTGGGAACAGGCTACCCAAATATTTGAATTCTCTGACCAGTTTAAGTTATCCAGTGCATCAACATCATTAAACGTCATGTCACGTGACGTTGGCAATAAATTCCCTCCACAACCACATGTCATTTTCCCAGATCAAAACTTCAGATTCTTTTGTTTTCATATTTATTTTGTAATGCCCATTTGATGCCATCCAAGATTTTTTTGTCTTCCAAAACCTCGTTTGTCTTCAATATTCCCTGTTATCGCGTGATTGTTCAATGCCTTTATGGCTATTGGAATCAGCACAGCATTGTAGACGTGCGCACTGCATTGAAGTAAAAATATTTATTGCTTACCCTGGTCCTGAGGCTGATACTGATCATAATTTGCTTATTATGAAATGCCAACTAAGTTGGAAGAAACCAGGGAAATCACAAAAACTAGCAAAGTTCAACTTTAGTTTTTTAAACGAGTTGGAGAATAAAGTTAACCACCAAAACTCAGTGAATGATGCTTTAAGGAAAAATAAGTCACTGAAGGTATAAATCATTAGTGGCAGAATATAAAAGAAGCCGTAAAAGAGGCAGCATAGAAAACGTTGGGTAAGAAGAAATAAGAAAACAAGAATGCTAAGCCAAACGGAAGAACAGTAATACAGAGCAAGGCATTGTTAAGTATAAGAGTATCAGGAATTGGCGTTCTCTCCCCTACGAATTTATGTTTTGGGTCAGCAAGTCAATTCCACCTATTAAATTGGACTTGATAATTCCACGAGGCTCAACTCGCGCACCTTCAGATCAACAAAATTATCCGACGGTTAATAAGTTAATCCCGACCTGGCTGGCTCCACTAAGTCTACTCTGCATAGTGATAACGTATTAACTCAGTCTAAAATAAGTTCTCACGTACAAATTGGATTAATGAATATTCCCGCCTGTGGGAAGTTTTCATACAAGAATAAAGTAGCATTCGAACTGTAACCCCTTATAACGTTACGTAAAAGACATGGTCACAGTTGGTATATTGTTAGTAATAGTTGTGGTAACAGTGTCAGGGGACTAGTATTAATAGTAATACTATTAGTAATAATAATAGTAAAAATAATAGTAATAATAATAGTAATAATTATAGTAATAATAATAGTGGTAGTAGCAGAAGCAAAGCGTGATGATAATTTTAGGGTAAGTTGAGTCAAGAACATATATAAATGATGTAGAAAAAATGTTGAAAAGCACTTCGTGTTTGTGCTGAATGCGGTAGTTGAAACCCATGCTGTCGACGTACTTCTACACAGTTGTTTACGTTTTCTCGTAAACCAGTTAAAAGCGTCTTTGTTTCATATCTTTTAAAAAAAATATACATCACCCTCTCCTTGAGTATACTTACAAGAAATTTTCTTTTCTACTGAAATAGTTGCCAGATTGGACAGTTTATTATTGGTCAAAGAATTTCACAGATGTTTTTTATTCGTGTCAATTTACTCATCGTTCTGTAGTAAAACATAAAGAAGAGATACAAGCAGAATTATAAAGAAGACCAAAGAAAGTTCGAAGTAAACATTTGGCGAAACGCTAACAAACCTATGTAAAAAAATCGCCAACAGAGTTCTATAAAACTATTGCAAAAATTAGACTGAGAGATGAATGTTTTAATCCATCAACCATCTTAAATAACAAATCCCATTACTAAACGAAAACACTAAGAAACAGAGATTGGGGGGATGGGGGGGGGGGGGGGGGGATATTTCAAGGAACTTCTCAATCCGGCAGAAATAGACGATAATTAAATATTCACACCATGACACAATGAGAGAGAAGAGCTACCAACCATAGCAGCAGAAGTCGAACAAGATATCAAAGAGTCCACGAAACAAGACACCAGGAATAGATGGTATTACAACAGAGGCCATACAAGTCTGCGGAGAAAGGGGAGTAAAATTAATGTCCAGAATAATGAATATAGCATGGACAACAATGGAAGTTGCTGAACACTAGCAAAAATCAATAGTTAAACGAATTTGAGGATCAAGATGCCTAGCAGCGCATGAGCTGCAGTGGTCAGCGACTCATAGCTGACTGCTAGTGTCAGGGCCAGCGAACCAAAGCTGCCAAAACCCTTCTACACATCCACGCGGTCATCCCGGATAACAGGCTGCAGCAGGGCAGACTGGCTACGCAGAAGGGATCGAAGAGGGAATGCTAACCCGGTACTCAAAAAATGCTTGCTGAAGTCGGATGTGTTGGACCGAAAGGTGCAAATATCACAATCAAGCTGTAAACTACGACACAACGCATTCCGTTCTCTGGACTACATTCTGCTACTTAAGCCCTTTCAGTGTTTGGTAGTGGGAGATTGAGAATGAACGAAGCCAAGCCAAGCCAAACCCATTTGGAAGAAAACAGGAAACAAAAGAGACTGTGAAGCATACCGGAGAATATCTCTCTTGAGCCAAATAAGTAAAATGTACGCGAAGATTCTGGAAAACAGAACAAGACCAATAGTCGAAAGACAATTAAGTGACACACAGTTTGGCTTCAGAAAAGGAAAAGTTTGCACAGATGCCTTGTTTACTCTAAGACAGATTTGTGAACAAACTATTAAATGTAATCAGGAACAGAACATCGTCTTTGTAGACCAGGAGAAAGCGTTTGCCTGAGTGGATAGAAACAGGCTATGGGAGATCCTGGAAAACATGGAGTGCAAGGACAATTATTACACAATAAAATAGCAATATGAAAAAAAAACAACCAAAGTTGTGAGAACACCAAACGGACTCACTAAGTGGTTCGCAGTAAAGACCGGAATGAGTTCTATCACCACTTTTGTTCAAGAAAACAGAAAGCTAATGCTGTTTTCTATCAGCTCTCACCAATACTACGACACAAACACATTCCCATGAGGACAAAGACACAGCTGATAAATAATATTTTTATACCAACTCTCTGCTACCAGTGTCAGATATGGACTCTCACCAAGGCACAATAAAGAAAAATCATGGTATGCGAAATGAAGTGTTTGAGAAAGGCTGTCGGGGTCACAAGGTTGGGCAGATTAAGAAACCAAATAATCAGACAGACGGTGGGTGCAACGCCGTGCATGAATACATAGAAAGGCAAAGAATAAAATGGTTCGGACGCCTGACAAAAATGCAACCAAAGCTGTCAGCTGCTCGTATCTACAATACCAGACATCAGGGTTGCAAAGCAAAGGCAGATTATGTAAACGATATATACATGGTGTTAGTGAGACACCGAAGAAACATGGAATGACAACAACATCGGCGACAAAGATAGCACGCGACAGAAAACTACACCTTATGGCTAGTTGGCTGTGACATAAACTAACACCCTAATACTCGTCTTATAGTTACCAATTGACATTATTCCTACGCTGTTAGACTGGACGCAATCAGCTTACCTTTCCAATAGTAACTGATAAATTCATGTTGCCGCTTCGCGCGTTTAAAATGTCACTAAGTTTAAACAAAAATAACCATTACAATTTCAATTTCTAATTTATTTCACATCTATTGTATGCACATGGATGTCGACCGGTAAGTTTAATGAGCATAGTCTATCAAATGTTAGAATCAATAATAAAAGAAATCATTGTAATGTAGCTCTCATGTAGCATGTTCTTTGTAGAACGTCGCTCCCATCACAGTCTGTCTGAAAGAAACTCGTTCCCTTGCCAAAACTCCAGCTTCCGCCACTGTCATACTCAGGCACTCCTGGATATCGTGGTGCCATCGTCTTCTTGGCCTACCCCTTCCTCTTTTGCCTGGCACCATACCTTCCATCACCGTCCTCTCAAGACCGTTGTGTCTCTTGATGTGACCAAAGTATTTGCATTTTCTAGCCAAAATGGAATTGATAAACCAGTTCTCCTCTATGCTCAACTCTTGCCGAATGTCTACATTTGTTCTTTTCTCTGTCCAGGGTATTCTGATGATCTTTCTGTAACATTTTGACTCGAATGATTCGATTCTTTGTCTAGAAGTTTTGGTAATCGTCCATGCTTCACAGCCATAAGCTGCCACAGGAAAAACACAGGCTCTCAAGACTTTTACTTTTATCGTTTTGTTGGTGCCCTGCCATAATTTCTTCAGGCTGTTCAGTCTCTGCATTGCCATAGCTAGTCTTCTTCTGATTTCTT
Organism: Ariolimax columbianus; assembly: GCA_036924085.1. Taxonomy (NCBI): domain Eukaryota; kingdom Metazoa; phylum Mollusca; class Gastropoda; order Stylommatophora; family Arionidae; genus Ariolimax; species Ariolimax columbianus. Next base: position 34,363,451 of record JAVGWX010000008.1, on the reverse strand, counting down.
TCGAGCAGTCACCATTTTTGTCGATTCTGGAGCCCAGATATTCAAAATGTGTAACCTGGTCTATTTCCTCACCACCCACTGTAAATTTATGCTGACATTGTGTTTTATCGGTGGTCATTATCTTTGTTTTGTTTATGTTTATGAACAGATTTTGATCTTTACTATGTCCATTAACGGCTGAAAGTAGCTGCTCTAGCCCTTTCGCACTTCTTGATAGTATCACTGTGTCATCTGCATATCGTAACTCTGGAATCTCGTACCCCCCAATCGTAAATGGGTCGAAACTTTCAATGTTCTCATCTTCTCGCACATTTCTCATTATACATTCCGCATATGTGTTGTACAGATAAGGTGAGAGTATACATCCCTGTCGGACTCCCTTTTGTACTGCAAACAAATCTGTTGTTTGCCCAGATACTCGGACAGCGGCTTGTTGATCTTGGTATAATGTTTCAATGAGATGGACTACATGCAAAGGAAACCCCATTTCCTTCATGATTCTCCACAGATTTTGATGTTTTACCGTGTCGAAGGCCTTAGTGTAATCAATGAAACATGTGTACAGGTCTACATTAAACTCTCTACATTTTCATAGATATTCCTTAAATTGAATATGTGGTCCCGGGTCCCTCTGTCTTTCCTAAAACCTGCCTGGACTACGTGAATTTCAGATTCAAACCTTTTCTCTATCCTTCTTAATAGGATTCGCAAGAGTATCTTGCTAGCATGGCTGATCAGTGCGATAGTTCGGTAGTTCGTGCACAGCTTCAGGTTGCCTTTTTTTTTTTGGGGGGGGGGGGGGGGGATATAAATTGATTTCTTCCATGCTTCTGGCCACTCTGCACTGTGCCATATCTGTTTACACAGCTTGTGGTAGACTCGAGCACATGCCTCTCCTCCTGCTTGTATTAGCTCTGCTGGGATATCATCGCATCCTGGGGACTTTCCTTTTTTCAGGCTTTTAATTGCAGAGCGTACTTCTTCCAATGTTGGTTCAGGTTCTTTCTCATCCTTTGGTAGGATTGTAACTGAGCGCTTTGTGCTGTCTCCATACATGGTTCTGCAGTACTCTCTCCATCTATTCAGTATGTCTTTGGTTTCTGTTAGTGTGTTATCCTCTTCGTCATTTATGACATGTGGAACCGGACGGAATTCCCTTGTCAGTGTTCTTATTGCTTTGAATGCATCTCTTTCTTTGCCTTGTTGCTGTAGGTTTTCTATATCCTTACATGTTTCTACTATGTATCTTCTTTTTTCTTTTCTTATTTCTCTTCTAACTTTTCTTGCGCAGTTTTTATATGCTGTGTTGGTCCCCTTACTTCCCATTTGTTTTAATTGTTGCCTTTCTGCAATGAGTTTCTGTGTTTTGTCTGTTATATAGCTCTGTGTATTGTGCAATATCTTTGGAATCATTTCTTTTGCTGTCGAGATCAAAATCTCCCTTGCGTACGATGTCAACTCCTCAGATGTCATCTCTTCATGTATAGCAAGCAACGCCTCAAATGTAGCTAGACAGGTTTAATCTAATCAGAAATAGTCAGCCTGTATTTACTAGAGGGAGATTGCGCTTAACAAATCTATTGGAATTCATGGAGGAGGTTACTAACATGATATATAAGGGGGGAGCCAGTGAGTGTTATTTATCTAGATTTTGCAAAGGCTTTTGATAAAGTGCCTCATCGAAGATTATTTAAAAAGTTAAAATCATATGGAATAGGTGGGGAGGTTGCCGAATGGATTGAAAATTGGTTAACGGGAAGAATGCAGAGAGTGGGCATAAATAAGGAGTACTCTGTGTGGTGTGAAGTTAAAAAGTGAAGTGCCACATGGCTCGGTTTTGTGACCAATATTGTTCTTGATATATATAAACGATTTGGACATTGATATATGATCCATAGTTGATAAATCTGCAGATGACACCAACCTATGTAGGAGTGTCTCATCTAAAGCAAAAGTGGATACATTGAGGTCGGATTTAGATACAATTCGAGACTGGTCTGTGAGATGGCAAATGGGGTTTAAGATAAATTTACAGTCATCCACATGGGTAGATAAAAAATGGAACATAATTACAGAATGGGCGAGAACAATATTAGAATTATAGATAAGGAAAGGGACATGGGGATTATAATAGAGCCTACAGGTAAAGTGAGTGAGCAAGGTGATGTAAATGTAACTGGTTGTATACAGACTCCGCAGGGTCTTCTAAACTGGTATAAAGACGTTAAGTTAAGTTAAGTCCAGGTAGCAGTGAATAAGGCAAATGCAATGTTAGGTATGATACAAAGATATATTAAACAAAGGAGTAAGGAGGTGATAGTCAAACTGTATAAAGCATTAGTTAGACTTAGACCTAGATTCGAGTACTGTGTACATGTGTGGAATTCTTATCGTAGAGGGGAAATGCTGGAAAGGATATAAAGAAGAGCGACAAATCTGATAGTGGGATTCCAGAATTACAGTTACGAGGAAAGACTCAGAAAAACCGGTCTGCAGTGTCTAGAACAGATAAGAATTCAAGGTGACTTAATACAGGTTTATAATATAATCACAGAAAAGGTTAAATTAGACTATAAAAAGTTTTACAAAATGCAACCACCAACGAGAACAAGAGGGCACAGATACAAATTAGCTAAAGAAAGGTACAGATTTGGTATAAGAAATATTTTTTTAGTCAGAGAGTGGTGAATGCTTGGAATGCATTGCCACTGGAGGTAGTAGAGGCAGAGACAGTTTATGCATTTAAGAATAGATTGGGTGCGCATAGCTTTTAGAGCAATGTAATGCAAATGTAACTAGTTGTCTACAGACTCTGATGAATCTTCCAAACCAGTATAAAAACGTAACGTTAAGTTAATTCTTAAAAACCGTTTACGATAGCTCAGCCTATCCTGTCTATTATAATGCTTCACTAGAATAGTAGTAGTAGTAGTGTAGAAGTTGTTGTAGTATTAGTAGTAGTAGTATAACGTACAGTATAAGTTACAGTTAATTGTTTGACTCCTAGGCCCCCTTTTGACTCCAGGGCCCAGTCCCGATGTACCCTCGTCTCATAGTCTCTAAGATCGTGTGTCATATGGTAATATTATACAGAAGAAAACTGAACAATATAAGAATCGGTGACGTGCAACTGATGCAGTCCTATTGTTTTTTTTAATGTTCAAAATGAACAAGTACATATTTACAATACAAGCAGATAGGTGTTACGAGCATAGCCCATAGACTGATTATCGAAACGTTTCCCCAAAATGTTACACACCACTTTTCGCCAGTGAAAATGGAGATTGCATTTTAATCAGCTAACGTGTTCACGCAAGTTCCCGAAGTGAAGTAGCCAGCCACCACTGAGACAGTAACGAGACGGGCTGATTAACCAGTTTTAAAATGGACCTCTTTAGAAATGTGAAACGAAACCAGAACGGTCGCGGTGTCGAAATTAGGCCGTGTTTCTCTAATTAAGGGTGTGAGACACTTTATTGACAATTGGGAACATGAATTGAAGAACTAAGTGTTGGTAGACGCTACGTGATAAAGAGAAGTTGGCAAGATAAAACGAGGAAGACATGTTCACTGATATAGTATTTAACTTTGCTTTTTGTGATCAAATGTGCGGTGCAAATGACTTTAATGCTCATCTATATTTGTGTCCATGTAGTAAGACTAGACAGTATTGGGCACATGCATGTCACTTCGTGCAATAATTTTTTTACCACACGTCGCGCTCGGGTGTCTTTTTAAACACTCACATTATGTGTCTGGGTTGTTAATTGACATATTCATGGGTACAGTACATCTATATATACAATTATGCTCAGTTAAACTAAATGTATCAAATCGATTTATTATAGCAATAAAAAACGTTCATTTAAAGGCCAATGTTTTATATGACGAATTTACCGTTTGTATATAAGGTCAAGGTGGTAACCTTTCCGTCTGCCCCATCTCCCCACTTAAATCGATAAAATGGAAGTTACAATAATCATGAATGTTAAAATGGGACGGGTGAGTGGAAAACCGTGCATATATTGACATTGATATTGTTGCTTTCCGGAGAGACATCTAGAAATAACATGAAAACTAATGAGATAGTTGATTACAATTGTTTATTTGGAGAAGAAAGCAGAAATCTTTATTAGATTAATTCATTAATTGTACGTCACGAGCACGAAAGAAACAATCATGTCAGAGTCAGATAGGATAGGACTAGGAGTAGGAGGATAGAAAAGAAAGAATGATTCTTTAGATTAGATTTAATAAATAATTGCTATACTACTACTATTTCTACTAGTAGTAGTAGTAGTACTACTAGAGTCTAGATCAGTGCTCGTCAACCTTTTTATTCACTATTCACTTGGCGTCCACTTTTATAACTTTCTGTCTTGAGGGTAAATTTTCCTTATGACCCACTAAAATCTAAATAGAAGAAAACTTCGCAATCATCCACTGTGTCTGCATATTATTATTTTGGATGTTTTTAGTAGATCTACATCATGATGATGATCATCATCGTGTGGCATTCCTTTGCAGAATGTCACTTTCAGCACAGCCCGTATAAAGACAATTCTATCTCTTGCCAAATTTCAAATATATTAATTATTATTATCATCAATCTGCTCCATAGTCATGCCCAAGCATTTCTTGACATCTTGGTACCATCGCCTGTTTGGACTGCATCTGCCTATCTTGCCAAGCACCCGTACCTTCCATTACCGTTCTTTCAAGACCGTGTTGTCTTTTGATGTGGACACAGTATTTACATTTTTTGTTCATGATGGAATTTATGAGCCAGTTCTTGAGTTCTTCTATATGTCAAACTCTTGTCGAATGTCTGCATTTTTTTTCTTTCGGTCCGTTGTATTCTGTGAACCTTTCTTTACTTTCTATAATATTTCGGCTCGAAATACTCGAGTTTCCTCCTTGAGGTTTGGGTAACTGTGCATGTTTCATAGCCGTATGATGTCACGGGAAAAACACAGGTTCTCAAAATGTTCACTTTTCTTGTCTACTGGTATTATCTGCCTACTACAACATGTAATTATTCTTCTACCACTCACCTGAAAGATAAAATCGCCCACTAGTGGGCGCTAGCGCCCATGTTGAATAGCACTGGTCTAGATAATAGTCTATAGTTACTTACTATAGTATACTATTCTGAACTATTTAGTACTAGTAGTATGAATATTTAATTATCTTAGAATACATTATACATTCTTAAATAGTAGTATCTATATGAGAATAAGATAGGCTACATTAAAAATGTTTCTGTTTCTGAGAATCGACGTCACTGCATTCCTAACATGCTCATAGGTGCTCAGTCTCTTGCAGCAAATTATGCAGGGTATTGATGATGCTGATGGTCACTATAGCTCACTGGTTGTACACACTCTTGCTTCGTCCTCTCATGCGCCCTACTCCACTCGAACCTCGTTTAATGTCAAAACTTTGTAGTGTGTGGATTGCTGCTTCATCTAGTGTGTCTTTATCTAACAGGCGGTCATTGATTGATTTCAAAATATCATTCCTATCCATCACTAATGGGTCCATAATGGGAGATTGTGAAGCGAAGATGTCACTTTTTTCGTTTCCCTGAACCCCAGTGTGACCAGGACAGTAGATCCATGTCAACCCCTGGAGGTTTGGTGACTCAACAGCTGCTGTCTACTCATACATAAGCATTTCCCTTCTGTTCATTCTGAGGTACGGCTTGCGCGTCTGTAATGATGACTGCCCTTGTTAAAGAAGTCTCAGATATCCTTCTCAGAGCTGAGGTCACTGCTTCAATCTCCATTCTTAAACTGGAGGTTGTTGACATATATGTTGCCGCTGCACTCGGCATTAAAAATGAAAATCTGATATTATTTTAGTCCAGTTGTCTCAAAGCATTATTAATACAAAATATGGTTAGATTGTTAGCCCAAGAAAAATGCAGTTCATCTCAATCATTCACATTGATATATAGTCTAATATATGAACCATGGCTCCATGTCAACCACCCCAAAAGTAACAAATTTGTTAGTGATTTAATACTATCTTTAAGTTCAACTTAGATAGTAGTATCATGAGATAGGCTACATTACCAATTATTAAAATCTGATATTATTTGGACCCAGTTGTCTCAAACTAGTCTACAGAGTCTTATGATCATGATGAATAATTTACAGAGTGAGAATAGTACAAATAGACTATATATTGGAAGTGGACTGGTCATGCATGATTGACTTAACTTAACCACCATTTATGTACCCATTTATTGCTGGGTAAATTAGATCAAAACACGACTAGTTAATGTACTTTTTGCTGGATAGAAAGTTCTACAACTTTTTAGTTGAAATACTAATACACTTACTGAATCCCTCTTTCTGAATCACACCTTTTATTATTGTGTCTCACTCAATGCCTTTTCTACCATGATCTTACTGAATCCCTCTTAACTTAACTTAACGTCTTTATACTGGTTTAGAAGACCCTGCAGAGTCTGTATACAACCAGTTACATTTACATCACCTTGCTCTAAAAGCTATGCGCATCCAGTTTATTCTTAAATGCATTAACTGTCCCTGCCTCCACTACCTCCCCTGGCAATGCATTCCAAGCAGACACCACTCTCTGACTAAAAAAATATTTCCTAATATCTAACCTGGACCTCTCTTTAGTCAGCTTGTAGCTATGCCCTCGTGTTATTGTAGGTGGCTGTATTTTAAAAAACTTGTTATAGTCTAATTTATCGATTCCTCTGATCATCTTATAAACCTGCAATAAGTCACCACGAATTCTTCTCTCTTCGAGACACTGTAGGCCGGTTTTTCTGAGTCGTTCCTCATAACTGTAATTCTGGAATCCCACTATCATCTTTGTCGCTCTTTTTTGTATTCTTTCTAGCATGTTTATGTCCCCTCTATGATAAGGACTCCACACCTGTACACAGTACTCCAATCTAGGTCTAACTAAAGCTTTATACAGTTTGACGATCACTTCCTTGCTCCTATGTTTAATATTTCTTTTTATCATACCTAACATTGCATTTGCCTTTTTCACTGCTACCTTAACTTGCTCACTCACCTTTCCTGTATGATCTATTATAATCCCTAGGTCCCTTTCCTTATCTATCTTTCTAATATTGTTTTCTCCCATTCTGTAATTATGTTCCATATTGGATCTACCCATGTGGATGACTGTACATTTATCTACATTAAACTCCATTTGCCAGCTTACAGACCATTCTCAAATTTTATCTAAATCCGACATCAATATATCCACTTCTGCTTTAGATGAGACACTACTGCATAGTTTTGTGTCATCAGCAAATTTTGCAATCATGGATCTCATATCAATGTCCAAATCATTTATATATATCAAGAACAAAATTGGTCCCAAAACCGAGCCCTGTGGCACACCACTTTTCGCTTCACACCACTCAGAGTACTCCTTATTTATGCCCACACTCTGCCTTCTTCCCGTTAACCAATTTTCAATCCATTTGGCAACTTCCCCACCTATTCCATGTGATTTTAACTTTCGAAATAATCTTTGATGAGGTACTCTATCAAAGGCCTTTGCAAAGTCTAGATAAATAACGTCCACTGGCTCCCCTTTATCTATGATTTTAGTAACCTCCTCCATGAATTCTAATAGATTTGTTAAGCATGATCTCCCTCTAGTAAACCCATGCTGACTATTTCTAATTAGATTAAATTTGTCTAAATGCATTACAATGTTTTCTTTGATTATTGACTCTAACAATTTACAGACTATGCTCGTTAAACTCACCGGTCTATAATTTGCCGGATCTGATTTTTTGCCTTTTTTGAATAAGGGGATCATCCCTGCATCTTTCCAATCTCGTGGAACAATCCCTTTTGTAAGTGATTGAGAACATAATATAGCCAATGGTTTTGCTAGTTGGTCTCTAATTTCATACAGCAATTTTGGGTGAATACCATCTTGACCTGGACATTTATTCACTTTCAACCCCTCCAATTTTTTAAAAACCATTTCCTCTGTAATACAGATTGATCTTAATCCCGCTGTATCCATGTCTCTTTGAAAAATATCTATAGGCTCTGGGATCTCGGAGCAGTCCTCCTTTGTGAAGACTGTGCCAAAGTACTGATTGAGCAGATTAGCAGCCTCCCTATTCTCACTTATTATTTTCCCTGTACTGTCTATGAGAGGGCCTAATTTGTCTTTCGTTCTTTGTTTATTTCTAACATAAGAAAAGAAGCTTTTACTGTCAGTCTTGATCCTCTGAGCAAGTTTTTTTTCAAAGTCTATTTTTGCTTTTATTCGCTTTCTGAGATATGTTCTGCTTGTCCAAATATTTTACACATGTTTCTTTTGATTTACCTGCCTTTATATATTTTTGCCATGCTTTATTTTTTTCTCTTCTACATTTCACTACAAATCTAGTTATCCAATTTTTACGTTTTCTGTTTACCTCCCTACATGGAACACATTCCTCTTTTAGCGTTTCTAGAACTGTTTTAAAACTTTCCCACTCCTGTTCAACATCTGTTCCTACAACAATATCTTTCCAGATTATGTGGTTCGCTGCCTCTTTCATCCTCTTAACATCTGCCTTAGAGTAGTCGTATGTTCGTGTGTTTATGTTTACTTCTTTCCCTGCAATAAGATCCCAACGGATGATTTGATGGTCACTTGAGCCAAACAGTTCCCCAACGGTAACGTTTTCAATCATATTTTCATAAAAACTAGGTCGAGTATGTTTTTGCCTCTGGTGGCTGCTTCTACATGTTGAATTAAAAAATTGTCAGTTATGCACGTAACAAAAGGTTTTGACTCTACATGTGCTTCTGCCATATCCCATTTTATTTCTGGATAGTTGAAATCTCCCATTAATAATAATTTCCCTTTACTTGCCTTTGCTATGCTACTAATCAGCTCCTCATCTTCCTCTTTTTGACTTGATGGACATCTATAGCACACTCCAATCATTGTTTTTTCACCCCCACTTTCTATTTCTCCCCATACACTTTCAATTTTGTTACCACATGATAAATAATCTTTGATCGTTATATTAACAGAATTTATACAGTATAATAAAACGCCACCTCCCTTAGTCTTGTCTCAAATTATCCTATCTTTCCTTAACATTGTATATCCCTCAATTTCAAGTTCACTATCTGCAATCTCCCCATATGTCCATGATTCTGTTAACCCTATTATATCTGGTTTTTATTCTTCTACATACAGTTCCATGGTGTCTTACTGAATCCCTCTTCTACCATGGTGTCTTACTGAATCCCTCTTCTACCATGGTGTCTTACTGAATCCCTCTTCTACCATGGTGTCTTACTGAATCCCTCTTCTACCATGATGTCTTACTGAATCCCTCTTCTAACATGATGTCTTACTGAATCTCTCTTCTACCATGATGTCTTACTGAATTTCTCTTCTACCATGGTGTCTTACTGAATCCCTCTTCTACCATGGTGTCTTACTGAATCTCTCTTCTACCATGATGTCTTACTGAATTTCTCTTCTGCCATGGTGTCTTACTGAATCCCTCTTCTACCATGGTGTCTTACTGAATCCCTCTTCTACCATGGTGTCTTACTGAATCCCTCTTCTACCATGGTGTCTTACTGAATCCCTCTTCTACTATGGTGTCTTACTGAATCTCTCTTCTACCATGATGTGTTACTGAATCCCTCTTCTACCATGATGTCTTACTGAATCCCTCTTCTAACATGATGTCTTACTGAATCTCTCTTCTACCATGGTGTCTTACTGAATCCCTCTTCTACCATGGTGTCTTACTGAATCCCTCTTCTACCATGGTGTCTTACTGAATCCCTCTTCTACCATGGTGTCTTACTGAATCTCTCTTCTACCATGGTGTGTTACTGAATCCCTCTTCTACCATGGTGTCTTACTGAATCCCTCTTCTACCATGGTGTCTTACTGAATTTCTCTTCTACCATGGTGTCTTACTGAATCACTCTTCTACCATGGTGTCTTACTGAATCTCTCTTCTACCATGGTGTCTTACTGAATCCCTCTTCTACCATGGTGTCTTACTGAATCCCTCTTCTACCATGGTGTCTTATATGAATCCCTTTTCTACCATGGTGTCTAACTAAATCTCTCTTCTACCATGGTGTCTTACTGAATCCCTCTTCTACAATGATGTGTTACTGAATCCCTTTTCTAACATGATGTTTCACTGAATCCCTCTTCTAACATTATGTCTTACTGAATCCCTCTTTTGCCATGGTATCTTACTGAATCCCTCTTCTGCCATAGTATCTATCTGAATCTGTCTTTTACCATGGTATCTTACTGAATCCTTCTTCTACCATGGTATTTTACTGAATCCTTCTTCTACAATGGTATCTTAGTGATTCCATCTTTTGCCATTGTGTCTTATTGAATCCCTCTTTTACCATGGTATCTTACTGAATCAGTCCTCTATCATGGTATCTTACTGAATCCCTCTTCTACCATAGTTAATGGTGTAGAGATGTTCATTTTTTTCCTCTAGTGGCCTAAAGTTTCGTAAATGATAAAGTAATCTCCTTAGTCTATTTTCGTTGCTCTCTTCTCAGGGTCCAATAACATATGGGCTTCACACATTAATGAGCTGAGGTCATTTACATGCATTAACTCATTCACTTAGAATACTTCGGGCCTCTGAACATTTGTATTCTTTCAACGTAAAACTGCCACTAGGTAGTATATGTATAAATTTAGGAATACTTGGTACACAGTAACCTTTATGTATAAGTGTGACACCTGTTCAAGTCAATGTATCAGCTCTATACGTCCTATGAAATTTTCTGAGCCAATATACTGGCTCTGCAGGGTGAGTCAGTTAAGCCAGCCCTTACAGAACCTACAGATTTTGACAAAAATAAATCCAGCCAAGACAAACTCAAACTGTGATCACAAACCAAAGTACAGGGATGGTTGATATAGCTGAAGCAATAAGTTTAAAAAGATTCAGTTGAAGGCCAGTAATCCACAGAAAGATGAAAAATAAAGAGAAATAAATTATATGGTTTTTTTCAATAACTGATTGAGAGTACTTAAACATAATGATATATCCTAATGATACAGTCGTTGAATGATTGACAGTATTTTGTTTTCCATCTTAAGAAGAATTATGAAGTTAAAGATTTAATAGCAACATATGATACGACACGTCTGTCTGCTATATACTGTCCATGTTTTCCAGATGTACAGGAAAGTAGTTGGACTGTGGCACTATATGCAAAGACCATGCTAAAGAGTGTTTGTGCTAGCACACATCCCTATTTGGATCCGTTGGTGACTTGGAAGGCTGCAGACAATTGTTGAACAGTTATTATCATGTATGGAATTACATGTGGCATCAACAGGATTAGACATACAATTCTATGTCAGCCATGTCAGAAGAAAATAAGCTTTATTATGGAAATTGTATTTGGTCATGGCTGACCAACAATGACTGGTTGAAGAATTGAAGGCTTCATTTCAAATTTAAACCAAGGATATCCACTCACTGTTTCTTACATCAAGAAGCTTTGATAGCTAAATGATTCCTGCAGCCCTAAGGAGGGTATCGTAGTCAGTAGATGTAATGGTTAACTAACCAGGAACTCATCAGGAGATGCTGGTCTTTCACACCGATATTTGCTGGTTGTCCAAAGGCAATGTACACTCCAGATTCTTTGAACGGAGGAATATATTTGTCGCCTCGATTAAAGACGAGACAAAGTGTTTAAAAGCTGCACACCTGGCTGAATTTTTTGTGTGGACGTTTCAACAGCCTTAATGTGAGTGTGCAGGGGAAGGAAGAACACCTCTTCACATCAAGTGACAAGCTGATGGGCTCTAGAGAAAAATTGAACACAGCAACATTGAAATTTGTCCTCTCACAGCTATTACTGATCCAGAGATTACTTTCTGTTTGATTTTAGAGTATTTCTTGGGTTTAAAAGATAAACTACAATAATACACGCCTTCCCACAGAGCGAATGAATACGATTGGGTCTGCAACCCCTTTGCATTTACTACTACAGACACAAAACATCTATAGTTAAAATAGGCAGAAAAACTTCAGGCTGGATTAAGTTTTCAGCTTCGGATTAGAGAAACCTGAAATATAAAGAGGTTATGACTTATCTACACTGCAATAGTTTTTAACTGTCTATTTGTGCGTGCATGTATTTCTGCGTTTGCAAATATTAAAAATAAGAAACATGAGCGACTTCTTTTTCTTATGGTTGTGCTTGCCTGCAATTAGACTCATATTGAAAACAATTGTGCACAAGTAAACCAGTCCATATTTCTCATTGGTTAATACAAATATAATTATTAATTCATTCAATGTAATCATTCCAGTTCGTTTTACTTATGACTCACTTGTTTCTTTTGTAAATAAATAATGTATAAAATATTTGATAACTATTTTATAGTTCCTCTTAATTTTCTTAATTTTAGTTTTCACTCAAATACTTTTTTTTTACCTCTCGACACAGCTACGCAGTTTCACACGCAAAAGTGTGCAGAGCAATACCATTTCAGAATTATTGCTCTAAATACCTGACAAGAATCCTCACAAGAATCGACTTAAGATGGGCAGTCAGCCCACCAGGCAACAGAGAATTTCTGTTGCATCGCTTTTGGCTTTTCTGATTTTGGCATCATGCATCGCTAACAAGATGGACCCCCATATATATCCTGAGACAGGCCCATTTTTTGAAGGATGGTTAGTTTTGTCAGGTTACAATTTGTCTGTAAATGTTGGTCATTCTATATTTTTTTGTCACAAAAGCCTTGTACCAAGCAAGAAAAATTAGTATAAATTGCATTACAATGTTATAAAAGCCTCGTATAATGCAGTCTTATCCCTTTTATGTGTCTGCTATGGTATATACTTAACTGTCCTGTTTTTCCACATCTGTTATGTTATCTTTTTAAAAACATATCTATTTTCAGGTACCTGCGTATCATTGACCCTCATCAAAATATCTCTATTGGCTTCATGTTTGGTCATGTTCTGCCACCTACTGCGCTGTCACCAGAGGTTAGAAACCCTTGTCTAGTTCCGGCTTCACAGAAATCAACCATAGTATGCAGGAGATGGGTTTTGGAGAAGCAAGCTCACACAGAATCTAAGTATGGAAATGATACATCGCATACTGTCTTTGTTGGGCTTTTGTTGAGTCTGGACACGCGTGAAAAGCTGCAGAGCCCATCTGGTTATTTTAGCTCCAGTGAGTACAACATCACCATAGATGGCAAACCTGTTGTTACAAACCCTGATGATGAATCACCTCCAAATTTTGAGGCTAGAATTGATCATAACTTGTCTTTTGTGGTGAACTCAAATGGGACCAGTTTTTATATTATTGTGGGGCACCATACATTGCAAGGAGAAACAACAAGACCAGTGCCGTGGGGTCCAAAAGGTGAAGGACCTGAAAGCTGGCTGGAAGACTTACCTTTACCCTTTCACTGGTTTGTGTACAGTCTCAGGTCTACAATTAAATCTTACCAGTATTTCAATAAGGAAACAGGCAAAGCAGTAAATGGGAACTCAAGTCAAGGTGTTCCCATTGTTGCACATTTAGAAAAGAATTGGGGCAAGGGTTTTCCAAAAGCCTGGGTGTGGTCTGAAGGGGTTGACCCTAGAAGTGAAGTGGCTTTTGTCTTCTCTGCTGGCCTTGTCACTAAACTAGGCATTGATATTAAGGCTCAACTGTCTGGCTACAGAAATCCAATAAAACAGATCAGCTGTAATTTTAATCCGTCCAACAGTTTCCATTCATTACATTTCGATGGTTGTGCTGGCACAGTCAATCTTAAAGTTGAGAGCTTACATTGTACAGTCATTTTTCATGTCTCAGCTCCACCGAAATCCTTCAGTTCATGTTTAGATGCCCCCATGACGAATGGCTTCAGAAAAGCTTGTGTTGAGAGCTTTGTAGCTGTAGCCAATGTAACTGTTTACCAACGATACAGTATGGCCATGGTTTTGACTGATAATCAGATTATACATTTGTCTGCACTGGAATTTGGAGAAGCATACATGTGCAATGGTCACTGTCCACTAAAGTAGTTAAGACTGATGTGTTTAACGATTACAAGAAAATTAATAAAATAAAAATATATAATTAACGTGTACCAAATAGTGGTTATTAATACTCTTCCAAATATGAATTGGTGCAAAAAATTATTCAACCAAATATAAATAGTGATATAGAACTATTCCGCCAAATATGAATAGTGGCATATAACTATTCCACCAAATATGAATAGTGAGTGAACCTATGACATAATAAGTTCTGTTCATGAAGTCATGGCATTTTTATCAGTTGTAAAGTAATCAACAACAAACACATCATGGTTCAAGGTACAATAGCGTTACAAAAATATGACAAATGTTTTGCTACTATTTAAATAATACAAACTACTGAATAGTTGTTTAAACACAGCTCAATGAACAAGTTTGGTATATACCTGATATCCTCTTGATTTTTTGTGGATAACAACTCAACCACAATTTGCCTAGTTCAACTCTTACTACTGCATGGGACATGTATGGACTTTAAAAAAAAAGCTAGTCCCTCAACATGTTCTGTCAAAAGACAGAATCTTTTATCTGACAATGTCAACGTGTTGTCTGCTGAGCAGATAATAATAATACTAATGGTCAATTCCGGTGACCTAGACATGTTGCTTCAATTGTCTGTGACCACGATTGATGGCCAACGTCTTTGGTATTGTTCTCATGAGGTACAGGGATTTGTCGCAGTTAGGTGTTGTTTGGGCGACCCTTCATGTGGAACAAGGTCTTTTCCTACAATTGATTTGAACAGCCAGGTGCAGGATCTGGCAGGCTGGGACATCCTTGGGGAGGCCGGCCACATTACACAAGATAGGCTGCAACAGTCCATTTAAGAAATAGTGCTCTTGAGATGTGTTTGTCGGACGACCTCAGTGTTGGTAACAGTCGTACCATTAGATTCCAAGGATGCTCTTATGACTATGTATGGACGGCTAATCTCTTTGCAAGGCTGCCCAAGTTTCTGGGCCATACAGAAGAATTGGAATGACACAGGATTTGTAAAAGCGCTAGTTTCCAGAGGGATTCTCTGCTGGGACCAGACTCTGTGCACTCATCTCATCTGTAAGCTCATCTCATTTGTGCACTCATCTATCCACTCATCTCATCTGTACACTCATCTCATTTGTCCACTCATCTCATCTGTTCACTTATCTCATCTGTGCACTCATCTCATCTGTAAACTCATCTCATCTGTGCACTCATCTCATCTGTCCACTCATCTCATCTGTTCACTTATCTCATCTGTGCACTCATCTCATCTGTTCACTTATCTCATCTGTGCACTCATCTCATCTGTCCACTCATCTTATCTGTCCACTTATCTCACCTGTAAACTCATCTTATCTGTCCACTCATCTCATCTGTAAACTCATCTTATCTGTCCACTCATCTCATCTGTAAACTCATCTTATCTGTCCACTCATCTCATCTGTCTACTCATCTCATCGGTGTACTCATCTCATCTGTGCACTCATCTCATCTGTCCGCCCATCTCATCTGTCCACTCATCTCATCTGTAAACTCATTATCTGTCCACTCATTTCATTTGTAAATGCATCTTATCTGTCCACTCATCTCATCTGTCTACTCATCTCATCGGTGTACTCATCTCATCTGTCCACTCATTTCATCTGTAAACTCATCTTATCTGTCCACTCATCTCATCTGTCCACTCATCTTATCTGTCCACTCATCTCATCTGTCCACTCATCTTATCTGTCCACTCATCTCATCTGTAAACTCATCTTATCTGTCCACTCATCTCATCTGTAAACTCATCTTATCTGTCCACTCATCTCACCTGTAAACTCATCTTATCTGTCCACTCATCTCATCTGTAAACTCATCTTATCTGTCCACTCATCTCATCTGTAAACTCATCTGATCTGTTCACTCATCTCATCTGTAAACTCATCTTATCTGTCCACTCATCTCATCTGTAAACTCATCTTATCTATCCATTCATCATTAGGCATTGTGAGAAGGTGCCATCTTTTTTCGTGTCCTGTTTGTTTGGCCGTTGATATTTTCAATTTATGTCTCTGTTGTGTTTCTTTGAAACGATCAATCCACTTGTTTCTTTGTCTTCCTTTTGACTGAAGCCCTGCTTTATGTTGTTATATGCTCGGACAATTTGAATGTGGGAAGACATTCTTGCCATATAACCAAGCTACTTAATTCTGTTTGTCTATGCATGTCATTATGCCAATCTTCTGTAGAATTATTTCATTTCTCACTTTCTCTCCTAGACACCCAGACTGCTTTTCACAAGCATAACACTTCACATAGTGTGACCTTTCATTCTTTTGCATCAGCATGTTTTACACTGATAGCAGAGAGTTGGTATGAATATATTGTTGATGATTTACTTTTTTGTCTTCATTGAAATGTTTGAAAGTAATGGTGATAGTTGTTGTATTACCACATTTATTTTGTGTATTCTTGCTTCTGCTTGTTTATGTCTGTACTACTGTTGTCTGTGAACAAGCTTCCAAGATATCTTCATTCTTTAACTTGAGGAAGTTCTGTGTTTTTTACCTGGGGTTGAGAAGAGGTAGGGTACTCACCTCACAATTCGATGAACGGAAATGGTGGGCGATCAAGACCCCTGATCTCAAGGGAGGTGGGACTAGATTGCCGGCATCCTGAGTTTTCTCTCCAGTCGTCTTGGTCACTGGTTCCAGGTAGCTCAGGACCAGAGAGTGAAGTTGATGACCAGTATAGTTTCTTCCTCGCTATAATTAAAAAACAACGCAAGTTACATCACCAAGGCAAAGTCATCTGATGATGTCGACATTATTGCTTGTGACAGAAAACTAATTAACCTGGATATAGAGTGACTTCTCTGTTTCACTGACTTTCATTTCTCTATTTTGGCTGTTTTTTTAAAATATTCAGCTTCATTTATAGCATTTAGATGTTTTTGGAGGATGTTTTCCTGTGGATATATGACGCTGATAGAAAAAAAGAAATCATTCCAAATTATCAATCAATTATTAAATTAATACCATTTGAGCTCACTGTTGAGCAGAGGTCTGCAAAAAATACATGCCAAATTATCAATTGTTGACCTGCCCATATCTACTAAGTTTTTGTGGCTTAAAGGGTTTGCACAATGGGATAGCCAGACACATGCCCAATGCTCCTTAGTCACCTCCTACAACATGCCTAGCTAGATGCAGTGCTGCTTTTCATTGCTCCTCTTTCAGGCCGCAGCAGTAACTATCTTCTTATTTCTCTTCTTCTGTGCCAGTGTCACCCTGAGGTGCATAGTCCATCAATCAGATCTGTCCTGTGCTATTTTTACTAGTTCTTCAGCTTCTTCCTCTTATCCTTGTATCAGCCTCTATGTGTCTTCTCCCTGTGTTCTTTGACCTTCCTTTGCCTCTCTTTCCCTTCCTTTACCTCTCTTTCCTTGTGGGTTCCATGACAGAGATTGCCTAGTGATACTGTTTTGGGTCTTGAGCATTGTTTGGACTATCCTGCATCTTCTTCTTCTCAAAATTTCTTGTTTCATCTATCTTTGTCCTATTCTTTTCCATAAGCTTTCATTTGTAACCATGTCAAATTACTGCATGCCTAGAATCTTTCTCAGGGATTTGTTTATAAAGCTCTTCAATTTCTTAATATTAAGTTTGGTCATCCACCATTTTTCCACACCATATAAAAGGTCCAACCACATTGGAGTTGAATATCCTTAGCTTGGAATGCATTCTAATAATTTTAGAGTTCCATATGGATTCAATATGACAGTCCACACCTGCCTTTAGTGTTTTGTATCCTTACTTTGACAAGTAGCACTATGTTATAGAACAGTGCTATAAATAGGTACCTGACTTATGGTTACGGAAGGAAAAGGCAGCGAGGAAGGGAACTGGCCACCTCACCTTACACGCTGAGGCTTAGTATACTTAAGTCTCTAACACTTCATTCCTGACCAGCGGTTAAGTCTGCGGAAAAACTTTCTTGATCTTTTATATAAATGAGGGGTGTTCAAATCAAACCGGGACTTTTTGTTCTAGTTCTACCTGAATGGGTTATAGCTTACTGGAACTACTATCATTAGTTAGGGGCACTTGTGTCATATTACTGCTAGATTGCCTACTTGCCATGAAAATGGCGGACAACACTGTTAATGCTTGCATGGAACAGTGTGTTGTGATGAAGTTTCTTGTGAAAGAAGGTGTGAAACCTGCAGAAATTTACAGAAGACTGCAATCACAATACAGTGATGAGACGTCCAGTTGCCAGTAAGATATTTTAGTTGTGTAAACATTTTAGAGAAGGCCATACATCTGTGACTGATAATCCCTACCATGGTAGCTCTCAACCCACCAGTCATTCCTATGAATACTCCAGGCTGTGGAACACCTTATCCTGAACAATCAAGGCATAACCTGCTGCGTAATTGCACAAGAGGCGAATGTTTCTCTGGGTACAAGTGAACACTATTATTCATAAACATTTGCATTTTTGGAAAGGTTAGTGCACGTTGGGTGCCAAAACAGCTTTCCCCTTTTGATCGGCAGAGAAGAGTTCAAGTCTGCACTGAATTGATGGAATGTTTTGACATCTGCAGCTCAGACCTCCCTCCAAGCGATTTCCACCTGTTTGGACCCCTAAAAGAATTCCTGGGAGGTCAGCATTTCAGCACTGAAAACAAAATGAAACAGGATGTTCTGAATTGGTTCAGACATACTGACAAATATTTCTATGCTGAAGCTTTTGGAGGAGATTATGTAGAAAAATAAATGGCATTTTGACTACTTGAATGCCCCTTGTGTGTGTGTGTGATATGTTTATTTGTATCTTACTGTTCTTGGGGTTGGAGGAAATAATAAGCTCATAGAATAATGTTGTCCTTGTTTTGGTACTACTTATAACTTCACAATTATAGCTATCCACTTTATAGACATTTTATAAAGCACTGTTCATATACATTTCTCTTACTGGAATAATATTGAAATTCATTCTGTTAACAATGTTAATGTAGTTTTTGTATCATTTGTATGTCACAGAATTGTTAGTATGAATTTACCCAGAGCGCATTTGGCCTAGAATGTGGTTATGGTTGCCTGTGATAAGAAGAATTTTAGGTGATTTAAAATATGTTTATAAGATAATCAAGGGCAAGAATAAATTAGACTATCGGTATAACAAATGTTTTTAAAGTACAGCCATCTACAAGAACAAGAGGGCACAGCTAGAATTTAATTAAAGAAAGGTTCAGATTAGATATTAGGTAATATCTGCATTTAAAGAAAACTAACTTACTCAAAGGAAGAACCAGTCTCTTATGTGAACTTTTAAAAATTGTATTCTTTCACCTTTCCTACTAACATTTTAACAAAATCATTATTTTATCAAACAATTATTTCACTATAGCAAGATAATTTTTATTAGTAGCCATTATTAACTTGAGTGAAAAAATGTGAATTTTTTGTATGCAGCACATTTCTTTTTCTTCTTCGTCGTACGCTGTCAGACGTCAACCTGTATTTTTCGAAAAAAGCAGCGGTCATCCTGAGGCTGTCGACACTGCCATAGAGCTTTTCTTGTGTTGACACTGGTGATGGCCACATCTGCTTTCTCTGGTCCTCGTATGTCGGGCAGTTTTGCAGCAGATGTTCAGCGGTCATTTTCCCGGTACCACACAAGCATTCGTCAGTACCACCTATCTTCAATTTGTTGAATAGGTGGTACCTCAGTCTATTGTGGCCAGTGTGAAGTCTGAAGACCACGACCTGCTCTCTTCTGTTCAGCTGGTAATAGGCATAGTTTTTTTGTGTAGCCAGTATGTTTTATTTCCCATTTGTTCATGTATCTAGCTCTAATAAGCCTTTTTGACAATCGTATGTCAGACTAGTATCTGGTTGTGGTAGTCTTGCACCTTCTTTTGCCAGTCAGCACATTTGATTGTTCATGATTTAGTATTTTTATATACAGATTAAAAGATTTTCTCAGAAGTTTTGTTTTGTTACACAACATTTTTCATATTTTAAATTCCAAAGCAGAAAACGTTTACTGACTCCACCGTAAGAGAGTTAATTTTGTAGTTTCGTCCTGAACACCTCTCGATATAAACAGTCTTCCATCACACTTTGATAGTTTGTAGAGTGTCTGCAGTGCTTGCCTGACAGCGTTGGAAGGGGGATGTTCCTGTTGCGACTCACTTCAGTCCCACAATTTGTAAATATATATCACCCTTGAAGTTAGAGAAGAGACTGATGCATGTCTGTGAAACATGAACAGTATATAGCAGGCAGCTAAATCATTTTCACTTGTGTTCTGTCGGGGTCTTTGTGTATGACAAGGACAAAAATAGCACCACTGCCTCACAGAGAGCATGTCGTAAGAGGCGACTGTGTGACATGGCATAATACCGGCCATGGTTAGGCGGTTTGTTTAGAGCAGCATAGATGGTGCCTAACAGGCTGCGGGTCTACTTTGCCCTAGTGTTTGAGTCTATTGAGATGAGTTCACACATCGGTTAACCACCCTCTGTAAGTGATTGTCCCAACGCTGTGTAGTATTAGGCTGCTCGAGCCTAGCCCGCTAAGCAGGAAATCCTTCTCCCGGCTACATCCAGCTCATACCAGAGCTGAGACCTGCACAGGGGCATCTGCCTCTGTAGAAGTACAGGTCAACTAAGAACTGTAGGTTGCTCATGATCAGGTGGAAGGACAAAGTGACTAACTATGAATTGTTAGAATAACTAACATGTTGGCATCCATAAAACAGGCAGACCCTCACCAGGGATTGGGGGGGGGGGGGGGGGGGGGAGAAATAGGAACACTGTAGGGACTCATTTTGAAAGTGCCTCTGAAAAGCTTCAACATTGATGTCTCCGCCTGGGAGTTGCTTGCACAATACTGTATCGCCTTGCGCGCTAGCATCACCGATGGTATGCAGATGGCAGAGAATCTGGGGTAGTTGTCTCGCCGCAGCGATTCAATTTCAACCAGTGTTCGTAAAGCGATCTCAGTCCCGCCAGGCGGAGCGATAGCGCGGGCTTGCGGAAAATGCTTGCTCGCCTTTCCCCGTTGAGGTATTGGGATGCGGTTTTTTTTGGCGTCTCCTCCGCCGAGGTGCGCTGCTCTGGTCCGTATCAAGAAACGTCAGTCGGTGGTGATTTATCTAAGGCTTATAGCAGAGCTCGACAGTTCGTCTCGCTGGTGGTCAGACTCTCGCAAAGAGCTTGTGACTGGCAAATGGAAAGCAGGAATCGTACCTGAAGGCCCTGTGTTCTCCCGGGGACCAACCCTCGGGAGAAGGGCAAGCCGGCAGGCCAAATTGTCTCTAGTCCCAGTGAAATTCATCGCTGGGGTCGTTGGGATCCGTTCTGCACAGAGCGCTGCCATCCCTCCTCAAGCGAGCCCGGTAGGTCGGTCGTCTGGTGTGTGTAGGGGCCCCTGTCAGGCGGTCCTAGATTGACGGAGTGAGTGACGGGGGGGAACAACCGTTCGTCAGTTGGTCCCTGCGGCCGTCCCAGTGAGGCTTTTTACACACCCGTCCTCCGCCGACCGGTGTGTGCGGTACGTACGTCTCCGACAGATATCTGGTTGATCCTGCCAGTAGTCATATGCTTGTCTCAAAGATTAAGCCATGCATGTCTAAGTTCACACTGTCTCACGGTGAAACCGCGAATGGCTCATAAAATCAGTCGAGGTTCCTTAGATGACACGATCCTACTTGGATAACTGTGGCAATTCTAGAGCTAATACATGCTTACCAAGCTCCGACCCTCGCGGAAAGAGCGCTTTTATTAGTTCAAAACCAATCGTCGTTTCCCCTCGCGGGGTTGCGGCGTCCTCACTGGTGACTCTGGATAACTTTGTGCTGATCGCATGGCCTCATGTGCCGGCGACGCATCTTTCAAATGTCTGCCCTATCAAATGTCGATGGTACGTGACATGCCTACCATGTTTGAAACGGGTAACGGGGAATTAGGGTTCGATTCCAGAGAGGGAGCATGAGAAACGGCTACCACATCCAAGGAAGGCAGCAGGCGCGCAACTTACCCACTCCCGGCACAGGGAGGTAGTGACGAAAAATAGCAATACGGGACTCTTTCGAGGCCCCGTAATTGGAATGAGTACACTTTAAACCCTTTAACGAGGATCTATTGGAGGGCAAATCTGGTGCCAGCAGCCGCGGTAATTCCAGCTCCAATAGCGTATATTAAAGTTGTTGCAGTTAAAAAGCTCGTAGTTGGATCTCAGGCGCAGGCGGGTGGTCCGGCTCACGCCGGTTCACTGCCCGTTGTCTCCTGCCCTACCGTCTGCCGGCTCTCTCCCACGGGTGCTCTTCACTGAGCGTCCTGGGTGGCCGGCGCGTTTACTTTTAAAAAATTAGAGTGTTCAAAGCAGGCCTCGGCTGCCTGAAAAATGGTGCATGGAATAATGGAATAGGACCTCGGTTCTATTTTGTTGGTTTTCGGAACTGGAGGTAATGATTAACAGGGACAAACGGGGGCATTCGTATTGCGGCGTTAGATGTAAAATTCTTGAATCGCCGCAAGACGAGCTACTGCGAAAGCATTTGTCAAGAATGTTTTCATTAATCAAGAACGAAAGTCAGAGGCGCGAAGACGATCAGATACCGTCGTAGTTCTGACCATAAACGATGCCGACTAGCGATCCGCAGGAGTTGCTTCGATGACTCTGCGGGCAGCTTCCGGGACACCAAAGTGTTTGGGTTCCGGGGGAAGTATGGTTGCAAAGCTGAAACTTAAAGGAATTGACGGAAGGGCACCACCAGGAGTGGAGCCTGCGGCTTAATTTGACTCAACACGGCCAACACTGAAATGACTGACATGCCGAGACCTCTTCCCTTGGGTCTAATATGGAACGGGTGCTGGATTTAGACCCTCAGAAATCTGGGGTTATGCCCTCTGTGGCTCGGTTGGTCGGCATTCAGTGTTTGATAAAGGAATTGACGGACGAGCTCAACGAGGAGTGGAGCCTGCGGCTTAATTTGACTCAACACGCAAACACTGTAGAACGACTGACAAATCGAGAGCACTTTCGTTGGGTCTAATAGTGAACGTGTGCTGGTATTAGACCCACGGAAGACAGGTCAGCTCTCTAACGAAGGAACGATACGGAAACCGTGTCTTAACACCGCAAAAACCACAGGTTCCAGATACCTGGTCACTGACAAACAAAAGCCTTCGATTGATTCGTCCTGGCCAAATAGTGAACGGGTGCTGGAAATAGATCATCGGAAGACAGGTCAGTTTTACCCTACAAATGACAGGGCGTTGCTACGGAAATCCTGCTCAACTCGAGAGGAGCCGCAGACATTTGGCTGCCAAATCCAGGCTGATAAGCCAATGGCGCGAGGCTACCATGTGAGGGATTACGGCCGGACGCCTGTAAGCCGGAATCCCGCCCAAATTCTCAGCACCACTGCAATGGGAGGCTCTGATATTGTCGGGACCTGGGGATCGCGCCTCAACCCTACCAGGTCGAGCCACAGAAAGAGGTCTCTTCCATCCGCCGATCAAAGCGGGTGGATAGCTGCTCGATATTCACCCTATACGGCGATGGGGTGCGAAACCACCAACATAAGACTTAGTTCTTGGTCGGGATGCCGAAAACAGTAGAGCAGCCACCTCACTGTGCACTGTCGAGACTCATTCCTTGACCACGAGATATGTCCGCAAACCAGGCGAACAGCATCTCCGTGACATTACCAGGCTTCTGCTTCGATATCTACCTCTGTATGCTATCAGCCATACCAATGGACGCAGAAGAGATGCAGACTAGCGGACATTGCACACCTGCCCCAGTGTGTCAACATCCCAGGTGGCGAGGAATGCTAGGCGTACCATCCCTACATAGAAGCCAAGAAAATAAAGGGAGCAAAGAGATACCCCACTCACATGCAAATGCTACGTTTCTGGCAGGACGTGACGATCCTGGGATACAGACACACTGGACTGCCTCTCTTCCGGGTAAAACAGTCCATCTCATATATCATCACCGCACCCTATAGACACGAGTAGTGAAGACTCGTTAGTCTGCTAAAACAACTTCCATAAGAGAGACAACTCTGATCACAAACAACTGCTGCCTTGCAGATAGGCTGGGGACAGCCAAAGGCTAAGGAGGGCATCCCTACAGAAACGCCTGTTGAAATCGGATGCACGGGGCCACAAGCCTAACGAAACAGTGCAACGTAAATCGCAGTATGATGACAGTACAACCGATCAGAAAAACGTATGGCGCTCATCCTGCGGAGTCCCGCCAGGCAGCGAGAGTGCCGGGCCTCACGCCTCGAAGGGGCCCACCTTTGACTACTGGTGGTCACCCACCCATGTGTCGCGGAGACAAGGCACAGGGCTATGGGGCAACTCCTATTGACCAAAAACTCAAGACCCTCAAAATACTACAGTGGAATGCGGAAGGTGTCGTTAACAAACGATCACAAACAACTGCTGCCTTGCAGATAGGCTGGGGACAGCCAAAGGCTAAGGAGGGCATCCCTACAGAAACGCCTGTTGAAATCGGATGCACGGGGCCACAAGCCTAACGAAACAGTGCAACGTAAATCGCAGTATGATGACAGTACAACCGATCAGAAAAACGTATGGCGCTCATCCTGCGGAGTCCCGCCAGGCAGCGAGAGTGCCGGGCCTCACGCCTCGAAGGGGCCCACCTTTGACTACTGGTGGTCACCCACCCATGTGTCGTGTAGACAAGGCACATGGCTATGGGGCAACTCCTATTGACCAAAAACTCAAGACCCTCAAAATACTACAGTGGAATGCGGAAGGTGTCGTTAACAAAAAAGCTTTCCCTAACACATCATCTGCATGAAGGTAAGATTGACGTGGCATGTATACAGAAACGCACCTCAACAATAACCATAAATTCTCAATCAGAGGATACCAGACCTTCCGTCTCGATAGAGAAGGTCACAAAGGAGGGGTCCTGATACAGAACCGAAACTGCATACCGAGTAGCGCGGTTTCTGTCAATCACACCGGACAAGCAGAAATTGTAGGAGTTGACATAATGGCTCAAGAGACGAAGCTCCGCATTTTCAATCTGTACGGACCACCAAATAAATCCCTATCGCTCTCGAGTATGGACGTCAAAGACTCCAACTGCATAGTAGTTGGAGACTTCAACAGCCACTCGGAGAGATGGGGATACTCGGACACAGACAGCAGAGGTGACGAAGTGGAAGATTGGGAGATAGACACAAATCTCTCCCTAATCAATAGGCCGGAGGATAGCCCTAGTTTATATTCTAGAACATGGCATACTGTAGCAGATCCCACTGTTTGCCTTGGCCGTGATCTAACTTAGAACATTCTCACACTCATCCACATCATCATGACCATACTCAGTAAATGACATATCACACAGCAGGTGGCATATTTATTATATCATACTCATATCATAGAATGAGTAGAGAAATTACAAACACAATATAATACATATCTTAACTAAACATTCAACTATAATGGGAATTATAAGCATTAGCTATTGATGGAATTCCCAACTAACTAAAAACCCAGTTCTATTGCCTTGCAATTACATCCCACACACATCGCCTTAACTGCGTCTTCAACACACCTTATCAAATACTCTTCCTTACTGAAATCCCCTCAGGCGGGCGATCTCGACATACTCGTTCACAATGTGTCCTTGCTTACAAACACACGTTCAGATTATCTATTAATGCAAAACTCACACACCTATTTGAGCGATCCTGTTCTATCACTAAACATTCGTCCAACAGTCTATCAATCGCTCCTCTATCTAAGTCGGTGAGTTAAACATACTATCCACATTCAGTCTCTCTCTCTCCCATACAGCCTCTCTCTATCTAGCCTCTCCATCTCTCATCCAGCCCCTCGAGCTAAACTTTGTCTCGAGTTATATATCCTCAAGCAAGACCAGAGCTTGACCAATCGATCTCAGGTATGGTCATCTTCAATTCCAATTGGAACGAAACACTTTGCACACCTGTCACTCATTCTCTCGCAGCAAGCCCCGTTGCCAATTTCGTCTGTCAATCAATCTCCCCCTACCAAAATCGGAAGGCCAGTGGTCAGTTTCTACCTGTCCACATTCCTTAACCCAACTCTGTTCTCCTTTGCTGAGACAGTGAGTGACCTTGACGTGCATTCATGTAGCTTTAAGCTTTAACATGTTCAGGCATCCTAAACTCCCCTTGCTCCGGCGGGAACTGTTACAATACCACCTCGACTCCAGATTTGGCCTTCTCCACACAGGACATACACCATAAAATAGACCGCCAGGTGCTAAACCAATTGGCAGGTAACGACCACAGGCCGATCAGGCTAGACATTGATATGGAAGTAGGCCCACAGGAAACAAAACCGCTCCCACGTTGGAATTACAAACGAGCCGACTGGGACAGATTTGCAATCTTGACAGACGGGCTGTGTAAAACCATCAACACACGAAACAACAAAATGAAGCCCATGGTGGAAAGCCTAAGCGAGGCAATAATGCAAGCCGCCACTAAAACCGTCCCAAGAGGGGCTAGGAAAAACTATAAGCCCTATTGGAATGATGAGTTGCAGAAAGCGGAAGATGCAATCACAAATGCTAGGAACATGGCAGAGCAAGAACAATCTATGGAGGCAAATATCGCCCTCAAAGCCGCCACGGCGAAATACAAATACACTCTCAACCAAACAGCAAGAGAGAGCTGGAAAAACAAAACTGAAAGTCTCAACCTAGACAAAGAAGGGAACAAGCTATGGAAGCTAGTCAGAGCCATGAACGACGAAACCCCTTCAAACAAACAAATTACCATCAAGAAGGGCGAAAACCTGCTCACATGGAAAAAAGCCGCAAACGCTTTTGTAGAACACTATGCCAAAGCAAACCACATCGAGGTCCCTGCAGATAAGCATACAGACATTAGTGAAGAGCAAAAGGGGCACGACAACATCAATACGGCACCAGAAGAGCATATGATTGCCAAATTAACAATGCGTGAAATGAAAGAGGCCATGAGAACATTACAGAAAAGGAAATCTCCCGGAAAAGACGGGATAACAAACGAAATGCTGATGGGGCTGGGCCAAACAGCGAAGAGGAAACTGCTATCGGTCCTGAACCAAAGCTGGAAAAGGGGAATTGTACCCCAGGCATGGAAAGACGCAGTACTTGTACCAGTACCAAAGAAAGGAAAGGACAAAACAGATCCAAATGGATACAGGCCTATCAGCCTACTGAGCTGTGTCGGCAAACTGATGGAACGTATGATAAACACCAGACTGATGTGGCATCTGGAAGAAAAACGAATACTCATTCCACAGCAAGCCGGCTTTAGACAGCACCAGGACCAGGTCATCCTCATAGCCCAGGAAATAGAAAATGCCTACCAGGCACAGAAACACACAGTAGCGGTTTGGGTGGACCTGGAAAAGGCATTTGACAAAGTCTGGAAAGATGGAAAGAGTCAAGCTAAGGAGAAGTGAAGTTTGTGGGAGAATGTACAAGTGGATCAACCACTACCTCAAAGAAAGAACGGCCAGAGTCCAAGTACAAGGGCAGATGAGCAAATAGGTGACACTCGAGCAGGGAGTACCCCAAGGGGGAGTACTGTCACCCACACTCTTCCTGGTGTATATAAACGACATTACAGAGAATATACCAAGAAGAGTCCATAGCTCAATGTTTGCAGACGATCTGGCTATGTGGACCTCTGAAAAGAATCTCACCATAGCAAGAAATCGGATGCAACAGGCCCTAACATCGCTGGAAGAGTGGGCGAACTCATGGCTGGTCAAAATAAACGAGGAGAAAACCACATGCACAATATTCTCGCTTTCAATCAAACCACAAAACACCAAATTAAATCTAAATGGCAAATTCCTGCAGCCAAACGACAACCCAAACTATCTGGGAGTCACATTTGATCGGCGCATGACATGGAAAAGTCAGATCGAGAGAAACCGAATGAGAGCCAGAGAAAGAATGGCAATCATGAGGAAACTAGCTGGCACAAGCTGGGGAGCAGACGAAAGTATACTAAAGAAACTGTACACTGGAAGAGTGAGACCAGTTCTCGAGTATGGCATTTCGGCATGGACAACAGCAGCAAAGGCGAACTTCGATAAAGTTAGCAAACTTCAAAACCAAGCCATGAGAGTTATAACAGGAGGCATGAAGTCAACACCAATTGTAGAACTTGAAAAGATTACAAAGCTGCAACCCATGACCGATAGAAGAGACTGCAGAGCCCAGCTGCAGTCAGAGAAACTCCGAAGACTGACTGACCACCCAATGCACCAGAGACTAAACAATTTGGGAAATGGGAAACTAAAGCGGAGAAACTTTGCAGAAATTGCCAAAGCAAAGATGCACGAAGATCCCATAAACGCACTAACAACACCAAAGCCCATCACTACTGTACGAAAACCTACCTGGAGGCAGGATATATTTCCAGAGGTGGTAGAAAATATACCAGGTATTGGAAACAAAAACTGCCAGACTGAAAAAGAAAGGAGAGATACTACCTTAAGCTTTATATCGAAAAACGACCCAAGCATCGACTGGACCCATGCATACACCGACGGTTCTGTAACAGACATTACACAGAACGGAGGGGCAGGAGCATTCCTGAACCTACCAAATGGCAGAAAAATAACACTGTCATTCGCTACTGGTAAGTACACAAGCAATTTCAGAGCGGAGGCAGAGGCACTGAGGGCGGCAGTGGAAGAAATGGTGACACATAAAGAAAATGAAAGCCATATAGTCCTGCTTACAGATGCTCTGGCCGTAGTCACAGCGCTAAAAAGCCAGAAAAACACTGAGCTTAATGACTTAAGAGCAGCACTGTCAACTATGCCAGCAGTCCGCACAAAAAAGGGTAGTGGTACAGTGGGTCCCATCACACTGCAGCATCCAAGGCAACGAGGAGGCAGACAGACTGGCATAAGAAGGTGCAAGACTACCACAAACAGATACTAGTATGACGTACGAAGAGTCAAAACGGCTTATTAAAGCCAGATACATGACCAAATGGGAAACTGAACATACCGGCTACACCAAAAACGATGCCTATTACCAGTTGAACAGAAGAGAGCAGGTCGTTGTCTTCAGACTTCGCACTGGCCACAATAGACTGAGGTACCACCTATTCAACAAATTGAAGATAGGTGGCACTGACGAATGCTCGTGTGACACAGGGAAAATGACCGCTGAGCATCTGCTGCAGAACTGCCCGACATACGAGGATCAGAGAGAGCAGATGTGGCTATCACCAGTGGAACCACAAGACAAGCTCTATGGCAGTGTCGACAGCCTCAGGATGACCGCCGCTTTTTTCGAAAAAATAATGGTTACTGTCTGACTGCGTACGAAGAAGAAGAAGAAGAAGATGGCAGAAAGCCATTACAGGGGATCAGAGAAAGCCGAAAAAACAAAATGCACGTCGACACCACACAGTAGGTTCCTCACATGTGTGCCCCGGATGCGGACGGTAGGGTATGGCATTCCAGGATTGGCCTTTACAGGTTTGGTCTTTACAGTCGTGTTGTTGTTTTGTTGTCGTTGTTTCGTATGCACAAAATGAGTAGGTTTACTCTTTTGTGCGCCTGAAAAGGACGTCAAAACATTTTGCAGCACAACTCTGATGCTGTTACCATCTTCGCTCGCAAGGGGCAAATATTTTTAACATTTCTTCTCCAACATCATATGCGTGAAAAGATACCTAATTGTTGATAACACACAGCATCACTCATATGACTTCTTGGATGTTGTAACTTGAAGGATGGCTAGGGGTTTCATACACACGTCCACATATTCAATGCGTGACGCATATTAATTACTGACATTTCTCAGACAGGCATGGCATGCCACGTCACTGAGGTTCTCACGTATTGTCAATTCCTACTCAAGTTACACTCTTCTGAATAAAATATTTTTTTTTTAAAATGACATACGATGAAGTCATCATTTGGCCACAAAACAACCCTTTCAACAACACGCATAATCCTTTTGGTTATATTGAAGTGTATTCTTCATACTGGCCACATTTAGTTGGTTATATCAGGATGTGTTGGTTAACATTGGTTCTGTAGGTTTTTTTTGAAGGAAAAAGAAATACTGTTACCATGAATTATGATTTGTGTACACCCTAAAAACCTTGTGCAACCAAATGTTCAGATGTTTAGACCGATCAGCCTGATGAGTCATACCATTGAGATACTGCTCAAAATGACAGGGAAGAAAATTAAGCGTTGAGTAAACAACAATGTCCTGAGTGAGAAATTTGATTTCCATAGTGCTGTAGAACAAGAGAAGCATTATCCGGTATTAGCACAAAAACAAATTCGCATACTAGCAGAAAAAATATGTAAAAGTTCAAAAAAGCATATATTTATTTTTTATAGACTATACACATGCCTTTATGAATTTCTAGCAAGAGAAACTACGAGAGATGTTCAAATAAAACCGGAGATTTTTGTTCTAGTTCTACCTGAATGGGTTACAGCGTGCTGGAACTACTACCATTAGTTAGAGGTACTTGTGTCCTATTACTGCTAGGTGGCCCATTTGCTATGGGCCAGTCACGTGATAAATAAAAATGGCTCGCAACATTGTTAGTGCTTGCATGAAACAACGTGTTGCGACGAAGTTTCTTGTGAAAAAAGGCGTGAAACCTGCGGAAATTTTCTACTTTGCTGTGTCACTGTCAGCAGAGAACAGTACATGCACATTTTTAGTGATTTGCATAACCGTCTGCGGAAAAAACGCGCTGGTTTGATCACAAAGGGTGTCCTGCTTCTGCAAGATGACGCTCGATCTCATATGGCTCACCTCACTATGTGCCATCTGCAGCAACTCGACTGGGAGGTATTGCCCCATCCACCTTACAGCCAAGACTTTGCTACAAGCGATTTCCACCTGTTTGGTCCCCTAAAAGAATTCCTGGGCTTGTCAGCATTTCAGCACTGATGAAGAAGTGAAACAGGCTGTCCTGGATTGGTTCAGTCATACTGACAAATTTTTCTATGCTGAAGCTTTCCAAGTATTACTTAAACGCTGGGATAAGTTCATAAACTTTACAGGAAGTAACATGTACTTGGAACAGACTGCCATTGTAGGATCTAGCAGGCTTTACTCGCCATGTATAGATATTAAAAGAGGAGCAAGACAAGGATGGGGTCTGTCCTCTTATCTGTCTCCCGTTTTCAAAATACACATTTGTCGAGAAATATAGGAAATGTCAGGACTATCTGTCATCATCACCATCATCATTGATGGAGTAGTAAAATACAAGGGACAGTAATTAAGTAAAAGGCATTTTATGAATAGCTTTTTAAAAGACATTTTGTGTTTAATTTTTCGACATAATCCCCCTACCTGACAACACACTTGGTTCACCTGTCCACTAGCTTGTGAATGCCCTCTATAGAAAAGTGTTCTATGTGATCTTTAACCAATTTTGTAGCTGCTCCATTACCTCGTTATCAGCTGTCATGACTCATCTGCTACACACTTTTCTATGACCGATATCATCATAGACAGTTTTGTCCTCAACGCCATGACTCATGTTGAAATCTACAGCTATTTCATCAATGGTAACTAGCCTGTTGCCCACGGACTATCTGGTCGATCTGCTGTTTCACTGTGTCAGTTGCCATGCTTGTTAATCTCCCACGCCACGTTTAATCATTGATGCTTTGTCTTCCGTTTTGAAAACGTTATATCCATTCATGCACTCTCCTCTGACTCAAACAACTGTCTCCATACAACTGTTTTCATACTGAACTTTCATTCTACTGTAGATTTAAGAAAGTTTCACACCCTCTTATTTCTTAGTGGACCTATAGTTCTACAGGGGCGGGTTCCCCTGTGTAGGTCTCAGCTCTGGTATGAGCTGGATGTAGTCTGGAGGAGGATTTCCTGCTTAGCGGGCTAGGCTCGAGCAGCTTATTATTCCACTGCGTTGGGACAAGTGCCGCGGAGGATGCTTAATCAATGAGGGAGTCCATCAAAATGGACACCAACACTAGAGCAAAGTAGACCCGCAGTCTGTTAGGCGCCATCTGTGTTCCTCTTAACAAACCACCTAATCATAGCCCGTGTTACGCCATGTCACAGAGTTAATCGCTTCTTCCGGCATGCTCGCTGTGGTGCTTCCCTTATCCTTGCCATGCACAGACCCGGTCGGACACACAAAAACAACCTACCGAATAACGCCTCGTTGTTCTTGCACGGTTCAATTTAACAGTTGGGCGGCCACGTTGTACGCTATATTGTGCATGCGCATACCGTTCGATCGTCACGACCAGTACATGGGGTATTGCTCAAGAATCAGTTTGTGTCCTGAAATAAGACTGTCCTTTGTACCCACTCTTCCATGCACTTTATAATAAAATGGCTGTTACTTATTGACTGTCCCTTGTATACTCTCAGGTATGAGGATGCCACAGTTCTCCTGACTGAAAGCGAGCAATAACTGATGATTCAAGAGTACAAGAGTCGGGTTATCAATTGGACATTAAAACTGAGATAAAACTATGATTGTAAATGACAGTGATCAGATGCCATGTATACTCATATTTACTGTGGGGCTTAGAAATGTGGACCAGCAGTTCAGATATTGGGGTCACATACAAATACACCACACCTTGATGAAAACAATAAAGGAGTACAGCATGCTACAGGTAACAATACTCAAGTTGTAGAGTAACAGCACACGATGGGCAGATAAAAACCTGGCGGGGTGCAATATCAAATCAGTGGACGTTAAAGATCTGTTGTGGCCGACTGTTGATATAGAGATGGCGCTTGAACTGAACCATCAGGCCCAGCTGTTTTGTCAAGCTTCATTTTCTCCGTTGTTGTCTCCAGCTACTCCATAGTGGTGTGGTTCTTATCGTCCTTAATTGTCTCCACTGTTTAAGAGTTGGAAGTAAAGTCATCCCGTAACCGGTGAGGTCGTTTGGGCGCACATGAAAATACACACACAACCCTACGCCACGCCTCTCTGTCCGAGGCCTGTGCTTTCTCTGGTCGGAGTTTGGTCCATTCTTTTATGTTGTCCTCCTATCTCTTTTTGAAATAACATCTTCCTCGTCCGCCTTGCACCTTTTCGTGCATGATCGTGTGGCCGTACCAAACACATTTCCGCATTTTGACCGTTGCAAAGAGATCTACAAAAGGTTTTAATTATTTCTCTTATTTCCTCATTTGTAACTCGCTCCTACGCGAACATTATTATAACTCGGTCTTTGTATGTGACATTTAGAAGTCTTTGGAAACATCTCATCTCCAAGCCCTGTATCCTCCTCTGCAGGTCAGCTGTAATTGTCCATGTCTCACAAGCATATAGGAATATTGATAGGACCAATGTACGAACTAATATGATCTTCGCGCACATGGTTAACCGTTTATCTTGCCAGATTTTGTTGAACCGTGCAAGCGCCACTATTGTATGTGCTATTCTGGCAACACGTCACATTTTGATTATTCTTCACTGAAAATCGAACCAGATATTTATAATGGTCAACCACTTCGAGTTCCTGGTCATTAGCTTTTACCCCACTGTTGAAGCTCTCGGAGTTGTTGCTCTTTAATTTTGTCTTTCCAGCGGTCAATGACTCTGTCAAATCTAGTACAATCATTTCTCATTCTGGAATTTAAATCGACAAGAATGATAATTTCGCCTCGACACTCGTCCATTGTAATTTCAAACAGCTCAGACAATTATTTTTTGGTATCTGCTCAATCCCCCATATTAGATGCATACACAATAAGCATATTCACTATTTTGTCCAGAATCGCAATGCGTTCAGGAATACATTTCTATCCTTTAATGTTGTCTCTTTGACTCATTTCTGTCAACAAAGCATATGTCCGATTCCCTTTCTGTTTAGACCGTAATCGGACGTGTAGATAAACAGGTGATTGGCCTGTTGTGTCTTTCCATGATACAGGGGCTACTTCAATGCGGCCCACTTTTTCTGGTTCACCTCTGTTCATTGGATATTGACTGCCGACTTAAAATTGAGCTATTCATCAAACGCGTTTGAAAGGAGGTATATGGCTCATTCTCAAATTTCGAGAATTATCTAAATTTGTAAACTTACGTCTGAACCAAATGCACATTGCGAAAACATAGCCGAGAAATGAGAGCCCTTGGTAGCCATATAACATATTAAAGTCTTCTTTAGTGGTGCTATAGTTGCTTTTTTTCACTTCCTTGCACTTTTATTGTCGTCGGGTGGGGTGGTTCCCATTATGTTCAGCGAACTTCCTGTTAAAGGTACGCCCTATATTTTCACTTAGCAAAGACCCAGCGTGTCTTTGGACAGCAGACCAGAGGATTGAATTCGTGCATGTAACTACGTTCAAACACTCAGGTGAAACCGGTAGGCTGTTGCCAGTGTGGAAAATGTTATATTATTATTCGTGGTCTCGTACAATGGCGATAATTTTACATGTTTTCTGGTTACAGACCGTGCAGGTGAACGCCTAACGCGTTTTCGCGATGTCGGGGATGGTAGGTGACGGTGGAGAATGGTAAAACAAATCTGGGTTTTAGTCGCAGCTGTCGGTCGACCAACTGAAACACGACCCCTCCAGAAAATTCTGATTACAACTTGGTAGAGAAACAGCCGCTAAGTCACGTATAGTTGTACTAATAGCAGGGCGGTTGTCATCGCAGGTTGCTCAGGATCGGCTTGCCAGAAAGTCATCAGGAGGGCGAGGCTATCCATCATCCAAACGCTTCTGCAGAGGACTCATATTAGATGGATTGTGCATTTAGGTCGCATGCGATATGAGAGCGGCCCCCTAAGCAGCTATTTTACGGCGAGCTCATGGAATGTGAAGTGCTTGCCATGGTGTCGGAAGGAACGATTAAAAGACTTTCCGAAAGTATATCTTTGAAAAGTATCCTCCTCATTGATGTCGTCTCCCGTCTTGCTCTGAACCGCTCAGCCTAGCGCACCCACGTCCTACATAGTACTCGCATCACCAAGAGGGGAATCATTACTAAGGTGGAATTATTAGTCTTGTTATTTTTAGTAGCTGGGTGGAATTATTTCTCAAGGTTTTGCGACATATACTGCAAATTTCGTGACATCAATGTTAAATAAAAGAATAGAGATTTACCCTCAATACCGGTAGATAACGTGCTAAATTTTTGTCATATGCTGTTAAACACCTATATTTCCATATTCCCCTACTGTTTAACACCTATATTTCCATGTTCACCTACTGTTTAACAAATATATTTACATATTCACCTACTGTTTGATACCAATATTTCCATATTTGTAGGATCAAATAGAGATAGAAAAATAAATGATCAACATGATATTCACACCGACATTCTGCTATAAGTGTCAGATCCTGACATTCTGTTATAAGTGTCAGATCCTGACATTCTGTTATAAGTGTCAGAACCTGTCATTCTGTTATGAGTGTCAGACCCTGACCAAGACAAGAAGGAAAGATCATGGCATGCTAAATGAGATGTTTGAGAAAAGTTGTTAAGGACATTCAAGAGGCAAAGATAGATATGAAACAAAAGTTATAGAGAAAGTGGGAACAAAATCATGCTTAGTATATATGGACAGATATAGAATTAAAATAGTTTGGTCGTCTGACATTGATTCCTCTAAAATAACCCGCGTATCTTCAGGTCTGTATATACTCCTTTTTCTTTGACCCCCTTCTATTTTTCATATTGGCTCTGGGATGCTTTTTAAGGTTTGCCGAGTAGTCGATCCACGAGGAAATTGTAAATTTTTCTGGAAATCTTGTGTGATGCAATATTTACAGACTGACCAGTATATACCATAGTCGAGTCATGCTCATGTCTTTCCAGTTCTAAATTCGCATCTGGCTCTGTAAGAGTGAGGAAAGGCAAGACTGTGATGCAGGGAACTGGTAATCCTACATCTTAAAACTGAGAACTTCGGTCGACTAATCTCTTGACATTTCATACACAATGGTATTATTTTATCAATATATTTTTGTAAAAACCATTTTTTATAGTTACTTATTAAAAACAGTGCAGTGGCGTAACAGCCACCAGAATCTCACCCATAACTGTCAATGTAAGTATTTACAACTGATACTCAGTGTTACTGCAGTTGTTTGTTCTTTTGCATGTGTCTACGTAAATTTACACATACCTTATGTCGGTGTCGGGGATAAAAGAATGGTACAATTGCGTGGCAATTCATTTTAGCTTTTCTGAAACTATGTTGTTGCTGTTTCGAATGACTACCATGAGTAGGTTAACTCTTTTGTGTGCCATGAAAAGGACATTAGGTGGCGGGTTGCAGTAACTTTCCTCATATGTCGAGCGAGCTGATGAAGGTGGACCGGGGTCCTCCAGGCGGTTGTGCTATGCGTGGCTTCATCTGCGGGTCGCTCACTACTAGGGGGATCAAGTCGATCCCTCATATCGTTAGCCAGGCTGCCATGAAAACAGCCCTTTTTCAGGAAGGGCAACGAGGAAGCCAAGGGGAGGGTCTTGGCCAGTATGTTTTGCCTGACCCTGACTAACATGTCTGATCAGTATATTTTGCCTGATCCTAACATGTCTGATCAGTATATTTTGCCTGATCCTGACTAACATGTCTGATAGTATATTTTGCCTGACCCTGACTAACATGTCTGATCAGTATATTTTGCCTGACTCTGACTAACATGTCTGATCAATATATTTTGCCTGACCAGACGTTAGTCTTCCTTCCCTTACTGTAACCAAGATGTCAATATTTACTAGTAACATTTCAACTTTACTGTAACTAAGATGTCAATATCTACATGTTTACCAGGCCTGTGTCTTCAGAACCCTTCTTTATGGAAGAGAAATATGGTCTGTATACACGCACCAGGAAAGCCGACTAAACAGCTTTCACATGAGCTACCTGCACATAATCCCGGAAGTTGGATGGCAGGACAAGGTCACCAAAGCCAGAGGTATTGAAGAAAGCAGACATTGTCACATTCTTTCACATGCTTAGCATTCGAAGGCTCCGGTGGCCGGGATACACTCAGAGGATGGAGGGTGACAACACGCCAAAGGATCTACACTATGGTGAATTGCAGTTGGGAAAAAGGTCTCGGGACCGGCCACTACTCCGTTGCAAGGATGCGTGCAGACTGGGTATGAATGATGAGGACATTGAATTAGGATCATGGGAACAATACGCCATGGATTGTGTTACATGGAGGTTAAGCATGGGGTATAGACAGAGAAGATACTGTTTTCAGATAGTGTTAAGATACACACTACACCATGCGATGACGCAAACAGTCCTGATTGTCTTGGCACACATCATGGAAGACGCGTCTCTGCTATGATTGGTCATACGACTCTCATTCGTTGTCGTCATGGACTGTAGTTACATCCTTTTTTTTCAAAGCACAACTTGCTATCGTCTGACAAGACGGAAAGAGCCAATGAATTTATATTTTGCATTTCAATTTTACTGTAAACTCCCTTTTTTCCTCAATTGATTGAGTCATAAAGATCGCATACTTAATTTATGTCTCTGGGTCTCGTAAACTATAGTTGCACAGCATCATGACATTGTTTCGCTCATTTCTTTAGTTGTCATCAACAAAATTATCATTTTTATTTATCCCACGTTACCAGCATCTCATCGTAACAATCACTGCACACGGAAGCCACATTCAAGAACAGCACAGAACCAGATTTGTGCACATTCGTTATTTTGTCATAGTGTAGTGAGTGCGCCGTGTCACACAGATTAAACACAGTACCGACGCAGAATCATTCTCGTTATAAAGTGCTAATTAATTTAGTGAGCCAACGGCAGTGGAAACTTCTCCAGGATGAACGTTATCTGAACTCAAATGTTTATGGGCTACTATCATCTTTCAAGGGCGGTGAGAGTAGAAGGAAAAGTGGGTGGCGTGCAGGGTGAAGTTTGAAGATCAGCCGTCCAATGTACATAAAGAACTGGCTGTCGTGTCTGCTTCATGTTTTGTTTCAAATAACTTAGTGGTGTTCTATTATTTCCATGGGCGTTGATAGGAGAAATAACTGTGGGTAAACTGTTGGTTGTATGAACTTTGCAGAAACATTGATTCCTACAACTGCAAACTTATTTGGTTGTTAAACGTTTCTTGGCATGTACTTTCCGTACGCGAAAGAGCGATTGCACCGATTAAAAAAATTCATGGCTTGCAAACTGGACACTGTGGAATTCAAACCAGGTGCTATGGGATTGTAAAACGAACTTTTCATCACTAGGCCTCGCGGTCTACATTGGTTGAGAGGTAGAAGATTTAATTAAGAAGATTGTTGTTATTATTGTTGAATGTCCACAATGAGTAAGTTTACTCTTTTGTGCGCCCTGAAAAAGGCGTTGCAGAAGCTTTCTTCATATTCCGAGCTGATGAAGGTGGTCCGTGGTCATGCTAAGCTTAGGCTTCATCTGCGTCACCCTCACTAGTACAGGGATCACGTCGATCCACATCTCGTCAACCAGACTGCCTTGAAAACAGCCGGTTTTTATGGAACTCTACACGGAAGAGAGATAGTGGTCTGTTAGCCAGTCCCTTGGTGGACACTGTGGTCTGAGATGAATTGTTAGAAAATGTATTTCCCAAGCAACCAGTGTCCTTCATCGAATACATGTCCTGCTTAACTGTAACTCGGGTACCAATTTACATTTGAGTATGTCAAAGTTTAAGGCATCAAACCCATGCTCGGGAGACGGCGTGGCCTAGTGGTTATGTGACACGGCTCACAACCATAAGGTGCTGGGTTCGATCCCCATCTCAGCACCGGCCGTTACCCCGGGGAAGCAAACCCTTAGAAAATGCAGGAGGAAGCAGACCCTTACATAAAATGCATGCTGAAGTCGGATGCACTGGGCCGACAGGCGCAAAATAAAAACGCAGTGCAATGCACACCGCCTTGGGGATTAGAGAAATAAGGCGAACGCAAAAAAAAAAAAAAAAAAAAAAAACCCATGCTCTTTCCCAGCGAAAGGCGAACATTTTAACATATTTCCTATCAGACGTTCATTTGAAGATTCGCCGTTACATTTTAGACAGAGCTCGATTATTGACCTGGTCGCTATTTGATTTCACATGTACAAGTAATTTAAACGGTGAGGACCTTTGTTCGAATTTGCTACAAAGGTCTTGATTACCAGATTTTTATGTTCATGAAGAAGGCCAGTTTATATACACTCATAAACCACTAAACTCTATATCATTATGGGGGAACCCTCATAGACCACCAAACTCTGTATCATTATGGGGGAACCCTCATAGACCACCAAATTCTGTATCATTATGGGGGACCATAGACCACCAAACTCTGTATCATTATGGGGGACCATAGACCACCAAACTCTGTATCATTATGGAGGAACCCTCATAGACCACCAAACTCTGTATCATTATGGGGGAACCCTCATAGACCACCAAACTCTGTATCATTATGGGGGAACCCTCATAGACCACCAAACTCTGTATCATTATGGGGGAACATAGACCACCAAACTCTGTATCATTATGGGGACCATAGACCACCAAACTCTGTATCATGGGGGACCATAGATCACCAAACTCGGTATCATTATGGGGGAACCCTCATAGACCACCAAACTCTGTATCATTATGGGGGAACCCTCACAGACCACCAAACTCTGTATCATTATGGGGGAACCCTCACAGACCACCAAACTCTGTATATATTATGGGGGAACCCTCACAGACCACCAAACTCTGTATCATTATGGGGAACCATAGACCACCAAACTCTGTATCATTATGGGGGAACCCTCATAGACCACCAAACTCTTTATCATTATGGGGGAACCCTCATAGACCACCAAACTCTGTATCATTATGGGGGAACATAGACCACCAAACTCTGTATCATCATGGGGGAACATAGACCACCAACCTATGTATCATTATGGGGATACAGTTATAGACCACCAAACTCTGTATAATTATGGGGGAACACTCATAGACCATGTTAAGGAAAGAAATACACGGTAATTGGAAACTTCTAGGCAGTGAGTTGTAAGCAAAGAATGTTTGTTTTTCGTTATAGCGATCACAAGACAAGTATATATTTACACTCGAATAGCATGCTTAAAGAACAACATGAAGGAAAGGGACAACACGAAATTCGAACGCCGAGCCTTTAGAAGACGCTAGCGCCTCTTCTCACCAGAAAGAAATGAGTAGACCAGCAAGACACACTAATAAATGTGTCACGCACCTTTCGTCATTCAACTCTTGCAACTATAGAAGGCAAGCAAGTAGTCTGGAAATTTGTCTAGATTGAACTCGGCCTATATTCAATAGTAATATTGATATAGAACACGCACATTACTACTAGTCCTTTGGGTCGTCTACCCTAGTCTGTTAATATGGGAATGAATTGTTGTGATTACGTATTTATTAAATATTTAGTTTATGATACCTAATTACTATTTTAGCTAAGTATAATTTATACATTTAATTCAGAGGTCATAAAAAAGAGTTTAGATAACCTTTCCATGGCTTTAACAAAGGACCACGAAGAACGTAACTGTGTTCAGGACGAATGGTAAATGTGCAAGACCTTTCAAGAAAACAAAATACGATAATTATTATTAACACAAATGTATATTTCGTATCTAATTACCATTAGCAACAATATATAGTGCTATAAGGCGAGCAGAGAACAAGCAAACGTTCATTCGGAGGACAGAAGAAACGCTACAGAGAGTCCTTGAAAGTGTATCTGGAAAGCTTCAACATTGATGTCACCTCCTGCTTCTAGAAGTTGCTAGAACAAAGACGGTACATCTGGTACATTAGCATCACCAAAGGTGCTCAGATTGCGTGGGCTCAGATTAGGCGTATCGTCCGAAAGAGCAGAACCAACGACGACTCCACAGTCGGTTCCTCACATGTGTGCCCCTGAGGCAGTACGGTATGCCGTTCCAGGTTTGGTCTTTACAGTCATAAAGTCAAGTTAACCAAACTTAACGTCTATATACTGGTCTAGAAGACTCTACATTGTCTGCCCACAACCAGTTTCTTGGAGGATGGTTTAACGGATGTGCGAGTCCATCTTTAAAAGACTCAAACACTAGAGCTAAGTAGACCTGCAGCCAGTTAGGCGCCATCTATAGCTGGGGAAAGGTACAAATAAGTTGGGTAGATTTTTAATTTGAATTTTATCCGGGCAGTGGCCGCAAGTCTGGTCTTGTCGATTTCCAACTGCCAAGAAATTGTTAACATGCTCAATACTAAACACGAGGGTCTTATCTCGCTACCCAGAGATCAGGGGAATTTTTACCAGAAGCTCCACGTGACGAATATTCTGATCTTCATCTATTCGTCGCCTATCCACCTTACCATCGATCGTCCTTTCGCTTGGAAGCCGGACCGTCGGTCATTTAAAGCTTGCAGGGGAAACTCAT
Source organism: Ariolimax columbianus (assembly GCA_036924085.1). Classification (NCBI taxonomy): domain Eukaryota; kingdom Metazoa; phylum Mollusca; class Gastropoda; order Stylommatophora; family Arionidae; genus Ariolimax; species Ariolimax columbianus. Next base: position 34,321,947 of record JAVGWX010000008.1, on the reverse strand, counting down.
CAGTGATAATTCGCATAAGAAGACCAAACCATCGCAACCTGTGGCTGGATGTTGCTCAGTTATTGCTCGATCATTCTTATTATGATTATCCCGCCTGTTACACTACCATTTTTACTTATCACAGAGTCCAACAGTGTCTTACGACCAGCAGGCATGGACTACTGTTCGGTCCGCCTCTGCTACAGCGAGTCGTGACTGGAGAAACCTCTGGAAGGGGACATGGGCCACACGTTTATCTTATCAGAGTGAACCTGCGCAGATTGCTGTTCCCATTGTCATGTCTGTACACAGACGGCCGGTGTTATATTTGTTGTCTATGTTTATTAGTGTGTAACGAGACGCTGATGATGCTGTGCCATGTACATAACTATCTTGTCATGTTTTCTCTCCTCCCTTGTGAGTGATTCAATGTATACTTGGTTTACTTTCGAGTCAAGGTAAACCGTTAAGGGCGCCGGGAGCTGAAGTTGTTTTCCTTTGGCTGAATTGGTCGTCGTTGTAATTGTAAGCCCATGTTACTGTAGGATTTATGTAACGTTAACCTGGTCTTCCTTGTCGTGTATTGTAACCTTGCCTTCTTGTAATGTATGCAGTTTGTTATTTTATCAGCGTGCAATCTATATACACTGTATATGTACATATATGTATAGTATATACACACACAAACACACATGTATATATAAACCAAAAACTCTTCAACTCCCTGCGGAGCATAGGTTTTCAACATATACCGGTCAAATCTTCATGTCATAGCTATCATTTCTAGCTTCACGAACGTCTTTACTGTGGTTTTTATGTTTATATTGGCTTCCCTTCTCCGTGAATGTTTAGGTCTGCCCCTACTTCTCTTGCTCTGAGGATTCCAGAACAGCAATTGCCGTGTAATTCTATCAGCTGGTTTCCCTCAACAACTTAACTAACGTATTTATACTGGTTTAGAAAGCTCTGCAGAGTCTGTATACACCCAGTTCGTTCTCCTCAATTTGATTTTTTTTTCAAATGTTTTTTTTTGAGTTCGCCTTATTTCTCTATTCTCCAAAGTGGTGTGCTTTGCACTATGTTTTTATTTTGCTCCTGCTAGCTCAGTGCATCCGTCTTCTATATTCTAACTTAATTTAATATTAACTACATCCAATTTTAATGCATTAACTGACCCTGCCCCCACTATTCCCGGTGACAATGAGTGGTACGGTGGTATATACAGACATAAAGGAATAGAGATGCGCGGGTCACACGTTGTAACGAAACAATGATCGATGGAACGCCGACGACAATCTGATACCCTGAGGCAAGAGAAGACCACGTTAAAAACGTTGGTCCCTTGCTCTCTACTGCAACATCAGAGACTACACCAGTGAATGCTTACCAAGATAGGGCCAGTTGGAGGTCAAGTTGGGACCATACACCAGTGAATGCTTACCAAGATAGGGCCAGTTGGAGGTCAAGTTGGGACCCTACACCAGTGATTGCTTACCAAGATAGGGCCAGTTGGAGGTCAAGTTGGGAACCTACACCAGTGAATGCTTACCAAGATAGGGCCAGTTGGAGGTCAAGTTGGGACCTTTCACCAGTGAATGCTTACCAAGATAGGGCCAGTTGGAGGTCAAGTTGGGACCACACACCAGTGAATGCTTACCAAGATAGGGCCAGTTGGAGGTCAAGTTGGGACCCTACACCAGTGAATGCTTACCAAGATAGGGCCAGTTGGAGGTCAAGTTGGGACCCTACACCAGTGAATGCTTACCAAGATAGAGTCAGTTGGAGGTCAAGTTGGGACCCACAGCAACGCATCCGCAGATGAGGAACGGGTCACCAAGATCAAGAAAAACATGAAGATGTATTTCAAGTATTCACCACTCTCTGACTACACAAATATTTCCTAATATCTAATCTGGACTTTTCTTTAGTTCATTTGTTGCTGTGCCTCTTGTCATTATAGCCGACTGCAGTTAATAAAAAAATTGCTATAGGCTAATAATGTATTCTTTCCCTTGTTTAACTTATTAATCTGTATTAAATCGCCTGGAATTCTTTTCTTTTCTAGACACTAAAGTCCAGTTTTTCTGTCTGTCCTTATATCTGTAATTCCGGACTACCACTGTAAGTTTTGTCACTCTTCTTTGTATGATATACAGCATGTTTGTATCGTCAACACTCCAATCTAGGTCTAACTACTCAACTAGTACTTTATACAGTTTGACTATCACTTCCTTGCTCGTATATTTAGTATTTCTTTTTATCGTACCTAACATTTCATTTACCTTTTTCACGGCTACCTGGACTTGCCCCTTCATCTTAACTTAATGGTCTTTCTTCCTATGTGTAATAGTTATGCGTAATGGTTATATGTGATGGTTATGTGTAGTGGTTATGTGTGATGGTTATGTGTAGTGGTTATGTGTAATGGTTGTGTGTAATGGTTATGTGTAATGGGTATATGTAATGGTTATGTGTAATAGTTAAGTGTAATGGTTATGTGTAATGGTTATGTGTAATTGTTATGTGTAATGTTTACGTGTAATAGTTATGTGTAATGGTTATGTGTGATGGTTATGTGTAATAGTTATGTGTAATGGTTATGTGTGATATTTATCCCATATCAGGGAATGCCGTAGTGCATGCCGTGTTTGAGGCTTCATCAAGCTAGGACTTCGAAACGGGGCGGGTAAGCCATTCCCTTCCTAGCTGACTTGCCAATCTATAATTCAAAACATCTCATCAGCCATCTACAGTTGGATGTGCAGGAACGTGCCTCGACCTGGTCACAAAACCGGTCCTGTTGCTGTCAGAAAGAAAACACCCCAATCGCTCAGCCAGTCGCATTACTAGATCAACATGTAGTGAAAAACTCACTTTGAAGATTAAACACAATCTTCAGTTGTTGATTATTGTTGAAACGTTATCAGAATCAGTTGCCATTGACTAGGCCAAACAGGTCCATACTCCGGCCTCTGATTACTTTAGAAAACATGTCGTGCTGTTATCTGCAAGAGGCCCTTCCCATTTGATGTTCTAAAGCTCTGATTTATCTTACTGTGAGAAACGCATTTCAAATGTAAGTCACTGAGTAGATAACTTTTGTATTTCCTATATTTGTATGTACATTTTCATGCTTCATGTTACATGGAATGCTTCAGGCAGCTGCTTGTAAAAGCATACACGGATTAGATATTTCAAATGTCAAATTACAAAACAGAATTCATGATTGAGGTCTATATAAAGACCAACTGACCGTTGAAGACAGACGCAAGCTTCAACAGGATGATCACGTGTCAAAATGAAATGTGCAGCCTAACATTATACTCAATGAGACAGTTTAGTAATAGAGACAACGAAGAGAAGACCCAACGTCCGCTGGGCAGATAATATCAAGAAATGAAAAAGATAGTATCTTAAAGAAACAGAAATACTGACCCCAGACATAAGATGGAAAAAAAAAATTCAGACAAGACAGAAATTCAGAAGAACTCCATGTTAGACATAGATAGTCTGGGGCCAGATTGTTTAACGCAGAAAGGTTTGTGTCGTGCCTCAATCCCTCAGTTCCTCGTCTCATGTACATATATATAGTCCAGAGTGCTCTGCCGGGGTCTCTGTGTATGACAAAGACAAGAATAGCACCACTGTCTCACAGAGAGCATGTCGTAAGAGGCAACTGACTGTGACATAGCATAACATCGGCCATGGTTAGGTGGTTTGTTTAGAGCAGCATAGATGGCACCTAACAGGCTATGGGTCTACTTTGCTCTTGTGTTTGAATCTATTAATATGAACTCGTATATCAGTTAACCCCCCTCGGTAAGCGCTTATCCCAACGCAGCGGAGTGTTAAGCTGCTCGAGCCTCGCCCGCTAAGCAGGAAATCCTTATCCCTGCTACATCCAGCTCATACCAGATAATCAAAGGAACGGATAAATTAGACAATAGTGGAGGCAGGGACAATCAATGCATTTAAGAATAAATTTGATGCGCATAGCTTTTAGAACAAGTTAATGAAATCTGGCAAAGATGTCGCCATAACTGGCTGCGAGTCTACATTTCTCTACTGTTTTGGATCATTATGGATGCCGCCAGACCACGGATTTGCCTGGAATTCACACTAGTCGACGACTTACACTTGTGTTCACGGAAACGTGGTGTTGTTTTCCATCTGGACTTGTTATTTTGTTCTTTTTTTTGTGATTTCTTCCATCCGTTTATTCTGGTCTGGACGCCGGCTGAATGGCACTACGTTATACCTGTTTCGTATTTCACGGGCTAGTTCTGCCGGTTCACCTTCACGAATTTGGCGTGTGGGAATTTTAGATGCTACTATGATGAGCTGAATACAGCTGGGGAGAGATGCCAGACTCCCTCACACTCTGAGTGTTGTCCATACGACCTCTTGTGGTTATCGAAAAGACACGACAAACTGCGTTAGATGCCATCCCACCTTTCTACCCTGCGGGTTACATGTTTACGGAAAGACTTCGGTGGTAACCCTGAGGCAAAATCTGCATCTTATGCTATCTCCAGTCGTCTCGATGAATGTCTTGCCACTGGCAAAAGGTAGCTTAGGCTCTGTGAGTGAGGTTGACAAAAGGCGCAGTTTCTTCCTCACGTTAATCTAAATCACGGGGCAAGTCACCCATTTCAGCGGACACAGCAAGAGATACGCCTGTCCACACGGCTGAACAAAGAGAGTGGTCTTCATCACTTGTAATGGACAACTATTAATGAAACTGGTTGTATACAGATTCTGCAGTCTTATAAACCAGTATAAAGACCTTAAGTTAATTTAATTTAGTACAGCTTGTTTTGCCTCAAAGAGTCGGTTCCTCTGTTCATGTATGTGTATGTTTACAGCTGGTCTTACCTGAATCTCAGTTCCCCGCCCTATGTACCACTGCTCGTCTGGTTTCAGTCATTTCCCCACACATGTATATTCATGTACAACTACTCGCTTTGTCTGCCAGCTCATGTGTATGCATGTACGACTACTCATCTTGTCTGTCAGCTCATGTATATGTCTGTACGACTACTCATCTTGTCTGTCAGCTCATGTATATGCATGTACGACTACTCATCTTGTCTGTCAGCTCATGTATATGCCTGTACGACTACTCATCTTGTCTGTTAGCTCATGTATATGTCTGTGCGACTACTCATCTTGTCTGTCAGCTCATGTATATGTATGTACAGTTGCTCGCCGTGCTGGCGATCTAGCCTCAGTTAAAGAAAATAAAAAACGACAAACTGCAGGATGCAGACAACCTTATACAACTGAGATAATTGGACCAGAGCTAGACACTTATTACTTAGAGGACAACAACATATTCTTCTTCTTCTTCTTCTTCTTCTTCGTACGCTGTCAGACGCCAACCTGTATGTTTTCGAAAAAAGCAGCGGTCATCCTGAGGCTGTCGACACTGCGATATAGCTTGTCTAGTGTTGCCACTGGTGATGGCCACATCTGCTTTCTCTGATCCTCGTATGTCGGACAGCTTTACACAAAATGTTCAGCGGCAACAACATATTCAAACAATATACTCTCAGGAAAGGCAGTAAAATCACATTGAAATTAGTTTGACCAGTACTACTAAAAGAAAAGAAGCCCACATAAGCGTACATTGGAATGCCATTTGATAGCAAGCTAAGTTACCTTTTGTCAACAAAAAAGTTAAACAGGTAATATCTATTGTACAAATGTGCGGGAACTACTTGTGAAAAATCATCGAATTAAAACCCGTCAACTCCCTGCGGAGTAAAGGTCCTCAACAAATATTCTAATTATACAGCTGCTAAGTTGTCATGTTAGGCGTCATCATTTCCAGCTCCCTCTCCCTCTCTCTCTCTCTCTATCTCTCTCTCTCTCTCTCTCTCTCTCTCTCTCTCTCCTCCACGTCTTTTCTGCGTAGTTAGGTTTATCTAGACTTCCTTTTTTCGTGAGTATTTAGGTCGGCCTCTATTTATTTTTCCCCGAGGATTTCATTACATGCACTGTCTTGTAATGCTGTGAGCTGGTTTCCGTAATGTGTGTCGTATCCATCGCCAACTCCTTTTCTTTACGTCTAGTTCCACTGCCTGGACCAGTTTATTCCAGTCCCATATTAGGAACTTTATTATACTATTTTATTCCATCACTTCGGCGCAGGCATTCATTGATGAAAGCTTGGACCTTTGTTAGTTGTACTTTTCTTTGTTCCCAACATACAATAGGACTGACGTGCCATTGAAGTTGAAGATTTGTATATTATTTTGTCCTTATATGTCGTAAAGCAATAAAAGCCCGTCACGCTTTTTGTATTCTCAATTTTATATCTCCGACATTGTCTATACTGCTGCCAGGATATATGAATATGAATGAGCTTCACAAATGATCATTGGATTCCAGAATTATAGTTATGGGTAGAGACTTAGAGGAACTGGTCTGCAGTGTCTAGAACAGAGAAGAATTCGAGGTGATTTAGTACAAGTTTATAGTTTAATCAATGTACAGGATAAATTAGACTTTACCAAGTTTTTCAAAGTTCAACCGGCTACAAGAACTAGATGGCACAGCTTCAAATTATTTAAAGACAAGTCTAGATTAGATACTAAAATATATTTTTAGTCACAGAGTGGTGAATGCTTGGAATGCATTGCCACATGATGTTAATGCATTAAAAATAGATTGGATGATCACAGTCATTTTTAGTATCGGTGAAGTGGAATAAACTGGTTGTATAAAGGCTCTGTAGAGTCTTCTAAACCAGTTTACTGAAGTTATGTAAAGTTAAGTCTGTAGTGCTGTGTCTCACAGTACAACGTGAATGTGATTAGGTGCTTTTATTATCATAATCTTTTTTCCTCTAAAATGCAAATGGGATGCATACAATCAAAAACTAAAATTGATGTACACAGGAAATGTTAGACCGGCTTTAGAACATCCCAATTATTATGATTGTTTTATCGTCATAGCCCTGTTACTATCCACCCTTTCCCGTACGTCGCATGTGCCTGGTTATAAAGACAAAGCATCGGCGGTGATATCTTGACGTCCCCGGCCACAAACAAATTATACAGCTGCTCGTCTGGTCTACGGACCACGGTTGTTTCTGATAAACCAGGTCTGGTGTCCGTCACCAGTCCAGATAGTCACACAAACTCGACCTGATTTACGAGTCCAAAATTTGACCAAACAAATTAAAAACACAGACAAAAGCTAAAATAATTGGGTTTTCTTTTCTAATTCTATGTACTATACAGAAACAAACTAATACATTGAAAACGTTCTAGTATGGCAGGCAGCAGCAAGGAAGCAGAGTCAAATGCGACGCTCACAGATGACACAACAAGAGGGCAACGGGGGAAAACGTGTGGATGAAAATTTAATAAGTTCATATCTACAAAATAATTATTTATTACTTGCTTTTCCTTGTCAAGTCCGCCCATATGAACGCAGGTTTAGTCAATCAAACAATCAATCAATTAATCAATTAATCAATCAATCAGTAGCGTGCGGCGACTTTTCTAAAAGTGAACTAGGTTTGATGACACCTTTATTGGACTAAAGAGGAATCCTGTCCATATAATGTACAATAGGTAGCTTTCCAATGGCACCTTTACCGGTCCTAGTTCTCGCAGTCTAACCATGCCACCTGTAGTTTAGGCTAGGTCATGGTCTAACCATGGCCATCTGTAGTTTAGGCTAGGTCATGGTCTAACCATGCCACCTGTAGTTTAGGCTAGGTCATGGTCTAACCATGGCCACCTTTAGTTTAGGCTAGGTCATAGTCTAGCCATGGCCACCTGTAGTTTAGGCTAGGTCAGGGTCTAACCATGCCACCTGTAGTTTAGGCTAGGTCATGGTCTAACCATGGCCACCTGTAGTTTAGGCTAGGTCATGGTCTAACCATGCCACCTGTAGTTTAGGCTAGGTCATGGTCTAACCATGGCCACCTTTAGTTTATGCTAGGTCATGGTCTAACCATGGCCACCTGTAGTTTAGGCTAGGTCATGGTCTAACCATGGCCACCTTTCGTTTATGCTAGGTCATGGTCTAACCATGGCCATCTGTAGTTTAGGCTAGGTCATGGTCTAACCATGGCCATCTGTAGTTTAGGCTAGGTCATGGTCTAACCATGCCACCTGTAGTTTAGGCTAGGTCATGGTCTAACCATGGCCACCTGTAGTTTAGGCTAGGTCATGGTCTAACCATGCCACCTGTAGTTTAGGCTAGGTCATGGTCTAACCATGGCCACCTGTAGTTTAGGCTAGGTCATGGTCTAACCATGCCACCTTTAGTTTAGGCTAGGTCATGGTCTAACCATGGCCACCTGTAGTTTAGGCTAGGTCATGGTCTAACCATGGCCACCTGTAGTTTAGGCTAGGTCATGGTCTAACCATGGCCATCTGTAGTTTAGAGTAGGTCATGGTCTAACCATGGCCATCTGTAGTTTAGGGTAGGTCATGGTCTAACGATGGCCACCTTTAGTTTAGAGTAGGTCATGGTCTAACTCACTTCAACCACCGATGCACAATAGTTAGAAATGGAATACACAAACAGAAATATATTCTTTGCAAATGTTCACAAATCTGTTCTGGTTTTCCCGAAAGTTTTAAATTTAGTTATTGCAAATAGGTGTGAGTCAGACTTTCGGTTGTGCATCTCAGCTTTGTGAAAATGTCTGGAAACACAAATTATATTACTTTTCCACACTCCCTGATCTGTTTCGAACAGCACACAAGGCGACAAGACCAACAATACAGGATGTTTCTTGATTTGCAAGCAGTTAACCATTTTGAAGAAGTTTATTGCCGAACACGGATGTATAGGACCGAAAGGTGGAAATATCGCAGTCAAATTGTAAACTAGCGACACAACTCATTCCGTTCTCCGGACTAAATTATGCTACTTACAAAGCCCTGTTCAGAGCTTAGTAGCAGGAAATTTAGAACGAACGCAGAAGAAGAAGAAGAAGATGAAGAAGAAGAAGTTTAATCCTCTGTTTTGAAATGGCGTGTTTAGCCTTTCATTTTTGTTTCAACAGAAATGTTTTTGAGTTGGCCAAACTTTCGTTATTACTTGATGTTTTTATTCAAAAATGAGGGTTCCAAACGAAACTGTGAACAGACAACACAACAATGTGACACGTTACGGCGCTAAGTCTCTGTGACCTACTTATAGTAACTTGTCTCTGACATGCTTTGTTGTAAGGGAATAGTTTTCAAATCCGAGTCCCCTTCCATATTTCACCCTTTGAAACACTGTCAAATTATATTGACAAACGAACACTTTAACACTTCACAAGGTCTCTTTCATTTACGGGAACAATTACATCAGCTTAATAACCACAACACTATCATTCATAAGAAGCAAACATCAATTATATTTTATGACAGAACGACAAGCGGTTAGCAAATATCTTATTGTACAGAGGAACTAGTATGGCTTCGGCTGTTCCTCTAACCGATAAGACTTCTGAGTGTCGTCATTTGGGGGCGCAAGTAGTGGGAATATGTGAGTATTGTGAAGCAAAATGAGACTCATATAGTGAGGAATACTCTTTATTCAAAATTTGTATTTTATATTCTAATGTCTGTTGGAAATAAAACTAAAAATATCTTAACTAAAATTCAATAAATCAATCAATTAATGCCTTCACTTTTACTTGTGGAACATAGGTTTTTTTAAAAACAAAATCTTCAAATCATGCTCCAACAGCGCCAACTTAATCCACTTAATCTTTGATATTTGAACCAAGCTCTCCCCGGCATGAATGAGAAGGCCTTCCTCTACTTCTCTTGCTTATCGGGTTCCAGGACAGACGCTGTCTTGTAATACTATCAACTGGTATCCCAAGAGTGTGACTTATACAACACCTACTCTTCATATCGTGTGTCCCCAGTTTCTTTCCAGCTCTCTCCCACAGAACCACATTAGTGATATGATAGCACCATTACATTCCCTCTATTCTGTGCATTCCCATTCACCCATTCATGAAAGTCTAAATATTTGATGTGATTTTTCGGGTAGTCTTCCATCTGGCAAAGATGGCGCCGTAACTGGCTGCGAGTCTACATTTCTCTACTGTTTTGGATCATTATGGATGCCGCCAGACCACGGATTTGCCTGGAATTCACACTAGTCGACGACTTACACTTGTGTTCACGGATACGTGGAGTTGTTTTCCGTCTGGACTTGTTATTTCGTTCTTTTTGTGTGATTTCTTCCATCCGTTTATCCTGGTCTGGACGCCGGCTGAATGGCGCTACGCTTAAACTAGTTATACCTGTGTCGTATCTCACGGGTTAGTTCTGCCGGTTCACCTTCACGAATTTGGCGTGTGGGAATTTGAGATGCTACTATGATGAACTGAATACAGCTGGGGAGAGATGCCAGACTCACTCACACGCTGAGTGTTGTCCATACGACCTCTTGTGGTTATCGAAAAGGCACGACAAACTGCGTAAGATGTCTTCCCACCTTTCTACCCTGCGGGTTACATGTTTACGGAAAGACTTCGGTGGTAACCCTGAGGCAAAATCTGCATCCTATGCTATCTCCAGTCGTCTCGATGAATGTCTTGCCACTGGCAAAAGGTAGCTTAGGCTCTGTGAGTGAGGTTGACAAAAGGCCCAGTTTCTTCCTCACTTTAATCCAAATCTCCGCGCAAGTCACCCATTTCAGCGGACACAGCAAGAGATACGACTGTCCACGCGGCTGAACAAAGAGAGTGGTCTTCATCACTTGTGATGGACAATAAAACTTCCACGTTTCAGAGCCATACACAAAAAAACCGACTTTACATTGGTATGGACGATTTTTATTTTCATGATTGATTTAAATCTCTTGATTTCCACACGTTCCCGACACAATGAAAGCACCGTTCGCCATTTGTATCCGTTTTCTGATAACTGTATTCGCGCCTTTAGTTTTGTCCTCTTTGCTACCAAAATATTTGTAGAATGTCACTCAGCACAATTTGATAGTCGGTAGTTACATAAATTCTCCCTGAACATATGTTTTGGCAGGCTCAAAGTCTGGGACCGCACATCAAGCATACTTTTTCTAGTTTGCTCGTGAACGTAGGTATGGGACGGAATTGTCAATTGACAGATCAGCAAGTTCCTTTACCGAAGTCCATATAATTTCGTGAAAGTTGGCTGATGTAGTCGACTTACTAATCTAGTCAACGGAGGATTGGTGACAAGAGACTTCTTCTTCTTTTGTTCTACTGCTGTTGCCATGAGGCGGCGCAAAGAGGTGAAATGCGTAGATTTCTTGTTATCGCCAGGTGGGAGGTTTGTGATGTCGATAGATGCAATTTCCTGAATGTGTCAGAGACACCCTCGATTCACCTACGTCAGAGTCGGTCCCGGAGACAGGATATGATCTAGCTGCATTCTGACCAAATGACAAAACCACTAGAATGTGTTACCTTAGAATAAGTGTAGACACTAATTGGGTTTGTCCCGACTAACTGAATGAGCGTGGTGTTGTGGATTCGGTCACGGATTGTCCTTCTATTTCCGTCTGCACTTCTCACACAGCGCATCCCATAACTCTGGATCTTTCACTCAGGGCATCCCACAACTCTGGATCTTTCACCCAGCGCGTCCCCCAACTTAGGATCTTTTTTTGTATGTGTTTCTAGTAGGAAACAAGATTGACATTGGTAAACACAATGTAGTAATAAACAGCCTCTTCTTACTTGAAAGGAGCACTCTAGGGCAGAATATTTCAAAATCGGTGCAATTTGATAGTGGACACTTTTCGCCTGCTGAATTGAATGTGTTATCTGTTCATTCTGTCATCATCTATGAACATACTACCTAGGTATTTCAACGACATAACTTACTTGAAACTTACGTCACCGATGTGGAAACCTCTCTGCACGTGCACATATCATCACAGTCTCAGTCTCTATTGTGTTGACAAAAGACATGACTTCCCGAAAAATCGCTCGTATCACAATGGCCTCACAAAGTTGATATTCACACTAAACCTGCCAACTAATATTAGCAAAGGTTTTCATGCGGCACTCCCTAATTTATGAGCAAAGGTTTTCATGCAGCACTCCCTAATTTATGAGCAAAGGTTTTCATGCAGCACTCCCTAATTTATTAGCAAAGGTTTTCATGCAGCACTCCCTAATTTATTAGCAAAGGTTTTCATGCAGCACTCCCTAATTTATGAGCAAAGGTTTTCATGCAGCACTCCCTAATTTATGAGCAAAGGTTTTCATGCAGCACTCCCTAATTTATTAGCAAAGGTTTTCATGCAGCACTCCCTAATTTATGAGCAAAGGTTTTCATGCAGCACTCCCTAATTTATTAGCAAAGGTTTTCATGCAGCACTCCCTAATTTGTTAGCAAAGGTTTTCATGCAGCACTCCCTAATTTATGAGCAAAGGTATTCATGCAGCACTCCCTAATTTATGAGCAAAGGTTTTCATGCAGCACTCCCTAATTTATGAGCAAAGGTTTTCATGCAGCACTCCCTAATTTATTAGCAAAGGTTTTCATGCAGCACTCCCTAATTTATGAGCAAAGGTTTTCATGCAGCACTCCCTAATTTATTAGCAAAGGTTTTCATGCAGCACTCCCTAATTTATTAGCAAAGGTTTTCATGCAGCACTCCCTAATTTATTAGCAAAGGTTTTCATGCAGCACTCCCTAATTTATTAGCAAAGGTTTTCATGCAGCACTCCCTAATTTATGAGCAAAGGTTTTCATGCAGCACTCCCTAATTTATTAGCAAAGGTTTTCATGCAGCACTCCCTAATTTATGAGCAAAGGTTTTCATGCAGCACTCCCTAATTTATTAGCAAAGGTTTTCATGCAGCACTCCCTAATTTATGAGCAAAGGTTTTCATGCAGCACTCCCTAATTTATGAGCAAATTCCAGCGATTCTTAATGATATCAAAAACCACTTGGTAGTTTACAAACCCAATTTGTAGGGGCGAGTTCCATCCTACGCGTTGTACAACGATTAATCGTAATATACAGGGTGTTCACTTGCTACCGGCCCTTGGTTTTTCTTTATTACTTTTAAACGAATGGACTAAAATTTGACATGGATATACCTTGGTATGTGAGAAACATAATCAGTTTAAATTAAATGTTGCAAGTGGTCCCCATTAGCATCAAGATATACCTGCACACAACACTCCATGTTACAGAAGGTATTCACCGACGCATCAGGAGTCACAGACTCAGTTTCTCGCCGAATGATTTCTTGCAGGTCCATGGGATTTATTGGCTCGTTGCGATATACGAAAGTGTACCCCATTAGAAAACAGCGGGTGGGTCAGGCGACCTTGATGGCCACAGTCCCTTAGAAATGAACGATCATCTTCATGGAGGAAGCAATTTCAGCCATGTTGACATTTGAGGTGGGGCATGCGGCTCCATCCTACTGAAAATAGCCAGTAGGTAGTTCCTGGTCGTTCAACTGGTTCACAGTATGTCCGTATGTCCATGTCAAGTTATATTGAAATACGTCCGTTGGTTTAAAAGTTGTAAGGGAAGACAAAGAGTAGGCACCGAGTTGAACACCCTGTAAATAGAGACAGGCAGACAGACAGACACACGCACGCACGCGAGCACACTCTTGCACTTTTTAATAGGAGCTCATTATTTTCTCACACACTAAGGCATGTCACTGTCAAATGTTATTGGTTTACGTTCATTGGTTTAAAAATTATAGGGGAAACCCAGGAACCAGTAGCGAGTGGGACGCCATGTAGCTATTATGTCTGCATTTGGCCTGATTTAGGGAAAGCCTGTCTGTCCCTCTGGCAGTCGTTCTTTTACGGCTGTTTATTAGTCTCTCTAGAATGATCCTTGTACATATTCTCTCAGTGACGGAACATGCTTATATAATTGGTGCTCTGCTGTACATCTTCCTTCTTTTGCAATTTAGTTATTTAACTTCCTTCCATTCAGGCAAATTTCTTCTCTACCCCCACTTAACCAAATAATGTATATAACATTCTTATAGAAGTGTCAATGTCAGCCTTGTTTGTTTCAGCTGAGATGCCATCTGGACCGGTGACCTTACCATCACTTAACAGAGGTACGTCCTTCAGAATTTCCTCTGCGGTACACCTGCCACAATTAACATGTACATCCGTATACTGGCTGATCTGTCTTGTTGCTAATCAGATGGATAACAATACTGGTCGGCGGACAAGAGGTGGGCTTCTCTATAAGTTGGAGAGCAACATCAAAACATGAATTAATATCAGTCTGGTAGAGTATACCGTCAAGACAAGAGGTGGGCTTCTCTATAAGTTGGAGAGCAACATTAAAACATGAACTAATATCAATCTGGTAGAGTGTACCGCCAAGACAAGAGATTTTGGGATATTTAAGGTTCATTGCAGGCAGCCTTCGATGTGGAGACGACACTTCAATTTTTTGATAATCAGAATTTCATCCTTATCTTTAATGAAGTCATTTACTTGATTAGATTTTCACGCTAATATCTATATGCTGTTGGGTAGTTTTAAAAAAATATTTCCCTTCACAGCAGCTGTCTCCTTTGATTTTGCAATCTCATCGATATATTTCTGTTTGTTGCTGTTGTTGCTTCGAATGCCCACAATGGGTAGGTTACTTTTATGTGTGCCCTGAAAAGGACGTTAAGTGACGGGTTGCAGTAGCATTCCTCACATCTCGAGCGTGCTGATGAAGGTGGACCAGGGTCCTCCAGGAAATTGTGCTATGGTTGACTTCATCTGCGTGTCGCTCACTACTACGGAGCTCGTGTCGAATCTCACCTTGTTAGCCAGACTGTTGTCCTCGACAACAGCCCGTTTCCAGGACGACTAACGTGGAAGTCTTGGCCAGTATATTTCTCCTGACTGGCTAACATTCTCCGATCAGTGTGTTTTGCCTGAATAGACGTTAGCCTCATCGTCATATTTCTGTTTGTAAGTTCTGATGCACTTCCTGACTTTTCTTATGGACAGTGGTGATTCGTCGTATGACGTAACGTAATGTCAGCAGAATTTTACATTACCAGACTTCGTCACAATAATTCAGACTCCTTCATTGGGGATTTCAATCTCATAACCTCTCCCCCCCCTCTCTCTCTCCTCTCTCTCTCTCTCTCTCTCTCTCTCTTTATCTCTCTCTCTCTCTACCCCCTTACCCAATTGAGAAAATAATGAAATGTTATGTTATTCAGATAATTAAACAGATAAAATAACTCTTACAAAATGTACAAACATGATTACGTGTTTATTTTTCATATGGACTTCTAGACTAGTTGAACGTTTATAGGCAGTATATATATATATATATATGTGTGTGTGTGTGTGTGTGTGTGTGTGTGTGTGTGCGTGCGTGCGTGCGTGTAATCCTTTGTGTACGCGCGTGCGTGGTCGGGCATTCATGTCATCACTCGGGTTTCATACGTTGCCCTTCGAAAGACAATTTCAGATTCGGTTTTCCGACTGGCATTACAACAAAAACAAAAACAAAAATAATCGTGAACATTTACTTCAAGAATATTTAGTTATTGGGGGTTAGTTTGCGCTAACAACCCACACCTAAACAAACAAACAAACAAACACATTTGTTACGGGATCAAGATGCTGAGCAGTGTAAGAGCTGCACCTTCACGGCTTTGTAGCGTGAGTTTGAGAACGAACGACCAAGAAGAAGAAAAAGAAAACAAAATTGTAACAAAAACCACCTGCTCATTAGTCATTTAATCTGAAACCTCTCCACTGACCTGCCCGGCTGTGATGACCCTGCCATTAATATAATTCCCGCCGGCATAGCTCCCAGGTTCGTTGGGTCGCGCAAGGTCTTCAACCTTGGCAAGGTAGGTTTACATTGTAGAGATGAAAAATATAAATGTAATATGTCTCGTAGCATATGCTGTCGTTATGAATGGAAGCTGATAGACGCCAGTATTTGGTTTGAGTAAAAGTTTGTCTTACACGATTCTTCGGGGAAAGGGATGCCCTTTCCACTTCATACCGGAGTCCTTTTGGCGATATCAGGACGTATTGACCAGTGTGTGTATCTTTTTGTAATGTGGTATTGTAGGTGGTCTTCAGAATTAGAAGGTGAGGCAAACAGTTCCTCTCTCCGCTTCCCTGGACTCCAATATCTCTGACTTCCAGGCCCACATTATCAACTTGGTAGAGCGGAGCATGATTCGACTCTTTTTACCTCCATAGTCAAATGCTCTAACAGCTGAGCATTTCGACCACTCTTTGTGAGTATAACAAATGTACTGGGATGAAGTGGGATGAAGTCTCCGTAATTTTGTGAGATGGTGAAAATACGCTGCTTTTCATTTCCAAATTTACAATATTTTCCCCAATTTCAACTTTGTAGACTGGAGCGTGTCCTTAAAGTGGAGCTAACACGGTACCATTGTCGTTAAAAGCAGATTATCTAGCTACTCTGCCTCTCAGGCATTCCATTCGGTGTAAATGGGTAGTCTATTCTTATAGTTGAGTAAGATAATGACCAAATAGAAAGGATTGACTTTGTTAACGAAACACTGCAGTAACATGGATATCATTTAACAACAGACCATCCCAGATTGTTCAATCCTTCAGCCTCTAATGAATGACAGTAAACTGATCCGATAATCAGCTCGTGTTTTCTTTGGACTGTCTGTAATAGCAGAATCTCATTACCATGTACCAAACGTCAGCGCATTTGATTTTTATTTCGCTATTTTTTGTTGTTGGTTGTATGAGTTGTACTGTGTTTTACGCGGAATGGCTCAATGATCAGTGCCAGATTTGATGTTGTACCATACGTATACGTGTTTGCTGTTTCGAGAATCGGAAGCCTGCAAGTTTGGCTAAGCGGCGCCTCTACTCTAATCGCTTCGCCACGCTGTACTCTGAATGAGCATCTGAATGATGGTTTATTTTTAATTGGGCCTGAACCGATTTTATAATCCATGCAAGGGAAATAAGCATTTAAATACCATCCACCGGTTAACTGCAAGGAGTTACTCTTCCTGGATAGTTGTGTTTGCAATCCAAACGTTTAGAAGACTACATTCTGTACATATTAATCCAGAACCTGTGTGAAAACCAAGAGGCGATTATTTCAATCAAAGAAGGACTCACAAATCCAGTTTCAATAAAACAGGGGATACGACAGTGTTGTACTTTCGTCGAGTCTCTATCACACATATTCTGAGATAATAGAAAACGTTCGATCTTGTAATAAGGGATGTCACAGTCATGATAATACTATAATACTGTAATCCTAGTGTTCACTCAGGCGTATTATGTGCCCTATGCCAGGTAGCCAAATGTGGTCTAAACTCATCTCTGTCCTTTGCCATTAAGCCACCAAGGTCTTGTTGCAGGCCATCTATCTCATCTCATTGGTGGACGTCCGGGGTGACGATTAAAGGTACGTAACGTCCTCACCATGACGTCACTTTACGTGTCCCATCTATCGTCAGGCATGCGTACCACGGGGCCTGCCCACCTGTACTTACTTATCAACGCCGTATCTACGACCTCACTGTAGCAGGTTTGACTCCAGATGGTGGTGTTGCGGATGTGGTCTCGTAGTGAAAGTGACAGTGTTCTACGTCCCATCGCTGGTTGTGTAGATTGGAGCCGCGCCATGTCACTTTTACGTAGTAGACTCCACACCTTCAAGCCCATTGCTGGGATGACCAAGCTGTTGAAGGTGGGAGCTCTTGTGTTGTTGTTTTTCACCTTTTGAAGTACGATTTTGATGCGGGTGAAGCTGAACCACCTCGCTGCTATCCTTTGTGAGATCTCTTTATGCATGGGTCTATGGTACTACCCCTGTTATCCAAATTGAGAGCGGAAGACTTCCTCAAGGGCTGCCGGGATAAGTTTGCGAGAGATTGTGTGGTTGTAAGTTCAATTGGTATGTTGATTGGCCGGTAAAAAAGGGGGATATTAGTAGAACAGCCTTCGTTTATATCTGTTATACGCCACGTATATTGTTCCTCAATGCCTTGATTTCGAAGGGCATTTATGACTGCAGTCACTTCAATGCTATCGAAGGCTTTTTCATAGTCAACGGACACTAAGCATAAGGGCATACGAACTTCACTTGCCCTCTCCATTAGCTAGTGGAGAGTGTGGAGGTTATCGATGGTGGAATGGCCCTTCCTGAATCTCGCCTGCTCTAGTTGCTGATTACCATCAAGTTGTTTTTCTAATCTGTTTATAATTACTCTCGTGGAAAGCTTGTACAGGGATATGATAGCAAACATTGTGTGTCCCATTTTTTTTATTAATCGGTTTTGTTTTGGACGTTTTTAATTGATTGTTCATTTGACCTTGATTTAGACATTTATTGAACAGTTTCGTCAGCTCGCTTGCCAGTATTTCCCGTCCCGCCTGAATAACATCTAGAGTGACTCCATCCAGACCTGGGGCTTTCCTGTATTTAGATGCTTGATCGTCTCTGACGTTAGGATCTCCGGTGCTGACGTATAACATGAGGTGGATGACCGTTCATGGATTACCATCTTGGATCGAAGAGGACAGTGTAGAACCTCCGACATTCTTCTCCATTTTTGTTCTGTCCGTCAAGGTTGTACCATCCTGTTTGTTAGAGCCGTCTGAAGCATTTTTGACTGGTCAAAGTCTTTTCAACCTTTGATCGTACTCTGTCTTGTCTTCGCCACTTTAATCAATTTCTGTAGCCTATGTTCCTCGTAAATCTTTTTTGAGTTTGCATCTGATCATCTTGTTGGTTTCACACAGTTCGATTCATTGATTATTCCATTGACTTTGGTTGCAAGGAGTCTTAGTGTGGTATCCTTGATTCGACGACATTTGGTTTTTGCCCCACTGATGATTCAGCTGACCCAGCAACTGCTCTACGTTGCAGGTTGGAGAGCCTGCACATCGCCAGTCCTGTCGTTGTACTCCCTCTGCTAGTCTAGCAGAATCAAGACTGGTATGTGCCTGGGTTAGATTTTTAATAGGGAACGTCTTTAGATTCATGGTTGCCCGAATTAGTCTGTGATCACTGTCAATAGTCAGCTGGAGCAGAACTTCGACGTTAGTAACAAATATAAGATCGTTACTTAGCACATAATAAATCTCAGCCCTAGTTTCTCAGTTTTGAGAGTGCCAGAACCATCTTTTCCCCAATGGCTTGTCGAAGAACGTGTTCATGATATGGGACTTCTTCATTGCAGCAAAGATAGCCAGATGCTCACCACGTGCATTGCATGTCTTCAAAGCAATTACCGATGTATCGTTTAACTGGCCGTTTTCATCCGACCGTCGCAGTGAAGTCACCAACGACCACTTTTTGTATACATAGGTTGACGTAGCTGATCTTCAAGAAATTCATATAATTGTTCGATATCGTCATCAGCAAATCCGCTTTTGTGCGCAGAGCACTGTACGATGAGGAGAGGATTACTTTGTCCATGTACCATCAGACGGAGTGTAGCAATTCGGGAACTGATAATCTCAACTGAAAGAACATTTGGTGCATGGCATCTGGCGATAATGAAACCAACTCCCCGACTGTGGTAGGGTCCTTCTCCTGTATCAATGTGGATCTCATCTCCATTGTCGTACCAACTACAGCGCGAGTCGTGATGGGCGCGAGTTTCGGATAGTCCAATGACGCCATACCTAACATTGTTCAGATTGACCGTTCGATGGTTTAGTTTGTGCATTCCAAAACCACTTTGCAGGTTGCAGGAGATGACCTGAAAATTGTGTTTCTTAAGTTAGGTTGGCCCCAAGTGCTTCTTGGTGCGAACCGTAGTTGGCAGGTAGGGGAGATAAAACAGACGTTATCGTGGTCATTTCGATTTGATTGTGTTTGTTATAATTATCGAATGAGGTCGATTCGTGCGTGCAGCTCGCTAGGCCTGGGGAAAGTGCTAAAGATAACACTCAGCATCTTTTCAGCTTGAATATGTGTAAAGAAAGACATGATCAGCTGGGGTATAGCAATAGAGTTTGTCGAGGTCATTGTGTGATACTACTCCTTTCGGCAATGATGTCTCGATCACGCCGCTTCCACCGCAAAGCCTTGAAAGACACAAAGGGTGGAATAGATTGTGGGTTGGGGATAACAGGCGCAGGTCGGTGGAAAGAAATGGGTCTATTGAAATGGGTCCTCCCTCTTCGATCCCTTCTACTTAGTCAGTCTTCTCTGTTGCCGCATGTTATCCAGGATCACCGTGGGAATGTGTAGAAGGGTCTCGGTAGCTCTGGTTCACTGACCCTAACGCTAACAGTCAGCTAAGGGTGGCTCACCGCTGCAGTTCATGCACTGATCAGCATCTTGATCCCATCTTGTGGTCTGTTCCGATGTATAGAGTCTGACGAATACTCTTAGAATCAAACATGACCAATAAGAAGGATGATTATATATAGACTCCTCTTATTGTCACAATATTGTTTTGTTGCATAATAAAAACCGATTTCCCTCCGTTCCAGTCCGACAGGATGTTTATGTGAAAGAAACCAACGATAACCTAAAACAGCTCTAGAACTATCTTCAGTACAGCAAGTATGGCTGACATCTCTGTTGTGACCGGAAGCTTGTGGCTTTGTTAATATTTCTGAAGGTGGGATATACGAGGTACTGCTGATTTTTTAATGTGAATTGGACAGCCGAGCAAAGACGTTTCTCTAGGTAAAGAGAGACTGGACTGAAAGTAAATGTATGAAGATCAGAGCGTAGAATGTACAACACCCAGCACTGGCAGAAACGAATTAAATCCTTCTACCTTTCCTACACATTAAAATCGGTCTAGGGAACAACGTGGTCTAGTGGTTAATTGACACGACTCACAATTCGAAGGTGCTGGGATCCCTTCCCAATCACAGCCCCTACAGTTCCCCAAGGAGGGAAAACCTTAGAAAAGTCAGGAGGAAGCAGACCCTTACATAAAATACATGCCGAAGTCACATGCACTGAGCAAAATCAAAACATAGTGCAACTTACTCCGCCTTTGGGAATAGAGAAATAAGGCGAACTAAAAACAAAAAGTCGGTCTGATAAAAACACGTCGTTAGTTTCATTGGTCGGTACCGGAAGAAATTTCCTCGAATTCAAGTGAAGGGACAATTAAAAAGAGAATCTGTGTCGGTCCTCAGATTCATCGAACTCTTCAGGGGCAATATATTAGACAAGCAGCTGCTTGAGAGTGTCGAGGAAACAAATAGAAGCGTAGGACGCGTTTCGTTTGATCTCACCTGTCTTAGGAATGTCAGTAGAGAAAACTGCAAGGAATTGTCTAAGGACATGTTGTTTCTGTATCACAAATGGGGCTGTAATATGATCTTATAGATCCACTTTCTCGATTCCCGCCATGACTTCTTCCCCAACAACTGTGGCATGGTTGGTTATGAGCAGGGGGAACGTTTTCACCAGGCTATTGATTGCCACAATTGAGAAACAGTATCAGGGAAACTGGTCCACTTCAATGTTGGCTGAATACTCGGAGAAGTACAGTAAATGTAGGCGTTGCTGAAGGAGAGTCACCAAATGAAGACAGCGCATACAAAACGTCTTATCTGGAAGGAAAGAGCAGAGAAACTACAACAACTGGAGTTGAGACCACCAACAATCTTCCCTACCTACGGCAGTACCTCGCATTTATTTACATTTTTCTATTAAATAATGCAATTATTCCTGGCAATGTAGAAGTAAACACTGAACCAAATTTAAGTCAACGTCTTAAATCTAGTCGCTAGCAGTCGGTACTAATATTTTATTGGACGGTCTGTGGTACTTTCAAGTGAAACATGGCACTTCTGACCTGGTTTATTGTGACAGGCAATAGAACATAACTAGCCGACGACAACTATAGTGTTCTGGCGCCAGTTTTGTTTGCACAGAGAACTAATCGAATGTCGTAATATACTGCGTTTTGGCTGCTCTTGACTTGTCTATTTATTTTCTGGTCTAGTTGGGATAAATTTGGACATTTTTATTTCTTCAGATAATACTCATTTTGTGGTGGAGTTAACTAAAGGGGACCAGATGTAAGAAGGCAGTGCCCATATGGCTAATTATTACGAGGAAAATAGTGACTGAAATGACAAATAACAATAATTTTGAAAACGTAGAAATTGAAATATTACATGAAGACATATGTAGTATTTGTATTAATAATTTGCATCAACGTTTTTCATAAGCAATAACTGTTAACTGTCCACCATTGGCGATGACGATCACCGACATCAACCTTGTTGTATGTGTTCTGTTTTGTTTTGTTTCTGCACTGTCTGACATGTTACGGCTCGGTGTTTGCTAGACGTCATGCAGACTTATTGTCTAATGCGAGCACTGAATGTTCTATTGCATGGTTTGCAAACTAAGTCTTCTGCTGCCGCTGAGTTTCTCTGCTCTTTTCTTCTGGAGCAGGCGTTTAGTTTGCTCTGTCTGCATACGGTGACTCTCTCCTTCAGCAACGCTTACGTTTATTGTACTTGTCCATTCCGATCCGTTTTCCGAGATGTGTTTTTTAATGGCATCTCAGAGTTTCCTTCAGGCTGTCCTTGAACACTTTTTTTGGGCTACCTCCATTTCGCCAGCCTTCCCTAAGCTCACCGGAGTCTCTTTGGCAATCTTGTGTCTGGCATGCGCACAACGTGCCCTGCCCATCTCTGCTGTCTGCAGTGCGTGGATGCTTGACATGCTCTCTTCAGGACTTCAATGCCATGCGAACGGATGCTTGTTGTGTGAAAGTGGAACAATCGTTTTGTCTGTCTCACATAGACAGTTCAACTCTCGCATGCGTTTACCAGTGTTTGGAGGATAGCAGCTCGGTGGACCTTGAGCTTTGCTTTGGCGCTAATTCCACGGCACTCAAGTACTGTTGCGCGCATTCTACCGAAGGCTGCACTGGCTTTCATTATTCTGCTTGCCACCTCGTAGGCCAGATTGGACATTCGCGACAGTGTACTACCAATTTACATGAATTCTCGCATACACTGTCCATTTATTGTGATTTGTTAAGCAACATCTAATATCTTTAGATTGCATTTGTCCGTTGACATGGTTTAAAAAGAAAGTAGATTGAGTTTCACACTAAACTGTCATAGGATTCCGTACAGGTCTCATTGTCAAATGTTTAGTGCCTGCTGAAGTGCCTTTTTATAGATCGTACAGTTTTTGAGTTTATGTCTTTTGTTATGAATTTCAAATTAGTATGGACTAATCGCAGTTATTGTAAAAGTCGGCTAGGCGTTTGATCATAAGAAGACAAATCCGTAGAAATCTGATCGTTAAGTTAATCTATTTTACCATATTTGGGAAGTAACATGTCTTGGTATGTTCGTTTCTCCCAGTACAGAAAGTATTGACTAAGCTATTGTACCTCAAAACCTTCCATATGGGATCATGGAACATATTACAAACAGATACTCACACGCATTCATACACTTGACAATACGTCCATATTACAAACAGATACTCACACGCATTCATACACTTGACAATACGTCCATATTACAAACAGATACTCACACGCATTCATACACTTGACAATACGTCCATATTACAAACAGATACTCACACGCATTCATACACTTGACAATACGTCCATATTACAAACAGATACTCACACGCATTTATACACTTGACAATACGTCCATATTACAAACAGATACTCACACGCATTCATACACTTGACAATACGTCCATATTACAAACAGATTTCTCACACGCATTCATACACTTGACAATACGTCCATATTACAAACAGATACTCACACGCATTCACACACTTGACAATACGTCCATATTACAAACAGATACTCACACGCATTCATACACTTGACAATACGTCCATATTACAAACAGATACTCACACGCATTCATACACTTGACAATACGTCCATATTACAAACAGATACTCACACGCATTCATACACTTGACAATACGTCCATATTACAAACAGATACTCACACGCATTCATACACTTGACAATACGTCCATATTACAAACAGATACTCACACGCATTCATACACTTGACAATACGTCCATATTACAAACAGATACTCACACGCATTCATACACTTGACAACACGTCCATATTACAAACAGATACACCTGCTGGCCAATTAGGTCCTAATATCGCCCAACAGACTACGGTATGGGGTGAAAGTCGCGTGTCTACGCCAATAGATTTCAGAAAGGCAAATCTTGAATCAAATACCATGTTTGAAATCACTTCGTGTTCTGTTTGACTGGACATGTCGGCAATTTTTCTCGGTATGGCCAGAAATGATTGTATTGCAAAAATGCCATTATGGAGCATATTACAAGCAGATACACATACGCGTCCATACTCTGGCCATTACGTCCTATCGCCCAAAACACAGAGGTACAGGGTGGAAAAAAACGTTCCTTCTCCAGTAGAATCCATAACGGCAAACCTTTACTTAAACAACCATAAAAACATTAACACGGATGGAGAGAAACAAAATAAGATGTCAGCTAACAGATAACAGATCAACATTCAACTTCAACTTTTTGCTCGTTCAATAAGGACCTAGTCAGCATTCTCGGTGGAACATAAGATAAGGCTGTACAATGTAAATTGGTCCTACTATATGGCTCGTAAACATGGCATGTAATAAAAAGTGTCACTTTCAGTCTTGCAGATCTTGACCAACATGTGTCTCCGAAGCATAGTTTTCGTTAGATAGTCAGTGGCGATAACAAACACTGACACAGTTCTGTGGAAAACACAATAAACATTACAGCTGAAGATTGAAGTATATTTGTCTCATACACTTGATTTCTTCATATGTAGCTCCGTCTTTGGTTTAAATTCTGTTTTCTCCCTCTTTGGCTATATATGTTGTCTACTCAGATCAATAAAACCAAACAATTAATTCATCCAGTAGAAACATTATGTTGAAACTAACTTTGATCGAAGTACAGCCACCAAATATTGATGCCGAAATAACACAACACAACAAGCCAATGTCAGCCACCATATGTTCTTTGCAGGTGCAATGTGAGTTCTGTAAGCCCTCAAGAGTGATAAATTGCCAGAGTTTGGAACAGCCTTGGGCGAACTAAAAGCCAACTTAAGGATAATGCTGCACTGAATGCAAGCACACTGTGACATACCGGGAAACTAAAACGCAAACAAGCAAGAAGTAGAGAGAAAGAGAGAGAGAGAAAGAGACACAGAGAGAGAGAGACAGAGCAACACAAGAGCTGAAAGAACAAACAATCAGCGTCCATGATTAGCAGTCGCATATCTCAGCCACAAGAAAAGTTGACTAGACGAAGGATAATCACTGTCTTGACCGAACATAGCCTTGACCCTGTTTCGCATGAAAACAGGACATAACAGATTGGATAGCCACTCACACATACTGCAACTGATTGTTGTTGTTGTTGTTGTTGAATATCCACAGTGAACAAGTTTACTCTTTAGTATGCCCTGAAAAGGGCGTTAAGGGATGAGTTGTAGTGGCTGTTCTCACATCCTGAGCGTGCTTATGAAGGTGGACCTCCAGGCGGTTGTGCTGTGCATGACTTCATCTGCGTGACGCTCACTACTACAAGGATCAAATCGATCCGCATCTTGTTATTCAGACTGCCTTGAAAACAGCATGTTTCAAGGGAACGCTACATGGAAGAGACATAGTGGTCTTGGTCACTATATTGTGCCTGACGTAACGTCCTGGCTAGTATGTTGGGCCTGGCGTGACGTCCTGGTCAGTATATTGTGCCTGACGTAACGTCCTGGTTAGTATGTTGTGCCTGACACGACGTCCTGGTTAGTATATTGTGCCTGATGTGACGTCCTGGTCAGTATGTTGTGCCTGACACGACGTCCTGGTTAGTATATTGTGCCTGATGTGACGTCCTGGTTAGTATATTGTGCCTGACGTGACGTCCTGGTTAGTATATTGTGCCTGACTTGACGTCCTGGTTAGTATGTTGGGCCTGACGTGACGTCCTGGTCAGTATTTTGTTCCTGATGTGACATCCTGGTCATTTTGTTCTGCCTGACCGGACTAGCTTCTCAGTTTCCCAACGTCCTGGTCAGTATTTTGTGCCTGACCGGACTAACTTCTCAGTTCCCCGACGTCCTGATCAGTATTCTGTGCCTGACCGGACTAACTTCTCAGTTCCCCGACGTCCTGGTAAGTATTTTGTGCCTGACCGGACTAACTTCTCAGTTCCCCGACGTCCTGGTCAGTATGTTGGGCCTGACCGGACTAACTTCTCAGTTCCCCGACGTCCTGGTCAGTATTTTGTGCCTGACCGGACTAACTTCTCAGTTCCCCGACGTCCTGGTCAATATGCTGTGCCTGACCGGACTAAATTCACAGTCCCTCACTGAAACAGGTAACATCACCCAAGTGTGGGTGTAGACAAGCAACAAGAACATCCGAACATATCATTGAAGACTGCTACGTGCTTAGACAATCATGTACCGAGTACCGGTCCACGAAGTTGAACCCCAACACAGAAAGCTTTTTGGGAACATGCAAGAATTCTAGCCTATTTCTTCATGCAGAGAACTGGTCCTAAGGTGTCAACATAACAGAAAGTATGCGAATGAGAAGAACACATAAGTGTTTTTATAGTTCCTAAAATAGCTTTTTCTACCTGGTTTTGATTTTTGGCCGTTCTTTCAAAGTCGAATTTTCAAACTGTTGCCAAAGACATTCATTACATTTGTAAAGCGTGCCTAACATTTCTTGTGTGCAGCAATTTCTGTATTTAATTGTCTACACCCAATGTAGTCCCCGTTAATGATTTTAATTAGAGTAATTCTCTGTTTAGTATTTTGTTGAATATTGTTCACATGTATGTGTCCATGTTAGAGTATTGACCAGTGTTATTCCTAGATATTCATGATTTTTTTTTTCTCGCAGTTCGCATACGTTTGGTTTTTCAAGGGGGCGGTAGAAGAAACTGGTTGTATACAGACTACAGAGTCTTCCAAACCAGTATAAAGAAGTTACGGAGATCCATTATGCTGGTTTCTTTCACCTTGGTGTAGGATCTCACCGAAGGGCTCCTACTGAACATCTGACCATGTGTCTTGTACCTGATAGGTGTACCGGTAACATTGATATGTCATCATAAGATGTCATGACCACAAAGACCCTTCTAAAGAGTGGAGGAGCTAGCAAACAATCTTGTTTAACATCGTCTATGTTTTTTTTTCTTTTATGGCTGGAAAGATCGCAGAAAATTCTTCTTTACGCAATGTTGTAACCACCATGAAATGGACGAACAATTGCAATGAATCTGCTAGAACAACCTCATATTGCCATTACTTATCTGACGTCAGAGCATTTCTCTATTGACGGTCCCAAAGGCCTTGATCAGGTACAAAACGCCGTGTACAGGTCGCGATGATGTTCCTGGCATTTCTACTGAAATTGACATTTATCATGTCGACTGTCCATTGACCCGTTTGAAAATCACACTAACTCTCTTGACCCTGCTAGATGTCTGTTTAACGGTTGGGCAGGACTCAAACTTGACTTGTTCCAGCAGTTGAAAGAATAGAGATTGCGCTGCTGTTGTCGCAGATAAACTCCGGCTCTCATAATCTTCACCCTTTAGTTCGGTTTTCACTCCTGACAAAGCATAAGAACCCTACTGCCCTGCTGATCCTTCACAAAAACCTACACCAGTTTGTTGTGCTCTCGCAGTGGTGGTTCCTGAATCAGTTTGTGCTACTTACTGCCCCTGTCCTAGCGCCACGTCATACAGCATGCATCCAGTATCCAGCGACATGGATTGCCATGTCATTTGCCTCCAGCATGTCGCACTTATTGCATGTTTCCTTAAGGTTGGGGCAGGTCATCAGTTTGTCTAGGTCCTGTATTGCGCCACGGTCACGTGTCCTCATCTGTGTATCCCCATCGTTCCATATTCCTCTTGCACCGTGATACACCAGTTCGGAATCTGTTCAGCGACTTCACTGTTGTGTATGGTAGATGATGTCCCATATTCCTCTTGCACCGTGATACACCAGTTTGGAGTCTGTTCAGCGACTTCACTGTTGTGTATGGTAGATGATGTCCCATATTCCTCTTGCACCGTGATACACCAGTTCGGAATCTGTTCAGCGACTTCACTGTTGCATAGGGTAGATGATGTCCGTTGGCAGGTTATTCTCGAAGTTCGATTTCAGAGGCCTGCAGTTTTGGATTACATTATACAGCAGCTGCTAGTCCCAAACACGACCCAAGATAGTCATCTTTTATAGCACTCTTGGCAGGTTTAAGTTGTCCTCCAATTCTTTGCTCCCTGAGACTATTACAGGTGACAATTGCTTGATTCAGATATACTTTTCCATTTCCGAAAGCATGCGGAGAGGATACATTAATAGACTCTATATTTGTTTGAAACATGTTCAACTGGGTCGACAATTATTTCAATATTCATGACATTTGAAATGGAGTATTTTAGAACACATAATAAACGATTACCATCAAGCAATCATTTATATTGGTGGGTATGTGGATGGAAGATATGTGGGACATGGACATGGGTGGCCTTAAAGGGAAACGTGTTTCACAATCCCAACGCATCGGGTTCGAATCACGCCATGTCCAGTTTTGCATATACAATATTTTTTCCTCGGTACGATCGCACGAGTGTTTGCATTCTATGTTATCTCCAGTCGTCTCCACTGATAGTCTTGCACTGGTTCAAGGTAGCTTGGGACGAGAGAGTGAGGTTGATGATCAGCGCATTTCTGCCCCACTATATAATCAAAATACAGCGCAAGTTACACCGTCTGAATATGTCGTCATCATCGCTTACTGTTAACAAGTCACTTTAAAAAAAAATACTTAGGGCCGTCTTAACAGCATTATAGGTCTGCGGGCAAAGCAGTGCACCGATGCCCCTCATACACAATCACTTGAAGGAATACAAATGTAAATTTATCGTCAAAATTAAGCACATTTATTGGTACCTCGAACAAAAAAACAAACAATATGTGTCTAAACATTAAAAAACATGTTGTACAGCAAATATTAATCAACACAAACGTTTGGACAATGTAACACGAACCTTGAACTTGGATAACACAAATTTCAACATCGGTATAGTGCTCAATTGTTAAATCATACAGCAGAGGGAGGGCATATAACGTAATAACTATGAATGATTTATTATTAATCAAGTGTTCAACACAAACATTTATGACATTTCTTTGCAGAGAATTGCTTAATAATTGGCTTGAAGTCAATGGTCCATTTTCATGTCTTTACTACATGCTTGAAGTCAATGGTCCATGGATATTATTTACCATACACACGAGTTCATAGGCTGCTGTACTATTGTGTTGGGAAGTTGGCTTCAAAAATTCGCCAGTCAGCATGGTCGGACTACAGTTATGCAATTTATGTTAACAAATTTAAACTAGGCACTAATTCGCCTTTATTGCTACATAACAAAGTGTACCAAACCAAAATATATCGTATTACTTACACAGTATTAGCCTATTTCTTCTTAAGAAAGAATGCACTGCTATCAGAGTTATGGCGTGTGCGTCTTTGACCATTCTTTGTAGTTTTAGCACTGAAGTATCATTTATCGATGGCTTTTGTAAGTTTAAATTGTGGCAGTAGAGGTCCATTTAGAATCACCATCATAAACTAGTTTATGGACAGTCTATTCGAACTATATCATTAAAAGTCGTTATGTAGTAACGATTAAAAACGGAGCAGACGATACGAGCACGTGTTCTTTATTAAGATAGAGAATTTCATGAGGAATTCATAGCAACATCTATAGTCTGTCTAGGCTGCCAGAAGCATTTTCTGGATTAAGATAGAGAATTTCATGAGGAATTCATAGCAACATCTATAGTCTGTCTAGGCTGCCAGAAGCATTTTATGGATTTTCGAATAGGATATAAAATAATGAGTTCTATTGCACAGTTCAGCTATTATTCTCAGTGTTGTAGCTATCTGTCTGAACGCGAGACATATTTTGTAGAAAGTCTGCCTGTTCTTTTCTCAACTGTTTGTCCACGACCTATTCTAATCTCCCTAGTATTGTTGTTGTTGTTGTTGTTGTTGTTGTTGTTGTTGTTGTTGTTGAATACCCACAATAAGTAGGATTACTTTTTTGTGCGCCCTAAAAAGAAAGTTAAGGGGCAGGTTGTCGACGTTTCCTCACATCCAGAGCGTGCTGATGAAGGTGAACCGAGGTCCTCGAGGCGGTTGTGCTATGCTTGGCTTCATCTGTGTGTCGCTCACTACTACGGAGATCACGTCGATCCCTCACCTCGTTAGCCAGGCTGCTATGAAAACAGCCCGTTTCTAGGGAGAGCTACTATGAAGCCGAGGTGAGGGTCTTGGCCAGTATATTTTGCTTAACCCTGGCTAACATGTCTGATTCGGCCTGACCAGACGTCAGTCTTCCTCGCCATCTCGCTTGTATAATCTCATAGACGCTGAAAATGACATTGTCCCTCTATAATATATATAATGTAGTGGATCTCCTTTCTTTGCTAACTTGTCTAAATAGCCTTCCTTCCAGTCTGATGATATTTCTTCTCTTTCCCCGACGTCACTAAATATTTGTATCTTTCTGTTGAAGTGTCAATGAACCAGTGGCTTTACCATCTATCAGCAGTAATATGGATTTCTATATTTGCTGTTGTTGTTAGTTTCTGGCAATACATTTGCGGCTCCGTCTCTGTCGCTCGAATGTCTGGGAAGATCGTGTGGAGCTTCTCTATTGAAAATATCGTATAAACGTTCCGTCCACCTGTTTATCTGCTCATTTACGTTGCTTAGCAAGCCGGTTATGGGCATAAGGAAATCCAACAGGCAGATGGATAGATGATATTATAGTTGATAAGAACCAACAATATTATAGACTTGAAACAATCATCGCAACTTTTGTGCTTATTCTACACAATATGGCGCATGTGGATAGAAGCAGTACAGTGCAGGGGATGTGTGTACTTATCACGCAGGTATGCTCAAACTAATATTGACTCTGAGGTCAGCAACATAATCTTTAAGGCCATGTCTGCCTTTGGGGAGGCTGCGCGTGTGGGATCGGAGGGGTCTTAGCCTTGATATAAAACTTAAAGCTTACCTGGCCGTAGTGCTCACCACTCTTCTTTATGCCAGTGAGACATGGACTGTGTACAGCAGGCATGCTAGGAAAGTATACCACTGCCATACAAGTTTCCTAAGTAGGTTTTTGAGAATACAGTGGTTGTTGTTGTTTCGAATGCCCACAATGAGTAGGTTACTCTTTTGTGCGCCCTGAAAAAAGGCGTTAAGTGAGGGTTGCAGTAGCTTTCCTCACATCTCGAGCGTGCTGATGAAGGTGGACAGGGTCCTCGAGGCGGTTGTGCTATGCTTGGCTTCATCTGCGTATCGCTCACTACTACGGAGATCACGTCGAATCTCACCTTGTTAGGCAGACTGTTGTCCTCGACAACAGCCCGTTTCCAGGACGACCAACAAGGAGGTCAGGTGAGGGTCTTGGCCAGTATGTTTCTCCTGATCCTGGCTAACATTCTCCGATCAGTGTGTTTTACCTGACCAGACGTTGAACTCATCGTCCCAGAATACAGTGGTAAGATAGGGTAACATACGCCAAATTCCTCACGAAATCCAAAATGCGTAGAATTGTTGCAGGAGATCCAGATTAGGTGGGCCGGCCATATCGTGCGCAGACCAGACAACCAAACCACTGAACCACCAATATGTTGTTGACTGAAAAAGAGCAGCATCCGATCGGTGAACAAAAGAAGCGCTTCAAAGACTCCCTAAAAACATCTCTGACACGCTTCAGCATCGATGCAAGCTCATGGGAATGCCTTGCACAAGAACGCAAGGCATGAAGGAGAATCACCATCAGAGGCGCTTACATCGCCGAGGAACGCCGGACCTCCGAGGCCCGGAGAAAACGTACTATACGGAAAGACAAAACAACTGAGACTCACATGTGCAACTTTCATCTTTCAAGTTGCATGCGTGGAAGGGGTTTATACAGTGGTGACTTACTGTTTGAAGACGCCAGTCAAATCGGTGCTGCTGTATGGGGCTGAAACATGGAGAACGCTCAAGGCTTCATTCTTTCGTTAACAGATACCTACGAAGGACAATAAGCATTACGTGGCAGGACGTGGTGTATATTAACCTATAGGCAGGGAGCCAACAACAGCCACTAGGACAACAAATTAAATTGAGGCTGGATAGGACATACATTGCGAAAGACACCGTCCGACATAGCCAGACAGGCTTTTACATGAAATCACCGGGAGTCGGGTGTGAGGAGGGGGAAGGAAAGAGAGGTAGACACATTAATACATCGAGCAGAGAATGTGAAAAGGGACTAAGATTAAATGATTACACCTGAAGAGAGACAGAACGACAGAAAGCTCAGGTCGGTTGATACTGGCGGCATGTTGTCTATGCACTAAGAGGAGCGACGGTATTTGATTGGCTGAGTGGTCTATTATGCTGAGTCCGCCTGTGGATAGAAGCTGTGACAGATTGTATATGTCTTGTTTTCATCGCCGTCAAATAACATCGGATATATCCTGTAGTCATGAATTCCTATCCGGACCTATCCTGTTGAGACATCTCTGTTATTGATAGGTTTAAAATCCTCCTCCTCCTCCTCATCATCCTGATCGTCATCATCATCAGCAATGCTTCTTTCCGGGTGTAGAAAATTGACAAAACTTCTCCACCGTTCAGTCTTGAGTTGCCCTTTTCGCTCTATTTGAGTTCCAGGGACCGAAGTTAATTTTCAGTCTCTTCCCCGGTTGTGTTTTGGTCTATCTCTCTTCCTCTTCCCCTGTAGATTTCATGCCGGGGTCTGTGTAGGCCACGTTTGACGTTGATTTTCGTAACGTGTGTTTATTTCCTACGTCTGATATGTTGCTCCATTAGTTGTTGTTGGCTCATTTCACCTAGTGTGGTCCTTCCTCACCATGTCTAACACGCCCACACACATTATCCACTGAAGACATTGATGAGCGACGAGTTTTCTCTGTTATGCCTTTGTTGTTCTTCAAGTTTCTACTTCGTACAAGAGTACAGACTTGGCAATGAAATAAAATAATTTTAACTTGGTATTAGTCTTTTATTTCCTTAGTTGTTTCCTTCACCGACAAATAACACCGGAAATGTCCTGTTAGTCACGATATCCTGTCAGGACCTTGATATACCTCTATTATTGGTAGGTCTGTGGTGTCCGTGTTTATCTGAACATATTTGTTCTAATTTTCGGCCAAGGCCCAGAGAGGGTCGTGAATGGTAACAGCTGAAGCGAGCAGTTTATTATTTCTCTCGGAATTCCATACAAAAACGCGAAGTGAAAATGTACGATAAGAACGTTTTCAAAATAAACATCAGAAAGAGTTACCTCCACTGGCGGAAATAACTAAATTGAGAGTACAAAAACAGAAAAGATCCCAACACGGTGAAACTAGGGACGGGCATTTAATGGTGCTTACATACTGGGTTCCTCGATAACCGTCGGCTAACAGTCTTTTAAAGCGGCAGCGTGATATGAAGACATTTTTCATATCTGTCTATCCGTAGCAAAATAGTTACTGGCACGGCTAACTGCCTAAACATGGCTGTGTTTGGATTCAGCAAGATCGTACCCCTCTGTGACGTAAACTCAGCAAGATCGTACCCATCAGTGACGTAAACTCAGCAAGATCGTACCCATCAGTGACGTAAACTCAGCAAGATCGTACCCATCAGTGACGTAAACCCTTTCTATAAATGGGTGCTGAAGTAGGATGCACTGAACAGTCAGCACAAAAACACATCGCACTTTGCCGTAGGAGACAATCAATCAATCAATACATGTTCTTTTAGTGATATACACGGATATTAAGACATAAACCAGTGCTTTCCAGTTTGATCTATGTGACGCCCCTCTTTTCAGTTTATATATGTTTATCAAGCCCATAGGGAAGCCCTCTTTGATGATTGTTCTGCGGAAAGTTTCTCTCGGCCATCCTCCTTTCTACCAGATGGTGACCACATAAACGTTTGCAACGGGAGTCTGTTGCTGTCTATTTTAAGAACATGTCCGATGTATGACCACATCTTTTTCCCGATGAGTGATGAAACATATTGTTGGTTGGTGACTTCTCTAATTGTTTTGTTGGTTATTAATTCTTCCCAACCAATGTTCGACAGTATTCTTAGACACTTATTATCGATTTCATTTAGTCTATTTGCTAATACATTTCTTATTTACCAGCATTCACATTCATAGGCAAGTATTTGTGATACGTTGGAGTTAAACAATATGTGCTTGGTGTGTGCGCTCAGTGATTTTAATTTCCAGATGTTCGTTAATTGGGTAAAGGCACTTGCGGCTAGAGCAATGCGAGTCCAAATTTCCGTTGACGTATCGCCATCTTGTGTCATCTATTTCCTCAGAAATGACAAGATGCCAACTGTTTGCATTATTTATCCATGCAACTAGATAATAGCAGGCTTGTAGGGGACAAGGCGAACGAAAAAGAAACATATGTATGTCTTGTATTCTGCTTATGGGATCCGTATGAGCATGTATCTCGCATCCTGGGTCATTGAACCTCTTTCTGCGATCCATGGCCGGTGAACCTCCTTCTGTGATCCTTGACCGATGGACCTACTTCTGGAACTCTTGGCTGGTGAACCTCCTTCTGGGATCCTTGGTCGGTGAACCGTCTTCTGGGATCCTTGGTCGGTGAATCTCCTTCTGCGATCCTTGGTCGGTGAACCGTCTTCTGGGATCCTTGGTCGGTGAATCTCCTTCTGCGATCCTTGGTCGGTGAACCTCCTTCTGGGATCCTTGGTCGGTGAATCTCCTTCTGGGATCATTGGTCGGTGAATCTCCTTCTGGGATCCTTGGTCGGTGAATCTCCTTCTGGGATCCTTGGTCGGTGAATCTCCTTCTGGGATCCTTGGTCGGTGAACCTCCTACTGGGATCCTTGGTCTGTGAACCTCCTTCTGGGATCCTTGTAGGTGAACCTGCTTTCTGGAACCATTAGCCGGTGAAGTCGATAGAAATCAGAATGTGATCACAAACTGTTTGTCATCCTTCTTAGACTGACACAGCTCTGCTTCTTGATGTCCGCTTTGCCCCCTCCAGCCTTAGCCAAGCAGCCTATTGTGTGCTTCCTTCTTGGGTTTAATGACACGTGATGGTCTCAATGTATTGTCTATGGGCATGGCTAATCAAATTCGAAAGGTGACCAGTTGTGATGGGGGATCTGACTTAGCAGCCGGTGTATTTGTATACTTGTAACCAACCATGATTTATCCACATGATGTGCAGCTTTAGCAGATGACATCGAATTTATTACTTGGCATTTACGTCATCATCCTCATCTTATATCCACTTGTGTCGTTAAGACATGGGAGGTGTCGTTTTTTTGTCGTGTACCAGCTATGACGCCGATATTGGTGTCATTCCGTGTTTCTTTTGACATTGCTGGTCAAATTTCCGTTGATATCCTCCATTGTTTCTTGTTTGGTATGCGAACATTCATTTGGGGCTTGTCCTGTCAATCCCAGTTGTTCTTATAGAAAAGTTGTTTTAAAGTTATATAGTTGTTCTAATACTGGTATCGCAAATTATGCAGAGTCTGTGGACAACCAGTTGCTCGTTCAAGTCGTGTAGTTTTGTCACAAAGGGACCATTGGATGATTGGATTGTTCATTCCCCCCGAAGTCGCG
Organism: Ariolimax columbianus; assembly: GCA_036924085.1. Lineage (NCBI taxonomy): Eukaryota > Metazoa > Mollusca > Gastropoda > Stylommatophora > Arionidae > Ariolimax > Ariolimax columbianus. Next base: position 34,286,302 of record JAVGWX010000008.1, on the reverse strand, counting down.
CTGGGGAGGTTTAGGCTGATTGATCTGAGGTTGGCATTGGTCATCTCTGTCCTGATCAGAGAGCCAGTATCGATAACAGTTGTAGGTTTCACTGCTTCTGTCCGGCTACAACACTACTTTCTGTGCCTGCGCCACCCGCTGTTTACTTGTCAATTATATGCCAGACTCAATAACCTGACTTAAAAACAAACAGAAGTGAACCAGCTTCCTCCACAACTCTAAACATCTGCATCCCTGCCATGAAAACCTCATCCCCAGCCAGCACTGAGAAATGAACATGTTATATAACTACGAAGAGCCGGACTACTGCCACGAACATGTTTCAATCATCTAATAGATCCCTGTAATTCAAATGAAATACCACCAGACTCCTTTCCGACAAAAAGCTCAGGAGATGATTGAAGGAAAATATAACCCCAAGGAATGAACGCACACGTATATGCAGATATATCGACAGAGGAAGCAGTAGAGAATGGGCGAGGAGGCATCTAAATAAGGTACAACAATGGACGGATAGACCCCTTGGCTTTAGTCTTTGCTGACAGCTTCTAGGTAGCAACTTAGACTGTTATTGGATCCATGACTTGGTAATAACGTACGCATGCCTTCACATGTTCTTATCGACAATTGGTTCTCAGTTTTACGGTATCCTCTCTGATTTAGACTTTAAAATCATTCGACATACATACCTGAGCTTCTGATCAGCTGTGAAAATGTGGGATTTGCTGAAGGACAACAAGGATGATGAAGGATGAATGCCGTTTTGAATCAAAGTTAAGCATGTGGCAAAGCGGTTAGGGAAGGTGCCGTTCAAAGGGACACTCGTTCAAAACCCTGGTTCGGGATGAAGATGCTGAGCAGCGCATGAGCTGCAGCGGTCAACGACCCATAGCTGACAGCTAGTGTCAGGGCCAGCGAACCAGAGCTGCCAAGACCCTTCTACGCCTCCACGCGGTGATCCTTGATAACAGGCTGCAGCAGGGCAGACTGGCTAAGGAGAAGGGATCGAAGAGGGAATGCTAACCCGATACTAAAAACTAAAAAAATGCTTGCTGAAGTCGGGTGTGTTGGACCGATAGTCAAGCTGTAAACTACGACACAATGCATTCCGTTCTCTGGACTACATTCTGCTACTTAAGCCCTTTCAGAGATTGGTAGCAGAAGGTTGAGAACGAAGGGAGCTAAGTCAAGCCAAAATCCTGGTTCGGTGTAGACATTTATATGGGACATAAATACAAAAACGTTAAACGTACACTGCGTGACAACTGCAAGGCAAGCGGCATTTATTAATCAAATATGACAGGTGGACTCTAGCTATGGATTATAAACGCAAGAATGACAATAAAACAATAATTCCGTCTGAAGATGCAGCACAATGAATAAGCTGGCATTAGACAGAGACTCATAGCTGGCTGCTTGCGTCAGCGTCACCGAACTAGATCTGAACAAGACACTATTTCCCCACCAAGCGGCTGACCTGGAAACAGGGATTGAATATGTATTGTAGTGCCATACCTTAGCTCCCCAAAAGGCCAGCATAAACCGACTGTCGGGCCGAAAGGCGCAGAAATGGGGCCTCGCTGTTAACTACATAACGTCACATCCATTAAAGGACGAACGCCGAAAGAAGAAGAAACGTTTTGTATACAATCAAGACATGTCAATTTGATGAATTGCCCTTTTAAATAAATATTGTTTCTTCTTGTTCTTCTACTTCTTCTTCTTCTTTTTCTTCTTCTTCTTCTTCTTCTTCTTCTTCTTCTTCTTCTTCTTCTTCAGCGTTTATCCTGAAGAGGACGTTTGTGACGTTTTGTCCTAGTTTACAGCGAGGCTGTGATGCTTGCGCCTTTTGACCCAACACATTATATTCAGCTCGACATTTTTGGAACAGGGTATGCCTTCCATCTTTGATTCCTAATCTCTTAACCAGACTGCAAGGTCTGTTACAGGAGTTGCCACTTGG